>JAVJIF010031067.1:0-609360 GCA_038442645.1 Agave tequilana
GGGATGTAGAGCTAGGGCTCGAACCTCGAAACACATCTTGGTCTTTGCGTTTGATCCAATTTCTCTCACTCTACTCTTTTTACATTTTTGCAAGCATCATCCATTCATATCATCATATATACTTGCTTGTGTTTTGAGCATTGTTTCATATTGCCTTGCATATATTTCTATTGCAATTCATCTATACTTGCTTGGCTTAATTGTGTGCATTGTATTGCTATATCCTTGATTGCTTGGATTGCTTGTGTGTGTGTGCCTAACTTATACTCATCCAACAAGAGCTTCACATAGCACCTCAACCCTTTTCAGGGGAATCAAGAGGAGTTAGTTCAGAGCCTCGCAAGGGGAATTCGGCTACACTTGTTGAATTGTATTAGTTTGTCCAACACTTGCATTAGCTTCCGCTTTTAGAGCATTAGAGTTTGCATTTAGCCTTAGATTAGCATTTACACCTATCACCCCCCCTCTAGGTGTACTTTCAATTGGTATCAGAGCTAGTGCTCCTGATATTAGGCTTAACATCCTAGGAGTGATCCATTTGCTTGCTAATCTCTTGCTTGCATAATACTTGTTTGCATACATTTAGTTTATCATGGACTTCATGACCCCACCTAGTATGATGCTTCCAACATTCTTGTTTGGAAGACTAGAATGTCCATTTACCTTCAAACCCTAGGTTTACATACTTTCCTTGCGGCTACCAAGAAATGCTATCTTGGTAACCTCATTCATATAGGGGCCAATGCACAAGCCCTTGAGGCTATTAGAAGCACTTTATCTAAAGATTATCTTTTACATGTTTCTAATATTGATTCCGCTTTTGTAGTGTGGAACAAATTGACAACCACAACCACCACCTCCGAGCTTCAAGTGCCAATTCAACTAGAGGAGGAATCTAGTGGAGAATCCGATTCTCAATGCTTCATGGTCCAAGGGAATGACTCCCTTGAGGTACATTCGGAACCCCACTTAGATTGTGATGATAGTGCTAGTTCTTCATGTGATGATAATTTGATTCCCATGCCTTAAATGAAGAACTTTCTATTGTGTGTGAAAATTAATTGAAAAGTATAAGATTTTGAAAAAGAAAAGTCTAGGAATTGAAAATGAAATAAGTGTTTGAATTCTAGACTTAATATTGCTTTGCAAGAGAAAGAGGAGATCTCTAATGATAGGGATTCATTAAGATCTCAACTTAATCTTGTATTAAAAAAATGATTTTTTAAAGTCTAAAAATAATTGTGAAAATGCCTTGAAAAATAATGATACTTTATCTTCAAAGGTAGAATTTGTTTTAAAGAAAATGAGACTTTAAAAAGAGAAATTGATTTCATTTCAAAAGAATTAGAAATTTGTTTAAGTAAAAATAATTCTTTGAAAATGATATGTCTTCTCATGTTTGCCATGCTAGGGTAGTATCACACACTTCACCTATTGCATGCCACACTTCTTTTTGATTAACAATGATATATCCATGCTAAGAAGAAGGTATTGTTTGGGCTCCACTATGAGCCAATGTGCCATGAACCCCACTCGCTTGGAAACCTTGGTTCGTATGAAACAAGTTCCAACTTTTATGCATGCACACACCCTCCACGGCATACACATGCTCCTCACGGACACACTTCTCACATGTTTGCTCATGTGTACACATGTACACATTGTGGTCGTAATGGCCACCTTGCTAAATTTTGCTTTGATAGATTAAATAATGTAAATTTAGCAAAGAATTTTGTTTGGGTTAGAGAAAGACTAACCCCCATGGACCCAAAGAGTATGGGTACCAAAGACCACCCCTCCTTTATTTGATATAGGTGAGGGCTCTCACATGACGTGAGAGTGTTGACACCTTGGAGTGGATGCGTTCCGGACTTAAAGGAAATCATATGGATGCATCACTTTCAAGGGAAGAGTTGGTGGGAGGACCACCTTATTTTGGAGAATTAGAGAAGTGCCCTCATCGGTTTTGGTATAAATCTCTAACTCTCATATTATTTGTTTACATGCTTTTATGATTCATTATTTATAGCATGTCTCATTTGTTTAAGCATATTTTTGATGTCTTTGGATTAGTGTGTAAATTCCATGATTATTAGATCCATGACATACATGTATAGTATTTGAGACACATATGCTCACTTGAATTCATATTTAGTGTTCTCACCGTTTGTTTAGCTATAATGTACATCATGAATCTAATACATGTGAATTTACATAGTAATCATGTTTTAGTTTTATCATGATGTTCTTTTATGATTGTTTTAATGTTTCATGTGGTGATAACATGTTTAAATGTAGATTTTATCAAAACTTGCATTATACTTGTGCAAATAGTGAACTACAATTGTTTCTTATATGCTTGTTCTTCATGCTCACTTGTATTCACTATATGCACACGTATGAGCTAAGTTTTGATGATTCGTTCATTGCACTTGTTATGTCCATTTGCATGTTTATGTATTTTAGAATTCAAATAAAATAATTTTTGATGAATCTTTATGTGTTTTATTTAAAATGGTATTCATGTTTGTTTTAATGCTTCATGACTTGATTACATGTTTAGATGTTAGTTTTCATTAAGACTAGTTGTATACTTGTACATATAATGGGAAACAAATTAATCTTTATATATGTTTGAGCTTGAATGCATATTTGTACCCATTAGATGTGCTAGTATAGTCTAGTTTTGATGATCCATACATTTTAGACTTGTATTCATATTTTTGGATTTATAAGAGTTTTTATTTCATGTATATGTTTATTTTGCCAAAACATTAAGATATACATGTATACCTCTTGAGTCATTTGCCTTCAATGCAAAATCTATTTATGGACTCAATTGTGTTTAGGGATATGTATGTATACTTAGTGTAGTGACAATTCATACATATACCTTGAAATGAAATTGATTTTGGATGAAAATTTAGTTTTTCATGTTTCATGTATTATAAGTTTAACCTCATGTATATGTCTTTCTAGTTCAAACTAATCTTATACATATACATCCTTTTTGAGCCACGTGCCTTCATGCATATACTTTAGTGGACTCGTTGAGTTTTGGATATGTATGTATATTTTATTTGCATCAGACATACATATGCCATTGAAGATTAAACTAGTTAGTTTTATGATTTTCTAATTTGATGTTTAAAGGAATAATTGAGTTTAATGAAATATTTTTCATGATTATGATCTTCACATTTTATTTGTACACTCATATCTATTACTCATGTTTTGTTTCTCATGAGTTGTGCTTAATTGATTAGAGTAATAATTATTATGTGATTTTCATTTCTATGAAAAATAATCTTGTTTTATTCCTTGCTTGAAGGATTTCATACTAGTTTACAAAACTTTTCATTTAAACTAGTTCGGATTCTTCTTTGTGATATGAGATATACCATACTTATTATTGTTAATTCAATTGGTATCATTGAACTCTTTCAATTGGTATCAATTTGATTTCTTTATGTATACTCATATTTGTTGATTTGTGTATGTATGCTTACAACTTGGTATCATCTATTAGTGATTGGTACTCATTTTATCTTCATACACATTTACATGTTTTATTTGTGCTATTATATTTCTATATCTTAAGCACAAATATTGTTTATGCTAGTGCTTGTGACTTAATTTTTATTTCAATTGATTTAGTCTTTCAATTGATACCTTAATCAAGCCTAAACATGTTTTTAGTTAGTATTTCATAAAGGGGAGAAAACCTGAATTTCTTATTTTCATTTGTATATGATTCCCACTCCCACACTTTATGACTTTAAAAATGAATTTGAATGAAAAATACTTTCAATTTGGTATCATATGCTTTTAAAAGTCTAATAATTTCTATTGATATCAAAGTAGTTTAGATATCATTGGTATGCTATATGGTTGCTTATCAATTGGTATCAAAATGTTTTAATATGTTAAAACATGTAACAATCAATAAAAAATTATGATATGTATTTTTGACTCTCTTTTATGATTACATGATTTTGTTTCTATTGGTATCTAGATGCACTTCATTGACATATTTTTAACTGATATCAATGTTTTGATTTTTAACCCTTTATTGATTCTTGGTTTAGAACAAAAGGGGGAGAAGATTTTGTATTGTTTTCGAATGTTTTGATTACCCCTTCTTGATTTTTTTGTTTTTAACAAAAAGGGGGAAAAATTGTTTTTTATGTTTTTACCCCTTTGTTGATGATTGACAAAAAAGGGGAGAAGAATTTGTGTTTTGTGTTTTATATATGCATGTCTTCCTTGTGTTTGCATATATGTTTGGTTGTTTGCTTATTTTAATTGGTATCTAGAACATGCTTTATGTTGAATATTCCATTA
Organism: Agave tequilana; assembly: GCA_038442645.1. Classification (NCBI taxonomy): domain Eukaryota; kingdom Viridiplantae; phylum Streptophyta; class Magnoliopsida; order Asparagales; family Asparagaceae; genus Agave; species Agave tequilana. Next base: position 4,345 of record JAVJIF010031067.1, read on the forward strand.
GTATCTAGAGCACCATGTTTATATGCATTTTCATGCATTGCATATTTATTGTTATTTGTTAATGCATGAGTTAAGGGGAGCTTCTTTGAAGCTTAACTTTAATCCATGCATATATAACTCCATGAGTTTTGTCATCATCAAAAAGGGGGAGATTGTTGGCCCAAAGGCCTTCCACTCTAGTTTTGATGATGACTCACTCATGTAGTTATGTTTACTAATAATCTTGTGTTTCTAAGTTTCAGATCATTAGCAGGTTATTAGTTTTGATGATTAGCTTCAACAAGGTTTTGGAAGCATATCATGGTGATTCCGGTGCCAAAGCTTCAAGATTATACCTTTGCACTTGGAAGATCACGGTTTGGGAGCTAGTCTACTTGAAGATAGAAGATCTACAAGCAAGACTTAGGTATCCTAGTTTAGATAGAGTTTTTAGATCCATTTGTAAAGCTTAGTTTAGTTGATATGCTCAAGTGCACAACACACAAGTTTTATGTTTTGATATTTGGTTTTCATGAATAGTTTGATCAAAACAAGTTTTCATATTCTATATGTATAGTAGATGATTTCTTTCTATACATACATGCGTTAACCTTCAAGATAAACTTATTTTGATATTTCTATTCATGTTTGGAAAATCATGTTTGATAAAAATACATGTTTGGTTTTTGATTGAATCGGTTTTGGATTTCAAGGCTTGACACCCTTCTATAGTTATTATCATAACTTTTTATTTTTATATTCAAATAACATGATTTAACTTTCATCTCAAAGATAACTTTCAGATCTAAATTTCTTATTTAATAACCATTTCCTGATTCTAATTTAAAGTTGTCAAATATTTGGTTGAAATCTGTTCTTGTTCTGAAAACAGTTTACAGTTTCTGTTTTGACACCTTTTAGTATTTTATTGATAACTTTTAATTCTGAATTGATATTGATTTGATTTAAGTTGCATTAGAAAGTAGACTTCAATATCTACAACTTCATCCTATATACTTATTTCCAAATTCGAACGTTTTAGACCTCAAAAATGCGTTCCAACCTGACCTATTTTTGCTGTCTGCCAGGTTGGGCCAGTCGACTGGGACAGTCGACTGGGCCAAGCGGCCAGTCGACCGACCAGTCGACCGGACGTGCACAAAACTGTGCACGTCGGCCAGTCGACCGGCCAGTCGACTGTACTGAAACAGGTTTGGTCTCGGGTTGTTACCAGTCGACCGACCAGTCGACCGGCAGCTGTCAACGGTCAAAAATAGCCGTTGGACGGTCGACCGGCCAGTCGACCGACCGCCTGTCAGGCTGACACGTCAGCCTAACGGCTAGTTTTGTATAGGGGCTATATAAACCCCATTGTTTGGAGTTTTTGGTTAAGATTTTTGTGCTAGTTTTTCCAGATCTTTTTCATTGTTTTAAAGTGTTTTTCAAAAGAGTTTAAGTGCTAAAGTGATTCATCTTTATTTGTTTTGTGTTTTTGAAAATCAAAGAAAATAGGATTTGGGATATTTTGTTGATTTTCATTCTATATCTTTTGGCAAGAATTTTTCCAAGTATTTTTCTTTGTTGCTTGTTTCCAAAACACTTAGTTTCCACTTGAGCTATATCTTCTATCCTAAGTTATTAGGATCTTTGTTTTGTGTGGAAAAAGAAAGAGAAAAAGAAAGAGAAGTGTTTGAGGTTGTTGTTGTAAACCTCTTTATTGTAAAACACCCTTGTTATTTGTGAATCCCTCTTAGGTAGAGGTGATCGGGTGATTGAGTTTGTTGTGAGCCTCTTCGGTAGAGGTTGTGGTTTGGTGTATTTGGCTACGGGCCGTATCCCTCTTCGGTAGAGGTGGATTGTGGTTGTATAGCCTCGGTGGCTTTGTAAGGTTGAGAGAGGAGTTTGGTACTCCTATAGTGGATTGGGAAATCCTACACGGTGGTGTAGGCGGGGATGTAGAGCTAGGGGCTCGAACCTCGAAACACATCTTGGTCTTTGCGTTTGATCCAATTTCTCTCAACTCTACTCTTTTTACATTTGTGCAAGCATCATCCATTCATATCATCATATATACTTGCTTGTGTTTTGAGCATTGTTTCATATTGCCTTGCATATATTTTTATTGCAATTCATCTATACTTGCTTGGCTTAATTGTGTGCATTGTATTGCTATATCCTTGATTGCTTGGATTGCTTGTGTGTGTGTGCCTAACTTATACTCATCCAACAAGAGCTTCATAGCACCTCAACCCATTTTAAGGGGAATCAAGAGGAGTTAGTTCAGAGCCTCGCAAGGGGAATTCGGCTACACTTGTTGAATTGTATTAGTTTGTCCAACACTTGCATTAGCTTCCGCTTTTAGAGCATTAGAGTTTGCATTTAGCCTTAGATTAGCATTTACAACCTATTCACCCCCCCTCTAGGTGTACTTTCACTCATATCAGCATTGTCATCATTAGCGGACCTCCCTCCCGGTCACCAACATCGAATGATCACCAGTGCTTTCCATATGTAAATACCACATCGATCACAAACACAAATAAAACTAATCGCGAGCATGAACAAGCGTGATCTGCAAAAGATCTATCCCAAATAAAATTTTTTCTGGGCGCTTCGCCTCCTGCAACCCCCGAGAAGGGGCTTACCGCCCTTTTCCACCCCCACGTTGATCTTACCGTGAAGGTCAATCCATGAATTACTCTGTGAGGGTCAGAGTTGAGGGGAGAGCAATGTGGAGGATGATGTGGAATGGTATAAAAAGAAATGAAAATATATAAAGAAGTGCCAGTTAGGAAGAATCAATTTATGCTGACGTGGATGAGACTCTGACGAATAAAAATATGGAGTTAGTTTTTTTTCCTAATTATAAGAAAAGTAGGTGATTGTAAGGAATTTTTTTCATTTTCTTTCTATGATGATTTTTTCTTTTGATTTTTTATGCCACCCTGCAATCTTCCTATCTGTATCTCCCATGATCTTTTAAATTTTTGAAAAAATAAATCTCGAAGCTACCCTTCTGAACATAAATCAATTATTGAAATTACCTTTCTATCATGTCCAACCATCCCTTACCTTTCTTAAATGCTAAAGAGTTTAGGTTAGTCTCCTATCTCTTAATTGTTACTGAGATTAATTTTTTTAGAACCTTTTCCTTTATAAAATCTTAAATAATCATCTAAAAGTATTAACTATTCACCTAGCCTCTTGTATTTATTTTTTTCATTCTTATAAAAGTAACATAAAATCCTCTCTCGTATGAGCTTCAAAATCTCTTGTCATCGTTCCTCAATGAATTCTAAATTTAAGCATAAGTGATTAATCTTTAAATGAACTTATAAACTTCTCTACAATAGAAATCCATATTTGATATATCTTTTAAGTGAATATATTGTTTTTAAGTAAAGAAATTTTTTAATTTTTAAAAAAAGTACAATTTTGTATCTTTTTGTTACCTCAACTTCTCTCTGATTAATGTATTTTATCTACTTTTTATAATTTCAGCAACGCATAAATTATATTGTGTTTTAATTTTTTACATTTTTATACTGAATTTTTTGATGAACTAATAAATATATCTTAAATATGTGTGAACTAAGAATATATCTTATCATCAAATTTCAAAAGATTAAACTACATCCATTTTATCATTTTTTTTGAACAAATTGTTATTGTATAATTTGAAATTTTAAACTGTATACTATTTATTTTGAAAAAAGTTACAACTTCAAATTAATCCTAGTAGGCATATCATGAAAAACTTGTTCTTATTTTTTTTCTAAAAATTAAAAAGTTGAAGAAAAGGAAAAAAAAAAAATCTGATATCGTTGTTACCCTTGAGAAGTGGGTAAGGCATATAGCATAATAAAACTTGTTCCTATTTTTCAAAAATTAAAAGTAAAAGAAAAGAAATTCTGATATAGAGAAGTGGGTTTTGAATGATTCAATTTGGAGTACAAACCCGATGCTAGACCTAATTGCCATAGCTAAGGAATTTATTCTTAGTTGAGTTTGATAATCTGCACAAAAAAACACACTCAAAATGTTTAATTGTTTAGCAAATCATGAATTTAGAAAACAGATAATAAGTTAAAATGAGAAATACTAAAATTAAAAAGTTTTCATTAGAATCCCCCGTCAACTTGAATGCCCAATTCTTAGAGACATATACCCAATTCTTAAAGACATATTGTATTGTTATTGAAATGGACACGACACGCAGACACATGACAAATTCTTTAAAATACACACGACTTGTGTGTTGGACACACGTATCGGACGCGTTTCGAGCACGATACACGTGTCAAACATATTTCAAACACGACATGACTTCATGATAAAAGTGTTCGTGCTACATAGGAGAGCAACAATACTACTGCTGATATCAGTGAAGAGTATTTTGAGAGTAGTCTGTCAAGCTTTCTTTAATGTCTTCATATGTACCAAATCCTCTCAAAGACCTTCGTCTGGGAGAAATGCAAAATTTTATTGATTCATTAAATTTCAAATTGGCACTTGCTAATATACATGCTTGCAACCCTCAAGACTCATGTAAATACAATGTGAGTCATTAAGTGAACTAGTTGATACCAAATCCTGTACTTATTCCAAACTGATACAAACTAAAAACATAAATTCATGCAACAAAGTAACAAAACTAGCAGATAAAAAGAAAAGAAAGAAAGAAAGAACGAACAAGTATCCAATTTTACAAACTTTCAAAATATTTCTTGTACCACTCAGCAGTTAAGATGACTCATCCTTTGCAAAGAACTTTGCCGAGCCAAAATCTGCTATCTTGGGTTTAAACCGCTTTAACATAAATCCAAGTGATTCAAACCAAACCCTTTTTTCTTTTGGCGAGGGGCATTTTCAAAGCCCACGAAGTCTGATATCGTCTCTGGATCTGAGTTTACTTGGTGTTTTGGGAGAAACGAGAAAAAGCAGTCCGACGAGATAGAAAGGGATCTGGGGTTGTTGTCGCTGCTGTAGCTAGGATCTCTTATTTTTCTTTTCTTTTTCTTTTCTTTTTTTTACAGGAGGAAAGGAGAAATTGCGAAAGAGAAGGGTTTGACGCTGCCGCTGATGAGATCGGTTGTTCTAGCGTCAGAAGAGGTTAGTTTTGATCGAATATTCTACTTAACAAGTAATTCCCAACTCTACGACTCCTTAACAAGTAATTCCATCTAATTAAACGTGAGGATGAATCCAGTATAGTTAGCCTAATAAATGCTTTCATGTCTAAATCTATGAATTTTTATTTTATTGGTCGTAATATTCATCTTGTTACACCTCATACTTTGACCTAAATTTAAAATGAAAGTGGATAGGTTATAATAAAAAAAAATAAGAAATAAGAATAATAGGCAATAGATTTTGAAAAATTGAATTGAGTATGACTTGATTGAATACTTCACAAGAAAAGTTCCCTTTTAATCCTCCATGATAATATCAATCATAGGACTCTTGTTTTCTGATCCACAAGACAAGGAGCACTCGAAAGATGAAATCAAGTGATAATGGAATAATCTTTATATTTATAAAATAAGAATAAATAACAAGCCATAAGATATGAGCTCTAATGATTACTAGATTTCTGAATATAAACATGTATCAACATGTGTAACATAGAATTTAAAATTATAGAAAAATTACTTGAAATTTCACATGGTATTACTATGTTAGTTCCTAGGCAATTGCGCATTGATCTTACGATTCTAGTAAATGAAAACTAAAAGATGAGTCTAAGTTAATAAAGGGTGAATTTTTAGTTGCTAGAAGGTCCAAGAGTAGTTCAAGACACGTATTTTTGGAAATAATTGAGAATTTTAATAGCGATGACTTCACAGTATGTGAGGAACACATGCTTTGTAATTTATAATTGTTTTGAAATGGATAACCTTTTGAGTTTTTATGTAAGGGATGTGGTTTATGCACATAAAACACATTATGTAATAATACTACTGTGACACTATTGAAGTATTATTTTCTTGAACCAAGAGTAACATATGTTCCATTTTCTCATATAGTCACAAGCACATGAAGCATGTCCATGGGGCATGACTAATGATTCTTGATTGTGACATGATACTATTTGGATAACTCGTATGATTGTATTTTGCCCTTATACCATATGCGTAAATGCTATGAATAATACCGATTATTTTGAAAATTAAGTAAGCTACTAGTCCTCAATGTGTCCCCTCCATGAGGGTCTATTAATAAGGCAACTCGACCACATGGTACATGGGTAAAAATACAACCGTATGAGATAACCAATAGTATCATATCATAATCAATTTATTAGGCATGTTCCATGCGCGTGGATCATATGCTGAGTATATCACTATATCAGAAAATTAAGCTACGAGTTCTAAATGTGTTCCTTCCATGAGTGTGTTTATCCGTGCATGTTGTTGATAAGGTTTAGTGACTTAATAGTAGTGAGACCCAAGTCAATCATGCTAAAAAGTGTTGATCACATTCAAACATAGCCTACCTAATCCTGATGCAGGAAAACATATTATAAAATATTATATGTGTTGTATTTATCCTTTATCATTACTTTGGTAGGATTTTATGATTTGATCTAAACAAGCCATTTATCATGTTATATATATTTTGTGATTTTAAAATGTGAATTGCATGACTCGCGCATTCACTTATTGACCCTCAGCTCACTCTACCGCTACAGTTTTATTATAGTTGAGAATCTTGAGATGTTAATCAAGTGGAGTATTGTGAAAGGACTTGATATTTATGGAGTTTCTTTGGCGCTAGTATCACATTGAAGTTAGGTATAATAATATTAAATTTTGTATCTCTTACTTAGGGTGTATTTGGTATTGTTTCTGCTTTAATATAAGTCATTTTTCAAAAGGACTTATCTAAAAGTGCTTTCTGAAAAAATGCTTTTGCATAATTAAGTTTTTTGGTTACATTAAATTTTTAAGTGCTTACAAAAAATATAAATATTTAAAATAAATTTATTAGAGAAAATTATGATTGAAATGAACATGTGAGAGAAACTTTAGTAAGATTCATAACCTATAACAAAAGAAATAGAGAGAATTCATTAAAAGATCATCTTACATGGAGATCATGAGAGAAAAACAAGGAAAAAAAAGAGTAGATGAACTTTTGGTTTATATGTGGTTGAGAAGTCAGATAAGTAACTTTTTGACTTTTTTTTGGTCAAAGTCCTGTTTTAAAGTGGTTATCAAGCATTAAATTTGGGGAAAGACACTTATTTGCTTTAAAATCCATGAAAGCACTTATAAGAAGCAACGCCAAACACACCCTTAAATTTGATAATAGTCCATAAATGGATATTAAAATTGACTTCATTTACTTGTTTGATTAATTTATAATTATATTTATTAAATATTTTCTAGAATGAACATTTGTTGCTTAAAAGAGGCCTTGCAGTTTCTGATGTTAGGAAGCTGATGGTCATGTCATGCACCCGCTATAAATACAGACACATTTTCATGGTGGGACACTTGAACCTTTTACCTGAGTAATTCGAGCAAAATTTTGGATTTGTCTAGTAAGATGCATCAAGTTTTATTGAAAGTTTAATATGTGGTGAGACTTGCTTTGGTTGTAAACTCCTTCATTTATGATGTTTGTGGCTGTTTACAGGTGGTTTTGTTGTAGGAAGGTTCACGACTATATCGTCATGAGAAGAGTTCAATGTCATCAGTTTTGAGTTTTTATGGTCTGATGAGTTGACAAACAGAGACCCGGATCTTGTTAACGAGTATAAGAGACAAGGCAAGTATGTGTTTTACCTTAATCAAGATTTTGAATGGATTAGGAGATGCGCGCGAATTCTATCTTTTAGTTATATCCAAACTCCACCATGAAATTGTGCATCATCCAACGATTGTGTATGTTTTGGTATTTATGTTGTCAAGAGAAGACTAATATTGGATAACTAAACATCATACTACATTTACTATTATCGATATGATATTGCAAAAAGCAAAAATTCCAAACTCCTCTTCTTTTTCTCTATACTTGCAGCCATAGTTTCTTCTACCCTCTACCAAACTCCCACCTGATATCAAAAAATCAAGCTCTATTCTGTCGTGTTGATCCAACCCAGGCACTATGGGTGCAAACAGAACGTATACAACTTAAACCATATATATATTTTTTAAGCATACAAGGGGATGAATATTGCCGTTGTTAGAATTTTAAACTCAATATCCATGTAATCAGATTAAATCTGTAAATTTGGAGGGAGAACATGAGTTGGCCTCTATAAGCCTCTTTTTACTGTGAAATGAGCATAAAATATAAATTGCACCAATTTAACTTTTTACTAATTACGGTACTGCTAATACAAAGCCTTTATATGCCAAACTTTTGGGGTCGGCTAAGATATTACATATTTTTTCCAAGAGCAAAATACATGATCGCAGACTCAGATCAGTTAATTTGTGGTTGTTTAAAATTGTTCACCGAGGTGAAGTCTCACTCTTTGGTTCTTTATTAATCTTCACACTCACAAGAGGTGAATGAGAAGTCACCGTTAAGTTTCTGCTTCTCTTTTTGTTGCCTACAGGGAGTAAAGTTTCAACCTCAAAGATGCAAACTTAGCTCGAGGTGTTTTTTTGGATTTATTTTTTATTACAGGCAATGTGCTCATATCTAAATGTATACTCCTAAGGTTATAATGCCTCACCGTAATTCAAATTAACTTTCTACTATAGTGAAATTATATTTTTTTAATATTTTGGAATTATGGTTCGTCAAAATCTTTTGATTTGGTGTACCTTTTTTACAAGTTCTTGGAATCCATTTATTCTTGTAGTAAATTTGTTTTCTGCTTGTGTTTTTCCTTACCATGGAACAAAATAATGCCCGCTAGATAGATCAATTATGGTCATTTTGTAAGAAAAAGGTGGTAAGAGAGTTCTTTATTCATCCTATTTTAGTCGTGATATTGAAGAAAGTAGATCTACTGGTGTATAAGCAGAATCAACAATATTTAATACTTCAGGCATACGTTCTTTTAAGGGATTTAAAAAAAAAAATCCAATTTTGAAATTTAATTTTAAAAAAACTCTAAAAAATTTAATTATAAAAATCGACCTCTGACAGGCCACATAGGCATCACATAGGCATTGAGCGATTTCACCTCGCCTGTGTGGTGCTGAGGCGTCGGTGGGAGTTTTTTTGTCTGAGTTTGACGAACTCGAATGCAAAATATAATAATTTTATGTCGGGATTGGCGAACCCGGACTAAAATTTACTGAAATAGGTTGGGTATTTGAAGAATCCTTTATATGGTTCCAGTGAGTATTTTTACTGTTTTTTTACTCTCTCTCTCACGACCCAACCCCGATCTCGATCATCTTTCTCGGCAGCTCATCTTGCACCCTCTCCCTCTCTCTCTCGTGGCCCTGACTAGATCCCTCTCGCAACAACGACCCTGACCTCGATCTTCTTCTCTGGCAGCTCACCTCGCACCCGATCTGATCAATCTTTCTCTTACCCTAATCAGATCCCGCTCCCAATCACAATCTTGACCCTGATCTTCTTCCCCGGCAGCTCTCCCCGCACCCGATCCTGAATAGCCTTGTCTTCCCCCCCATTGTTGTCTCAACGTCTAATCCTGACCCTTCCCTGCTACCGAATCTACACTAGAACTCGACCCCGTCGGCTGTAAGGTCGCTGATCTTAACGATTTATCTGTGAGTTTCTGCAATTGGTACACTTCTCAACAATTTATCTCCGAGTTTTAGTTCTATTTACTTTCTTTGTTCGTTTATGCTTTAATTAGATTATTTGAATTATGAATCTAATTAGGAAATTATTGATTTTTTTCTCAATTGAGAAATTTGAAAGAAGTTCTGAGTAATTCTAACAAGTAATATTTTTTTGTGATATTAAATTTAGTACAGTGTCTAATGTGAATGTCCCTTTTCTTTCTTGGTTTAACGATAACTAACAATAAATAAGGAGAATAAGCCAACATATAATAGAATAGTAAAACCAATGCTAGTGAGAAAGTCAACTATAAGATGTGAATTGGTAGAGAAAATCTATCAGATTTCAAAAATTAATGATTATCAGATTCACTTAACATGCAAGTTGCCTACATATATAAAAAGTGTGGGACTGCATTGTGGGAGTCCCAAGTTTGAGTCTTATGTCAAAAAAACAAATCTATTGGTTTGCAGGTACATCCCTACAATTACATTTTTTTTTTAATATGACCAAAGTGTCCTTACATTGGCAAATTCAAATTTTGCATACATACCCTTCAAAATATTATTCTTTTATAATCGACTCGTGCTTTTATCCAGGGAAGTGCACTTGCCTCACATCCCTACAAATAACCTAAGAAGACATGATCCCACTCTATATGCCCATTGCTATAATATTGTAATGGGATAATCCCCATTATTTGTAGAGCACCTAAAAAGAAAAAAAAATGAATCACTTATTTTGTCTTTTCCATATTATAGGGGGAGATAGTTGACGGAACGAACCATTTGTTTGCTTTCTCGAACAATGATTAAGGGTCATCATTTTGCCCCCTATTTTCAACCATTACAGCTGGTGTTGATCAGCTTTGCGATACTCTTGTCACTAAAGGAAGCTCGATGATCACCCTTATGAAAAGTTTAATTTGCAAATAAACTTTATGCATTTTGTATTGCATTTCCATTTAAAAAGATTATATTTGTAAAGAAATAAAAAAGTATAAAAATAATAAAGGCAGATGTATATATCATTTTTATTAGAACTTGCAAACTTGTATATCCGCTATCATATTCATTCTTAACATATTATTTGTTAAATTATTGATATTTTGATACATAAGAGAATTCATGTTTTCAAAAATATACTATTGATATTAAAGTATTATCTATAGCAAGCGTCATTAATATAAAAATTATGCAATATTAAAAATTCAAATTTGCAAGGGTATACATGCAAAGGGTATTTTATCATATTGAACAAATTATGACCATAAGCGTAAGATACCTGCAAACTCTTTAAAATCAGAAGTTCACATATAAATAGGGACTTTTGAAGGGTCAATAAGCAAAATGCTAAGTTTTGGAGGGTAAATATGCAAAAAAAGTACATTAGTATACTATTTTCTTCTTCTCATTTTCATTCTTCTTTTTACTTATAATAAAATGGGTTCCTTCAGAAAGTTATGTTTTTGCTTATATACCCTTCTAATTTACATGCATACCCCTATAATCGCAATTTTGTTCAACATGATAAAAATAATCTTTGCATATCTACCCTCACGATTTTATTTTTAATATTCCATAATTTTTTGATATTAATAACAAATTGTAATCGATAATACTTTAATATCAATATTATATTTTTGAACACATGGATTCTCTACGATATCAAAATATCAATATTTTAATAATAATATGTTAGGGATAAATATGATAGGGGATATGCAAGCTTGAAGTTCTAATAAAAATGATATGTACACCTGCATCTTTTTTTATTTTTTATTATTTCTTTGTAAATATAAATGCAATACAAAATGCATAAAGTTTATTTGCAACTTAAACTTTTTATAACGTATATAAAAGAATAATATTTTTGAGGGTACATTTGCAAAATTTGAATTTCCAAATATATATACTAAGGACAGCTTGTCATATTGAAAAAAAATTAACTGTAAAGATATATCTGCAAACTCTTTAGAATTAATGTGTACATATGTTGATAGAGATTTTTGAGGGGTAAATAAGCAAAAGTTTAAGCTTCAAAGGATATATATGAAAAAAAATGTAATAAAACAAAGTCAAAAGTTGGGGAAAATCAAATCGAATGAGAGCAAGAGCTCCACGTGCTTCACAAGCCTTAGAAGGGTCAAGCTTGTATCAAACAAAAATTTGGACTTGTATTCTCTATTGCAAAATTCTGTGTGATATGCCTCGTGAGATGACCCGATAACATAATAGTTTTTAGTAATGCGTACTTCAAAACTCAAATTTATTTGATCTCAAGAGTTTTTATCCACACATTGAACAACCCACTAATGACAGAAACAATGTATTCCTTTGTATACCAATCTCATTCTCTAGTCCCACATTGAACGAGGAGAGAATCAATGTATTCCTTATATAGCACCTGCTGCACCTCAACTCTTTCGCATTACAGCAAAGAGAGAAATAAGCAACGCTATAGGAACACATACGCAAATAAATATTTCGCATAAGAGCAGAAAAACAAGCAGCACTATAGAACAACACCATTTCTGTAATGCAATTATAACTGAGGGTGAGTTATCCTTTAGCATTACTTTCCCTGACAAAGTCGAAATGATTGCAAGGTAGCATTATTTTTGTCTACAAAGCATAAATAATCATAAGCTCAGGGGAGAAGAACGACAGAAGATGAATGAAATTTGACAAGTGGTTATATAACTAATAAGTACCAGGCCGTCGTCACATGATATATCCAAAGAACAGATTACAAAAGTCAATGCTTAGATCGCTCAAAATTGTTCACATTATCTTGACCAGATTATGCCTAGTAACTATCAGGAACATTAAGGAATTCACATAAAGTTACAGAGACGACAGGCGGACAAATAACCAACTATACACCATCAAGTCTAAACACCCACCAATTCACAATTTAAGAAGACTAGGCACCATCCTCCTCCACGTTGTTGACCCTCACGCACTCATCAATCCATTCACTGTATATGTCTATAGGCTCTGTAAGCGCTGTGACAGTAGTGCAGTAACTTTCTTGGCAAATATTGCAGATGGCTTCGCCAATCAAGTTCTTCATATCAATGCGACATTCAACACTGCTCCTATGATCGCAGAACGGGCAGCAGAAGACAGTGTCCAGCTTCTCCATCCGCTTCTTAGGAGGTGGCTTTGCCCTTGACTTCCTCTTGCCCATCCTTACCTTGAACCGAAGAGCGAGCGAGCGAGAGATGGGAGGAATTTGCGAAATTGAGAAGGAGAGAAAGCAGCGTCGAATACAGAGAGAAAGAGAGGAGGCGGACTTTATATAGAGGGAAACCCCAACTGAATCCGACCCGGATTCGAGTTACCAAAATAGGAAATCCAAATAGCACTCGTACTAGTGGGAAAAGACCGCGCTGTTGAGAGAGGTGGAAATGATTCGAACCCATATTTATTTCTAACTGAATCCGACCCGGATTCGAGTCACCAAAATAGGAATCCAACGCAATTTGTGCGGAAAGTTAAGGAAAAAAATAATAAGTCATTGATTATAATAATATAAACATTTATTTCTCATTGTCTATATTGGCAATATTAGGTATTATAATAAGTTTTGGTTACCATTTTTGACTATTTTAGAGGAAAAAAACCATTCATTATTAATAAAACTTCATATTTTGATATAAATAATAAATCCTTAATGATTAGTATTAGTTAGTGTTGGAATACCCAACAATTAGAATAATTATCTCAACAATATTTTCAAAGATCTTAAAATATCCCATTGTTGCCATTTGTTCAAATTATTTTCCCTTTTTTTCCCCTTTCAGTAAAAGGTGAGCCAACCACTCCTTGTTTTAACTTTTCACTTTATGACGGATAGGGTTCTAAAAAAATTAACCTCACATAACTCTAAAAATAAACATGTTACATTTTCCTGCGCAATCTTCTTCACATTACAATTACAACCGGGAGTACACAACTCTACTATCTCAAACACAAACCTCTACACAAGAGGTGGACACTAAGCCAAAGTAAAGAAAAAGTTACAATCATGGTGATCCAATGATCACAAACAACTCTTGGTGATCTTAAAGGATCACAAACAATTTTTCTCACAAAACAAGATCCTCAAAATAGGTTTAGAATTAATAGCTCAAGTGTGAAAAATCAAAGTATTTTGGGAAAAACAACAACAAAGAAACACTTGGAAAAAAACTTCTAGATAAATATGAAATGAAGATCAAAATTAAATTCCCAATACTTGTTTTCTTTTGATTTTCCAAAAACTTTGAAACAAATAAAGATAAGAGTTTTGGCACAAAAAACTTTTTTTGAAAACTTTGTAAAAAACTACTTGAGAAGTTGGGAAAATTTACTCTTGGAAATCTTGGTGAACACTGGCCTCAAAGACCCATTTATATAGGGGTCTGAAAATATAGCCGTTGGGGTCCAGAACAGGTCAAAAATAACTTGTTGGTTGACAAACCGGTCGAATTTTCGACCGTTAGGGCTGTTGGTCGACCTATCGATCGACTGCTCCAAGGCAAACTGCATGTTGTCGACCGCCCAGTTGACCGAGGTAAAACCAGAAAGCTAACTCTCTAGACCGGTCGACCGGGCCAGATCCAGAGAGCAAGCTCTCTGGATAGGTCAACCCTGTGGTTGACCGGCCCAAGGCCAAGCCTGTGTGCACGTATCTGTGAACATTGGCCTACAGAGTTCTGTTCCGGTCGACTGCCAGAAGGCTCGACTGGGTTTTTTGGTTTGAAAAAGTTGGCTTTTAATTTCCTATAAGATCACATAAAATCCACAAAAATAAGTTCATGTAAATATTTAAAGTACAAATATGCGTAACGAAAAATCAACACATATTACAAACTATTTGAACTATTTTTGAGGCATGAAAAGTAAGCTTTAAACCGAAAATCATATTTTCTAAAAACTCAATTTTGAGATGGAAAATACGTTTTCTTCAAAACTTATATAAATACAAAAATATGATATAGAAACACATTATGAAGTATAGTGTGTATGGATAGAATCCAATACACATATAAAAGATATATGTATATTTTTGACAATAAATCTCAAATTAAGTTTTAATAAAAACAAAACTAAAAATCATGAACTAGAATCATCAAAATAAGTTTTTCTATAATATGAAACAATAATGTATGTGGATAAAATCCAATATACATATAAACCAAGTAAACTTGTTTTGATTCTATCTATTCATCAAAACTAAAGATATGTTCTTGAAAATTCAAAACGGTTAGACCAAAACCAATAAATTTTGAACTTGTGTGTGTGTACTTGAGCATATCAAAACTAACTATCCTTACACAAGATCTAAACAAAACTAAAACACATAGATACAAGTCTTCTTATTGATCTTCATCTTCAAGATTACTCGATCTAAACATGATCCATAGAGCTTGACTCCATCCGAGTACTAGATGCGATCTTAACGTACAAGCTCTTGAATCAACATGTGTTAGCTTTAAAACTGACTTTGAATCCTTTGTTGAAACTATACACCTACTAAGATCTTGATCAATATCTGAAACTTATAAAATACAAGTTGTTTAGTAAACTTAATTTCATAAGTTAGTCATCATCAAAACTAAGGTGAAGGGCTCTAGGCCAACTCATTATTTATCTTACTAAATTTTTGAGATTTTTCTGAATTTATCAAAACTGGGCCGGATTTCGTGTCAGCCAGTATCACTGATTGATTCCAAGAATTTTATTTTGAAAAAGGAATGAATTTCTTGAATCCGATTCCACTATGTACCTTAAGGTAATATTTTCTATTTTAAAATTTTTGGAGACCTTCCCGAGTTACTCTATTTTTTTGGCTTTTTGGTGTTTTCAGTATTTTTCCAGATTCTGACTTTTATCTAGATATTTCCTTTTCTTTTTTCTTTTCCCTTCCTTCTTTTTTTCTCCTCCACTACTTTTTCCTATTTTTTCTTCCTATTTTTTTCTTTTCTTTTTCTTTCTCCCTTTTTTCTCCTCCACATAAACTCCCTTCAAAATATCTGTTCCCTTTTCTTTTCTTATGCTTCTTTTTTTTTCTTTTTCTTTCTTTCTTTTTCTTTCTTCTCCTCTAGCCAACGACAGCACAACTCCCTTGCTCCATTTCCCTCCCAAATTCTCCCCCCTCTCTCTTTACTTCTCAAATTCTCCCCCCAATCTCACTCACCCTTTCTTTCTCTGTTACACTCATCAATTCCCTCTCTCTTCCTTCATCTTCTCTAGCCAAATAACCCCGAAGACGGCGACCCCTCCACCTCTGGCGAGCCCACTCCGGCGACCATCCTCGGTGGCAACCACCTCCCTCTTCCCGAATTCCCTCTCCTCCTCCTTCTCTCAAACCAACTCCTTCAACCATCTCCACCATAGCTCCCAACACCACCCCTTTCTCCTCCACCCAGGTTCCCATCGGTCGTCCTCTGTCGCCGCCCCCTGGCTGTGGTGCGCAACCTAGGGGAGCCCCTCCTCCTTCCACCCTTCCTTTCTCTCTCTCTCTCTCAATCTTTCTTTCTCTTTCTCCTTCTCTATATATCTCTCTATCCCTGCGTTTCCCCTTTCTCCTTCCCTGTGTTTCCCTCTCTCTATTTCTCTCTGCCCTAGTTCTCTCTCTGTTTCTCTCCCTGCATCTCTCTCTTATTTTCTCTCTCCCTTTCTTTCTCTCTCCCATATTCTCTCTCTCCTAATTTTTCTTTCTCCTAGTTTTCTCTCTCTATATATATATTTATATTTTATTTATATTGGTGGAGTGCATGTGTTCTTGAGATTCCAGATTTCACAGCGTTTTCAGAGATTTAGAGGTTTCCTCGCTTCATTTTAGGTTTCCTCGCTTCGACAGGTCGACATGTAATTTATTTTGTATTCGATTGTATTTGTATTCTTATTTTGTATTGGGCAATGCCCTTATATTTGTATGTAAACGAGTGCCCAGGGTTGTATAAGTATTATGCCTGTAACGAATGTTTGTACTAGGGTAGTTTATTTTTTGTACAAATACCATACCTGAGATGTGTTCTTTTACTGCTTTATACCATGTGTGGCCGACCCTTCGTGGTGCTTTGCCTCCGGGCTCTACACTCAACCTCTAGGCTTCACCACTCAACGGTAGTCTAGTTCTTATCACGTATATATGTATGCATGTGTGGTACTAAGTGCAAGCACACTTGTACCGACTCTGGGTTTCTGCCCACTCTCGGGATGGCTACCCAATAGGCTATAGCCTTACACCCTTATGGGTTTTGTGGTAGCTACCGAGAGTGCGCTTAGACCCCGGTACTCTAGCTTTTGGGCTCTCACCCACTTCCTTGAAATAGGATGCACTTAGACTGTCAGGTCTCTCATGCTGCGTCTGGTAGGCATGCTTAGCGCTCAGCGCTTTATCACTAGATTCGCCTAGGCAGAAGTCTACCAGATTTTAGACTCGCTCTTTTAAGCCAAGTCATTCCAGTAGCTTCGTCAAGCGCTCTAATGATTAAAAACTATTTGTTGCCTATGCCTCCAGCTTGCTTAGCTCCGCTTGGATGTTCGCTTGCTTGCTAATCGCTTGTTTGACAGTTTATCTATTCTCCTATTAATGGTTGGGAAGAGTTTGAAATCTTACTTATACTATTTTCCTGAGACTGCATGTTTTTCCAATATTCATATTGCTCTCTTATATCAGTGTTATTTTTCAATTTTGCTTGACGTGCTTTCACTTAATGTACTTACATTTACAATGTTGTCTCTTGTCACCTGACGTGTTAATCACTCGGCAACTGATACCTGACTCCTGACTTGCTACCGTATCACATCACTTGTGCCTACACGCTGCGGGATGGCGAGTGGAGCTAAGTGCCAAACGGAGAAAAGTGTCACACCACACACGTGGTGGAGGCCATCTCTTGGTATCCGTGGGGCCACCTCTAGGTATCCCATCGCATCCTCTTTGTACCTATTAACCAAAATGCATATGGTATGGAGTTAAGTGCCACACGGAGTAAAGTGCCACGCCACACATATGGTGTAGGCCACCTCTTGGTATCCACTACCGTATCAGTGGTTTTCTTGCCCTCCTGATCCAACACCTGACATGTAACAATAATAATATTGGGAATATGGGATATTTGGTCTCTCCTTCGTTCAGATACTATGATTCACATATCAGATCCAAATAAGTTTTACTAGAGTACACATCCTAGTACATAATACTAGTGGTGTGAGACACTGGTAGGGAGATGATTGAAATATCAGACGGTATTAATGTTTATTATTCGATTTCCTGACCTCTTGTTTACTAATTTGTATCGGCATGCTTGTGATTCAATACTTGACCCTACATCAGATATAACTTAATTAGCAAACAATAATAAAGTTAGGAGCGAGTGTTATTAAATTACTTTCTCATCCAAATAATGAAGTCTGTATATCAAGGTTCGGATTGGGTTCTACTAGAGTGCGGACCCGGTGTAAACTGCAGGTGGTATTGGACACTGGAAGGAAATGATTAGAATTCTCAAAATTTTAATTTTGAAAAAAGTTGAATTTCTAAAATCCGCTTTCACATTATTTCTTAGAATCATATTTTGAAAGTACATCTAGAAGGGGGTAAATAGGTGTAATGCTAAATTAATGCCAAATGATGCGAAATTTAAACACAAATTGTTAACACACTGTGTAACCAAGAGTGAGCTCAAATTTCCCAGGAATGGCTCTGAAACTACTCCTCTAGATTCCTCTAGATTAAGAGTTGAGGTGCGTTAAAAGCTCTCTTGGTTGAACATAAGTGTGTGCACACAAACTATATCAAGCATATAAATGAATGGGCAATTAATGATAATGCAAGATATATATATATATATAATATATATATATATATATATATATATATATATATATATATATAGAGAGAGAGAGAGAGAGAGAGAGAGAGAGAGAGAGAATAAATCAAACCAAACACAGTGATATATTTCAAAGTTCAAACCACTGCTCTACATCCCCGCCTTCACACAGAAGGATTTCTACTATGTCCACACAGGACCTTCCACAAAGGGACCTCCACCAAGGAATTACAATTACAACCAAGAGTGCACAACTCTATTCTCTCAAACACAAACCTCTACACAAGAGGTGGGTACTAAGCCAAAGCAAGGAAAAGTTACAATCTTGGTGGTCCAATGATCATAAACAACTCTTGGTGATCTCAAATGATCACAAACAATTTTTCTCACAAAAAAGATCCGATATATAGGTTTAGAATTAATAGCTCAAGTGTGAGAAATCAAAGTATTTTGGAAAAGAAACAATAAAGAAAACACTTGAAAAAACTTCTAGATAGATATGAAAATGAAGATCGAAACTAAATTCCAAAGACTTGTTTTCTTTTGATTTTCTAAAACTCTGAAACAAATAAGATAAGAGTTTTGGCCAAAAAAACTTATTTTGAAAACTTTGTTAAAAAACTTGAGAATTTGAGAAAAATTGCCCTTGGAAATCTTGGTGAAAACTGGCCTCAAAGACCTATTTATATAGGGGTCTGAGAATATAGCCATTGGGGTCCAGAACAAGTCAAAAATGACTTGTTTGTCAATTGCCCGGAACAGGCCCCAAAGCAAACTGCCTGTCGGTCGACCGGGGCTAGATCCAGAGAGCAAGCTCTCTGGATCGGTCAACCATGTGGTCGACCAGCCCAAGGCCAAGGCTCTGTGCACGTATTCGTGCACATCGATCGACAGAGCTATATTCCAGTCAACCGGTCGGTCGACCGCCAGAAGGCTCAGACTGGGTTTTTAGGCTTGAAAAAGTTGGCTTTTAATTTCCTATGAAATCCCATAAAATCACATAAAATTCACAAAAATAAGTTCATGTAAATATTTGAAGTACAAATATGTGTGACAAAAAATCAACACATATTACAAACTATTTGAACTATTTTTGAAGCATGAAAATTAAGCTTTAAACTGAAAATCGTATTTTCTGAAACTCAATTTTGAAATAAAAATAAGTTTTCTTCAAAACTTATATAAATATAAAAACATGATATAGAAACACATTTTGAAGCATAGTGTGATTGGATAGAATCCAATGCACATAGAAAAGATAAATCTATATTTTTGACATTAAATCTCAAATTAAGTTTTGATAAAAACAAAACTCAAAAATCATGAACTAGAATTATCAAATAAGTTTTTCTACAATTGAAACAATAATGTATATGGATGAAATCCAATATACATATAAACCAAGTAAACTTGTTCTGATTCTATATATTCATGAAAACTAAAGATATGTTCTTGAAAATCCAAAATGGTTAAACCGAACCAATAAATTTTGAACTTGTCTGTGTACTTGAGCATATCAAAACTAACTATCCTTACATAAGATCTAAACAAATGTAAACAAACCTAGATACAAGTCTTCTTGTTGGTCTTCATCTTCAAGACGACTCGATCTAAACACGATCCATTGAGCTTGACTCCACTGAGTACTAGATGCGATCTTGACGCGCGAGCTCCTGAATCAATATGTGTTAGCTCTAAAGCTGATTTTGAATCCTTTGTTAAAACTAAACACCTACTAAAATCTTGATCAATATCTGAAACTTATTAAATACAAGATCATTAGTAAACTTAACTTCTTAAGTTAGTCATCATCAAAACTAAGGTGAAGAGTCTCTGGGCCAACACATTATTTACCTTAGTGCATTTTTAGAGATTTTTCTGAATTTATCGAAACTCGGTCGGATTTCGTGTCGGCCAGTATCACTGATTGATTCCAAGATTTTTATTTTAAAAGGATTGAATCTTGAATTCTATTTCACCATGTACCTTAAGATAATATTTTTTATTTTAAGAATTTTTGGAGACCTCGCCGAGTTACTCTATTTTTTTGGCTTTTCTGGCGTTTTCAGTATTTTCTTGTATTCAGAGTTTTATCTGGATATTTTCTTTTTTTTCTTTTCCCTTCCTTTTTTTCTCCTCCACTACTTTTTCCTCTTTTTTTATTTTCTTTTTCTTTCTCCTTTTTTTCTCCTCAACATAAACTCACTTCATAATATCTGCTCCCTTTTCTTTTCTTCTTTTTTTTTCTTTTTCTTTCTTCCTTTTTCTTTCTTCTCCCCTGGCCAAAGAAGCACAGCCCCCTTCCTCCTCCATTTCCCTTATAAGTTCTCTTCTCTCTCTTTACTTTTGAAGTTCTCTCCCCAATCTCACTCACCCTTTCTTTCTCTATTACACTCACCAATTCCCTCTCTCTCCCTCCATCTTCTCTATCTAAGCAAACCCCGACGACGGTGACCCCTCCACCTCTAGCGAGCCCCTCTGGCGACCATCCTTGGTGGCAGTCACCTCCCTCTTCCCGACTTCTCTCTCCTCCTTCTCCTCTCAAACCACCTCCTTCAACCACCTCCACCACGGCTCCCAATACCACCCCTTCCTTCTCCTCTTGGGTTCCCATCGCCCGTCCTCTGCCACCTCCCCCTGGCTACGACGCGCCGCTTAGGGCGCCACCTAGGGGAGCCCCTCCTCCTTCCACCCTCTCTCTCAATCTTTCTCTCTCTTTCTTCTTCTCTATATCTCTCTCTATCCCTGCTTTTTCTCTTTCTCCCTCATGCGTTTCCCTTTCTCTCTCTGTTTCTCTCTCCCTGCGTCTCCCCCTACTTTTCTCTTTCTGTTTCTCTCTCCCTATGTCTCTCTTCTACTTTCTCTCTCTCGTATTCTCTCTTCTATTCTCTCTCTCCCCTAGTTTTCTCTCTCTCCATATATATATATATATATATTTATATTTTATTATATTTGGTGGCAAGCACGTGTTCTTGAGATTCCAGATTTCACGGTGTTTTCAGAGATTCACGTTTTGGTTTCCTCGCTTCGACGGGTCTTGTAATTTATTCTGTATTCGATTGTATTTATATTCATATTTTGTATTGGGTTGTGCCCTTCTATTTGTATGTTGCCGAGTGCCAAGGGTTGTACAAGTATTATGCCTGTGGCGAATGTTTGTACTAGGGTAATTTATTTTTTGTACTATACCATGCCTGAGATGTGTTCTTTTACTGTTTTATACCATGCGTGGTCGACCTTTCATGTTTGTTTAGCCTACAGGCTCTACACTTAACCTCCGGGCTTCACCACTCAACGGTGGTCTAGTTCTTATCACGTATATATGTATACATGTGTGGTACTAACAGTACAATACCCTTATATAGACTCTGGGTTTCTACCCACTCCCGGGATGCCTATCCATTAGGTTATAGGCCTTGCACCCTTATAGGTTTTGTGGTAGCTACTGAGAGTGCGCTTAGACCCCGGGTACTCTAGCTTTCGGGCTCTCGCCACTTCCTCGAAAGAGGAGTGTGCTTAGATCATCAGGTCTCTCATGCTCCGCCTGGTAGACATGCTTAGCGCCCAGCGCTTTATAACTAGATTTGCCTAGACAGAACTCTGCCAGATTTTAGACTCGCTCTTTTAAGCTGAGTCATTCCAATATCTCCGTCAAGCGCTCTAATGATTAAACATTGTTTGCTGCCAATGCCTCCAGCTTGTTTAGCTTCGCTTGGTTGTTCACTTGCTTGCTAATCTCTTATTTGACAGTTTATCTATTCATCTATTAATGGTTGTGAATAGTTTAAAATCTTACTTATACTATTTTTTTTGAAGTGAATGGTTTTCCGGTATCCATACCGATCTCTTATATCGGTATTATTTACCTATATCGCTTGACGTGCTTTCACTTGATGTACTAACATTTACTATGCTGTCTCTTGTCACCTGACCAGTTAATCACTCGGCAACTGATAGCTGACTCCTAACTTGCTACCGGTATCACATCTCTTGTGCCTGCACCCTGAGGAATGGCGAGTGGAGTTAAGTGCCACACCACACACGTGGTTGAGGCCACCTCTTGGTATCCGTGGGGCTACCTCTAGGTATCCAGATTGCATCCTCTTTGCACCGGTTACCCAGAATGCATATGGTATGGAGTTAAGTGCCACACGGAGCAAAGTGCCACATCACACACGTGATGTGGGCCACCTCTAAGTATCCACTACCGTATCCGTGGTTTTCCTTGTTGGCCCAAAGGCCATTAGCCATATATCTTGATGGATATTTTGATGATAACAAACCATATCTAGTTATGTATTTAACAATTTTTGTTTAAAAGAATTTCAGGTTAAAATAGGTTGATTTGACGGCTCCACAATCAAGACTCACAAGTTTGGAGTTCGCCAAAGATTTGCATTCCAAGCCAAGCACAATAGGAAGCTTCGGGAACAAGACGATGAAGAAAAGACCAAGTCAAGATCAAGACTATGAAGAATACCAAGATTTGTATTTGTATTTTTCATTTTAGATATTTTGTCAAAACCTAGATGTCAGAAGTAGAGTTATGGGATTACCACCTACACACACATTTTAATTTGGTTCATGACTTCAAAAAGGATTTTTAATTTCTATTTTCAATTAGATTTAACATGTTTAGATTAAGTTTTTGGAAAATAGTTTAAGTTTTTTTGGAAAACATTTATTTGGAAAAACAAGTTTTATCAAAGAAGTTTTTATAAAAATGTTTCAAACTTGGTAGAGTAGTGACATAGGCTCACACTCTAAGTTTTACAAGATACAAAACTTCATATCCAAGACCATTTCCAAAAACCCCAATTTCTGGTTTCTGGAAGTTCTGATTTTTCAGAACTGACAGAAACCGGTCGACCGTCCCGTCGACCGATGCGCACAATCTGTGCATGTGCGTGTCAGTCGACCGACCCGTCGACCGAGAACTGTGCAGTGCTCTCGGGTAGATTGGGTCGACCGGGCGGTCGACCGCTGAGCCCCAACGGTCAGATTTTTGACCGTTGGCGGTCGACCGGCCCGGTCGACCGGCTTCTGTCAGAAGTTCTGACAGACTCCAACAGCTATATTTTCTGACTGTTTTTCTTTTGGGATTTGATCCCAACGAATCTCTGAAGCTGTTTTTGACCCCTATAAATAGGAGGTCACTTCAGCATGATTAGACAACTATCAAGAACATTTTTTACAAGTTATTTTCAAAAGATTTACAAGTTTTCAAAAGGCTTCCATTTACAAAAGATTTTCTCTCCAAAATCCCTAAATTTCTAGACACCCATTTGAAGTCTATACCTCTACTTCTCTCTAGCTTTTGCACTACACAATCCCATAATTCTTCATCTACATATTGTTTCTAGGATTGTGCAAGTGAGCGAATTTTTGATCAAGTGTGATCATTTTCTTCTTGAGTGAAGTTGTAGAGGCATCGGCCTCAAGCGAGCTAGTGTGCTCCGGGTGGTGTTGCGGCATCACGAGAGATAGGACAAGTGTGTCCTTGTATTGGTGATCCAGTGGGATCTTCAATAGTGGAAATCCTTCGAGTGTGAAGGCGGGGACGTAGAGCGTGGCTCGAACCTCGGAAAATATCTGCGTGTTTGCGTTTGCTCAAATCTCTCTAAACTCTAAACTCTTTAATTCTTGCACTATTGATTGCTTCATTTATTGCAAGTCTTTTATTTGAGCTAATTGTGATAGTTGAATTTTAATTCCGCATTTGTGCCATTTACATATAGCCATCACCTATTCACCCCCCCTCTAGGTGATTTCAATTGGTATCAGAGCCTAACCCTACTATTTGGTTTAACCACCTTAGGGAGATCCTTGCATTTGGCTATATATTTGTTGCATCTATATTTGTTTGTGCATTCATTTATATCCATGGCATCCCTTGACTTTTCTAGCATCAAGTCCCCACCCAAGTTTGATGGCTTGAACTTTCCCATATGGAAGGTCAAGATGAACCTCTTCCTTAAGTCCCTAGGAGTTAGAGTAGCTAGGGCCATAACTAAAGAATTTGTAGAGCCTCTCACCGATGAGAGATCATGGTCCGAGGACACTACAAGGACTATGAGGCTAATGCTAGGGCTCAATATGCTTTAACCCAAGCCCTTAATGAAGATGACCTCTCACGCATTATTAACTGTAAATCTGCATATGAAGTATGGAATGTTTTAATTGTGACTCATGAGGGAACGTCACAAGTCAAGAGATCCAAGATTGACTTGCTTCGTTCTCAATATGAGAATTTTTATATGCTTGAAAGTGAAAGTATTGATGACATGCTCACTCGTTTCACCAAGATCACTAATGCTTTATCTTCTCTAGGTGACACGATTGACAATGACCAAAAGATAAGGAAGGTCATTAGAGCTCTTCCCAAGGCATGGGAAGTGAAGGCAACCACACTCAAGGAGCTTAACGATCGGGAGGAGATGGACTTCTCCGGCTTCATCGGTAATCTCAAAACCCATGAGATGGAGATGAAGGTAGAGAAGAAAGGGAGGCACCCAAAAGAAAACAATCGCCTTCAAAGCCACTCCAACCACTATTGAAGAGGACGACTCATCGGAGGATTGCGATGAGGACTTTGCCATGCTTATCCGGAGGGTAGGCAAAATGTTTTACAGGAAAGGGAGGCAAAGCAACTTCCGGAGAGGGAAACCTCAAGGAAGATATGAGAAGAAAGAGAAGAACCGGTCCTTGCTTCCATTGCAAGAAGATCGGACACCTTATTGCGGATTGCCCCGCTCTCCAAGCCACAACCTCCAAGAACGGCCATAAGAAGAAGAAAGCTATGGTGGCCACGTGGGATGACACGGAGTCGGATTCCGAAGAGGAGAACGACGCCGCACACATATGCTTCATGGCACATGGAGACGATGCTTCAAAGGTAACAATCGATAACACTTTGGATGAGGATGAGTTGACTATGGATGAGTTAGCTCAATTTTTCGAAGAACTACAACATAGGTATGAGATTTCTCAATCTCATAACAAGAAACTAAAAAGGGAAAATGAGTCTTTAAAAGATAAATTAATATTATTGAAAAAGAGAAAAATGATTTATCTTGTGCATTTAAGAAAATAAAAATTGACTTTGAAAAATATAAACTAGCTTGTAAAGGTAAAACCCCTATTGCATCATGTAATAAAAATGATTTTGTGGAAAATGCAAAACGAGTTGATGTTTTAGATTCAACTCTTAAAAAGTGTGCCTTTGATCTAACTAAATTTGCATCTAGATTTCCTAAGGGAGTAACCCAAGGGAAACACACTCACCATGTACATGCACGGAAACATGCACACACACATAAACATGCATACATGTAAGGTAGTGGTAGAATTTATATTTGCACGCATTGTGGCCGCAAAGGCCATTTAGAAAAGTTTTGTTTTGCTAAAAATAATGTGCATAATAAATATGTTTGGGTTCGTCCCGGTACTAATCCAAAAGGACCCAAAAAGATATGGGTACCAAAAGACCCACCAAATTTAAATGATGCAGGTGGATCCTTTTCCTCCAAGACTTAGGGGGAGACGGTGCCCGGGTGGTGGATGGAACTAAGCTCAAAGATCACATCAAGCTTGCATCGCTATCGTGGAGGCACCTATATTTTGGAGATTGCCCTTGCTTGGTAACCTCTCCATTTAAAAGTTTTTAATTTTGGTGATATATATACACATGTATAGGAGTGTTAGTTACTTTTATGCTTCATTGATATATGTTTGTGCAAACTTACATTTCTATCATGTTTGTGTATATGCCATGTTTTAATATCTTTTATACCATGTCCATTGTATGTCCACATGTCATGCCTAGACTAGCTTATTTATATATATACAATGTATTTTCAAAACTAAGAAGTAAAATTTTGTAAAATTTCATATTTAAAGCAAATACCTTAGAGATGGCAATTGCGCACCTCAACTCATTCAAGAGGAATCAAGAGGATGAAGTTCAGAACCCGTCGCTGGGTATTCGGCTTCAACATCTCTAAAACTTTGTATTATATATGAAAAATTAAAATAAAATGTCTTGTATGTAATTTTGGTTGATAAGTTGACCTAATAAAGATTAAAACATGTTGTGTGTATAATTATATCATCCTTGTATTTAATTAAAATTTTATTTTAAATTTTTCCTTCTGGCTGATGCTGCAGAACTGTCTTTCAGGCAAATCCGGTCGACCGGAAATAGTCGCGGTCGACCGAGTTCGCCTGAAATAAATTACCTTTATTTATTTTTTTTTATCTGCCATCGGTCGACCGACCTTAGATCCGGTCGACCGCTGCAAGTCTGCAGAGCTCTCGGGATCCTTGAGTCGACCGACCGGTCGACCGCTGTAGCTCTCAGAGCTCTCGGGTTTGCTGGGTCGACCGACCCGGTCGACCGCTCCGAGTTGCAGAGCTTTCGGGTTTTCTGGGTCGACCGATCGGTCGACCGTTCATCGTATTCAGCCCTAAAACTGCTATTTATTTGACTTTTTCTCTCTCTCTCTCTCACTCTCACAGCTGACGAACCTCTTCCCCCCTTCTCAAAATTTTTCCTAACTCTCTAATCTCTCAACCTTTTTCTAATCCATTAAAAACCCACCTCAAACTCCTTCTACAAGTGCTGGATCTTCAATTTCAGGTCTTCCCATCCGCTGGATTCGAAGATATTCAGGTTTTCTTGATCTAGGGTTTTGGTTCTTCACCTCTCAGGTAAAAATTCGATTTTTCCTCTGATTCTTACTATCTAGCTTCAAAATCTTCCCTTATTTGTCAATATTTCTAGGTCTCTAAGCTTTCTAGATCAAGCCCTAACCTAAAAATCATCTTTTTCTTCAAAAACATGTCTACATCTAAAAGGACTAGGACTGAGAAAGGCAAATCAGTAGCTCATACTTCTTCCCACACTCCTAAACCTAAAAGAACTTTTGTAAATGAGCATGCTGAAAATCATTTTATCAATCTTTCCAAGAGAAACATCATTTCAGGGAGATATGTAGTTATTCAAGACTTTGAACATCTTGATATCCCCCGTATTTTGCAGAACAACTCCTTAAACGAGTTCTTAACCATTAAAGAACAAGTTTATTCATCCCTCGTGCCTTATTTCTATGCAAATTTCTCTTTTGATGGAAACCGGATCTTCTCTAGAGTCCTAGGCAGGGACATTGACCTAAACATTGGTCAGTTCGCTGATATCCAACATCTCTCTCCTGGTGGAGCTGATATATATTCATCTGACCTTCATGATTTTGAATTTCCGGACGGTGATTCTGCACTCACCGCATCCACTGTGATTCACGGGGATGACAACCCCGGCTTGGTCAGGAACGAAGTTGTGAGCAGGTTCACTCTCACTTCTCAAGTCCTAGCCAAGATTATTTTTTATAACATTGTCCCTAAATCTGGTGAATATAGCCATGCTAGGGGTGCTGTGCCTTTGATTATCTATTGCCTTTTGCGAGGCATTAAGATAAATATTCCCCGTCTCATTGCTACCCACATGGCATCCGACCAGATTCGCGTGTCCGGTAGGGGTTTACCCTATGGCATGCTTATCACCCGTCTTCTCAAAACTCTAGGCTTCGATCTTTCTTCTGAGACTTCTGATGATCCTCAAATAGACATTGACGGCATTCTCCTGAAAAGGATGGAAGCTCAGTTGCGTCGTCACGCTCCTGTGCAACCTCCTGTTCCTCCTCCTATTGTTCCTGGATCTTCATCAGCACCAGGGTCTTCTTCGGCCCTGGGATATCTTCTGCTCCTGGCCTTGTCTCACCTTCAGATTTTCAGGCCATGATTTCTTCTCAGATTCAGGAGCACCAGTCCTGGATTGAGCAGCGAGAGGCAGCTTTTCGTACGGAGATGGACGCCCGTTTCCAACAAGAGGCCGCTTCCCGTGAGGAGTTAAACTCACAGATCCGAGGAATTCGTAACGATATGTCCTATTTTGCTGACTCCATGAGATTCATGGATACGCAATTTGAGGCGCTCATTACGAAATTCAACATGTTTACTCCTGATCCCACTACCATTGTTCGTCCCCTTCCCTCCACCGGTCCTCCATTTCCTACCAGAGCTCCTTCTTCTGTTCCTCCACCTCGGCCAAAGGTGCTCGGCGTTGATCCAGAGGAGGCAGCTTCCTCTTCTTCTTCTTCAGAGGAAGACGATGATGGTGATAAGACCATGGCTGAAGGCACTACTGTGGAGAGCTCATCAGAGGACGACGAGGATGATGACGACGATGAGGGCGACGATGCTGGTGATGCCTAGTGATGAGAGTGACCTCCCCTTATTTGATGATGTCAAAAAGGGAGAGAGTTATTTGTTGAGAGAGACTCCATATTTTGTGTACTTATATTTTGTAGTATTTTCTGTTGTTGGACATCTTTATCTTGTATTTATGTTTGTGTGGACATGTACTTGTTTATGTTGGTTATGCTTTGTGGTCATGTGTGTTTCATTTCTATTTTATGACATGAGTATTTTATCTAGCATGGATATATGTGTTGTGGATGTATTGTGGATTATCACCCACCATTTCTTTTGAGATTTGTCTATGCTTGAGCATATTTTTTTTGTATATGCATGTGTTAAGGGGGAGCTTCACTTGAAGTCTCTACCCAAAATATTTGAGATAACTAAATATGTTTTGTCATCATCAAAAAGGGGGAGATTGTTGGCCTAAAGGCCATTAGCCCTATATCTTGATGGATATTTTGATGATAACAAACCATATCTAGTTATGTATTTAACAATTTTTGTTTAAAAGAATTTCAGGTTAAAATAGGTTGATTTGACGGCTCCACAATCAAGACTCACAAGTTTGGAGTTCGCCAAAGATTTGCATTCCCAAGCCAAGCACAATAGGAAGCTTCGGGAACAAGACGATGAAGAAAAGACCAAGTCAAGATCAAGACTATGAAGAATACCAAGATTTGTATTTATATTTTTCATTTTAGATATTTTGTCAAAACCTAGATGTCAGAAGTAGAGTTATGGGATTACCACCTACACACATTTTAATTTGGTTCATGACTTCAAAAAGGATTTTTAATTTCTATTTTCAATTTAGAGTTAACATGTTTAGATTAAGTTTTTGGAAAATAGTTTAAGTTTTTTTGGAAAAACATTTATTTGGAAAAACAAGTTTTATCAAAGAAGTTTTTATAAAAATGTTTCAAAGTTGGTAGAGTAGTGACATAGGCTCACACTCTAAGTTTTACAAGATACAAAACTTCATATCCAAGACCATTTCCAAAAACCCCAATTTCTGGTTTCTGGAAGTTCTGATTTTTCAGAACTGACAGAAACCGGTCGACCGTCCCGGTCGACCGATGCGCACAATCTGTGCATGTGCGTGTCAGTCGACCGACCCGGTCGACCGAGAACTGTGCAGTGCTCTCGGGTAGATTGGGTCGACCGGGCGGTCGACCGCTGATCCCAACGGTCGGATTTTTGACCGTTGGCGGTCGACCGGCCTGGTCGACCGGCTTCTGTCAGAAGTTCTAACAGACTCCAACAGCTATATTTTCTGACTGTTTTTCTTTTGGATTTGATCCCAACGAATCTCTGAAGCTGTTTTTGACCCCTATAAATAGGAGGTCACTTCAACATGATTAGACAACTATCAAGAACATTTTTTACAAGTGATTTTCAAAAGATTTACAAGTTTTCAAAAGGCTTCCATTTACAAAAGATTTTCTCTCCAAAAGCCCTAAATTTCTAGACACCCATTTGAAGTCTATACCTCTACTTCTCTCTAGCTTTTGCACTACGCAATCCCATAATTCTTCATCTACATATTGGTTCTAGGATTGTGTAAGTGAGCGAATTTTTGATCAAGTGTGATCATTTTCTTCTTGAGTGAAGTTGTAGAGGCATCGGCCTCAAGCGAGCTAGTGTGCTCCGGGTGGTGTTGCGGCATCACGAGAGATAGGACAAGTGTGTCCTTGTATTGGTATCCAGTGGGATCTTCAATAGTGGAAATCCTTCAAGTGTGAAGGCGGGGACGTAGAGCGTGGCTCGAACCTCGGAAACATATCTGCGTGTTTGCGTTTGCTCAAATCTCTCTAAACTCTAAACTCTTTAATTCTTGCACTATTGATTGCTTCATTTATTGCAAGTCTTTTTGTAACGCCCCGATCCGGAGGGTACGGAGACGTTACTGCGACGTATATACGAAGGTCGGAAATACCCTAACGTATATACGCTAAGCATCAATACAGGCAGGGGTCAGAGTACGGAAGCATAGTGGTAATATACAATCCAGCAATAATAACAACAGTACACAGTTATCACGAGGCATGATATAATATCTGAAGAATATATGATCACTAAGAGGCACAAAAGCAGGATGCACAATATGAAATACTGGAAAGTACTCACGAGTGGCAAGATGAAAATCTCGCGAGCCGATCAAGAAGAGGCGAGAAGGAAGAGGGTCCAGGTAGGCACCTACTAATCCACGCTCCCGCTGCGCTACTCAGATCAGGTACAACAAGGCTATGGTCCAGACTCCAGGATCTGGACATGAGAATCCAGGTTGTTAGCAACCCCAGCGAGTACAAAGAATAAAGCCAGATGGCGTGCATAACATGCACACGTGTACATGATCAGGTGACGTGGTCCAGGCACGCAGGTACAGGAAGTGACAAGTAACATAAAGGAAAATGGCGGTAAATCTGAGATCAAGTAAATACATGTATATCAGTAAATCTGAATCGGAAGGCATGCATGAAATACGGTGTAGAGGGTATAGTAACATAAACATGTGACATACATGGAAAACAAGTGATAAATACACTAAACACGCGATAAACAAGTATGGACATGAAATAAGGCAGTAAGTAAAGTAACAACAAGAAAATCAGTTATATAAGCCCATATTACCGATCTGTGAGGTTAGTACGTCGAAGGAATAATCCAAACAAGGAAACCCTCATATATATACCCTGTACATCACGTCACCGTAATCTGAGTTTATATAATCTGACTTTTCCTTCACATCAGTATAATAATGAAACAATATGGAAGCACAAGTATAAGTGGTGAGCAGTGTAGGTCAAGTAAAGCTGGTCAAATATCAGAGCAGGTTATTATTAATTATTAAGACTCATCTGATTTGTATACATCGGTATGTGTCCCATCCCACATACCTCAACATACAGACCGGAGAGTAAGTTATTGGAAACTGATGAAGATCGATGAACCATGTTTCGGATGGGCCCCGTGCATGCCCGGGACAACGGTCAAGGAGTATCCGGTGCTGAGCCGGAACGTACCGCTAGGTACCGGGACTTATTGTACGCCCGAACAGGAATAGGTTGTCACCGCTCCCACAGGAATAGGCCTAGGGCTTATGGTACAACCGGCAGGCAAGGGAGTAGGGGTGCCAGTACACCCCACGGAAACGCCTAGTGGCCTCCAGGTCGAATCCAGTATGTGGCCACGCGCGGCTCGATAAGACCACCATAAACATGATTAATCAGGGCCCATCAGTTTTCCCCCAAACCAGGTGTAAGTTGTCCAATTATTATAATTTATCCAGTGATAATGTCCACAGAGTATTCATAGTAAACCCATATTCATGGTTATCCTATTACGGGGTCAACAGGAGTATAGTATCAGGAGTAATGTCAGGAGCCTCCCTATTTCAGGGGGTCAAGTATACAGGAGTACAGGAGCTCAGGAGTACCAATATCTGGTAATAATAATATAGTAATCATGTCATGTCCCCGTAACAGTGATAATCATGAATATGTCATACAGGTATCAGGGGTAGTAATGTCCGGTCAAGGGTCATGATGTCAGGTCTAGGTATTTATACCACATGAAAGCATATCATCCGGGTGTCAGGAGTAGGTGTCAAGTGTGACATATCAAGAATCAATGTCTAATATAAAGTGATAAGTGTAGCAAGACAAGTACCGGGGTCAGGTATCACATGTCATATATAGCATGGTAAGTATCAGTATCAGGTGTCACATATAGCATGGCAAGTATCAGTGTTATATATCATGCATCAACTACAGCATGGCAAGTGTCGGTATCATATCACATATAGCATGGTATATATAACAACACAAGAATATACTCGCATAATGATAAAATAAATGCATGCTAAAAATAACTGTACTCGCCTCAATACCGGAAAACCGAGAAATCCCGAAACAACGGAAATCCGAGCACAACACCAATCCATATATTAAAATATAATAATTATTATTTTTAGAGAGAGAAAGAGGAGAGAGAAAGAGTTAGAGAGAGAAAGAGAGGTTTCTAGGGAGAGAAAATGTAGAGAGAGAAGGGATATTCTAGAGAGAGAAAATCTAGAGAGATGGGAATCTAGAGAGAGAAAACCTAGAGAGAGTGTGATTTCTAGAGAGAGAAAGTGTAGAGGACTAGAGTGAGAGAGAGATTTAGAGAGAGAGTAAAGAGAGGGAGAGAGAGAGAGGAAGAGAGAGAGTGAGAGATCAGGAGAGAGAGAGAAAGAGAAAGAGAGAGAGATGAGAGAGAGAGAGAGAGAGAGAGAGAGAGAACAGGGGGGGCAGCAGCCCCCCTTCTCTCAGGCACTCACAGGGGCTCCCAGCCCCCTGGCTGGCCGCCGGCGGAGCGCCGGCGGCGCGCCGGCGCTGGGGTGGCCACGGCCACCCCAGAGGAGAGACAGGGAGGGGGCAGCAGCCCCTCCCTCCAACAAACCACGGCCAGGGCCTGTTGCCCTGGCCGGGCCTGACTCTGGCCGCGGCAGCGCGGCCAGAGGGGGAGCCGGGGAGGCCACGCCGGACCTCAGGGGCCGGCGCCGCCAGGGGTGGCCTCCGGCCACCCCAAAAGAGAGGGGGAAAGGAGGGGCTCCGCCCCTCCTCCGCCACGCACAGGGGGCCAGCAGGCCCCCTGACCGCGCCCCGCCGCCGGCGACGCGCCGGCGGCGCTCGGCCCCCGCCGGGGCGCCGGAGGGGGAGGGGAGATGGCTGTCGTCGGGCGCCAGGGGAGGAAGGAGAAGGGGAAAAGAAATGGAAAAGGAAAAGAAAAAAAGAAAAAGAAAAAGAGAGAAAAAAAAGGATTTGTTGAAAAAAGGAAAGGGGAGAAATTGGTATATAAAAGGAATTGATGTGATGGGGGTGGTTGCTGATGTGATTGGGGGAGTGGGATGTCAGGTTTGACTTTGAAAAGGGAAAAAGGAAAAGAAATGGAGAAAGAGGAATTAAAATAATATTATTAAAATAGGGTAAAAATTTGACTGTTTCAGAATCGTTCCGAAAAATTCTCAAAAATAGAAAATAATATTTTAAGATGCTTGGTGAAATCGGATTCGAAAAATATAGTGTAATTTTCAAAATAAAAATCCTGGAATCTTCCGGCGATACCGGCCGACACCAGGATCGGTCAAATTTTGATAAATTTTGAAAAATCCCAAAAAAATGTTTTTAGCTTGAAAATGATATTCTAAGATGTACCGTGAAAGCCGTTTTTGAAAATTCAATCCCATTTGAAAACTAAAAATCCTGAAATCAGTCAGTGATACCGACCGACACCAGTTTTGGAGATTTTGCAAATAATTCTGAAAAATTTCAGAAAATCATGAAAAATCTAAAATATTGGAAAACGATGTTTAAAACTGAAATCGGTCAAATTGGATTATCAGAAATGCCAAATCGAGCGAAGCACTAGGTTCGGGCCCCCGGTTCAGACTCGGGCTGACTCCAAGTCCACGAATCCAAATCCAACACAAAACGATCACACTAATAATCATAAAACAAAAACAAATACAAGATAAATTAAAGAAATATGCTGGAAAAATCAGAATACGTATCTACGTACGTATTCCAGGAACGGGGTGTTACACTTTTATTTGAGCTAATTGTGATAGTTGAATTTTAAATTCCGCATTTGTGCCATTTACATATAGCCATCACCTATTCACCCCCCCTCTAGGTGATTTCATTCCTGCCCTCCTGGTCGAGCACCAGACACGTAACAATAATAATATTAGGAATGTGGGATATTTGGTCTCTCCTTCGCTCGGATGCTAGGACTCACATATCAGATCTAAATGAGTTCTACTGGAGTACACATCCTAGTACATACTACTAGTGGTGTGAGATACTGGTAGGGAGATGATTGAAACATCAGACGGTACTAATGTTTATTATTCAATTTCCTGACTTCTTGTTTACTAATTGTATCAGCATGCTTGTGACTCAATACTTGACCCTGCATCATATATAACTTAATTAGTAAACAATAATAAAGTCAAGAGTGGGTGTTATTAAATTATTTTCTCATCCAAATAGTGGTGTATGTATATCAAGGTTAGGATTGGGTTCTACTGGAGTGCGGACCCGGTGTGAAATGCCGGTAGTATTGGACACTGGAAGGAAATGATTAGAATAACAGATGACACTAATTGTTATTATTATACAATTAAGTTATCCTATCCATCACCTATGTATGATCTCCATGACACCGTAATTATTCCTGACATTCTTATTTAGTTATATTGAGGCAACTCAAGTTGTATGAGCTCAAGTTATGGTGACATGGGGTATATGGTATATATATGAGAGTTTCTTTGTTTAGATTATTGATTGGTAGTGAAAAATGCATAATTGTCATCATATTTACTATCAAATTTTCACATTTATTCATATAATAATGCACTATTACTAATATTTTGTTATTTAATGTGTGCAGGCCTTGAGTGTTGAATTAAATAAAGAATTAAAGCTTAATGAAGCCCAAAAGCCCACATCCAAGCCCAAGTCCAAGCCCAAGTGCAAAAGTGCAATTACAAGAAGTCAAAGTGCAAATACAAAGTGTAAATGTTGCAAATACTACAAAGAGGGAAAGGATAGAATTCTATTCAATCCTAAATGCTTGGTGGATGAGGATAAATAAGAGTGCAAGGATGAGATTCGTTTTTGAAGGGATTTAGATTCAGGGTAACTTGATTTCTAAGTTATCCTGAAAATCCAAAATAAAGAGTCAGGATTCAGCTTCCAGAAGGAAACGTCCAAATGAACGGACCAGAGGAGGCCACGCGCGAAAGCGCGCGCCCAAAGATAAGACTATGGCCGCGGAAACGCGGCCAAAGCCGCGTTTCCGCGGCAAAGAGGATGAGATTGCGTACCAACTTTGGTGGCTGAGCTCTATCAGGATTCTATCACCTTCTGCACCTATAAATACCCCTGCAGCGCAGCAGAGAGGGCATCCAGAGAAAATTAGGGTTTTTCTTTAGCTTTTCCTTAAAATTTCTGCACGTTGTAATTTCGTTTTTGAAGGCATTGTGGAGAAGAAGAGCTTGTATTTGGAGACATATTTTCGAATAAAGGTTACTTCTTTTGCATATTTAATTCTTGTCAAGTTTATTTCTCTGTGATCTATTGTTTCGGTTTTAATCTGCGATCTCTTGTTTTCGTTTCTTTTTCTTTAACACTTCTTCTAATTAAGAAAGAAAATAAAAAAAATAAAAAATAATAATTATAAAAAAAATGATGTCTAACTAATTCCTTGTGTGGTTTGCTGATCTCTTAAGCAACCCTAGGGCAAGTTAGGATTTGAATCGATTGATGACCAGTTTTTAGAAACCCTAGGTCTAAAGATTATTTTTCTTAAAGATTAAACTGGTAATTAGATCTCTTAATCTAGGTTGCACATTTAAATAACTCCTCATGACTTCATACTTAAAAACTTGGACAGCCTAAATTTAAGATTAATCTTTTCTTAAGCTGTACTTAGAGGTTAGGATGAAACATTGTTTAGTTTTTGATAATGCAACTTAGTTAGATTCTAGTATCATCTTTTCTTGCTTGAATCACTCTTAATAACCTAGGGTAAATCACATATATCTCAAGATGAAATTCAACATCCAAGACTTGCAAGGTGGGTTGTGGTAGTAGATCAGTAAAACCATACTTCTTTATTCATATACACTTCAAATCTAATCCCTCCTTTGTTTTATTTGAAGCATACAGAGAATTCGGCCGAAAAGCTTGCATCACATCCTTCCCTAAGGATCACGACCCGCTTTGGCCCTTGCTACAGCGGATAGCATTGAGACTAAGAACTCTACAACTCAATCTTTTTATTTATAAATTCTTAAATCTCAATCAAAATTTTAGCGCCGTTGCCGGGGAAGGAACGGCACGATTTTCTCAAACTAATTATTTTTTATTCTTTCTGTTTGCAGATTCAGAGAACAGGAAAACAAAGCAGCAGCGAGGACACATAGCAACTCTGTGCCTCTGCCCTCGAAGGCAGAGCATCAGAGCCTACTTCAGAGCCGCGGGTCCGCGGCAAAAGCCGCGTTTCCGCGGCCTGAGTAGTTCACTACTCATCATTTTTCTGCAGGTTGCTAAGAATTGCAAATACTGCTTATTGCTGTGATATATTTTCTCTGTGATCATTCTGCAACTGCTAATTAATAACATTAACCCATTTGTTGATAATAAAAAAAATTTTAGACTCTTGCATCTTAGGCTCGTGTCTATTTTATTTTTTTAATTCTGTTGAAGAGTGCTGGCGACAAGGTACGTATGCATTGCATATAGATTAGGAAACACTCTTGGCTGTTTTACTACTTTTTGAGTGATTACTTTTCTACTGTTTTACACGTACACAAAATATCTTAAGGGCATAACCAATAAACAAGATAAGGTGGGGATTTCATCACCCTTCCTTGGCCCACAAATCATATCCGTCACACTCACAACCCTAACCTTAAGTAAAATTTGACTAGACGTTGGCCCTAGGTTAACTCGAACTCAATAGGAGATTGACCGAAGGAGGAAAATTGTTCGAAATTAACTCTTGTCAAATTGTGTCTAGGCAGGAGATTGAGGGCCGAAAGCCCGAAGAACGGTGGTTATTTAATTAAGGAACGTCTCTGACGGAAAACCTCCCACCGGTCTTGCCACCTGCCTGGCCGATTAGCTTGTGGTTAACGTCGACAATAGACCTCCTAAGGACAGTCTAAAGTTAGGAGTCGTCTAGGTCAAGGATTACCCTAGAATAGGATTTTTTTGTTTGTTTTTCTTTTTTTTGGTTGATTGGGTGAACTTGTTTGCTAATTGTGCATGCCCGCTTGGTCGAGAGACCAACTTACATCCAGGCTAATTAGGACTAGTTCACCACCCGAGCAAAAGCCCGACTCACACATGGCACAACCGCCGTCACTCCAAGATAGGTTCTATCCTATTAGAACCTCTCTTCCTTCTTGCATCAAGCTTACTAATGAAGGTGTTGACCCATTTGAGCTTAAGCCACAATACATCAACACCCTTCCCAAATTTCATGGACTTGAATCCGAGGATGCATACTTCTTCATAAGGAAATTTGAGGAAGTATGTCTCATGATGAATATACCTAAGTTGGGAAAAGATGCCATCAAACTTAGGTTTGTCCCCTTTGCTTTGAAGGATTTAGCAAAGAAATGGCTATACAGTCTAGAGGTCGGTTCTATATCTTCTTGGGATAATTTCGTTAAGGCCTTCTTAAAGAAATTTTATCCAGTTCACAAGACTGCACTGATTAGGAAGAACATCCTCCAGTTTAAGCAAGCAGCCAATGAACCTTTTTGGAAATACTTCGAACGTTTTAAGGATCTCCTTGCCCAATGCCCTCACCATGGGATAGAGAAATGGAGACTTTGCCAAGTTCTATATGATGGATTAGATTATCCAACTAAAACGCTGTTAGAATCCATGTGTCAAGGAGGATTTCTGCAAAAGAATGAAGATGAAGGATGGTTATTGTATGAAGAATTAGCTGATAATACCATCCAATGGGAACCTACTCTGGAAAAATTTAGGACTAATGACCCTACTTCTTCTAAAGAAGGTATCCATTCCATTGAGGCCAACATAGCAACCGATGCTAAGTTAGCAGCTCTTATGCGAAGACTAGAGGCTCTTGAAACTAAAAAACCAGTCTCTGTGAACCAAGTCAGCCCAACATCTTCGGCAGGCTGTGCTTATTGTCAAGATATGAACCATGTGTTCGAGGAATGTCCTGTCTTTATCGCGCATCAAAGCTTGCCCGAACATATGAGTGCGGCCTTCACAAGACCCGCCAACAATCCTTATTCGCCCACCTACAATCCCGATTGGAGAAATCATCCCAATTTTTCATGGGGCCCAAGCAACAATGAGCAGACTAGGCCAAAATTCTCCAACAATTTCCAAAATCCGCCCTATCAACAAAATTTCCCTAGTCAAAATTCTCCACCTTCTTTCCAAAATTCACATATGGAGACAAGACTCTCAAATATGGAAAGAAAGGTGGACACTCTAGTTAAAAGCCACGACACGCTGGCTCAAGTCTTGACTAGGATAGAGATCCAATTGAACCAACAAGAGAGATAGAGGGGAACTCTACCGAGTCAACCACTGCCAAATCCTAGGAATCCTAGGCTAGCCAATGAGGCTCAAGATCCAAACCAGTGTCATGTGGTTCATACACTAAGATCAGGGAAACAAGTTGATAATTAAGTATCCATGCCTCTGGATCCATCTCAGTCATTCATTCCATCTAGCTCCACTCCCATTCCATCTAGCTCCAATGAAACTGAAGTTGAAAAGTCAGCAGGTCAGGTGCACCAGCCTATAGCTCCATTTCCAAATAGGCTTAGAAGCAACAACAGTGCACATATGGAGAAACTACTAGAGGTGTTCAATCAAGTTAGGCTCAACATTCCACTTCTTGATGCAATCCAACAAGTCTCTAGTTATGCCAAATTCCTTAAGGACATGTGCACCAAGAAAAGAAAGACAAATGTGCCTAAGAAGGTTTTTCTAGCCACTAACATTAGTGAGCTATTGTCCAACCAGATCCCTGTCAAGTATAAGGACCCTGGTTGCCCCACCATCTCTTGCACCATAGGTCGAGCCGAAATCAATCGAGCACTCCTCGATTTAGGAGCTAGCATCAATTTGCTCCCTTTCTCTGTATATCAACAACTTGGATTAGGTGAACTCAGCCCAACCCAAGTTACTATTCAATTAGCTGACCGTTCAATCAAAGTTCCTAAGGGAGAGATCAATGACGTCCTCATACGGGTAGGAGAATTCATTTACCCAGTCGATTTCATTATTTTAGAGACACAACCTGCGTCTAATCCTAGGTCCCAAACTCCCGTCATCTTAGGAAGACCGTTCCTAACAACCGCAAATGCAATCATAAATTGTAGAAACGGATCCATGAGATTGACTTTTGGAGATATGACCAAGGAAGTCAATGTTTTCAACCTAGGTAAGCATCCCTGCGATGTGACCGACCAATCCTTTGAGGTTAATTTCATTGAAAACATGACGAGTGAGCACAATGAGGAGATCATACTAGAGTCAGAGGAAGAGGAAGACTTAGAATCAAGTGATATCAGCCTTGATGAGATCGAATGGGAATCAAATCTGAGTTCTATAGAGATGGGAGATTCTAGCTTAACACCTCCACCCATCGCGCCATCTCCTTCTTTGGAGTTAAAGGCCTTGCCTAAACATCTTAAGTACGCCTACCTAGGTGAACAAGAGACGTTACCAGTCATAGTTGCATCTAATTTGACTAATAGGCAAGAGGAAGACCTACTGGCAACCCTTAGGAGACATAGGAAAGCCATTGGTTGGACTATGGCAGATATCAAGGGACTGAGCCCTACGATAGTCCAGCATCGTATTCATCTAGAGGAAGGGGTTAGACCAAAGAGGGATCCACAGCGTAGGCTAAACCCACTTATGCAGGAGGCTGTACAAGCCGAAATAGTGAAACTGTTAGATAATGGGATCATTTATCCCATTTCCGATAGCGAATGGGTTAGCCCAATGCATGTGGTCCCTAAGAAGTCCAGCTTTACTGTGGTAGAAAACGACAAGCATGAGTTAGTGCAAACACGATTGCCTACCAAGGTTAGAGTATGCATAGACTACCGCAAGTTGAATGCCGCCACTAGGAAAGATCATTTTTCCCTCCCATTTATCGACCAAATGCTGGAAAGATTAGCCAGTCATGAGTATTACTGTTTCTTAGAAGGTTATTCAGGTATAACCAAATCCCTATAGCCCCGAGGACCAAGAAAAGACAACGTTCACGTGCCCATTTGGGACATTTGCCTACCGTCGAATGCCTTCGGCTTATGCAATGCCCCCCGCCACATTCCAACGTTGTATGTTAAGCCTGTTTTCTGATATGGTCGAGCGTTTCTTAGAGATTTTCATGGACGACTTCTTCGTCTATGGAAATTCATTTGACCAGTGTCTCCATCACTTGGAGCTAGTGCTGAATAGGTGCACCGAAAAGAACTTGACCCTCAATTGGGAAAAGTGTCACTTCATGGTGCAGCATGGGATTGTCCTAGGTCATGAGATATCTAGGGAAGGGATTAAGGTAGACAAGGCCAAGGTGGAGATCATAGCCAAACTTCCACTTCCACGATGCGTGAAGGACATTCGGTCTTTCTTAGGACACGCTGGGTTTTATCGTAGGTTCATTAAGGATTTTAGCAAAATTGCTAGACCCCTTACAAACCTTCTAGCTAAAGACGTGCCCTTCATCTTTGATGATAGGTGCAATAGTGCGTGGGAGAAATTGAAAGTGGAACTTATATCTGCTCCTATCATCTCACCTCCGGACTGGTCCAAACCTTTTGAGATCATGTGTGACGCCTCAGATTTTGCGATAGGCGCTGTCTTAGGATAGCGTAAGGATAATAAGCAGCACGTGATCTACTATTCGAGTAGGACGCTCAATGACGCCCAAATGAACTATACTACAACCGAGAAGGAATTCTTGGCAGTAGTGTTCGCTTTGGAGAAATTCCGCCCATACCTACTTGGGACTAAGACCACGATTTTCACTGACCATTCTGCACTTTGATACCTTATGCTAAAAAAAGATGCGAAGGCCCGACTCATTCGTTGGATCCTTCTCCTTCAAGAACTCGATCTCGAAATTCGAGATAAAAAGGGTGTCGAAAATGTCATCGCAGACCATCTCTCTCGTGTGCCAAACGCACCTTCTGACGAACTGCCCATCAATGACAATTTCCCCGATGAACAACTTCTAGCTATCTCTAAGGAGCCATGGTTTGCTGACATAGTAAATTACTTAGTCACAAACCAAACACCACCTAATTGGTCAAAACAGGATAGATCCGATTCTTGTCTCAAGTCCGGTATTACATGTGGGAAGATCCTTACCTTTTCAAATATTGTAGCGACCAAATTATTAGGAGATGTGTCCCCGATGAGGAAACTAGAAGTGTTCTAGCTTTTTGTCATGAGTTCGCTTGCGGTGCACATTTTGGTCCCCGCAAAACTGCCGAAAAGATCTTGCAAAGTGGCTTTTATTGGCCAACTGTGTTCAAAGACGCATTTGAGTATTGCAAAACTTGCACAAGATGTCAAATGATAGGAAGAATTTTCAAACGAAATATGATGCCCCTAAATCCTATTCTAGAAGTAGAACTTTTCGATGTCTGGGGCATTGATTTTATGGGACCCTTCCCTAATTCGTTTGGGCACCAATACATCTTGTTGGCCGTAGACTATGTATCAAAATGGGTTGAAGCCGTCCCTTGCAAGACAAATGACAACAAAGTTGTTGTCAAATTCTTGAAAGATAATATCATCTCGCGCTTTGGAATCCCTCGTGCCATTATTAGTGACAATGGCACACATTTTTGCAATAGAACTTTTGAAGCTCTTATGCGAAAATACGCCATAACTCACAAATTGTCTACGCCCTACCATCCTCAAAC
Organism: Agave tequilana; assembly: GCA_038442645.1. NCBI lineage: Eukaryota > Viridiplantae > Streptophyta > Magnoliopsida > Asparagales > Asparagaceae > Agave > Agave tequilana. The sequence continues at coordinate 46,614 of JAVJIF010031067.1, forward strand.
TAGCGGACAGGTAGAAGTTTCTAATAGGCAAGTCAAGCTCATCTTGGAGAAAACTGTGAATCAGAATAGGAAGGACTGGTCCACCAAACTGGTGGATGCCCTATAGGCATATAAGACTGCCTTTAAGACGATTCTAGGAATGTCTCCCTACAGGCTAGTCTTTGGAAAGGCTTGCCACCTTCCGTTGAGCTAGAGCACAGGGCCCTATGGGCAATTAAGCAGCTAAATTTCGATCTAGATAAGGCCGGTGAGCTTCGGAAATTGCAAATTTCTGAACTAGAGGAATTGAGGAATGAAGCATACGATAATGCGAAAATTGCGAAGGATAGGGTTAAGGTTTTTCATGATAAGTTCATCACGAGAAAAACTTTTTTCCAAGGACAAAAAGTTTTACTCTATAACTCTAGACTTCATCTCTTTCCCGGCAAGTTAAAGTCAAGATGGACAGGGCCATTCATTGTTAAGACGGTGTTTCCACACGAAGTCATAGAGATCTACGACCCCAAAAATGGCAATGCATTCAAGTAAATGGTCAACGTCTTAAAATCTTTTTGGAGTCAGTACCGGAAGCAAATGTAGCCATGGGTCTTTTTGACCCACTGTATCGGTAACTATATCTTTCTGCCAGTTCATGCATCCATGCATTTCATTCATACATTAGGGACAATGCATGAACAAGTGTGGGGGAAGGGTATGTAATATATATAAAAAAATAATAATAATAATAAAAATTATTATATAAAAAAATTTAGAAATATTTTTCTTTTTCTTTTTATTTGTTCTAACATAAAAAATAAAAAAAAAAAAAAATTTTATAAAAAAGACAGTATTTTGACTTATTTTTTGAAAGAAACCTAAGTTAGTTTTATGAATTAGGAAAATCATGATAAGGATTTCTGAAAACTTGGTCAAAATAAATAAATTGTTTAATTTTTAGGTATAGGAGGAGAAATTGAATAATTAATTAGTCTTGATTTTTACCTTAATGAAATGTGCATACCTAATGTATATCTAGGATTCTAAGACAAAGACCCTTGTGCCTCATATATATAAAAAAAAAAAAATAATCACTAATTAAGCTAGATACATGTGCCTCAAGAAGCATAAGTATTCACGCCTAAAGGTGAGTTTATAAATAAACATCTTTAGTTTTGTGGCCTAGTTCACTCGAATTTGAGTCCGTGGGTGTTTTCTCACCTGGTGCCCTAAAGCCGACCGGTTTGGGAGTCATCGACTTTAAGTTCGCTACATGGGTGGATTAGAAAGCCTAAACTGAGAAATATTATATATATATTAACACATCTAATAGTCAATTAGTTAGGTGTTAGGGCCTCAAGAAGCCTTGATACTTACACGAAAGAAAATTAGATGAGTTATATATATTAAAAATATATATAAAATAAAATAATAAAAATAATTATGAGGCATGAGAGTCCAAGTTAAGGAAATTTTTAGATTCACAAGGATGCGTATGACTTTTGGTAACGAAAAGACTATACAAACATTCAATTTTAATCCTTACCTAAAATGAATAACAATTCACTTTATTAAGACTAAGTTTAAGAATGAATAAAAATGATAATCCTAAAACTTATAGACTACTTAGTCTCTTCAAATATAATTCGAATATTTTCCTTTTTTATGGATTTTGTGGGTGTAATCCGCTGAAAACCCTCACGAGACAACACTCGTCCTCTAGGGTAACCTAGGGGTTTAACGGCTTGTTGCACATGCTAAGTACAACCGTGATTCCTATGAAAGTGAGTTAGCTAGATTAGTTTTTCTTTTTCTTTTTCTTTGATTTTTACTCGAGGACGAGCAAAAAGATAAGTGTGGGTGTGATTGGTAGTGAAAAATGCATAATTGTCATCATATTTACTATCACATTTTCACATTTATTCATATAATAATGCACTATTACTAATATTTTGTTATTTAATGTGTGCAGGCCTTGAGTGTTGAATTAAATAAAGAATTAAAGCTTAATGAAGCCCAAAAGCCCACATCCAAGCCCAAGTGCAAAAGTGCAATTACAAGAAGTCAAAGTGCAAATACAAGTGTAAATGTTGTAAAAACTACAAAGAGGGAAAGGATAGAATTCTATTCAATCCTAAATGCTTGGTGGATGAGGATAAATAAGAGTGCAAGGATGAGATTCGTTTTTGAAGGGATTTGAATTTAGGGTAACTTGATTTCTAAGTTATCCCGAAAATCCAAAATAAAGAGTCAGGATTCAGCTTCCAGAAGGAAACGTCCAGATGAACGGACCAGAGGAGCCCACGCGCGAAAGCGCGCGGCCAAAGATAAGACTATGGCCGCGGAAACGCGGCCAGAGCCGCGTTTACGCGGCAAAGAGGATGAGATTGTGTACCAACTTTGGTGGCTGAGCTCTATCAGGACTCTATCACCTTCTGCACCTATAAATACCCCTGCAGGCGCAACAGAGAGGCCATCCAGAGAAAATTAGGGTTTTTCTTTAGCTTTTCCTTAAATTTCTGCACGTTGTAATTTCATTTTTGAAGGCATTGTGGAGAAGAAGAGCTTGTATTTGGAGACATATTTTCGATTAAAGGTTACTTCTTTTGCATATTTAATTCTTATCCAGTTTATTTCTCTGTGATCTATTGTTTCGGTTTTAATCTGCGATCTCTTATTTTCGTTTCGTTTTCTTTAACACTTCTTCTAATTAAGAAAGAAAATAAAAAAAATAAAAAAATAATAATTATAAAAAATGATGTCTAACTAATTCCTTGTGTGGTTTGCTGATCTCTTAAGCAACCCTAGGGCAAGTTAGGATTTGAATCGATTGATGACCAGTTTTTAGAAACCCTAGGTTTAAAGATTATTTTTCTTGAAGATTAAACTGGTAATTAGATCTCTTAATCTAGGTTGCACATTTAAATAACTCCTCATGACTTCATACTTAAGAACTAGGACAGCTTAAATTTAAGATTAATCTTTTCTTAAGCTGTACTTAGATGTTAGGATGAAACATTGTTTAGTTTTTGATAATGCAACTTAGTTAGATTCTAGTATCATCTTTTCTTGCTTGAATCACTCTTAATAACCTAGGGTAAATCACATATATCTCAAGATGAAATTCAACATCCAAGACTTGCAAGGTGGGTTGTGGTAGTAGATCAGTAAAACCATACTTCTTTATTCATATACACTTCAAATCTAATCCCTCCTTTGTTTTATTTGAAGCATACAGAGAATTCGGCCGAAAAGCTTGCATCACATCCTTCCCTGAGGATCACGACCCGCTTTGGCCCTTGCTACAGCGGATAGCATTGAGACTAAGAACTCTACAACTCAATCTTTTTATTTATAAATTCTTAAATCTCAATCAATTATCCCCTCGATGTATCAATCTCATGAATCCAAAGTCTAAGCCTTTACAACTGGTTTTGTCAACTCTTGTATTTAATATGTTACTTGATGTCTTATCCTATGCTTTTGTGTACATATGCTCACAACACGCATGCTTTCTTTACTCGAATTTATCGCTATACATGTGCTATCTTGATTCCTGACTTTCCACTGATTTCCTGGTTTTCCTTCATGTTTCTGGTAATGCCTATACCTTCTTGCCTGAATCATATCACTTGATCCTGTACACGTGTACCTGACTATGCACGCCGCTTGGCATTCACCTTACCACTCGTTGGGGAGTTCTGACTCCCCTGTATCTGCATGTCTAGATGCTGGAGTTTGAAACTTGTTAATTTTTCTAGTTACTGATCAGAGATGCACACCGGTAGTGTGGATTATCGACAAATCGTCTGAGGCCTATCCTTCCAGGCCCCCTGCTCGGGTCTCGAGTTTCCTTTTGTGATTCGTAAGCGCCTTTGTACAGTTCATAATTGTACAGCTCTTTGTATTCTTACATTTGCACCTATCGGTGATGTAATTTTCTTGTAATATTATGTCAGATCCTGTGATAACTTTATAATTGTACTCATATGTTGGAATGTATAATGCACCACTTGCTTTCGTGCACTTATTCTTGCCTGTTCTGATGCTTAGCGTATATGTGTGAGGGCATTTTGACCGATGTATATATGTCGCAGTAACGTTTCCATGCCCCGAGGTATAGGGTGGTCTCAGAGCCTAGGCTCTCACATATTTAGTACAACCAGTCGGCATATTAATGGGATATTAATTTTCAATTGGAGCACATGAGTCCTTGGCTATACATTCCAACCACAAGTACAAAGTTATTTCTTCTTTCCTGATATTCCATCCTTTGTCTCATGAAACCCTTTCATCTGCTTATTTTCAATTTTCCGTTATCTTTAAACCAACTCAAACATGGAAATACGGGAAAATTGTGATGGTTCTGGCCCTTCTCAATGTGACCCTGGTGGGAAGAACGATGATCAGATGAGATTCCGGCAGAATATGATGAAAAATCTACAGAAGCAGACGGAGATCTTACACCAAGGCTTATTGACGGTACAGGGTGAACCGAGACCAGGAAATGTGACCGATTTTAGGAGACTGCAACCAGCTGTGTTTTCTGGAACTAAAAGTCCATTGAATACCGAGCAGTGGCTAATCGACACGACGGATCTCCTGAAGGCAGCTCGAGTCCAGACAAGAATCAAGTGAAAGTGACTAAGATACAACTAAAAGATGTAGTATGAACCTGGTGGTTAGCAGAAGAAGCGAGACTGGAGAAGCCCATTGCTTTGGACCAATTCTCGAAAAGTTTCTACGAGTGGTTCCTTCTGAAGACGATATAGAAAGAGATGAAAGAATAATTTATCAAATTGCAGCAAAAGGACCAATCTGTGGATGAGTATGCTGCTGAGTTTCTGTGACTTAGTCAATTCGCACCATACATGGTAGCCGGTGAGGATAATCGAGCAAGTAGATTCCAGCAAGTCCTGAAAATAAAAATTCAGAAGTTTCTTAAACCCCAGCAGTTCAAGACGTATTCTCAGGTTCTTACCATTGCTTGTGAGGTAGAACAGGGATTGAAAAAGAAGCGTCGGGATAAGATACAGAAAATGTCAGTAAAAAGGTCCTTTCGGTTGATGGATGGAGAGGATCTAGTGAGACCCATTGGTACCCAATTGGCCATATGTCCTCTTCAACCTTCCCCTCAGCAGACATTATGTGAGTTCTGCCAGAAACATGAACACCCCACAACATAACTATCGGAAGACCTGTAGATTATATTTTGTGTGCAGATCCAGAGATCATTTGAAGGATGATTGTCTGTTCAAGAAGGCAAAGAATGCTGCACCGGTCCGATCAGCATATTCAGTACCACCATCGAGAAAGAATTCAGGACCTACTGGCAGGGGAGCCCCACCTCATCCCTAGTAGCAAACATATAACCAAGTACAGAGAAGGGCAAGAGCTAGAGCAAGTGGCAAAAAGAGGCAAGCACATGATTCAACCAAAGAGAAAGCTAGAGTATCGAATGAGGTGAGAGCAGGAAGCGGTTCCCGATGTTTGGACAAGAACCCTGAGGGTGTCACTCGTGACCATTATCCCCATTTTGTCATGCTTTGAGTTGGTAGATTTTTATATCATATCCACTTTATCACACTATTATCCTCAATCTTAGATTTTCGTAATTACCTCTTTTTCATGTTGTTCCTATCTTTTTAGTGTTCATCTCCATTCCATCTTTTCACTTTTTAGTTCTCATCTTCTTTATACCAATTTAAGATATGAATGACTGGAGACATAGCGATAGATAGACTTTACCGCTGCATAAGGAACGTCGGCATGAAATGAGTTCTAGAATCAGGACTTCTGTCAGACAGGGCTATGGTATTCTCTGTTTATATTATTACAACAACGGTCACGATTCTTGGAGCTGGAGTATTTATGGAATTGATCTGTCATAATGTAGACATCTAGAAAACAGTGTTCATGGCTCATCTTAGTTCTTATAAATTCTTGACCATGTCCTTCGGAGCCACAACGCCTAGCAGTCTTAATGAATCTGATGAGCCACATACCCTGCTAGCCTCGCTAAGCGAGGGTCATGTTCTAGCCATGCAAGCTCAATCAGGCATGGGCTTTGCTGCACCCTGGTACTTAGCATTCAACGTTGTGTTACGTACTGACTTTGCCGCATGAGCTCCACCTAGTGCGAGCCTTGCAGAGCGTTAGCTCCACCGCGCCCTAACGCTTAGTGCCTGACATTGTGTTATGCAATGGCCCCACCTGAGTTTAGCATCGCTCGTGGCTAGTTCCGACAATGTTTAGCACTCTAGCCTCGTTCCCCAGATTTCTCCTGCCTTACTTGTTTTCATGAATTTAATGGACCTAGTTTTCTTACTGTGTTTGATCAAGGTTGTCATAATCTTTCTTGACGATCTATTCAGCCAACATTACAGGACTTTGGTATTTACTAGATTTATAATTTACAGTCGGGTTAACATTTAAAGGACAGTTATTATGAGTTCTTAGTTATGCTTTTCAGAGTAATTGACACCCAATACTCAGAACTCATTATTATCGGTTGTTCTTTATTTATGTATTTGCGATCAGTTTATCGAATTTTCTTTATCTACGATATTATGATCTATTTCCAGTGTGGCAGATAATTATATAAGAGAGATAGTTCAGCTACATGTTATTCCAGTTATTAATTGTGTCGGGCAGAGACATTGGATTTAGATCGCAATTTTGTAAAAGTGTTCTAGGAAGTTTAGAGACTCTTCTTATATTTAGCTTATCATATCACTCTCAAAAAGATCGGGCAGTCTTGTCGGACCATTCAGAATCTTAATCATCTTCTTCTATCAGAAATCTCTTATTAACACTAATCTGATATGTATTGATATGGCACCATCTGAAGATTTATACGGCAGGAAATGCAGGAGATGTCTAGGTCCTGAGTTATTGGTCAATCAGGTATGAGCATTACCCTTAGTTAATCATATCTTAATTGATATAATCCTCGTCCCTGTCCTTCCATTGTTCATTTTTCCCCTTATCGAAATTTCGAGGACGAAATTTTTGGTAGGTGAGTAGAATGTAACACCCCATTTTCGGAATACGTACTTAGTTACATATTCAGATTCTCGATTATATTTTTCGATTTACTTTCTGTATTTATTTTTGTTTTATGTACATTATGTACATTTTTGTGATCATTTTGCATTGGATCCGGATTCATGGACTCGGAGTCAGCCCTTGTCTGAACCGGGGACCCGATCTTAGTGTATTGCTCAATTTGGTCTTTTCAATAGTCAGATTTGGCTGATTTCAGTTTCAAATATTGTCTTCTAATATTTTAGATTTTTCATGATTATTTTGAAATTTTTCAGAATTATTCTGCTAAATCTTCAAAATCGACATCGACCGGTGCCCTCGATCAATTCTTGGATTTTTAATTTACAAATGAAGTTGAATTTCTAAAATTCACTTTCACATTATTTCTTAATATCATATTTTTTACTTTATATCATTTTTAGAGATTTTTTTAATTTATCGAAACTCGGCCGGATTTCGTGTCAGCCAATCTCACCATGTACCTTAAGATAATATTTTCTATTTTTGAGAATTTTTGGAGACCTTTCCGAGTTACTCTATTTTTTGGCTTTTCTGATGTTTTTAGTATTTTCCCAGATTCAGAATTTTATCTAAATATTTTCTTTTCTTTTTCTTTTCCCTTCCTTTTATTTTTCTCCTCCACAAGTTTTTCCTCTTTTCTTTTTCTTTTCTTTTTCTTTCTCCCTTTTTCCCTCCTCCATGTAAACCTTCTTCAAAATGTTCTCTCTCTTTTCATTTCTTCTTCTTTTTCCTTTTTCTTTTTCTTTCTTCCTTTTTCTTTCTTCTCCTCTGGCCAACAATAGCACAACCCCATTCCTCCATTTCCCTCCCAAGTTCTTTATCTCTCTCTCTCTCTCTTTACTTCTCAAATTCTCTCCCCAATCTCACTTTTCCTTTCTCTCTCTCTCTCTCTCTCTCTCTCTCTCCCCCCCTAACTCATAAATTACCTCTCTCTCCCTCCATCTTCTCCACCCAAGTATCCCGGTGACGGCGACCCCTCCACTTCTGGCGATCCCACTCCGGCGACCATCCTCGATGGTAACCACATCCCTCTTCCCCATTTCTCTATCCTCCTCCTTCTCTACTCAAACCATCTCATTCAACCACCTCCACCATAACTCCCAACACCATCCCTTCCTCCTCCACCCGGGTTCCCGTCGGTCGTTCTCTACTGCCGCCCCTGGCAGCAGCGCTCGCCCAGGGCGCCACCTAGGGGAGCACCTCCTCCTTACACCCTTCTTCTCTCTTAATCTTTTTTCTCTTTCTCCTTCTCTATATATATCTCTCTCGCTGCATTTTCCTTCTCTCCTTCCCTGAGTTTCCCTCTCTCAATTTCTCTCTCTTCCTGCGTCTCTCTCTTTATCTCTCCTAGTTTGTTCTCTCTCTCTTCCTGCGTCTCTCTCTCCCCTGTTTTCTCTCTCTCTCTCTCCTGTATCTCTCACCCCCGTACTCTCTCTCTCTCCTATTCTGTCTCTTTTTCTCCTAGTTTTCTCTCTCTCTCTCTTTCTCTATATATATGTACACATTTTATGTATGTTGGTAGTGTGCATGTGTTCTTGGGATTCCAGATTTCACGACATTTTCAGAGATTTAGGCGAGTGTCCTCGCCTCGTTTTGGGTTTCTCCGCTTCGACGGGTCGACTTGTAATTTATTTCATATTCGATCTTATTTGTATTCATATTTTGTATTGGACTGTGCCCTTGTATTTGTATGTGGCCGAGTGCCCAAGGTTGTACATGTATTATGCCTGTGACGAATATTTGTACTAGGGTAGTTTATTTTCTATACATATACAATACCTGAGATGTGTTTTTTTACTTATTTATACCATGCGTAGCTGACCCTTCGTGGTCGTTAGCCTCTGAGCTCTACACTCAGCCTCCGGGTTTTACCACTCAGTAGTAGCCTAGTTCTAATCACGTATATATGTATACATGTGTGGTACTAACAGTGCAGGTGCCCTTGTACTGACTCTGGGTTTCTGCCCACTCCCAGAATGGCTACCCAATAGATTATAGGCCTTGTACCCTTTTGGGTTTTATGGTAACTACCGAGAGTGCGCTTAGACCTAGGGTACTCTAGCCTTTGGGCTCTCGCCTACTTCCTCAAAAGAGGAGTGCGCTTAGACCATCAGGTCTCTCATGCTCCGCTTGGTAGGCATGCTTAGACAACAGAGCTTTATCATTAGATTCGCCTAGGTGGAACTCTGCCGGGTTTTAGACTCGCCCTTTTAAGCTGAATCATTTCCCAGTAGCTCCGTCAACCACTCTAGTAATTAAACATTATTTATTGCCCTTGCCTCCAGCTTGCTTAGCTCTGCTTAGATGTTCACTTGCTTGCTAATCGCTTATTTGATAGTTTATCTATTCTTCTATTAATGGTTGTGAAGGGTTTGTAATCTTACTTATACTGTTTTCCTGAGACTGCATGATTTTTCAGTATTCGTATCAATCTCTTATATCAGTAATGTTTTCATATATCGCTTGACATGCTTTCACTTGATGTACAAACATTTACCATACTATCTATTGTCACCTGACCTGTTAATCACCTGGTAACTGATACCTGACTCCTGACTTATTATCGGTATCACATCTCTTGTGCCTGCACCCTGAGGGATGGCGAGTGGAGCTAAGTGCTATATGGAGCTAAGTGCCATACCACACACGTAATGGGGGACACCTCTTGGTATCCGTGGGGGCCATTGCATCCTCTTTGCTTCTGTTACCCGAAATGCATATTGTATGGAGCTAAGTGTCACACTGAGCAAAGTGCCACTCCAAACACGTGCTGTGGGCTACCTCTTGGTATTCGTGGGGGCCACTCCTAGGTATCCACTGCCGTATCCGTGACACGTAACAATAGTAATATTAGGAACTTGGGATATTTGGTCTCTCCTTCGTTTGGATACGGGTACTCACATATCAGATCCAAATGAGTTCTACTGGAGTATACATCGTAGTACAGACTACTACTGGTGTGAGACATTAGTAGGGAGATGATTGAAATATCAGACCGTATTGATATTTATTTTTAAACTTCCTGACCTCTTGTTTACTAATTTGTATCGGCATGCTTTTGACTCAATACTTAATCCTGCATCAGATATAACTTAATTACCAAACAAAAAAAAGTCAGGAATGGGAGTTATTAAATCACTTCCTCATCTGAATAATGGTGTCTATATATCAGAGTTCGGATTGAGCTCTACCAGAGTGCAAACCCGGTGTGAACTGCCAGTATGGGACACTGGAAGAAAATGATTTGAATAACAAGTGACACTGATTGTTATTATTATAATATTAGGTTATACTATCCATCACTTGTATGTGATCTCTGTGACATTATAATTACTCCTGACATTCTTATTCTGTTACATTGAGGTAACTCAAGTTGTATGAGCTCAGGTTTTGGTGATATGGGGTATATGGTATATTATGAGGGTTTCCTTGTTCGAATTATCCCCTCGACGTATCAATCTCATGAATCCAAAGTCTAAGCCTATACAACTAGTTTTGTCCACTCTTGTATTTAATATATTACTTGATGTCTTATCTTTTGCTTTTGTGTACCTATGCTCACAACTCGGTTTCGATGAATTCTTTCTTTACTCAGATTTATCGTTATGCATGTGCTCGCTTGATTCCTGGTTTTTCACTGATTTCCTGATTTTCGTTCATGTTTCTGATCAACGCCTATACTTGCTTGCCTAAATCACATCACTTGCTTCTATACACGTGTAACTTACTATGCACGCCACTTGGCATTCACCTCACCACTCGTTGGGGAGTTCTAACTCCCTGGATCTGCATGTCCAGATTCCGGAGCTTGGAACTTGTGAATTCTCTTGGTTGCTAATCAGAGATGCGTAGCGGTAGCGTGAATCATTTGCAAACCGTCTGAGGCCCTATCCTTCCAGGCCTCCTGCTCGGTTCTTGAGTTTCTTTTTGTAACTCGTGAGCACCTTTTGTACAGTTCTTAATTGTATAGCTCTTTGTATTCATGCATTTGTGCCTATCAGTGATATGTAATATTCTTGTAATATTGTGTCACATCCTGTGATAACTTTGTAATTGTACTCATATGTTAGAATGTATAATGCACCACGTGCTTGCGTACTCTCATTCTTATTTGTACTGATATTTAGCATAATTGTAAGTCACCTAGAGGGGGGGTGAATAGGTGATGGCTAATCTAATGGTCACTTAATGACAAATAATGCGGAATTAAAAACTATTATGACCTAAACAAACTATTACACTAAACACCACGTATAACACAAGAGTGTTGCCGAATTCCCCGTGAAGGGCTCTGGACAAACTCCTCTAGATTCCCCTTGAATGGGTTGAGGTGCTGCGTTGGCTCTCTTGGTTGAAAACTAGTGTTAGCAAACAAACCCAAGCAAGTATATCAATATGAGCACAATATGAATATCAAGCATATAAAGATAAAGGCAACAATCACATGCAAGATATAAATAAGAGACAAAGAGAGAGAGAGAGAGAGAGAGAGCAATCGCAAACACAAGGGATTTGTTTCGAGGTTCGAGCACACTTGCTCTACATCCCCGCCTTCGACATACGAAGGATTTCCACTATGCACGATCCCAATGGATCTCTCCTTGGTGCCGCAACACCTACAATCCCTCGGACTCCCTAGTCCCGTACACACGCAAGCTTCACAAGCTCGCCGAGGCCGCACCTCAAACCAAAGAGTTCACAACCGAACTCCAAACCACCACGAGCACACTTGCCCGTCTCCTCAAAGAACAAATAAAGTCTTTGGTGATCACAACACTTTGATCACCTAAAAACAATCTCACTACAACACTCCTATAGGTAGATATAGCAATGGAAAGCTCAAGTGTTTGTGTGAGAAAGCAAGGATTGGAACTTTGGTGAAAAACTCAAGAAAACCTCTTTTACACTCTTGATAAAACTTTCCTTTAGATAGGAAATATTTGCTCTCTATTTTGTGGAGAAAAACTTCTGAAAAGAGTGGGAAAAACTGGCTCTAAAACTATCTCCAAATCTTGGCTCAAAACAATGACAAGACCCTCAAATTTATAGGCTAGAAAAATATAGCCGTTGGGGTCTGTCTGGCCTGCCGGTCGACCGGGCCGGTCGACCGCCAACGGTCAAAAATCCGACCGTTGGAGCCTCCGGTCGACCGCCCGGGTCGACCGAGCAACTGGAGGAGAGAGTGAACTCTCTGTCGGTCGACCGGTACGGTCGGCCGAACTTTCCAGAGAGCAGAGCTCTCTGGAGCGGTCGACCGAGCCGGTCGGCCGTCCTCCAGTGCACAAAGGCGTGCACATTTGTGCACGTCGGTCGACCGAGCCGGTCGACCGACTTCAGACCAAGTCGACTATAAAGAATGCCAAGTCGACTTATCTGAAGCCTGAAACAGAAAACTGGGATTAAAAAGGTTATCTTTTTGGCTCATATAAAATCCCATAAATTCTTAGAAAATCTACAAAAATAGTTTTACCAATATACTTTGATATACAAACATGCTTGCACAAAATCAAGGCATGTTATAAAAGATTGGACTATTTTTGTAACTTGGAAATATTGGATCAATTGAAAACTTGTATTTTTCTAAAATTTGTTTTTCCAAAACAATATTTTTCCAAAATGAAAGTCTTTTCTAAATCTGAAAATTCTTTTATGAAAAGACAATTAAATCAAGAGTGTGTATGTGTGATATACTTGAGCAATCCACCAACTATTCTATCCTTTACATTTTATCTAAAACAAACTAAAACAAAACAAAATCTTATACCTAGACACAAGTCTTCATCTTCTTGAAGTCTTCACTTGAAGGCTTCTCATCTTCTTGACTTGGTCCAAGCTTGATCCAAAAGCTCCTTGGATCACACCGTGCTAGCTCCAAATCTTGACATTTTATCCTTTGTTGAGCTATGCACCTACTAAGATCTTGATAATGAATCTGTCACTAATTAAACACAAAATCATTAGTAAACATAACTTCATGAGTTGATCATCATCAAAACTAGGGTGATAGGCCTTTGGGCCAACAATCTCCCCCTTTTTGATGATGACAAAACTCATGGAGTTATATATGCATGGATTAAAGTAAAGCTTCAAAGAAGCTCCCCCTTAACTCATGCATCACAAGAAATAAATAATTATGCAATGAAGGCTCATAAACATGTATGCAAGTATGGAGATAAAACATGCAACAAGCATAAATCAAAAGCTTTTTCTCCTATTTGCAATACAAAAATATATAAGCATAAACATAAATCTTACTCAACATGCATATAACTCTCAAATTCTTCTCCCCCTTTTTGTCAATCATCAACAAAGGGGTCAAAGTAAAAACAAATCAAATTTTTCTCCCCCTTTTTGTCAAAACAAAGAGATCAAGAAGGGGTAATACAAATCAATCAATAAGGATTTTATATGCGATATACATTCATGAAGAGGAAGACGCTAAGTTAGCTTCCCTACACATATGCATTACATGAAGAAGGGATGACAAGCCCTAACTCACATAACACATATTATGTAATGCATAAGAGGAGATGTGAAGCTCCCCCTACACACGTATATCATATAAAGAAGAGTTGTCAAGCTCCTCAATTTATAATATACTCAACATGAATCTATATGTAAGAGAGATGTTAAGCTCTCCTTGCATATAGGAAATACAAATTAAAAATTTTGAATTTTTCATTTATCAAAACAAATTTTGAACTTTGTTAATAAAACACATTTTGAGATATCAAGTAAACATTTTTTTTTATTTTGATATCAATTATGAAAACATATTGCATAAGCTTTAAGAATTACCAATTGAAAGTTGAATTAAGCTTAGCATATTCTCTACCATATGAAGAATTTGCACTAGTTAATATAAAAATGTTTTAAAACTAGTACGGAATCTTTCAAGCAAGGAATAAAGTAAAAGTATTTTTCATGAAACACAAGTAAATCACATGGCACTAAAAACACTCTAATATCTATAAAGTCCATAAAATTTTTCAAAAGAGGTGAGTGCACTAGTGTTATGTGGAACATGGTATCATGAAAATGTCATTAAGGCTCAATATTCCTTTAATGAGAAAACATAAAATCATCACAAAATTTTTTTCATTCATTTTTTTTTAAAATTATATTTCAAGGTATATGTATGTTTTGACAACACAATAAGTATACATACATATCCCTTAAACACAATTGAGTCCATATAAATAGATTTGCATTAAAGGTAAATGACTCAAGAGGTATACATGTATATCTTAAAGTTTGGCAAAATACACATATACATGAAATGAAAACACATGATCATAAATCAAATCCAAAAAGTGAGAATACAAGTTTAAAAATGTATGCATCATCAAAACCAAGCAATACAAGCACATTTCATGGGTTCAAATAAGCATTCAAGCACAAATATAAATAGATTTATTTGTGACCCACGATATGTACAAGTATAAATCCTAGTGTTGATAAAAACTAACATTTAAACTAATATTCAATACATGAAGCATCAAATTTTGAGAAAAAAATAGAATCATGTGTCAATCTCAAAAACTATTTGAAGAATAATAACTAGTATAAATTAATTTTGAATAACTAGTTAAAGATCCTTCAAATAACATCAAATCATATATTTTTCATAAAATATAACTTGATATACAAACATTTTAGCACTCATGGTCTATATGGCTCAAAAATGATTTTAACAAAAATGTGAGTGTTAAACGATCATGTAACTAGTATTTTTATGAAAATAGTCAATGAAGCTCACAAAGAGCATAAGTCACATTTTTTTTAACATGAAAAATCATTTTTCATCAAAACACTAATCTTCATGGTATATGTATGATTTATCCAATCCTAACAATACACATACATATCCCAAAAATAAAAGAGTCTATCAAAGGTATTTGCATGAAGGCAAGAGACTCACGGGTATACATGTATATTTATTAGATTTGAATTAAAAAGTACATATACAAGAAGTAAAGTCATAAAGACTGGCAAAGCATGTATAAATGAGAGAATCATCAAAACTAGTCTATACATATGCATATAGTGGGTACAAATGAGCATGAAGTGCAAAAGTATATAAAACAAATGTAGCTCACTATTTGTACATGTATAATACAAGTTTTGATAAAAACTACATCTAAGCATGGTATTACCACATGAAGCACACAAAAATATGAACATGCTATATGATATATGAAATTAAAAGCATGTACATAAAAAGTAGGAGTTTAGAGATTGTTACCAACTCCAAAGCTCCAATCATGGTGGTCTTTCCCACCAAAACTCCTTGATAGCGATGCATCCAAATGTATGTCCATCAAGTTCATTGCATCCACTACCAAGGTACCAAATCTCTCACGTCTTGAGAGATCCCTCACCTACATCAAAAACATGGGGTGGGGGTTTTGGTACCCATTTTTGCTTGGGTCCTTTGGGGTTAGACTTGTGTTGAGGAACCCAAAAATTTTTATTTTTAGCAAAATTAAAATGATATAACCTATCATAACAATATTTTGCTAAATGGCCTTTGCGGCCACAATGTGTACAAACGTACACCTTAGTATGCTTATGTGAATGTGTATGATTGTGATGTGCAACATAAGCAAATGCATGATTATGATGTGCATGAACATGCGGAGCTTGTTTTTTTGAAAACATAGACTCCAACTTAGAATGATTGAATGCACAAGAGTTCAAGGTTAAACTCAAATTATTCATCTTATTTTTCAAATCTTTAATCTCATTAGTGGTGGCATGTAAAGCATGATGAGATAAAGAATTATTTTTCTTTTTCTTTTGGGAAACAAAATCTTTTTCTTTTTCAACAATTTTTCTTTTTAAACTAGAGTTTTCTTGAAAAACAATTTCCTTTTGTTTTTCCACCAAAGCAATTTTATTTTTCAAACTAGTGTTTCCTTCACAAAGATCATTTAATTTAGACATAAGGGAAACATTCTCATTTTTCAAATCTTCATTTTCTTTTTCTAAACATGCAATATTATTTCTAAATGAATCATGTTCTTTATGCATGCAATCAATATTCTTTTTCAAATTTTTATTTTCTTTCTTAATCATGTC
Source organism: Agave tequilana (assembly GCA_038442645.1). Classification (NCBI taxonomy): domain Eukaryota; kingdom Viridiplantae; phylum Streptophyta; class Magnoliopsida; order Asparagales; family Asparagaceae; genus Agave; species Agave tequilana. The sequence goes on from JAVJIF010031067.1 coordinate 62,739, forward strand.
ATATTTTTCAAGCAATAATTGACAAAATGTAGAAAGCTCTTCATATGACATGTTAACATCCTCATCCTCGGATTCGGTAGTTACCTCAAGGGGGTTATCCCCTTGGACCATATAGCACGCGTTGGAGGTGTCGCTTCCAACGTCCGAATCGCTCCCGGCATAGTATAGATCCTTTTCGCCAAGGGAGAGGAGGGTGTCCCAAACTACAAAAGCCGAATCAAAGTTAGAAACCCTAGATAAATAATCATCATTTAGGGTTGACTTGATAGCATGAAGGGCTTTTGCATTAGCCTCAAAATTCTTACCATTTGAACAATATGAATCATTAGATATGGCAAGATAAACATGAATGCCCAAGGCCTTGAGGTACAATGACATCTTAACCTTCCAAATTTGGATGTTAAGAATGTCAAAGGTGGGTGGTGACATGAAATCCATGGTGTGTGTACAAAATATTGTGATTAGCCTAAAAGAAGATCTTTAACTCTAGGTTGTTAGACCCAATATCAAGAGCACTAGCTCAGATACCAATTGTAAGTCACCTAGAGGGGGGGTGAATAGGTGATGGCTAATCTAATGGTCACTTAATGACAAATAATGCGGAATTAAAAACTATTATGACCTAAACAAAACTATTACACTAAACACCACGTATAACACAAGAGTGTTGCCGAATTCCCCGTGAAGGGCTCTGGACAAACTCCTCTAGATTCCCCTTGAATGGGTTGAGGTGCCGCGTTGGCTCTCTTGGTTGAAAACTATTGTTAGCAAACAAACCCAAGCAAGTATATCAATATGAGCACAATATGAATATCAAGCATATAAAGATAAAGGCAACAATCACATGCAAGATATAAATAAGAGTCAAAGAGAGAGAGAGAGAGAGAGAGAGAGAGAGAGAGAGCAATCGCAAACACAAGGGATTTGTTTCGAGGTTCGAGCACACTTGCTCTACATCCCCGCCTTCGACACACGAAGGATTTCCACTATGCACGATCCCAATGGATCTCTCCTTGGTGCCGCAACACCTACAATCCCTCGGACTCCCTAGTCCCGTACACACGCAAGCTTCACAAGCTCGCCGAGGCTGCACCTCAAACCAAAGAGTTCACAACCGAACTCCAAACCACCACGAGCACACTTGCCCGTCTCCTCAAAGAACAAATAAAGTCTTTGGTGATCACAACACTTTGATCACCTAAAAACAATCTCACTACAACACTCCTATAGGTAGATATAGCAATGGAAAGCTCAAGTGTTTGTGTGAGAAAGTAAGGATTGGAACTTTGGTGAAAAACTCAAGAAAACCTCTTTTACACTCTTGATAAAACTTTCCTTTAGATAGGAAATATTTGCTCTCTATTTTGTGGAGAAAAACTTCTGAAAAGAGTGGAAAAAACTGGCTCTAAAACTATCTCCAAATCTTGGCTCAAAACAATGACAAGACCCTTAAATTTATAGGCCAGAAAAATATAGCCATTGGGGTCTGTCAGGCCTGCCGGTCGACCGGGCCGGTCGACCGCCAACGGTCAAAAATTCGACCGTTGGAGCCTCCCGTCGACCGCCCGGGTCGACCGAGCAACTGGAGGAGAGAGTGAACTCTCTGTCGGTCGACCGGTACGGTCGGCCGAACTTTCCAGAGAGCAGAGCTCTCTGGAGCGATCGACCGAGCCGGTCGGCCGTCCTCCAGTGCACAAAGGCGTGCACGTTTGTGCACGTCGGTCGACCGAGCCGGTCGACCGACTTCAGACCAAGTCGACTATAAAGAGTGCCAAGTCGACTTATCTGAAGCCTGAAACAGAAAACTGGGATTAAAAAGGTTATCTTTTTGGCTCATATAAAATCCCATAAATTCTTAGAAAATCTACAAAAATAGTTTTACCAATATACTTTGATATACAAACATGCTTGCACAAAATCAAGGCATGTTATAAAAGATTGGACTATTTTTGTAACTTGAAAATATTGGCTCAATTGAAAACTTGTATTTTTCTAAAATTTGTTTTTCCAAAACAATATTTTTCCAAAATGAAAGTCTTTTCTAAATCTGAAAATTCTTTTATGAAAAGACAATTAAATCAAGAGTGTGTGTGTGATATACTTGAGCAATCCACCAACTATTCTATCCTTTACATTTTATCTAAAAAAACTAAAACAAAACAAAATCTTATACCTAGACACAAGTCTTCATCTTCTTGAAGTCTTCACTTGAAGGCTTCTCATCTTCTTGACTTGGTCCAAGCTTGATCCAAAAGCTCCTTGGATCACACCGTGCTAGCTCCAAATCTTGACATTTTATCCTTTGTTGAGCTATGCACCTACTAAGATCTTGATAATGAATCTGTCACTAATTAAACACAAGATCATTAGTAAACATAACTTCATGAGTTGATCATCATCAAAACTAGGGTGATAGGCCTTTGGGCCAACATATGTGAGGGTATTTTCGACCTACGTATATACGTCATAGTCACGTCTCCGCACCCGCGGGATCGGGGCGTTACATAATGGATGTACATGATTAATCTATTATTTGACATGTGATTCTCTTGGAAGCGGGGAGAATCCATCCAATTGTTTTAGCCCAGCTCGTGAGTATTGAAGTATGGAAATTCAGTCTTGATTAATCTGTGAATTAATGTTTTGTATGCATAATTTTGTTGTGGGATTTCCTTTCAACCACCTATGTCAAATCATAATCAAATAAAACTCACTCACAAAATTTAATTCGCTTCAGCCAACCTCTTTTTTAAAGAAGGGCGCTCGGTTAAAAATACTTAAATGCCCCTCTATAGGATTAAGCTAAAGACTGCGACCATAATCACGTTCCTTACAAAAATGCTCTATTTCTGAGTCTTTATTAGGATTGTGATTATAATCACGGTCCCCACAAAAAATGCCATTGTTCTAAGTCTTTATGATCACAATTCTCTTTATTAGACTGCAATCATGATCATAGTCCTTAAAAAAATATCATGTTCATAAGTTTTTATAGAATTGCAACCATGCTCGCATTTCTCTTTATTAGGATTGTGACCCTAATCACAGTCTCATAAAAATGTCATGTTTTTTAGTTTTTGGTTCCAGTCCTCACAAAAACACAAATTTTCACCTTATATTGGGACTAGGATAATGATTACAGTCCTCACAAAATGTCATAATTTTCAATTAATAAAAGATCACAGTTCTCATAAAGGATGCGATCATGAGTCGCAGTTTTCAGATCAACATTGTCATCATCAGCGGACCTCCCTCCATTCACCAACATCAAATGATCCCCAATGTTTTGCAGATCTAAATATCACATCAATCACAAACACAAACAAAACTAATTGCGAGCACAAACAATCGAGATATGCAAAAGATTTATTCCAAATAAAATTTGTTCTGGGGGCTCCACCTCCTGCAACCCCCCCCCGGGGGGGGGGGGGGGGGCTTACCGCCCCTTTCCATCCCTCACGTTGATCTTACCGTGAAGGTCGATCCATGAATTACTCTGTGAGGGTCAGAGTTGAGGGGAGAGCAACGTAGGGGAAGATGTGGAATGGTAAAAAAAAGAAATGAAAATATATAAAGAAGTGCTAGTTAGGAAGAATCAGTTTATGCTGACGTGGATGAGACTGTAACGAATAAAAATATAGGGTGAGTTTTTTTTCCTAATTATAAGAAAAGTAGGTGACTGTAGGGAATTTTTTCATTTTCTTTCTATGTTGATTTTTTCTTTTGATTTTTTATGCCACCCTGTAATCTTCCTATCTGTATCTCCCCGTGATCTTTTAAATTTTTGAAAAATAAATCTAGAAGCTACCCTTCTGAAACATAAATCAATTATTGAAATTACCTTTTTATCATGTCCAACCATCCCTTATCTTTCTTAAATGCTAAAGAGTTTAGTTTAGTCTCCTATCTCTTAATTGTTACTGAGATTAATTTTTTAAGAAACTTTTCCGTTATAAAATCTTAAATAATCATCTAAAAGTACTAACTATTCACCTAGCCTCTTGTATTTATTTTATTTTCATTCTTATAAAAATAACATAAAAGATTTTCTCTCGTATGAGCTTCAAAATCTCTTGTCATCTCTCCTCGATGAATTCTAAATTAAGCATAAGTGATTAATCTTTAAATGAACATATAAACTTCACTACAATAGAAATCCATATTTGATATATATTTTAAGTGAATATATTGTTTTAAGTAAATAATTTTTTTAATTTTTTAGAAGTACAATTTTGTATATTTTTGTTACCTCAACTTCTCTCTGATTAAAGTATTTTATCTACTTTTTATGATTTCAGCAACACATAAACTATATTGTGTTTTAATTTTTACTCTTTTATACTAATTTTTTTGCTGAACTAATAAATATATCTTAAATATGTGTGAACTAAGAAATATATCTTATCATCAAATTTCAAAAGATTAAACTACATCCATTTTATCATTTTTTGAACAAATTGTTAATCTATAATTTAAAATTTTAAACTGTATACTATTTATTTTGAAAAAAGTTGACAACTTCAAATTAATCCTACCAAGGCATATCATGAAAAACTTGTTCTTATGTTTTTCTAAAAATTAAAAAGTTGAAGAACAGGAAAAAAATATCTGATATCGTTGTTACCCTTGAGAAGTGGGTAAGGCAAATAGCATAATAAAACTTGTTCCTATTTTTCAAAAAATTAAAAGTAAAAGAAAAGAAAATTCTGATATAGAGAAGTGGGTTTTGAATGATTCAATTTGGAGTACAAACCCGATGCTAGACCTAATTGCCATAGCTGAGGAATTTATTCTTAGTTGAGTTTGATAATCTGCACCAAAAACACACTCAAAATGTTTAATTGTTTAGCAAATCATGAATTTAGAAAACAGATAATAAGTTAAAATGAGAAATACTAAAATTAAAAAGTTTTCATTAGAATCCCCCGACGTCAACTTGAATGCCCAATTCTTAGAGACATATACCCAATTCTTAGAGACATATATTGTATTGTTATTGAAATGGACACGACACGCAGACACAAGAAAAATTCTTTAGAAAACACACGACATGTGTGTTGGACACGCGTGTCGGACGCGTTTCGAACACGATACACGTGTCGAACATATTTCAAACACGACATGACTTAATGATAAAAGTGTTTGTACTACATAGGAGAGTAACAATGGTACTGCTGATATCAGTGAAGAGTATTTTGAGAGTAATCTATCAAGCTATCTTTAATTCCTTCATATATACCAAATCCTCTCAAAGGCCTTCATCTGGGAGAAATGGAAAATTTTATTGATTCATTAAATTTCAAATTGGCACTTGCTAATATACATGCTTGCAACCCTCAAGACTCATGTAAATACAATGTGAGTCATTAAGTGAACTAGTTTATACCAAATCCTATACTTATTCCAAACTGATACAAACTAAAAACATAAATTCAAGCAACAAAGTAACAAAACTAGTAGAAAAAAAAGAAAAGAAAGAAAGAAAGAACGAACAAGTATCCAATTTTACAAACTTTCAAAAATATTTCTTGGACCACTCAGCAGTTAAGATGACTCATCCTTTGCAAAGAACTTTGTCGAGCCAAAATCTGCTATCTTGGGTTTAAACCTCTTTAACATAAATCCAAGTGATTCAAACCAAACCCTTTTTTCTTTTGGCGAGGGACATTTTCAAAGCCCACCAAGTCTGAGATGGTCTCTGGATCTGAGTTTGCTTGGTGTTATGGAAGAAATGAGAAAAAGCAGTACGACGAGATAGAAAGGGGGTCTGGGGTTGTTGTCACTGCTGTAGCTAGTATCTCTTTATTTTTTTTTCATTTTTTACATGAGGAAAGGAGAAATTGCAAAAGAGAAGAGTTTGACGCTGCCGATGATGAGATCGGTTGTGCTAGCGTGAGAAGAGGTTAGTTTTGATCAAATATTCTGCTTAACAAGTAATTCCCAACTCTACGAATCCAGTATAGTTAGCCTAATATATGCTTTCATGTCTAAATCTATGAATTTTTATTTTATTGGTTGTAATATTCATTTTGTTACACCTCATACTTTGACCTAAATTTAAAATGAAAGTGGATAGGTTATATATAAAAAAAATAAGAAATAAGAATAGTAGAGGCAATATATTTTGAAAAATTGAACTGAGTATGACTTGATTGAATACTTCACAAGAAAAGTTCCCTTTTAATCCTCCATGATAAACATCAATTATAGGACTCTAGTTTCTAATCCACAAGACAAGGAGTGCTCGAAAGATGAAATCAAGTGATAAGGGAATAATCTTTATATTTATAAAATAAGAATAAATAACAAACCATAAGATATGAGGTCTAATGATTACTAGATTTCTGAATATAAACATGTATCAACATGTGTAACATAGAACTTAAAATTATAAAAAAATTGCTTGAAATTTCACATGGTATTACTATGTTAGTTCCTGGGCAATTGCACATTGATCTTACGATTCTGGCAAATCAAAACTAAAAGATGAGTCTAAGTTAACAAAGGGTGAAATTTTTAGTTGTTAGAAGGTCCAAGAGTAGTTCAAGACACGTATTTTGGAAATAATTGAGAGTTTTAATAGCGAAGACTTCACAGTAAGTGAGGAACAGATGCTTTGTAATTTATAATTGTTTTGAAATGGATAACCTTTTGAGTTTTTATGTAAAAGATGTGGTTTATGCACATAAAACACATTATGTAATAATAGTACTGTGACACTCTTGAAGTATTATTTTCTTGAACCAGAGTAACATATGCTCCATTTTCTCATATAGTCACAAGCATATGAAGCACGTACATGGGGCAAGACTAATGATTCTTGATTGTGACATGATACTATTTGGATAACTCGTATGACTATACTTTGCCCCTATACCATGTGCGTAAATGCGATGAATAATACCGATATATTTGAAAGTTAAGCAAGCTACTAGTCCTCAATGTGTCCCCTCCATGAGGGTCTGTTAATAAGGCAGCTCGACCACATGGTACATGGGTAAAAATACAACCGTACGAGATAACCAAATAGTATCATATCATAATCAATTTATTAGGCATGCTCCATGCGTGTGGATCATATGCTGAGTATATCACTATATCAGAAAATTAAGCTACGAGTTCTAAATGTGTTCCTTCAATGAGCGTGTTTATCCGTGCATGTTGTTGATGTGGTTTAGTGACTTAATAGTAGTAAGACCCAAGTCAACCTATCTAAAAAGTGTCGATCACATTCAAACATAGCCTACCTAATCCTGATGCAGGAAAACATTTTATAAAATATTATATGTGTTGTATTTATTCTTTATCATTACTTTGGTATGATTTTATGATTTGATCTAAACAAGCCATTTATCATGTTATATATATTTTGTGATTTTAAAATGTAAATTGCATGACTCGTGCAATCACTTATTGACCCTCAGCTCACTCTACCGCTACAGTTTTATTAATAGTTGAGAATCTTGAGATGTTAATCAAGTGGAGTATTGTGAAAGGACTTGATATTTATGGAGTTTCTTTGGAGCTAGTATCACATTGATGTTAGGTAATAATAATATTAAATTTTGTATCTCTTACTTAGGGTGTGTTTGGTATTGTTTCTGCTTTAAAATAAGTTCAAAAGGACTTATCTAAAAGTGCTTTCTGAAAAAATGCTTTTGCATAGTTTAAGTTTTTTGGTTACATTAAATTTTTAAGTGCTTATAAAAAATATAAATATTTAAAGTAAATTTATTAGAGAAAATAATGATAGAAATGAACATGTGAGGGAAACTTTAGTAAGATTCATAACCTATAACAAAAGAAATAGAGAAGAATTCATTAAAAGATCATCTTACATGGACATCATGAGAGAGAAAACAAGGAAAAAAAGAGTAGATGAGCTTTTGGTTTATGTGGTTGAGAAGTCAGATAAGTAACTTTTTGACTTTTTTTTGTCAAAGTCCTGTTTTAAAGTGGTTATCAAGCATTAAATTTGGGGAAAGACACTTATTGGCTTTAAAATCCGTGAAAGCACTTATAAGAAGCAACACCAAACACACCCTTACAATTTGATAATAATCCATAAATGGATATTAAAATTGACGTCATTTACTTGTTTGATTAATTTATAATTATATTTATTAAATATTTTCTAGAATGAACGTTTGTTGCTTAAAAGAGGCCTTGCAGTTTCTGATGTTAGGAAGCTGATGGTCGTGTCGTGCAACCGCTATAAATAAATACATGTTTTCATGGTGGGACATTTGAACCTTTTACCAGAGTAATTCGAGCCAAATTTTGGATTTGTCTAGTAAGATGTATCAAGTTTTAATTGAAAGTTTAATATGTTGTGAGACTTGCTTTGGTTGTAAACTCCTTCATTTATGACGTTTGTGGCTATTTACAGGTGGTTTTGTTGTAGGAAGGTTCATGACTATATTGTCATGAGAAGAGTTCAATGTCATCAGTCTTGAGTTTTTATGGTCTGATGAGACAAACAGAGACCCGGATCTTGTTAACGAGTATAAGAGACAAGGCAAGTATGTGTTTTACCTTAATCAAGATTTTGAATGGATTAGAGATGTGCGTGAATTCTATCTTTTAGTTATATCCAAACTCCAACATGAAATTGTGTATCATCCAAAGATTGTTTATGTTTTGTATTTATGTTGTCAAGAGAAAACTAGTATTGGATAACTAAACGTCATACTACATTTACTATTGTCGTAAGATATTGCAAAAGAGCAAAAATTCCAAACTCCTCTTCTTTTTCTCTATGCTTGCAGCCATAGTTTCTTCTACCCTCTACCAAACTCCCACCCGATATCAAAAAATCAAGCTCTATTCTGTCGTGTTGATCCAACCCAGACACTATGCGTGCAAACAGATTGTACACAGGTTAACCATATTTGTTTTTTTTAAGCAAATAGGGGGATGAATATTGGTCGTTGTTAGAATTTTAAACTCAATATCCATGTAATCAGATTAAATCTATAAATTTGGAGAGAGAACATGAAGTTGGCCTCTATAAGCCTCTTTATACTGTGAAGTGAGCATAAAATATAAATTGCACCAATTTAACCTTTTACTAATTACGGTATTGCTAATACAAAGCCTTTATATGCCAAACTTTCGGGGTCGGCTAAGACATTACATATTTTCTCAAGAGGAAAATACATGATCACAGTCTCAGATCAGTTAATTTGTGATTGTTTAAAATTGTTCACCGTGGTGAAGTCTCACTCTTTGGTTCTTTATTAATCTTCACACTCACAAGAGGTGAATGAGAAGTCACCGTTAAGTTTCTGCTTACCTCTCTTTGTTGCCTACAAGAAATGCTCTCTTCGTTGCCTATAAGGAATGAAGTTTCAACCTCAAAGATCCAAACTTACCTAAGGGTGTTTTCTTTGGATTTATTTTTATTACAGGCAATGTGCTCATATCTAAATGTATACTTGTAATATCCCTAATCTAAAATACTGTATTTCTATTTTCCTAAAATATTTATTTCGATTTACAGATTATTATTTTTTTATCAACTTAATTTACTATTTTTCTTTCCTGTGATTATTATTATTATTAAATATGCAAATTATTTTTGAGATAGTAAATGACAATTTGGCTCTATATATTTAATGCCATTATTTCCTATAAACAATTTTAGTTACTTGTTACTATTATTTTTATATTTATCATTATTATTATTGATTGATATTTAATTATTATTCTCATTATTTCATTAATTATTATTATTGTTAGTATTATTTTATTTATCTTTTCTAATAGTTGTACTAATATTGGTTGTGATAGTAATTAGTTCTATTATTAATTCATTTGATAATTATTTATTTTTAATTAGTGCTGCTATTATTGTTGTCATTATTATTATTAATTAGGATTATTATTGTTATTTTGTATTTATATTTTTAGTAGATGCATTATCTCCTTTCCTTGTATCCTTGATCCTACCCATACCCGTTTGGATTCCATAACCCCTTACCCGTTTCTTTCTAAATCCAAACCCATTTGGATCAAACCCACTACCCGCTACTCTATTTGGATCTAACTCAAACCCAATCCAACCCGAAACCCATTAACTAACCCATCCTATATATAATCTCAATACTTAACCCTAATCTAAACCAAATTCTCCTCCTTCCAACTCCAGCCGCCCAAACCCAGCCTCTTCACCAAATCTGCGGCAACAACAGCCGGATCTCCCCCCATCTCCTCTTGCTCCTCTCCGGCGACGAGCAGCAACCACTGCCGAACCCCCCTCTCCATTCTCTCCGACGAGCCCCGCCGAAGCCCGGATCTCCCCTTCAAGCCGTGCCCCTGCTCTCATGGCCGGCAGCCCCCTCCCAACGCAGCACAACTCACAGCAAGCCCTGTAGCCTCGCACGACAGCCCTCCACTGTGTCCCCATGGCTCCCCTTCCTTGGTCAGCACCTCCGGTAACAACTTGACATCTGGTATCATTTCCCAGACACATCCAATATTCAGTTGCACGATTCATTGCCTTCGTCAAAATAACATGTCTCTGCATTACTTCCTTTTCAAACTCGCAGGCAATGTCCGAGTTTCCTCAATCCCCATTGGTCAAGCCAGCGTGAGTCCTCCCTCTCTCTCTCTCTCTCCATATTATTATGTTTAGTTAATAATTGTGTTTAGTTTATTAATTCAATGTGTATGTTTTCTTGTGGGTTACTTGCATGTGCGGCAAAAATCCTTTCTCCGAGCCGTTTTCGGGCTCCCCGCGGGATGCCGTTAATCGCCGTCGGCGAGCGCGAACGCACCCCACGCCCTTCACGACGAGTTGCTCTATCCAACGACACCCTCCGCGACCCCGTACGCCTCCGTCGGTGCGCCACAAATCGGCTCGAGGTTAGCTTTACATTTTATTGTATGATGGCAATATTGTAAATATTTGAAAGTTCATTTATATGTGTTGGTTTGTGCGTGAGTGGGATGTTGGTGCTTGCATGTATATGCATGCATTTATGCATGGTACATATATTTGCATGAATTTATTCCTTAAGCATTTATGTGTATAGTTTAGTGATTAATGTATAGGTATTTATTAAATTGGATATGTATGCATGATTTATATGCATGGGTTTCTATTTATTTGTGTAGATGGGTATGTCATTTAATTAAGTGTATGTACTTATAATAATATGTGTTGGTATTTATTTAAGTGTGCATGTATGTATGTATGTGTATACTTGTATATGTACGTGTAGGGGTATACACGTATGTGTCGGTATGCTCAGGAGTGTATTTAGTATACATTTATATTTATTTGTATGTTCGGTTGCATGCTACAGTATTTCGGGTCCGTTTGGTGAGATCCGGACCAGTTGCAGAAGACCTGAACCCGATTCGGATTCGTGCTCGTTGTGGACCCGATACACAGGAGATTCGAAGACCGATCCATAGGATGATCCATAGATCAGTGCCAGTTCATGCAGTGAAGATCAGACGGCGATTCGATTCCGAAACCGCGTCATTTCATGTGAGTGTTACTTCTTTGTTTTGTAAGTGTCTTATTTCTCTGGTTAGTGAGTGTTTGCTTTTATCTAAATTCCTTATTTTTCGTTGTTTACATGTATGTATGTCTTACTCTTATCATTCCATGTGATTTCCTGTTATATTTTACCAGTTTCATTACTTGTATTCGTTCATGAGATATGTATGATTGTTCACTTTAATCACCTAGTTAATATGAACTCGTACTAGTGTCATTTTATGCGTTACTAGTTTGTCGTTGTTGGCTTAGGACTAGTTTGATATACCTTTAGACTGTGACTTGACTCGGTCTCTTGATTGGATAAATTAACTACAGAGTGGAGCATCAGATATATGTATGGATCTTGTATTGAACATTGAGATATCAGAGTTATATCATTTCATGAATAGATGATTACTATTTCGGACTGAAACTAAATGTGGAGGAACTTGGACTATACACTAGACTGATCTTATGTTGGATTGGTTCGTGATTGTAGTTTACAATCTATATTTTACCTGAACAATTATCAAACTTGATATTCCTTACTTGGTGATAAATCAGTTAAGAATTTATTCGGGTATTTGAGGACATATCAGATATGATCTTACTTTACTAAAAGATTATGACGATTGGATCAGTACATGGACTTATTCAGAGTTGGACTGTGATTTGGACTGAACTTGAGTTATAGATGACATTGGATTTACGTTCTTTATAATAGCTTGATCTGCATTAAAATGAGATTGATATATTTCATGTAGAGTGCTTTCCAGACTTGTTATTCCTTCATGTGGCAATAACTTAGGTGATGATTCATTTGGATATTGATGATGGACTTATCATGATGTTACTTTACTAAGAGATTGGATTACTTGATGTTTGGATCAGTGTATGGACTTAGTTGGAGTTTGGGTCGAACTTGGATTTATGTTACTTACATTGGATATTGATCATTAAGATAGATGTGATGTAGCTGGATTTATAGTTGAGTATTTGAGATTTATTTAGATGATATTGATTACTAGATATAGGGAGGATTTAGATTTCATGTAGCTTGAGGATGTCCCACTCCTTAATTATGATCTTAGTTTTGGATTGATGAAATAAAGACTTTTGGATTTACCTTGGTGATTTGATTGAGTACTGATGATCTTATCAATGTTGGATATTAGGTGTAGAGATGATTGAGATGTTATGTTAATTGATGAGGTTATATTCTTTAGTTATGATCTTGATTATGGTTGGATAAGTTTAATTTGATCTCGATGATATATATTACTTCATGATTGGTTCTTGACTATTTCAGTTATGGTGATAGAGTTATTATGAGAGCGATTTCATTGACATTGATGACTATATTACATGTTCGGAGTTTTATGGCAAATATTGATCGACTTTACTTATGGGTGACTTTGAGAGTGATGTATGGATGGTCTTGAAAATCTGAGTTTATAGTATACTTTGACTGGATTATTCTATTCATGATAGTAGATTTTTACTCATCCTGGATATCTTGATTCACATGAGAAACCTGACTGATTATACTTGGTATCTACCTGATAACTATCATGTTCATGTTACTGAAATTTGCTGGGAAAATATTATTACACGGTAACAACACCAGCATGTTCACTTGTTATATTCCTGTTATACCGGTATCCTGTACCTTGATATATATTATATACTCCTGTTATACCGGTACCCTGACTTTCACATGTTGATATTGTTACCGTGACTACCACTGAGTCATCCCAGAGACTTAAGTAACATGCATATTAAATAATCTTGATAAACTAAAACATGATAACAAACAACTTGCACTGGGATTGGGGAGATTGATGGAGGAGACAGCGTCCGTATTTTGGGTGGACCTAGGATTTAGGTTGCGCAGCCGAAAGAGGGTTCCACTGCAGGGTTCCCGTGGGGTGACTGGCACCCCGTCATGTTTCCTGTTTACATGTTCTTGACTACCTTGCGGTAGGTCCTGGTTCAGCGCCAGGAGTCTGGGCCGTGGTCCCGGGTATGCACGGGACCCACCTAAAGCATGGACAATGTCTCCAACCGATCAGTTTCAATAACTTAAGGGCATCGATTGGCATGTGTGGTAGGCATAGTATGGGATGCGTCTATTACATGTGACAATTGGTGTTCGCTGACATAATTAATAATAAACTGTTGATGCTTTGTGACTGACTGTAATCACCTGGTTGTATATTTATATATCACTATGTTAGACACATGATTGTAACTAGGACCAGATTTATGACCAGACCTGGACACCAGCCTAGTGACATGTGATAGGTTGCATATTTTGACATCAGTTGCTTGTTTACTATTGTGACAGTTGTATTCTATCTTTATTCATGTTGATTATCCGTTATACTACAGTGCAGTTATTTATCTTGTTATTCAGTCTTTTATATCTGCAGTTGTTCTTATTACTAATTATGCACATTGTTTCTGCACGAGCTCTTTCCCCTTTACACACACACTCACCATGGTCGCGTTCTGACGACCCTGGATTTGCACGTCCAGATATTGGACGATTGTTCTAATGTGCAGGTGTTCGACGAGACTGTACGTCTTGCGAGGAACTGGACGCTCATTCTTTCGTTTCTGGTATCCTCATCTCTTTTATATTTCTGCCATCTTTGATTCTACCTTTATCGCTTTCAGCTGTCATCTTCTTGTCATTATTCATCTGCTATCATTGTGTAGTCTTATATGTATTATTGCAGTGACCATTGATTATTATGCTTCTGATTTATAGCTTGATCAGGTTACATTTAGGCTTAGCGTGTATACGTGGGGTATTTTCCTTACGTATATACGTCGCCGACTCATGTCGCGACTCCGCTCCAGCGTATTTTGGGAAGCGGGGCGTGACAGGGTTTTCTTGGTATCAGAGCCTAGGTTTTCGACTTGCGATGTTAAATTTTGAATTTTGATATTCGCAAGATGACCTAGTTCTTACCGGTAACTTGAACGAGTTATAATTACACTGCAATATACATATACTATCCATTATGATATTCAGTCCATTTGGAGTTGGCCGTCCTCTCTTTAGAATTCCATTTCTTGATCATTCGATATCCAAAATTCCAACACTCCCTTTAAAGTGATTTGGATTTCCATCTTGATTTCATCCTTCTTTTCTATTCTATTTCTTCTGATTCTGTCTCTTGAGAGTGGTTACTTCATGTCGAAGCCGGTATCAGAAATCAGAGCGCGCAGCAGAAGCGTGGTGAATTCTCGATGCAGTGAGAAGTGTGGAAGCTTCATCCTCTTCCTAATTTAATTTTTATCATTCCCCGCTTTATTGAAATTTCGAGGACGAAATTTTTATTAAGGTGGGTAGAATGTAATATCCCTAATTTAAAATACTGTATTTATATTTTCCTAAAATATTTATTTCGATTTACAGATTATTATTTTTTTATCAACTTAATTTACTATTTTTCTTTCCTGTGATTATTATTATTATTAAATATGCAAATTATTTTTGAGATAGTAAATGACAATTTGGCTCTATATATTTATTGCCATTATTTCCTATAAACAATTTTAGTTACTTGTTACTATTATTTTTATATTTACCATTATTATTATTGATTGATATTTAATTATTATTCTCATTATTTCATTAATTATTATTATTGTTAGTATTATTTTATTTATCTTTTCTAATAGTTGTACTAATATTGGTTGTGATAGTAATTAGTTCTATTATTAATTCATTTGATAATTATTTATTTTTAATTAGTGCTGCTATTATTGTTGTCATTATTATTATTAATTAGGATTATTATTGTTATTTTGTATTTATATTTTTAGTAGATGCATTATCTCCTTTCCTTGTATCCTTGATCCTACCCATACCCGTTTGGATTCCATAACCCCTTACCTGTTTCTTTCTAAATCCAAACCCATTTGGATCAAACCCACTACCCGCTACTCTATTTGGATCTAACTCAAACCCAATCCAACCCGAAACCCATTAACTAACCCATCCTATATATAATCTCAATACTTAACCCTAATCTAAACCAAATTCTCCTCCTTCCAACTCCAGCCGCCCAAACCCAGCCTCTTCACCAAATCTGCGGCAACAACAGCCGGATCTCCCCCCATCTCCTCTTGCTCCTCTCCGGCGACGAGCAGCAACCACTGCCGAACCCCCCTCTCCATTCTCTCCGACGAGCCCCGCCGAAGCCCGGATCTCCCCTTCAAGCCGTGCCCCTGCTCTCATGGCCGGCAGCCCCCTCCCAACGCAGCACAACTCACAGCAAGCCCCGTAGCCTCGCACGACAGCCCTCCACTGTGTCCCCATGGCTCCCCTTCCTTGGTCAGCACCTCCGGTAACAACTTGACATCTGGTATCATTTCCCAGACACATCCAATATTCAGTTGCACGATTCATTGCCTTCGTCAAAATAACATGTCTCTGCATTACTTCCTTTTCAAACTCGCAGGCAATGTCCGAGTTTCCTCAATCCCCATTGGTCAAGCCAGCGTGAGTCCTCCCTCTCTCTCTCTCTCTCTCTCCATATTATTATGTTTAGTTAATAATTGTGTTTAGTTTATTAATTCAATGTGTATGTTTTCTTGTGGGTTACTTGCATGTGCGGCAAAAATCCTTTCTCCGAGCCGTTTTCGGGCTCCCCGCGGGATGCCGTTAATCGCCGTCGGCGAGCGCGAACGCACCCCACGCCCTTCACGACGAGTTGCTCTATCCAACGACACCCTCCGCGACCCCGTACTGCTCCGTCGGAGCCTCCGTCGGTGCGCCGCAAATCGGCTCGAGGTTAGCTTTACATTTTATTGTATGATGGCAATATTGTAAATATTTGAAAGTTCATTTATATGTGTTGGTTTGTGCGTGAGTGGGATGTTGGTGCTTGCATGTATATGCATGCATTTATGCATGGTACATATATTTGCATGAATTTATTCCTTAAGCATTTATGTGTATAGTTTAGTGATTAATGTATAGGTATTTATTAAATTGGATATGTATGCATGATTTATATGCATGGGTTTCTATTTATTTGTGTAGATGGGTATGTCATTTAATTAAGTGTATGTACTTATAATAATATGTGTTGGTATTTATTTAAGTGTGCATGTATGTATGTATGTGTATACTTGTATATGTACGTGTAGGGGTATACACGTATGTGTCGGTATGCTCAGGAGTGTATTTAGTATACATTTATATTTATTTGTATGTTCGGTTGCATGCTACAGTATTTCGGGTCCGTTTGGTGAGATCCGGACCAGTTGCAGAAGACCTGGACCCGATTCGGATTCGTGCTCGTTGTGGACCCGATACACAGGAGATTCGAAGACCGATCCATAGGATGATCCATAGATCAGTGCCAGTTCATGCAGTGAAGATCAGACGGCGATTCGGTTCCGAAACCACGTCATTTCATGTGAGTATTACTTCTTTATTTTGTAAGTGTCTTATTTCTCTGGTTAGTGAGTGTTTGCTTTTATCTAAATTCCTTATTTTTCGTTGTTTACATGTATGTATGTCTTACTCTTATCATTCCATGTGATTTCCTGTTATATTTTACCAGTTTCATTACTTGTATTCGTTCATGAGATATGTATGATTGTTCACTTTAATCACCTAGTTAATATGAACTCGTACCAGTGTCATTTTATGCGTTACTAGTTTGTCGTTGTTGGCTTAGGACTAGTTTGATATACCTTTAGACTGTGACTTGACTCGGTCTCTTGATTGGATAAATTAACTACAGAGTGGAGCATCAGATATATGTATGGATCTTGTATTGGACATTGAGATATCAGAGTTATATCATTTCATGAATAGATGATTACTATTTCGGACTGAAACTAAATGTGGAGGAACTTGGACTATACACTAGACTGATCTTATGTTGGATTGGTTCGTGATTGTAGTTTACAATCTATATTTTACCTGAACAATTATCAAACTTGATATTCCTTACTTGGTGATAAATCAGTTAAGAATTTATTCGAGTATTTGAGGACATATCAGATATGATCTTACTTTACTAAAAGATTATGACGATTGGATCAGTACATGGACTTATTCAGAGTTGGACTGTGATTTGGACTGAACTTGAGTTATAAATGACATTGGATTTACGTTCTTTATAATAGCCTGATCTGTATTAAAATGAGATTGATATATTTCATGTAGAGTGCTTTCCAGACTTGTTATTCCTTCATGTGGCAATAACTTAGGTGATGATTCATTTGGATATTGATGATGGACTTATCATGATGTTACTTTACTAAGAGATTGGATTACTTGATGTTTGGATCAGTGTATGGACTTAGTTGGAGTTTGGGTCGAACTTGGATTTATGTTACTTACATTGGATATTGATCATTAAGATAGATGTGACGTAGCTGGATTTATAGTTGAGTATTTGAGATTTATTTAGATGATATTGATTACTAGATATAGGGAGGATTTAGATTTCATGTAGCTTGAGGATGTCCCACTCCTTAATTATGATCTTAGTTTTGGATTGATGAAATAAAGACTTTTGGATTTACCTTGGTGATTTGATTGAGTACTGATGATCTTATCAATGTTGGATATTAGGTGTAGAGATGATTGAGATGTTATGTTAATTGATGAGGTTATATTCTTTAGTTATGATCTTGATTATGGTTGGATAAGTTTAATTTGATCTCGATGATATATATTACTTCATGATTGGTTCTTGACTATTTCAGTTATGGTGATAGAGTTATTATGAGAGCGATTTCATTGACATTGATGACTATATTACATGTTCGGAGTTTTATGGCAAATATTGATCGACTTTACTTATAGGTGACTTTGAGAGTGATGTATGGATGGTCTTGAAAATCTGAGTTTATAGTATACTTTGACTGGATTATTCTATTCATGACAGTAGATTTTTACTCATCCTGGATATCTTGATTCACATGAGAAACCTGACTGATTATACTTGGTATCTACCTGATAACTATCATGTTCATGTTACTGAAATTTGCTGGGAAAATATTATTACACGGTAACAACACCAGCATGTTCACTTGTTATATTCCTGTTATACCGGTATCCTGTACCTTGATATATATTATATACTCCTGTTATACCGGTACCCTGACTTTCACATGTTGATATTGTTACCGTGACTACCACTGAGTCATCCCAGAGACTTAAGTAACATGCATATTAAATAATCTTGATAAACTAAAACATGATAACAAACAACTTGCACTGGGATTGGGGAGATTGATGGAGGAGACAGCGTCCGTATTTTGGGTGGACCTAGGATTTAGGTTGCGCAGCCGAAAGAGGGTTCCACTGCAGGGTTCCCGTGGGGTGACTGGCACCCCGTCATGTTTCCTGTTTACATGTTCTTGACTACCTTGCGGTAGGTCCTGGTTCAGCGCCAGGAGTCTGGGCCGTGGTCCCGGGTATGCACGGGACCCACCTAAAGCATGGACAATGTCTCCAACCGATCAGTTTCAATAACTTAAGGGCATCGATTGGCATGTGTGGTAGGCGTAGTATGGGATGCGTCTATTACATGTGACAATTGGTGTTCGCTGACATAATTAATAATAAACTGTTGATGCTTTGTGACTGACTGTAATCACCTGGTTGTATATTTATATATCACTATGTTAGACACATGATTGTAACTAGGACCAGATTTATGACCAGACCTGGACACCAGCCTAGTGACATGTGATAGGTTGCATATTTTGACATCAGTTGCTTGTTTACTATTGTGACAGTTGTATTCTGTCTTTATTCATGTTGATTATCCGTTATACTACAGTGCAGTTATTTATCTTGTTATTCAGTCTTTTATATCTGCAGTTGTTCTTATTACTAATTATGCACATTGTTTCTGCACGAGCTCTTTCCCCTTTACACACACACTCACCATGGTCGCGTTCTGACGACCCTGGATTTGCACGTCCAGATATTGGACGATTGTTCTAATGTGCAGGTGTTCGACGAGACTGTACGTCTTGCGAGGAACTGGACGCTCATTCTTTCGTTTCTGGTATCCTCATCTCTTTTATATTTCTGCCATCTTTGATTCTACCTTTATCGCTTTCAGCTGCCATCTTCTTGTCATTATTCATCTGCTATCATTGTGTAGTCTTATATGTATTATTGTAGTGACCATTGATTATTATGCTTCTGATTTATAGCTTGATCAGGTTACATTTAGGCTTAGCGTGTATACGTGGGGTATTTTCCTTACGTATATACGTCGCCGACTCGTGTCGCGACTCCGCTCCAGCGTATTTTGGGAAGCGGGGGGTGACAATACTGCTAAGGTTATCATGCCTCACCGTAATTCAAATTAACTTTCTACTATAGTGAAATTATATTTTTTTAATATTTTGGAATTATGGTTCGTCAAAATCTTTTGATTTGGTGTACCATTTTTACAAGTTCTTGGAATCCATTTATTCTTCGTAGTAAATTTGTTTTTTGCTTGTGTTTTTCCTTACCAAGGAACAAAATAATGCCCGTTAGATAGTTCAATTATGGTCATTTTGCAAGGAAAAAGGTGGTAAGAGAGTTCTTTATTCATCCTATTTTAGTCGTCATGTTGAAGAAAGTAGATCTAATAGCGTATAAGTAAAATCAACAATAATTAATACTTCAGGCATACGTTCTTTTAAGGGATTTTTAAAAAAAAAATAAAGAAGTCATCATTCTGCCCCCTATTTTCAACCATTACAGCTGGTGTTGATCAGCTTTGCGATACTCTTGTCACTAAAGGAAGCTCGATGATCACCCTTATGAAAAGTTTAATTTGCAAATAAACTTTATGCATTTTTTATTGCATTTCCATTTAAAAAGATTATATTTGTAAAGAAATAAAAAGTATAAAAAATAATAAAGGCAGTTGTATATATCATTTTTATTAGAAGTTGCAAACTTGTATATCCGCAATCATATTAATTCTTAACATATTATTTGTTAAAATATTGATATTTTGATACATAAGAGAATTCATGTTTTCAAAAATATACTATTGATATTAAAGTATTATCTATAGCAAGTGTCATTAATATAAAAATTATGTAATATTAAAAATTCAAATTTGCAAGGGTATATATGCAAAGGGTATTTTTATCATATTGAACAAAATTATGACCATTAGGGTAATATACCTGCAAACTCTTTAAAATCAGAAGTTCACATATAACTAGGGACTTTTGAAGGGTCAATAAGCAAAACACTAAGTTTTGGAGGCTAAATATGCAAAAAAGTACATTAGTATACTATTTTCTTCTCTTTTTCTTTCTTCTTTTTACTTTTAATAAAATGGGTTCCTTCAGAAAGTTTTGTTTTTGCTTATATACCCATCTAATTTACATGCATACCCCTATAATCGCAATTTTGTTCAACATGATAAAAATATCCTTTGCATATCTACCCTCACAATTTTCTTTTTAATATTCCATAATTTTTTGATATTAATAACAAATTGTAATAGATAATACTTTAATATCAATATTATATTTTTGAACACATGGATTCTCTACGATATCAAAATATAAATATTTTAATAATAATATGTTAGGGATAAATATGATAGGGGATATGCAAGCTTGAAGTTCTAATAAAAATGATATACCTGCATCTTTTTTTTAAATTTTTTATTATTTCTTTGTAAATAAAACGCAATAAAAATGCATAAAGTTTATTTGCAACTTAAACTTTTTATAACGTATATAAAAGAATAATATTTTTGAGGATACATTTGCAAAATTTGAATTTTCAAATATATATACTAAGGACAACTTTGTCATATTGAAAAAAAATTAACTGTAAAGATATATTTGCAAACTCTTTAGAATTAGATGTGTACATATGTCGATAGAGATTTTTGAGGGGTAAATAAGCAAAAGTTTAAGCTTCAGAGGATATATATGAAAAAAACCGTAATAAAACAAAGTCAAAAGTTGGGGAAAATCAAAATCGAATGAGAGCAAGAGCTCCACGTGCTTCACAAGCCTTAGAAGGGTCAAGCTTGTATCAAACAAAAATTTGGACTGGTTTTCTCTATTGCAAAATTCTGTGATATGCCTCGTGAGATGACCCGATAACATAACAGTTTTTAGTAATGCGTACTTCAAAACTCAAATTTAATTGATCTCAAGAGTTTTTATCCAAACATTGAACAACCCATTAATGACAGAAACAATGTATTCCTTTGTATACCAATCTCATTCTCTAGTCCCATACATTGAACGAGGAGAGAATCAATGTATTCCTTATATAGCACTTGCTGCACCTCAACTCTTTCGCATTGCAGCAAAGGGAGAAATAAGCAACGCTATGGAAGCACATACGCAAACATTTCGCATAAGAGCAGAAAAACAAGTAGCACTATAGAAACAACACCGTTTCTGTAATGCAATTATAACTGAGGGTGAGTTATCCTTTAGCATTACTTTCCCTGACAAAGTCGAAATGATTGCAAGGTAGCATTATTTTTGTCTACAAAGCATAAATAATCATAAGCTCAGGGGAGAAGAACGACAGAAGATGAATGAAATTTGACAAGTGGCTATATAACTAATAAGTACCAGGCCCTTGTCACATGATATATCCAAAGAACAGATTACAAAAGTCAATGCTTAGATCGCTCAAAATATTTCACATTATCTTGATCAGATTATGCCTAGTAGCTATCTGGAACATTAAGGAATTCACATAAAGTTACAGAGACAGGCGGACAAATAACTAACTATACACCATCAAGTCTAAACACCCACAAATTCAATTTAAGAAGACTAGGCACCATCCTCCTCCACGTTGTTGACCCTCACACACTCATCAATCCATTCACTGTATATGTCTATAGGCTCTGTAAGCGCTGTGACAGTAGTGCAGTAACTTTCTTGACAAATATTGCAGATGGCTTCGCCAATCAAGTTCTTCATATCAATGCGACATTCAACATTGCTCCTATGATCGCAGAACGGGCAGCAGAAGACAGTGTCCAGCTTCTCCATCCGCTTCTTAGGAGGTGGCTTTGCCCTTGACTTCCTCTTGCCCATCCTTACCTTGAACCGAAGAGCGAGCGAGCGAGAGATGGGAGGAATTTGCGAAATTGAGAAGGAGAGAAAAGCAGCGTCGAATACAGAGAGAAAGAGAGGAGGCGGACTTTATATAAAGGGAAACCCCAACTGAATCCGACCCGGATTCGAGTTACCAAAATAGGAAATCCAAATAGCACTCGTACACCGCGCTGTTGAGAGAGGTGGAAATGATTCGAACCCATATTTATTTCTAACTGAATCCCACCCGGATTCGAGTCACCAAAATAGGAATCCAACTAGCACGAGTCGTACTAGAGGGAATCCAGCGCTAAATAAATGCCCGGAAAGTTAAGGAAAAAAAATAATAAGTCATTGATTATAATAATATAAACATTTATTTCTCATTGTCTATATTGGCCATATTAGGTATTATAATAAGTTTTGGTTACCATTTTTGACTATTTTAGAGGAAAAAAACCATTCATTATTAATAAAACATCATATTTTGATATAAAATAATAAATCCTTAATGATTTGTATTAGTTAGTGTTGGAATACCCAACAATTAGAATAATTATCTCAACAATATTTTCAAAGATCTTAAAACATTCCATTGTTGCCATTTGTTCAAATTATTTTCCCTTTTTTCCCTTTCAGTAAAAGGAGAGCCAAACACTCCTTGTTTTAACTTTTCACTTTATGACGGAAGGGGTTCTAAAAAATATTAACCTCGCATAACTCTAAAAATTAAACATGTTACAAATAGTATCATATCATAATCAATTTATTAGGCATGCTTCATGCGCGTGGATCATATGCTGAGTACATCACTATATCAGAAAATTAAGCTACGAGTTCTAAATGTGTTCCTTCAATGAGCGTGTTTATCCGTGCATGTTGTTGATAAGGTTTAGTGACTTAATAGTAGTGAGACCCAAGTCAACCGTACTAAAAAGTGTTGATCACATTCAAACATAGCCTACCTAATCCTGATGCAGGAAAACATATTATAAAATATTATATGTGTTGTATTTATTCTTTATCATTACTTTGGTATGATTTTATGATTTGATCTAAACAAGCCATTTATCATGTTATATATATTTTCTGATTTTAAAATGTGAATTGCATGACTCGCTCATTCACTTATTGACCCTTAGCTCACTCTACCGCTACAGTTTTATTAATAGTTGAGAATCTTGAGATGTTAATCAAGTGGAGTATTGTGAAAGGACTTGATATTTATGGAGTTTCTTTGGAGCTAGTATCACATTGAAGTTAGGTAATAAAAATATTAAATTTTGTATCTCTTACTTAGGGTGTGTTTGGTATTGTTTCTGTTTAAAATAAGTTCAAAAGGACTTATCTAAAAGTGCTTTCTGAAAAAATGCTTTTGCATAACTTAAGTTTTGTGGTAACATTAAATTTTTAAGCGCTTACAAAAAATATAAATATTTAAAATAAATTTATTAGAGAAAATAATGATAAAAATGAACATGTGAGGGAAACTTTAGTAAGATTCATAACCTATAACAAAAGAAATAGAGAAGAATTCATTAAAAGATCATCTTACATGGAGATCATAAGAGAGAAAACAAGGAAAAAAAGAGTAGATGAGCTTTTGGTTTATGTGGTTGAGAAGTCAGATAAGTAACTTTTTGACTTTTTTTTGGTCAAAGTCCTATTTTAAAGTGGTTATCAAGCACTAAATTTGGGGAAAGACACTTATTTGCTTTAAAATCCATGAAAACACTTATAAGAAGCAACGCCAAACACACCCTTACAATTTGATAATAATCCATAAATGGATATTAAAATTGACGTCATTTACTTGTTTGATTAATTTATAATTATATTTATTAAATATTTTCTAGAATGAACATTTGTTGCTTAAAAGAGGCCTTGCAGTTTCTGATGTTAGGAAGTTGATGGCCGTGTCATGCACCCGCTATAAATAAATACACGTTTTCATGGTGGGACATTTGAACCTTTTACCAAAGTAATTCGAGCCAAATTTTGGATTTGTCTAGTAAGATGTATCAAGTTTTTCTTGAAAGTTTAATATGTGGTGAGACTTGATTTGGTTGTAAACTCCTTCATTTATGATGTTTGTGGCTATTTACAGGTGGTTTTGTTGTAGGAAGGTTCATGACTATATTGTCATGAGAAGAGTTCAATGTCATCAGTTTTGAGTTTTTATGGTCAGATGAGACAAACAGAGACCCGGATCTTGTTAACGAGTATAAGAGATAAGGCAAGTATATGTTTTACCTTAATCAAGATTTTGAATGGATTAGGAGATGTGCGCGAATTCTATCTTTTAGTTATATCCAAACTCCACCATGAAATTGTGTATCATCCAAAGATTGTGTATGTTTTGTATTTATGTTGACAAGAGAGGACTAGTATTGGATAACTAAACATCATACTACATTTACTAATGTCGATAAGATATTGCAAAAGAGCAAAAATTCCAAACTCCTCTTCTTTTTCTCTATACTTGCAGCCATAGTTTCTTCTACCCTCTACCAAACTCCCACCCGATATCAAAAAATCAAGCTCTATTCTGTCGTGTTGATCCAACCCAGACACTATGCGTGCAAACAGATTGTACACAGGTTAACCATATTTGTTTTTTTTTTAAAGCATACAAGGGGATGAATATTGGCCGTTGTTAGAATTTTAAACTCAATATCCATGTAATCAGATTAAATCTGTAAATTTGGAGGGAGAACATGAAGTTGGCCTCTATAAGCCTCTTTTTACTGTGAAGTGAGCATAAAATATAAATTGCACCAATTTAACCTTTTACTAATTACGGTACTGCTAATACGAAGCCTTTATATGCCAAACTTTCGGGGTCGGCTAAGACATTACATATTTTCCCAAGAGGAAAATACATGATCGCAGACTCAGATCAGTTAATTTGTGATTGTTTAAAATTGTTCACCGAGGTGAATCTCACTCTTTGGTTCTTTATTAATCTTCACACTCACAAGAGGTGAATGAGAAGCCACCATTAAGTTTCTGCTTACCTCTCTTTGTTGCCTACAAGAAATGAAGTTTCAACCTCAAAGATCCAAACTTACCTCGAGGTGTTTTCTTTGGATTTATTTTTTATTACAGGCAATGTGCTCATATCTAAATGTATACTGCTAAGGTTATCATGCCTCACCGTAAATCAAATTAACTTTCTACTATAGTGAAATTATATTTTTTTAATATTTTGGAATTATGGTTCGTCAAAATCTTTTGATTTGGTGTACCATTTTTACATGTTTTTGGAATTCATTTATTCTTGGTAGTAAATTTGTTTTCTGCTTGTGTTTTTCCTTACCAAGGAATAAAATAATCTCTGTTAGATAGATCAATTATGGTCATTTTGCAAGGAAAAAGGTGGTAAGAGAGTTCTTTATTCATCTTATTTTAGTGGTCATGTTGAAGAAAGTAGATCTACTAGCGTATAAGTAGAATCAACAATATTTAATACTTCAGGCATATGTTCTTTTAAGGGATTTTTAAAAAAAAATAATGGAGTCATCATTTTGCCCCCTATTTTCAACCATTACAGCTGGTGTTGATTAGCTTTGCGATACTCTTGTCACTAAAGGAAGCTCGATGATCATTCTCATGAAAAGTTTAATTTGCAAATAAACTTTATGCAACTTGTATTGCATTTCCATTTAAAAAGATTATATTTGTAAAGAAATAAAAAAGTATTAAAAAATAAAGGCAGTTGTATATATCATTTTTATTAGAAGTTGCAAACTTGTATATCCGCAATCATATTCTTTCTTAACATATTATTTGTTAAAATATTGATATTTTGATACATAAGAGAATTCATGTTTTCAAAAATATATTATTGATATTAAAGTATTATCTATAGCAAGTGTCATTAATATAAAAATTATGCAATATTAAAAATTCAAATTTGCAAGGGTATATATGCAAAGGGTATTTTTATCATATTGAACAAAATTATGACCATAGGGGTAATATATGTGCAAACTCTTTAAAATCAGAAGTTCACATATAAATAGAGACTTTTGAAGGGTCAATAAGCAAAATGCTAAGTTTTGGAGGGTAAAGATGCAAAAAATTCTTAGTATACTATTTTCATCTTCTCTTTTTCTTTCTTCTTTTTACTTATAATAAAACGGGTTCTTTCATATGTTCCTTCAGCAAGTTATGTTTTTGCTTATATACCCTTCTACGTTCCTTCAGAAAGTTATGTTTTTGCATATATACCCGTCTAATTTACAAGCGTACCCCTATAATCGCAATTTTGTTCAACATGATAAAATATTCTTAGCATATCTACCCACACAATTTTATTTTTAATATTCCATGATTTTTTTGATATTAATAACATATTGTAATAGATAATACTTTAATATCAATATTATATTTTTGAACACATGGATTCTCTACTATATCAAAATATCAATATTTAATAATAATATGTTAGGGATAAATATGATAGGGATATGCAAGCTTGAAGTTCTAATAAAAATGATATGTACACCTGCATCTTCTTTTATTTTTTTTATTATTTCTTTGTAAATATAAATGCAATACAAAATGCATAAAGTTTATTTGTAACTTAAACTTTTTATAACGTATATAAAAGAATAATATTTTTGAGGGTATATTTGTAAAATTTGAATTTTCAAATATATATACTAAGGACAGCTTTGTCATATTGAAAAAAAATTAACTGTAAAGATATATTTGCAAACTCTTTAGAATTAGATGTGTACATAGGTTGATAGAAATTTTTGAGGGGTAAATAAGCAAAAGTTTAAGCTTTAGAGGATATATATGAAAAAAAAACCATAATAAAACAAAGTCAAAAGTTGGGGAAAATCAAAATCAAATGAGAGGAAGAGCTCCACATGCTTCACAAGCCTTAGAAGGCTCAAGCTTGTATCAAACAAAAATTTGGACTTGTATTCTCTATTGCAAAATTCTGTGTGATATGCCTCGTGAGATGACCTGATAACATAACAGTTTTTAGTAATGCGTACTTCAAAACTCAAATTTATTTGATCTCAAGAGTTTTTATCCACACATTGAACAACCCATTAATGACAGAAACAATGTGTTCCTTTGTATACCAATCTCATTCTCTAGTCCCATACATTGAACGAGGAGAGAATCAATGTATTCCTTATATAGCACCTGCTATAGCACCTGCTGCACCTCAACTCTTTCGCATTGCAGCAAAGAGAGAAATAAGCAACGCTATGAAAACACATACGCAAATAAATATTTCGCATAAGAGCAGAAAAACAAGCAGCACTATAGAAACAACACCGTTTCTGTAATGCAATTTATAACTGAGGGTGAGTTATCCTTTAGCATTACTTTCCCTGACAAAGTCGAAATGATTGCAAGGTAGCATTATTTTTGTCTACAAAGCATAAATAATCATAAGCTCAGGGGAGAAGAACGACAGAAGATGAATGAAATTTGATAAGTGGCTATATAACTAATAAGTACCAGGCCCTCGTCACATGATATATCCAAAGAATAGATTACAAAAGTCAATGCTTAGATCGCTCAAAATTGTTCACATTATCTTGACCAGATTATGCCTAGTAGCTATCTGGAACATTAAGGAATTCACATAAAGTTACAGAGACAGGCGGACAAATAACTAACTATACACCATCAAGTCTAAACACCCACCAATTCAATTTAAGAAGACTAGGCACCATCCTCCTCCACGTTGTTGACCCTCACACACTCATCAATCCATTCACTGTATATGTCTATAGGCTCTGTAAGTGCTGTGACAGTAGTGCAGTAACTTTCTTGGCAAATATTGCAGATGGCTTCGCCAATCAAGTTCTTCATATCAATGCGACATTCAACACTGCTCCTATGATCGCAGAACGGGCAGCAGAAGACAGTGTCCAGCTTCTCCATCCGCTTCTTAGGAGGTGGCTTTGCCCTTGACTTCCTCTTGCCCATCCTTACCTTGAACCGAAGAGCGAGCGAGCGAGAGATGGGAGGAATTTGCGAAAT
Organism: Agave tequilana; assembly: GCA_038442645.1. NCBI lineage: Eukaryota > Viridiplantae > Streptophyta > Magnoliopsida > Asparagales > Asparagaceae > Agave > Agave tequilana. The sequence continues at coordinate 91,321 of JAVJIF010031067.1, forward strand.
TGAGAAGGAGAGAAAAGCAGCGTCGAATACAGAGAGAAAGAGAGGAGGCGGACTTTATATAAAGGGAAACCCCAACTGAATCTGACCCGGATTCGAGTTACCAAAATAGGAAATCCAAATAGCACTCGTACTAGTGGGAAAAGACCGCGCTGTTGAGAGAGGTGGAAATGATTCGAACCCATATTTATTTCTAACTGAATCCGACCCGGATTCGAGTCACCAAAATAGGAATCCAACGCAATTTGTGCGGAAAGTTAAGGAAAAAAATAATAAGTCATTGATTATAATAATATAAACATTTATTTCTCATTGTCTATATTGGCCATATTAGGTATTATAATAAGTTTTGGTTACCATTTTTGACAATTTTAGAGGAAAAAAACCATTCATTATTAATAAAACTTCATATTTTGATATAAAATAATAAATCCTTAATGATTAGTATTAGTTAGTGTTGGAATACCCAACAATTAGAATAATTATCTCAACAATATTTTCAAAGATCTTAAAATATCCCATTGTTGCCATTTGTTCAAATTATTTTCCCTTTTTTTTTTCCCCTTTCAGTAAAAGGTGAGCCAAACACTCCTTGTTTTAACTTTTCACTTTATGACGAAAGGGGTTCTAAAAAATATTAACCTCGCATAACTCTAAAAATTAAACATGTTACATTTTCCCGCGCAATCTTCTTCACATTTATGGTAGTTTCTGGAAAATATAAAAGCACATGGTAATTTGTTAAATTTAGCGAAAAAATTTCATGTTAATGGAGCATTTACACATATTTTCCTCTTATTAATATTGTGTAATAATGTGTAACACACCGTTTTCGGAATACATACTTAGTTAAGTTTTCAGATTCTCGATCATGTTTTTCAATTTACTTCTCGTATTTGTTTTTTTAATGTATATTTATGCGATCGTTTTGCATTGGATCCACATTCGTGGACTTGGAGTCAACCCTAATCTGAACCGGAAACCTGATCCTAGTGTATTGCTCGATTTGGTCTTCTTGGTAGTTAGATTTGGCCGATTTCAGTTTCAAACATCATTTTCTAATATTTTAGATTTTTCATAATTTTTTTTGTAATTTTTCAGAATTACTCTGCAAAATCATCAAAACCGGTATCGACCGGTACTGTCGATCGATTCTCGGATTTTTAATTTACAAACAGAATTGAATTTCTGAAATCAACTTTCACATTATTTCTTAGAAACACATTTTGAAAGTACACCTAGAGGTGGGGGCAAATAGGTGTAGTGCTAATCTAATGCCAAATGATGTGGGATTTAAACACTAATTGCTAACATACTATGTGTAATCAAAAGTGAGCCCAAATTTTCCGTAAAGAGATCTGAAGCTACTCCTCTACATTCCTCTAGATTAAGAGCTGAGGTGCTTTAAAAGCTCTCTTGGTTGAACACAAGTGTGGGCACACAAATTATATCAAGCATATAAATGAATGAGCAATTAATGACAATGAAAGATATATATATATATATATATATATATATATATATATATATATATATATATATATATATATATATATATATATATATATATATATATATATATAGATAGAGAGAGAGAGAGAGTGAGAGAGAGAGAGAGAATAGATCAAACGCAAACACAATGATATATTTTGAGGTTCGAGCCACTGCTCTCCGTCCCCGCCTTTACACAGAAGGATTTTCACTATATCCACACATGACCTTTCACAAAGGGACCTCCACCAAGGAATTACAATTACAACCGGGAGTACACAACTCTACTATCTCAAAACACAAACCTCTACACAAGATGTGGACACTAAGCCAAAGTAAAGAAAAAGTTACAATCATGGTGATCCAATGATCACAAACAACTCTTGGTGATCTCAAAGGATCACAAACAATTTTTCTCACAAAAATAAGATCTTAAAAATAGGTTTAGAATTAATAGCTCAAGTGTGAAAAATCAAAGTATTTTGAAAAAAAAACAACAAAGAAAACACTTGGAAAAAACTTCTAGATAGATATGAAAATGAAGATCAAAATTAAATTCCCAAATACTTGTTTTCTTTTGATTTTTCAAAAACTTTGAAACAAATAAAGATAAAAGTTTTGGCACAAAAAACTTTTTTTGAAAACTTTGTTAAAAAATACTTGAGAAGGTGGGAAAATTTACTCTTGGAAATCTTGGTGAACACTGGCCTCAAAGACCCATTTATATAGGGGTCTGAAAATATAGCCGTTGGGGTCCAGAACAGGTCAAAAATAACTTGTTGGTTGACAAACCGGTCGACCGCCAACGGTCGAATTTTCGACCGTTAGGGCTCTCGGTCGACCTATCGGCCGACTGCCTAAAGGCAAACTGCATGTCGGTCGACCGCCCAGTTGACCGAGGCAAGAACCAGAAAGCTAACTCTCTAGACCGGTCGACCGGGGCCAGATTCAGAGAGCAAGCTCTCTGGATAGGTCAACCGTGGGGTCGACCGGCCCAAGGCCAAGGCTGTATGCACGTATCTGTGCACATCGGTCGACAGAGCTCTGTTCCGATCAACTGCCAGAAGGCTCAGACTGGGTTTTTTGGTTTGAAAAGGTTGGCTTTTAATTTCCTATAAGATCACATAAAATCCACAAAAATAAGTTCATGTAAATATTTGAAGTACAAATATGTGTGATGAAAAATCAACACATTTTACAAACTATTTGAACTATTTTTGAGGCATGAAAAAGTAAACTTTAAACCGAAAATCGTATTTTCTAAAAACTCAATTTTGAGATGGAAAATACATTTTCTTCAAAACTTATATAAATACAAAAATATGATATAGAAACACATTTTTAAGCATAGTGTGTATGGATAGAATCCAATACACATATAAAAGATATATCTATATTTTTGACAATAAATCTCAAATTAAGTTTTAATAAAAACAAAACTTAAAAATCATGAACTAGAATCATCAAAATAAGTTTTTCTATAATATGAAACAATAATGTATGTGGATGAAATCCAATATACATATAAACCAAGTAAACTTATTTTGATTCTATCTATTCATCAAAACTAAAGATATGTTCTTAAAAATTCAAAACGGTTAGACCAAAACCAATAAATTTTGAACTTGTGTGTGTGTGTGTGTACTTAAGCATATCAAAACTAACTATCCTTGCACAAGATCTAAACTAAAACTAAAACAAACCTAGATACAAGTCTTCTTGTTGATCTTCATCTTCAAGATGACTCGATCTAAACATGATCCATACAGCTTGACTCCATCCGAGTACTAGATGCGATCTTGACGTACGAGCTCTTGAATCAACATGTGTTAGCTTTAAAACTGGCTTTGAATACTTTGTTGAAACTATACACCTACTAAGATCTTGATCAATATCCGAAACTTATAAAACACAAGATGATTAGTAAACTTAACTTCATAAGTTAGTCATCATCAGAACTAAGGTGAAGGGCTCTGGGCCAACACATTATTTATCTTACTGAATTTTTAGGGATTTTTCTGAATTTATCGAAACTCGGCCGGATTTCGTGTCAGCCAGTATCACTGATTGATTCTAAGAATTTATTTTGCAAAAGGAATGAATTTCTTGAATCCGATTTCACCATGTACCTTAAGATAATATTTTCTATTTTTAGAATTTTCGGAGACCTTTCCGAATTACTCTATTTTTTTGGCTTTTCTGGTGTTTTCAGTATTTTTCCGGATTCAGAGTTTTACCTAGATATTTTCTTTCTTTTTTCTTTTCCCTTCCTTCTTTTTTTCTCCTCCACTACTTTTTCCTATTTTTTTCTTCCTATTTTTTTCTTTTCTTTTTCTTTCTGCCTCTTTTCTCCTGCACATAAACTCCCTTCCAAATATCTGCTCCCTTTTCTTTTCTTATGCTTCTTTTTTTTTCTTTTTCCTTCTTTCTTTTTCTTTCTTCTCCTCTAGCCAACGACAGCACAACCCTCTTCCTCCATTTCCCTCCCAAATTCTCCCCCCCTCTCTCTTTACTTCTCAAATTCTCCCCCCAATCTCACTCACCTTTCTTTCTCTGTTACACTCATCAATTCCCTCTCTCTTCCTTCATCTTCTCTAGCCAAGTAAACCCTGGAGACGGCGACCCCTCCACCTCTGGTGAGCCCACTCCGGCGACCATCCCCGGTGGCAACCACCTCCCTCTTCCCGAATTCCCTCTCCTCCTCCTTTTTCTCTCAAAATAACTCCTTCAACCACCTCCACCACAGCTTCCAACACCACCCCTTCCTCCTCCACCCGGGCTCCCGTCGGCCGTCCTCTGTCGCCACTCCCTGGCTGCGGTGCACCACCTAGGGGGAGCCCCTCCTCCTTCCACCCTTCCTTTCTCTCTCTCAATCTTTCTTTCTCTTTCTCCTTCTATATATATCTCTCTCTATCCCTGTGTTTCACCTTTCTCCTTCCCTGTGTTTCCCCCTCTCTATTTCTCTCTGCCCTAGTTCTCTCTCTGTTTCTCTCTTCCTGTATCTCTCTTGTTTTCTCTCTCCCTATCTTTCTTTCTCCCATATTCTCTCTCTCTCTCCTAGTTTTTTCTCTCTCTCTCCTAGTTTTCTCTCTCTCTCCAAATATACATATTTATATTTTATTATATATTGGTGGAGTGCACGTGTTCTTGAGATTCTAGATTTCACAGCGTTTTCAGAGATTTAGGCAAGTGTCCTCGCCTCGTTTTGGGTTTCGTCGCTTCGACAGGTCGACTTGTAATTTATTCCGAATTCGATTGTATTTGTATTCTTATTTTGTATTGGGCAGTGCCCTTATATTTGTATGTAGCCGAGTGCCTAGGGTTGTATAAGTATTATGCCTGTGACGAATGTTTATACTAGGGTAATTTATTTTTTGTACATATACCGTATCTGAGAAGTGTTCTTTTACTGCTTTATACCATTCGTGGCCGACCCTTCGTGGTGCTTTGCCTCCGGGCTCTACACTCAACCTCTAGGCTTCACCACTCAACGGTAGTCTAGTTCTTATCACGTATATATGTATGCATGTGTGGTACTAAGTGCAAGCACTCTTGTATCGACTCTGGGTTTCTGCCCACTCCCGGGATGGCTACCCAATAGGTTATAGCCTTACACTCTTATGGGTTTTGTGGTAGCTACCGAGAGTGCGCTTAGACCCCGGTACTCTAGCCTTCAAGCTCTCACCCACTTCCTTGAAAGAGGAATGCGCTTAGACTATCAGGTCTCTCATGCTGAGTCTAGTAGGCATGCTTAGCGCTCAGCACTTTATCATTAGATTCGCCTAGGCAAAAGTCTGCCAGATTTTAGGCTCGCTCTTTTAAGCCGAGTAATTCCAGTAGCTCCGTCAAGCACTCTAATGATTAAGCACTATTTCTTGCCTATGCCTCAAGCTTGCTTAGCTCCGCTTGGATGTTCGCTTGCTTGCTAATCGCTTGTTTGACAGTTTATCTATTCTCCTATTAATGATTGTGAAGAGTTTCAAATCTTACTTATATTGTTTTCCTGAGACTGCATGGTTTTCCGATATTCATATTAATCTCTTATATCTGTGTTATTTTTCAATTTTGCTTGACGTGCTTTCACTTAATGTACTAACATTTACCATGTTGTCTCTTGTCACCTGACCTGTTAATCACAAGGCAACTGATACCTGACTCCTGACTTGCTACCGGTATCACATCACTTGTGCCTACACGCTGCGGGATGGCGAGTTGAGCTAAGTGCCACACGGAGCAAAGTGTCACACCACACACGTGGTGGAGGCCATCTCTTGGTATCCGTGGGGGCCACCTCTAGGTATCCACATCGCATCCTCTTTGTACCTATTACTCGAAATGCATATGGTATGGAGTTAAGTGCCACACGGAGCAAAGTGTCACGCCACACATGTGGTGTGGGCCACCTCTTGGTATCCGTAGGGGCCAACTCTAGGCATCCACTACCGTATCCGTGGTTTTCTTGCCCTCCTGATCCAACACCTGACATGTAACAATAATAATATTGGGAATATGAGATATTTGGTCTCTCCTTCGTTCAGATACTATGACTCACATATCAGATTCAAATGAGTTTTACTGGAGTACACATCCTAGTACATACTACTAGTGGTGTGAGACACTGGTTGGAGATGATTGAAATATCAGACGGTACTAATGTTTATTATTCGATTTCCTGACCTCTTGTTTACTAATTTATATCGGCATGCTTGTGACTCAATACTTGACCCTACATCAGATATAACTTAATTAGCAAACAATAATAAAGTCAGGAGCGGGTGTTATTAAATCACTTTCTCATCCAAATAATGGAGTCTGTATATCAAGGTTCGGATTGGGTTCTACTGGAGTGCGGACCCGGTGTAAACTGCCGGTGGTATTGGACACTGGAAGGAAATGATTAGAATTCTCAAAATTTTAATTTACAAAAAGAGTTAAATTTCTAAAATCCGCTTTCACATTATTTTTTAGAATCACATTTTGAAAGTACACCTAGAAGGGGGTAAATAGGTGTAGTGCTAATTTAATGCCAAATGGTGCGGAATTTAAACACTAATTGCTAACACACTATGTGTAACCAAGAGTGAGCCCAAATTTATCGTGAATGGCTCTGAAACTACTACTCTAGATTCCTCTAGATTAAGAGTTGAGGTGCTTTGAAAACTCTCTTGGTTGAACATAAGTGTGGGCACACAAGCTATATCAAGCATATAAATGAATGGGTAATTAATGACAATGCAAGATATATATATATATATGGAGAGAGAGAATAAATCAAACTAAACACAGTGATATATTTCAAAGTTCAAGCCACTGTTCTTCATCCCCGCCTACACACAGAAGGATTTCCACTATGTCCACACAGGACCTTCCACAAAGGGACCTCCACCGAGGAATTACAATTACAACCAGAGTGCACAACTCTATTCTCTCAAACACAGACCTCTACACAAGAGGTGGGTACTAAGCCAAAGCAAGGAAAAAGTTACAATCTTGGTAGTCCAATGATCATAAAGAACTCTTGATGATCTCAAATGATCACAAACAATTTTTCTCACAAAAAAAAGATCCTATAGATAGGTTTAGAATTAATAGCTCAAGTGTGAGAAATCAAAGTATTTTGGAAAAGAAACAACAAAGAAAACATTTTGAAAAAACTTCTAGATAGATATGAAAATGAAGATCGAAACTAAATTCCCAAAGACTTGTTTTCTTTTGATTTTCCAAAAACTTTGAAACAAATAAAGATAAGAGTTTTGGCACAAAAAACTTATTTTGAAAACTTTGTTAAAAATACTTGAGAATGTGAGAAAAATTGCCCATGGAAATCTTGGTGAAAACTGGCCTCAAAGACCTATTTATATAGGGGTCTGAAAATACAGCCGTTGGGATCCAGAACAGGTCAAAAATGACTTGTTGGTCAATCGCCCGGAACAGGCCCCAAAGCAAACTGCCTATCGATCGACCGTCTGGTCGACCGAGGCAAGAACCAGAGAGCTAACTCTCTAGACCGGTCGACCGGGGCTAGATCCAGAGAGCAAGCTCTCTGGATCGGTCAACCGTGTAGTCGACCGGCCCAAGGCCAAGGCTGTGTTCACGTATCCGTGCACATCAATCGACAGAGCCCTATTCTAGTCGACCGGTCGGTCGACCGCCAGAAGGCTTAGACTGGGTTTTTAGATTTGAAAAGGTTGGCTTTTAATTTCTTATAAAATCCCATAAAATCACATAAAATTCACAAAAATAAGTTCATGTAAATATTTGAAGTATAAATATGTGTGACCAAAAATTAACACATATTACAAACTATTTGAACTATTTTTGAGGCATGAAAATTAAGCTTTAAACCGAAAATCGTATTTTCTGAAAACTCGATTTTGAAATGAAAATATGTTTTCTTCAAAACTTATATAAATATAAAAACATGATATAGAAACACATTTTGAAGCATAGTGTGATTGGATAGAATCCAATGCACATATAAAAGATATATCTATATTTTTGACATTAAATCTCAAATTAAGTTTTGATAAAAACAAAACTCAAAAATCATGAACTAGAATTATCAAAATAAGTTTTTCTACAATATGAAACAATAATGTATATGGATGAAATCCAATATACGTATAAACCAAGTAAACCTGTTTTGATTTTATATATTCATGAAAACTAAATATATGTTCTTGAAAATCCAAAACGGTTAAACCGAAACCAATAAATTTTAAAATGTACTTGAGCATATCAAAACTAACTATCCTTACACAAGATCTAAACAAAAAGTAAAACAAACCTAGATACAAGTCTTCTTGTTGGTCTTCATCTTCAAGACGACTCGATCTAAACATGATCCATAGAGCTTGACTCCATCCGAGTACTAGATGCGATCTTGACGCGCGAGCTCTTGAATCAATATGTGTTAGCTCTAAAGCTGGTTTTGAATCCTTTATTGAAACTAAACACCTACTAAGATCTTGATCAATATCTGAAACTTATTAAATACAAGATCATTAGTAAACTTAACTTCTTAAGTTAGTCATTATCAAAACTAAGGTGAAGGGCCTCTGGGCCAACACGTTATTTATCTTAGTGCATTTTTAGAGATTTTTTCGAATTTATCGAAACTCGGTCGGATTTCATGTCGGCCAGTATCACTGATTGATTCCAAGATTTTTATTTTAAAAAGGGATTGAATCTTGAATCCGATTTCACCATGTACCTTAAGATAATATTTTTTATTTTAAAAATTTTTGGAGACCTCTCCGAGTTACTCTATTTTTTTTAGCTTTTCCGGTTTTTTCGGTATTTTCTTGTATTCGGAGTTTTATCTGGATATTTTCTTTTTTTTCCTTTTCCCTTCCTTTTTTTCTCCTCCACTACTTTTTCCTCTTTTTTTTATTTTCTTTTTCTTTCTCCTCTTTTTCTCCTCCACATAAACTCCCTTCATAATATCTGCTCCTTTTTCTTTTCTTCTTCTTTTTTTTTTCTTTTTCTTTCTTCCTTTTTCTTTCTTCCTTTTTCTTTTTTCTACCCTGGCCAACGACAGCACAGCCCCCTTCCTCCTCCATTTCCCTTATAAGTTCTTCTTTTCTCTCTTTACTTCTTAAGTTCTCTCCCCAATCTCACTCACCCTTTCTTTCTCTGTTACACTCACCAATTCCCTCTCTCTCCCTCCATCTTCTCAAGCTAAGCAAACCCCGGCGACGGCGACCCCTCCACCTCTGACGAGCCCACTCTGGCGATCATCCTCGGTGGCAATCACCTCCCTCTTCCCGACTTCTCTCTCCTCCTTCTCCTCTCAAACCACCTCCTTCAACCACCTCCACCACGACTCTTAATACCACCCCTTCCTTCTCCTCCCGGGTTCCCATCGCCCGTCCTCTACCACCTCCCCTTGGCTGCGGCGCGCCGCCCAGGGCGCCACCTAGGAGAGCCCCTCCTCCTTCCACCCTCTCTCTCAATCTTTCTTTCTCTTTCTCCTTCTCTATATCTCTCTCTATCCCTGCGTTTTCTCTTTGTCCCTCATGTGTTTCCCTCTCGCTCTCTTTGTTTCTCTCTCCCTGTGTCTCTCTCCCCCTGGTTCTCTCTTTCTGTTTCTCTCTCCCTACGTCTCTCTCTTCTATTTTCTCTCTCTCCTATCATTCTCTCTCTTCTGTTCTCTCTCTCCCCTAGTTTTCTCCCTCTCCATATATATATTTATATTTTATTATATATTGGTGGCATGCACGTGTTCTTGAGATTCTATATTTCACGGTGTTTTCAGAGATTTAGGCGAGTGTCTTCGCCTCGTTTTAGGTTTCCTCGCTTCGACGGGTCTTGTAATTTATTCCGTATTCGATTGTATTTATATTCATATTTTGTATTGGGTTGTGCCCTTCTATTTGTATGTTGCCGAGTGCCCAGGGTTGTACAAGTATTATGCTTGTGACGAATGTTTGTACTAGGGTACTTTATTTTTTGTACATATACTATGCCTGAGATGTGTTCTTTTACTATTTTATACCATGCGTGATCGACCCTTCGTGGTTGTTTAGCCTCCAGGCTCTATATTCAACCTCCGGGCTTCACCACTCAACGATGGTCTAGTTCTTATCACGTATATATGTATACATGTGTGGTACTAACAGTGCAAGTACCCTTGTACTGACTCTGGGTGTCTACCCACTCCCGGGATGCCTATCCATTAGGTTATAGGCCTTGCACCCTTATAGGTTTTGTAGTAGCTACCGAGAGTTCGCTTAGACCCTGGGTACTCTAGCCTTCGGGCTCTCGCCCACTTCCTCGAAAGAGGAGTGTGCTTAGATCATCAGGTCTCTCATGCTCCGCCTGGTAGACATGCTTAGCGCTCAGCGCTTTATCACTAGATTTGCCTAGACAAAACTCTGCAAGATTTTAGACTCGCTCTTTTTAGCCGAGTCATTCTAATAGCTCCGTCAAGCGCTCTAATGATTAAACATTGTTTGCTGCCGATGCCTATAGCTTGTTTAGCTTCGCTTGGTTGTTCACTTGCTTGCTAATCGCTTGTTTGACAGTTTATCTATTCTTCTATTAATGGTTGTGAATAGTTTGAAATCTTACTTATACTGTTTTTCTAAACTACATGGTTTTCCGGTATCCGTACCGATCTCTTATATCGATATTATTTACCTATATCGCTTGACGTGCTTTCACTTAATGTACTAAATTTTACCATGTTGTCTCTTGTCACCTGACCTGTTAATCACCCGACAACTGATGCCTGACTCCTGACTTGCTACCGGTATTACATCTCGTGTGCCTGTACCCTGAGGAATGGCGAGTGGAGCTAAGTACCACACAGAGTAAAGTGCCACACCACACACGTGGTTGAGGCCACCTCTTGGTATCCTTGGGGCCACCTCTAGGTATCCACATTGCATCCTCTTTGCACCTGCTACCCAGAATGCATATGGTATGGAGTTAAGTGCCACACGGAGCAAAGTGCCACACCACACACGTGATGTGGGCCACCTAATGGTATCCGGGGGGCCACCTCTAGGTATCCACTGCCGTATCCGTGGTTTTCCTGCCCTCCTGGTCCAGCACCAGACACGTAACAATAATAATATTAGGAATGTGGGATATTTGGTCTCTCCTTCGCTCGGATGCTAGGACTCACATATCAGATCCAAATGAGTTCTACTGGAGTACACATATAGTACATATTACTAGTGGTGTGAGACACTGGTAGGGAGATGATTGAAACATGAGACGGTACTAATGTTTATTATTCGATTTCGTAACCTCTTGTTTACTAATTTGTATCAGCATGCTTGTGACTCAATACTTGACCCTGCATCAGATATAACTTAATTAGCAAACAATAATAAAGTTAGGAGATGGTGTTATTAAATCATTTTCTCATCCGAATAATGGTGTCTGTATATCATGGTTAGGATTGGGTTCTACTGGAGTGCGGACCCGGTAGAAATGCCAGTGGTATTGGACACTGGAAAGAAATGATTAGAATAACAGATGACACTGATTGTTATTATTGTACGATTAAGTTATCCTATCCATCACCTGTATATGATTTCCATGACACTGTAATTACTCCTGACATTCTTATTCAGTTACATTGAGACAACTCAAGTTGTATGAGCTCAAGTTATGGTGACATGGGGTATATGGTATATATATGAGAGTTTCTTTGTTTGGATTATCCCCTCGATGTATCAATCTCATGAATCCAAAGTCTAAGCCTATACAACTGATTTTGTCCATTCTTGTATTTAATATATTACTTGATGTCTTATCCTATGCTTTTGTGTACATATGCTCACAGCATGCATGCTTTCTTTACTCGGATTTATCATATACATGTGCAAGCTTGATTCCTAGTTGTCCACTGATTTCCTGGTTTTCCTTCATGTTTCTGGTCAACGCCTATATCTGCTTGCCTGAATCATATCACTTGATCCTGTACACGTGTACCTGACTATGCACGCCGCTTGACATTCATCTTACCACTCGTTGGGGAGTTCTGACTCCCCTGGATCTGCATGTCCATATTCCAGAGTTTGAAACTTGTGGATTTTTCTGGTACTGATCAGAGATGCGTAGCAGTAGTGTGGATCATTGGCAAACCGTCTGAGGCCCTATCCGTCCAGGTCCCCTGCTCGGGTCTCGAGTTTCCCTTTGTGATTCGTGAGCGCCTTTTGTACAGTTCATAATTGTACAGCTCTTTGTATTCTTGCATTTGCGCCTATCGGTGATGTAATTTTCTTATAATATTGTGTCACATCATCATGTGATAACTTTGTAATTGTACTCATATGTTGGAATGTATAATGCACCACTTGCTTTCGTGCTCTTATTCTTGCCGTACTGATGCTTAGCGTATATGAGTGAGGGCATTTTGACCGATGTATATATGTCGCAGTGTAACGTTTCCATGCCCGCGAGGTACAGGGTGGTATCAGAGCCTAGGCTCTCACTTATTCAGTACAACCAGTCGGCGTATTAATGGGATATTAATTTTCAATTGGAGCGCATGAGTCCTTGGCTATACATTCCAACCACAAGTACAAAGTTATTTCTTCTTTCCTGATATTCCATCCTTTGTCTCATGAAACCCTTCCATCTGCTTATTTTCAATTTTTCGTTATCTTTAAACCAACTCAAACATGGAAAGACGGGAAAATTGTGATGGTTCTGGCCCTTCTCAAGGTGACCCTGGTGGGAAGAATGATGATCAGATGAGATTCCGGTAGAATATGATGGAAAATCTGCAGAAGCAGACGGAGATCTTACACCAAGGCTTATTGACGGTACGGGGTGAACCGAGACCAGGAAATGTGACCGATTTCAGGAGACTGCAACCAGCTGTGTTTTCTGGAACTGAAAGTCCATTGAATGCGGAGCAGTGGCTAATCGACACGACGGATCTCCTGAAGGCAGCTCGAGTCCAGACAAGAACCAAGTGGAAGTGACTAAGATACAACTAAAAGATGTAGTAAGAACCTAGTGGTTAGCAGAAGAAGCGAGACTGGAGAAGCCCATTGCTTTGGACCAATTCTCGAAAAGTTTCTACGAGAGGTTCTGTCCGAAGACGGTAGAGAAAGAGATGGAAGAATAATTTATCAAATTGCAGCAAAAGGACCAATCTGTGGATGAGTATGCTATTGAGTTTCTGTGACTTAGTCAATTCGCACCATAGATGGTAGCCGATGAGGAAAATCGAGCAAGTAGATTCCAGCAAGTCCTAAAAATAAAAATTCAGATGTTTCTTAAACCCCAACAGTTCAAGACGTATTCTCAGGTTCTTACCATTGCTTGTGAGGTAGAACGGGGATTGGAAAAGAAGCGTCGGGATAAGATACAAAAAATGTCGGTAAAAAGGTCCTTTCGGTTGATGGATGGAGAGGATCTAGTGAGACCCATTGGTACCTCATTGGCCATATGTCCTCTTCAACCTTCCCCTCAGCAGACATTATGTGAGTTCTGCTAGAAACATGAACACCCCACAGCATAACTGTCGGAAAGCCTGTAGATTATGTTTTGTGTGCGGATCCAAAGATCATTTGAAGGATGATTGTTTGTTCAAGAAGGCAAAGAATGATGCACCGGTCCGATCAGCATATTAAGTACCACCATCGAGAAAGAATTCTGGACCTTCTTGCAGGGGAGCCCCACATCATCCCTAGTAGCAAACATATAACCAAGTACAGAGAAGGCCAAGAGCTAGAGCAGGTGGCAAAAAGAGGCAAGCACATGATTCAACCAAAGAGAAAGCTAGAGTATCGGATGAGGTGAGAGCAGGAAGCGGTTCCCGATGTTTGGGACAAGAACCCTGAGGGTGTCACTCGTGACCATTATCCCCATTTTGTCATGCTTTGAGTTGGTAGATTTTTATATCATATCCACTTTATCACACTATTATCCTCAATCTTAGTTTTCGTAATTATCTCTTTTTCATGTTGTTCTTATTCATCTCCATTCCATCTTTTCACTTTTTAGTTCTCATCTTCTTTATACGAACTTAAGATATGAATGACAGGAGACATAGCGACAGATAGACTGTACCGCTGCATAAGGAACGTCGGCATGAAATGAGTTCCAGAATCAGGACTTCTGTCAGACAGGGCTATGGTATTCTCTGTTTATATTATTCCAACAACGGTCACGATTCTTGGAGCTGGGGTATTTATGGAATTGATCTGTCATAAAGTTGACATCCAGAAAACAATGTTCATGGCTCATCTCAGTTCTTATGAATTCTTGACCATGTCCTTTGAAGCCACAACGCCTAGCAGTTTTAATGAATATGATGAGCCAGATACCCTGCTAGCCTCGCTAAGCGGGGGTCGTGTTCTAGCCATGCAAGCTCAATCAGGCGTGGGTTTTGCTGCACCCTGGTACTTAGCATTCAGCGTTGTGTTACATACTGACTTTGCCGCATGAGCTCCACCTAGTGCGAACCTTGCAGAGCGTTAGCTCCACCGCGCCCTAGCGCTTAGCGCCTGACATTTTGTTATGCAATGGCCCCACCTGAGTTTAGCATCGCTCGTGGCTAGTTCCGACAGTGTTTAGCACTCTAGCCTCGTTCCCCGGATTTCTCCCGCCTTACTTGTTTTCATGAATTTAATGAACCTGGTTTTCTTGTTGTGTTTGATGAAGGTTGTCATAATCTTTCTTGATGATCTATTCATCTAACATTGCAGGACTTGGGTATTTACTAGATTTTCAATTTATAGTCAGGTTAACATTCAGAGGACAGTTATTATGAGTTCTTAGTTATGCTTTTTAGAGTAATTGACGCCCAATATTCAGAATTCATTATTATCGGTTGTTCTTTATTTATGTATTTGCGATCAGTTTATCGGGTTTTCTTTATCTACGATATTATGATCTATTTCCAGAGTGGCAGATAATTATATAAGAGAGATAATTCAGCTACATGTTATTCCAGTTATTAATTGTGTCGGGCAAAGACACTGGATTTAGATCGCAATTTTGTTAAAGTCTTCTGAGAAGTTTAGAGACTCTTCTTATATTCAGCTTATCTTTTCACTCTCAGAAAGACCGGGCAGTCTAGTCGGACCATTCAGAATCTTAATCATCTTCTTCTAACAGAAATCTCTTATTAACACTAATCTGATATGTATTGATATGGCACCGTCCGAAGATTTATACGGCAGGAAATGCAGGAGATGTCTAGGTCCCGAGTTATTGGTCAATCAGGTATGAGCATTACCCTTAGTTAATCATATCTTAATCGATATAATCCTCGTCCCTGTCCTTCCTGTGTTCATTTTTCCCCTTATCGAAATTTCGAGGACGAAATTTTTGGAAGGTGAGTAGAATGTAACACCCCGTTTTTTGAATACGTACTTAGTTACATATTCAGATTCTCGATTGTATTTTCGATTTACATTCTGTATTTGTTTTTGTTTTATGTACATTTATGTGATCATTTTGCATTGGATCCGGATTCGTGGACTCGGAGTCAGCCCTTGTCTGAACGGGAACCCGATCTTAGTGTATTACTCGATTTGATCTTTTCAATAGTCAGATTTGGCTGATTTTAGTTTCAAATATTATTTTCTAATATTTTATATTTTTAATGATTATTTTAAATTTTTTCAGAATTATTCTGCAAAATCTTCAAAATCGACATCGACCGGTGCCGTCGATCAATTCTTGGATTTTGAATTTACAAATGAAGTTGAATTTCTATAATTCACTTTCACATTATTTCTTAAAATCATATTTTTTTACTTTATATCATTTTTAGAGATTTTTTTGAATTATCGAAACTCGCCCGGATTTCGTGTCGGCCAATTTCACCATATACCTTAAGATAATATTTTCTATTTTGAGAATTTTCGGAGACCTTTCTGAGTTACTCTATTTTTTTGGCTTTTCTGGTGTTTTCAGTATTTTCTCGGATTCGGAGTTTTATCTAAATATTTTCTTTTCCCTTCCTTCTATTTTTCTCCTCCACAAGTTTTTCCTCTTTTCTTTTTCTTTTCTTTTTCTTTCTCCCTTTTTTCCTCCTCCATATAAACCTTCTTAAAAATGTTCTCTCTCTTTTCATTTCTTCTTCTTTTTCCTTTTTCTTTTTCTTTCTTCCTTTTCTTTCTTCTCCTCTGGCCGACGATAGCACAACCCTATGCCTCCATTTCCCTCCCAAGTTCTTCATCTTTCTCTCTCTTTACTTCTCAAATTCTCTCCCCAATCTCACTTTCCCTTTTTTCCTCTCTCCTACACTCATAAATTACCTCTCTCTCTCTCTCCATTTCTCCACCCAAGCATCCCGGTGACGGCGACCCCTCCACTTCTGGCGATCCCACTCCGGCGACCATCCCCGATGGTAACCACATCCCTCTTCCCCATTTCTCTCTCCTCCTTCTCCACTCAAACCATCTCATTCAACCACCCCCATCATAACTCCCAACACCACCCTTCCTCCTCTGCCCGGGTTCCTGTCGGCCGTTCTCTACCGCCGCCCTGGCAGCAGCGCGTCACCCAGGGCGCCACCTGGGGGAGAACCTCCTCCTTCCACCCTTCTTCTCTCTTAATCTTTTTTCTCTTTCTCCTTCTCAATATATCTCTCTCTCCCTACGTTTTCCCTCTCTCCTTCCCTGAGTTTCCCTCTCTCAATTTCTCTCTCTCCCTACGTTTTCCTCTCTCCTTCCCTGAGTTTCCCTCTCTCAATTTCTCTCTCTTCCTGCGTCTCTCTCTTTATCTCTCCTAGTTTGTTCTCTCTTTCTCTTCCTGCGTCTTTCTCTCTCCTGTTCTTCTCTCTCTCTCTCTCCTGTCTCTCTCACCCCCGTATTCTCTCTCTCTCCCCCCTGTTCTATCTCTTTCTCCTAGTTTTATCTCCCTCTCTCCATATATATATGTGTGTGTGTGTGTGTGTGTATGTATATTTACATTTTATTATAAATTGGTAGTGTGCATGTGTTCTTGGGATTCTAGATTTTTCACGGCGTTTTCAGAGATTTAGGCGAGTGTCCTCACCTCGTTTTGGGTTTCTACGGTTCGACGGGTCGACTTGTAATTTATTTCGTATTCGATCTTATTTGTATTCATATTTTGTATTAGACTGTGCCCTTATATTTGTATGTGGCCGAGTGCCCAAGGTTGTACATGTATTATGCCTGTGACGTATATTTGTACTAGGGTAGTTTATTTTCTGTACATATACGATACCTGAGATGTGTTTTTTTTTCACTTCTTTATACCATGCGTAGCTGACCCTTCGTGGTCGTTAGCCTCCAGGCTCTACACTCAGACTCCGGGCTTTACCACTCAGTGGTAGCCTAGTTCTTATCATGTATATATGTATGCATGTGTGGTACTAACAGTGTAGGTGCCCTTGTATCAACTCTGGGTTTCTGCCCACTCCCGGAATGGCTACCCAATAGATTAGAGGCCTTGCACCCTTTTGGGTTTTGTGGTAGCTACCGAGAGTGCGCTTAGACCCTGGATACTCTAGCCTTCGGGCTCTCGCCCACTTCCTCAAAAGAGAAGTGCGCTTAGACCATATGGTCTCTCATGCTCCGCCTGGTAGGTATGCTTAGACCACAACGCTTTTTCACTAGATTCGCCTAGGGGGAACTCTGTCGGATTTTAGACTCGCCCTTTTAAGCTGAATCATTTCCCAGTTGCTCCATCAAGCGCTCTAGTAATTAAACACTATTTGCTGCCCGTGCCTCCAGCTTACTTAGCTCTACTTAGATGTTCACTTGCTTGCTAATCGCTTGTTTGATAGTTTATCTATTCTTCTATTAATGGTTGTGAAGAGTTTGTAATCTTACTTATACTGTTTTCCTGAGACTACATGATTTTTCAGTATTCGTATCGATCTCTTATATCAGTAATGTTTTCATATATCGCTTGACATGCTTTCACTTGATGTACTAACATTTACCATACTGTCTCTTGTCACCTGACCTGTTAATCACCTGGTAACTGATACCTGACTCCTGACTTATTATCGGTATCACATCTCTTGTGCCTGCACCCTGAGGGATGGCGAGTGGAGCTAAGTGCCACACGAAGCTAAGTGCCACACCACACACGTAATGGGGGACACCTCTTGGTATCCGTGGGGGCCACCTCTAGGTATTCACATTGCATCCTCTTTGCTTCAGTTACTCGGAATGCATATGGTATGGAGCTAAGTGCCACACTGAGCAAAGTGTCACACCAAACACGTGCTGTGGGCTACCTCTTGGTATTCGTGGGGGCTACTCCTAGGTATCCACTACTTTATCCGTGACACATAACAATGGTAATATTAGGAACTTGGGATATTTGGTCCCTCCTTCGTTCGGATACGGGTACTCACATATCAGATCCAAATGAGTTCTATTGGAGTACACACGTAGTACAGACTACTAGTGGTGTGAGACATTGGTAGGGAGATGATTGAAATATCAGACGGTACTGATATTTATTTTAAATTTCCTGACCTCTTGTTTACTAATTTGTATCGGCATGCTTGTGACTCAATACTTGATCCTGCATCAGATATAACT
This sequence comes from Agave tequilana, assembly GCA_038442645.1. Classification (NCBI taxonomy): domain Eukaryota; kingdom Viridiplantae; phylum Streptophyta; class Magnoliopsida; order Asparagales; family Asparagaceae; genus Agave; species Agave tequilana. Next base: position 109,809 of record JAVJIF010031067.1, read on the forward strand.
TAATTACCAAACAAAGAAAAAAGTCATAAATAGGAGTTATTAAATCACTTCCTCATCCGAATAATGGTGCCTGTATATTAGAGTTCGGATTAGGCTCTACCAGAGTGCGAACCCGGTGTGAACTGCCAGTATGGGATACTGGAAGAAAATGATTCGAATAACAAGTGACACTGATTGTTATTATTGTAATATTAGGTTATCCTATCCTTCACTTGTACATGATCTCTGTGACATTATAATTACTCCTGACATTATTATTCTGTTACATTGAGGCAATCAAGTTGTATGAGCTCAGGTTATGGTGATATAGGGTATATAGTATATTATGAGGGTTTGCTTGTTCGGATTAGCCCCTCGACGTATCAATCTCATGAATCCAAAGTCTAAGCCTATACAACTAGTTTTGTCCACTCTTGTATTTAATATATTACTTGATGTCTTATCTTTTGCTTTTGAGTACCTATGCTCACAACTCTGTTTCGATGCATGCTTTCTTTACTCGGATTTATCGTTATGCATGTGCTCGCTTGATTCCTGGTTTTTCACTGATTTCCTGATTTTCGTTCATGTTTCTGGTCAAAGCCTATACTTGCTTGCCTAAATCACATCACTTGATTCTATACACGTGTACCTGACTATGCACGCTGCTTCGCATTCACCTCACCGCTCGTTGGGGAGTTCTGACTCCCGTGGATCTGCATGTCCAGATCTCGGAGCTTGAAACTTGTGAATTCTCCCGGTTGCTGATCAGAGATGTGTAGCGGTAGCGTGAAACATTGGCAAACCGTCTGAGGCCCTATCCTTCCAGGCCTCCTGCTCGGTTCTTGAGTTTCTTTTTGTGACTTGTGAGCACCTTTTGTACAGTTCATAATTGTATAGCTCTTTGTATTCTTGATTAATCCATGAATTAATGTTTTGTATGCATAATATTTGTTGTGGGATTTCTTTTCAACCACCTATGTCAAATCATAATTAAATAAAACTCACTCAAAAAATTTAATTCACTTCAGCCAACCTCTTTTTTAAAGAAGGGCGCGCGGTTAAAAAAACTTAAATGCCCCACCATAGGATTAAGCTAAGGACTGCGACCATGATCATATTCCTTACAAAAATGCTCTATTTCTGAGTCTTTATTAGGATTGTGATTATGATCACGGTCCCCACAAAAAAATGCCATTGTTCTTGGTCTTTATGATCACAATCTTCTTTATTAGACTGCAATCATGATCATAGTCCTTAAAAAAATATCATGCTCATAAGTTTTTATAGAATTGCAACCATGATCGCAGTTCTCTTTATTAGGATTGTGAGCCTAATCACAGTCCTCATAAAAATGCCTTGTTTTTAGTTTTTAGTTCCAGTCCTCACAAAAACACAATTTTCCACCTTAAATTGGGACTAGGGTAACGATTACAGTCCTCACAAATCGATCACAAACACAAACAAAACTAATTGCGAGCACAAACAAACGGGATCTGCAAAAGATTTATTCCAAATAAAATTTATTCTGGGAGCTCCGCCTCCTGCAACCCCCGGGAGGGGCTTATCGCCCCTTTCCAACTCTCACGTTGATCTTACCGTGAAGGTCGATCCACGAATTACTCTGTGAGGGTCAGAGTTGAGGGGAGAGCAACGTAGGGGACGATGTGGAATGGTAAAAAAAGAAATAAAAATATATAAAGAAGTGCTGGTTAGGAAGAATCAGTTTATGCTGACGTGGATGAGACTGTAACGAATAAAAATATGGGGTGAGTTTTTCTTCCTAATTATAAGAAAAGTAGGTGACTGTAGGGAATTTTTTCATTTTCTTTCTATGTTGATTTTTTCTTTTGATTTTTTATGCCACCGTGCAATCTTCCTATCTGTATCTCCCTGTGATCTTTTAAATTTTTGAAAAATAAATCTAGAAGCTACCCTTCTGAAACATAAATCAATTATGGAAATTACCTTTTTATCATGTCCAACCATCCCTTATCTTTCTTAAATGCTAAAGAGTTTAGCTTAGTCTCCTATCTCTTAATTGTTACTGAGATTATTTTTTTAAGAACCTTTTCCATTATAAAATCTTAAATAATCATCTAAAAGTACTAACTATTCACCTAGCCTCTTGTATTTATTTTATTTCATTCTTATAAAAATAACATAAAAATTTGCTCTCTCGTACGAGCTTCAAAATCTCTTGTCATCGTTCCTCGATGAATTCTAAATTTAAGCATAAGTGATTAAATGAACATATAAACTCCACTACAATAGAAATCCATATTTGATATATCTTTTAAGTTAATATATTGTTTTTAAGTAAATAAATTTTTTAATTTTTTAAAAGTACAATTTTGTATCTTTTTGTTACCTCAACTTCTCTCTGATTAAAGTATTTTATCTACTTTTTATAATTTCAGCAACACATGAATTATATTGTGTTTTAATTTTTACATTTTATACTAAATTTTTTGCTGAACTAATAAATATATCTTAAATATGTGTGCACTAAGAAATATATCTTATCATCAAATTTCAAAAGATTAAACTACATCCATTTTATCATTTTTTTGAACAAATTGTTAATCTATAATTTAAAATTTTAAACTGTATGCTATTTATTTTGAAAAAAGTTGACAACTTCAAATTAATCCTAGCAAGGCATATCATGAAAAACTTGTTCTTATTTTTTCTAAAAATTAAAAAGTTGAAGAACAGGAAAAAAAAATCTGATATGTTGTTACCCTTGAGAAGTGGGTAAGGCAAATAGCATAATAAAACTTGTTCCTATTTTTCAGAAAATTAATAGTAAAAGAAAAGAACTTGGGAGAGTAAGTGGGTAAGGCAAATAGCATAATAAAAGTTGAAGAACACGACACGCAGACACATGACAAATTCTTTAAAATACACACGAATGTGTGTTGGACACGCGTGTCGGACGCGTTTCGAACACGATACACGTGTCGAACATATTTCAAACACGACATGACTTCATGATAAAAGTGTTTGCGCTACATAGGAGAGTAACAATGCTACTGCTGATATCAGTGAAGAGTATTCTGAGAGTAGTTTGTCAAGCTTTCTTTAATTCCTTCATATACACCAAATCCTCTCAAAGACCTTCGTCTGGGAGAAATGGAAAATTTTATTGATTCATTAAATTTCAAATTGGCACTTGCTAATATACATGCTTGCAACCCTCAAGACTCATGTAAATACAATGTGAGTCATTAAGTGAACTAGTTTGTACCAAATCCTATACTTATTTCAAACTGATACAAACTAAAAACATAAATTCAAGCAACAAAGTAACAAAACTAGCAGGAAAAAAAAAAGAAAAGAAAGAAAGAAAGAACGAACAAGTATCCAATTTTACAAACTTTCAAAAATATTTCTTGGACCACTCAGCAGTTAAGATGACTCATCCTTTGCAAAGAACTTTGCCGAGCCAAAATCTGCTATCTTGGGTTTAAACCTCTTTAACATAAATCCAAGTGATTCAAACCATACCCTTTTTTCTTTTGGCGAGGGGCATTTTCAAAGCCCACCAAGTCTGAGATGGTCTCTGGATCTGAGTTTGCTTGGTGTTTTGGGAGAAACGAGAAAAAGCAGTCGAGATAGAAAGGGGATCTGGGGTTGTTGTCGCTGCTGTAGCTAGGATCTCTTTATTTTTCTTTTTCGTTTTTTACAGGAGGAAAAGAGAAATTGCGAAAGAGAAGAGTTTGACGCTGTCGTTGATGAGATCGGTTGTGCTAGCGTGAGAAGAGGTTAGTTTTGATCAAATATTCTACTTAACAAGTAATTCCCAACTCTACGAATCCAGTATAGTTAGCCTAATATATGCTTTCATGTCTAAATCAATGAATTTTTATTTTATTGGTTGTAATATTCATCTTGTTACACCTCATACTTTGACCTAAAATGAAAGTGGATAGTTTATAATAAAAAAATAAGAAATAAGAATAGTAGAGGCAATAGATTTTGAAAAATTGAACTGAGTATGACTTGATTGAATACTTCACAAGAAAAGTTCCCTTTTAATCCTCCATGATAAACATCAATTATAGGACTCTTGTTTTCTAATCCACAAGACAAGGAGTACTCGAAAGATGAAATCAAGTGATAAGGGAATAATCTTTATATTTATAAAAAAAGAATAAATAACAAACCATAAGATATGAGCTCTAATGATTACTAGATTATCTGAACATAAACATGTATCAACATGTGTAACATAGAGCGTAAAATTATAGAAAAATTGCTTGAAATTTCACATGGTATTACTATGTTAGTTCCTGGGCAATTGCGCATTGACCTTACGATTCTGGTAAATGAAAACTAAAAGATGAGTCTAAGTTAACAAAGGGTGAAATTTTTAGTTGTTAGAAGGTCCAAGAGTAGTTCAAGACACGTATTTTGGAAATAATTGAGAATTTTAATAGCGATGACTTCACAGTAAGTGAGGAACAAATGCTTTGTAATTTATAATTGTTTTGAAATGGATAACCTTTTGAGTTTTTATGTAAAAGATGCGGTTTATGTGCATAAAACACATTATGTAATAATAGTATTGTGACACTCTTGAAGTATTATTTTCTTGAACCAAGAGTAACATATGCTCTATTTTCTCATATAGTCACAAGCATATGAAGCATGTACATGGGGCATGACTAATGATTCTTGATTGTGACATGATACTATTTGGATAACTCGTATGATTGTATTTTGCCCCTATACCATGTGCGTAAATGCAATGAATAATACCGAAATATTTGAAAATTAAGCAAGCTACTAGTCCTCAATGTGTCCCTCTATGAGGGTCTATTAATAAGGCAGCTCGACCACATGGTACATGGGTAAAATACAACCATACGAGATAACCAAATAGTATCATATCATAATCAATTTATTAGGCATGCTCCATGCGCGTGGATCATATGCTGAGTATATCACTATATCAAAAAATTAAGCTATGAGTTCTAAATGTGTTCCTTCAATGAGCGTGTTTATCCGTGCATGTTGTTGATAAGGTTTAGTGACTTAATAGTAGTGAGACCCAAGTCAACCGTGCTAAAAAGTGTTGATCACATTCAAACATAGCCTACCTAATCCTGATGCAGGAAAACATATTATAAAATATTATATGTGTTGTATTTATTCTTTATCATTACTTTGGTATGATTTTATGATTTGATCTAAACAAGCCATTTATCATGTTACATATATTTTGTGATTTTAAAATGTGAATTGCATGACTCGCGCATTCACTTATTGACCCTCAGCTCACTCTACCGCTACAGTTTTATTAATAGTTGAGAATCTTGAGATGTTAATCAAGTGGAGCATTGTGAAAGGACTTGATATTTATGGAGTTTCTTTGGAGCTAGTATCACATTGAAGTTAGGTAATAAAAATATTAAATTTTGTATCTCTTACTTAGGGTGTGTTTGGTATTGTTTCTGCTTTAAAATAAGTTCAAAAGGACTTATCTAAAAGTGCTTTCTGAAAAAATGCTTTTGCATAATTTAAGTTTTTGGTTACATTAAATTTTTAAGTGCTTACAAAAAATATAAATATTTAAAATAAAATTGTTAGAGAAAATTATGATAGAAATGAACATGTGAGGGAAACTTTAGTAAGATTCATAACCTATAACAAAAGAAATACAGAAGAATTCATTAAAAGATCATCTTACATGGAGATCATGAGAGAGAAAACAAGGGAAAAAAAGAGTAGATGAGCTTTTGGTTTATGTGGTTGAGAAGTCAGATAAGTAACTTTATGACTTTTTTTTTGGTCAAAATCCTATTTTAAAGTGGTTATCAAGCATTAAATTTGGGGAAAGACACTTATTTGCTTTAAAATCCATGAAAGCACTTATAAGAAGCAACGCCAAACACACTCTTACAATTTGATAATAATCCATAAATGGATATTAAAATTGACGTCATTTACTTGTTTGATTAATTTATAATTATATTTATTAAATATTTTCTAGAATGAACGTTTGTTGCTTAAAAGAGGCCTTGCAGTTTCTGATGTTAGGAAGCTGATGGCCGTGTCATGCACCCGCTATAAATAAATACATGTTTTCATGGTGGGACATTTGAACCTTTTACCAGAGTAATCCGAGCCAAATTTTGGATTTGTCTAGTAAGATGTATCAAGTTTTTATTGAAAGTTTAATATGTGGTGAGACTTGCTTTGGTTGTAAACTCCTTCATTTATGATGTTTGTGGCTATTTACAAGTGGTTTTGTTGTAGGAAGGTTCATGACTATATTGTCATGAGAAGAGTTCAGTGTCATTAGTTTTGAGTTTTTATGGTCTGATGAGACAAACAGAGACCCGGATCTTGTTAACGAGTATAGGAGACAAGGCAAGTATGTGTTTTACCTTAATCAAGATTTTGAATGGATTAGGAGATGTGCGCGAATTCTATCTTTTAGTTATATCCAAACTCCACCATGAAATTGTGCATCATCCAAAGATTGTGTATGTTTTGTATTTATGTTGTCAAGAGAAGACTAGTATTGGATAACTAAACATCATACTACATTTACTAATGCCGATAATATATTGCAAAAGAGCAAAAATTCCTCTTCTTTTTCTCTATACTTGTAGCCATAGTTTCTTCTACCCTCTACCAAACTCCCACCCGATATCAAAAAATCAAGCTCTATTCTGTCGTGTTGATCCAACCCAGACACTATGCATGCAAACGGATTGTACACAGGTTAACCATATTTGTTTTTTTAAGCATACAAGGGGATGAATATTGGCCGTAGTTAGAATTTTAAACTCAATATCCATGTAATTAGATTAAATCTGTAAATTTGGAGGGAGAACATGAAGTTGGCCTCTATAAGCCTCTTTTTACTGTGAAGTGAGCATAAAATATAAATTGCACCAATTTAACCTTTTACTAATTACGGTACTGCTAATACAAAGCCTTTATATGCCAAACTTTCAGGGTCGGCTAAGACATTACATATTTTCCCAAGAGGAAAATACATGATCGCAGACTCAGATCAGTTAATTTGTGATTGTTTAAAATTGTTCACCGAGGTGAATCTCACTCTTTGGTTCTTTATTAATCTTCACACTCACAAGAGGTGAATGAGAAGTCACCGTTAAGTTTCTGTTTACCTCTCTTTGTTGCCTACAAGAAATGAAGTTTCAACCTCAAAGATCCAAACATACCTCGAGGTGTTTTCTTTGGATTTATTTTTTATTACAGGCAATGTGCTCATATCTAAATGTATACTGCTAAGGTTATCATGCCTCACTGTAATTCAAATTAACTTTCTACTATAGTGAAATATATTTTTTTAATATTTTGGAATTATGGTTCGTCAAAATCTTTTGATTTGGTGTACCATTTTTACATGTTCTTGGAATCCATTTATTCTTGGTAGTAAATTTGTTTTCTACTTGTGTTTTTCCTTACCAAGGAACAAAATAATGCCCGTTAGATAGATCAATTATGGTCATTTTGCAAGGAAAAAGGTGGTAAGAGAGTTCTTTATTCATCTTATTTTAGTCGTCATGTTGAAGAAAGTAGATCTACTAGCGTATAAGTAGAATCAACAATATTTAATACTTCAAGCATACGTTCTTTTAAGGGATTTTTAAAAAATAAATAAAGGAGTCATCATTCTGCCCCCTATTTTCAACCATTACAGCTAGTGTTGATCAGCTTTGCGATACTCTTGTCACTAAAGGAAGCTCGATGATCACCCTTATGAAAAGTTTAATTTGCAAATAAACTTTATGCAACTTGTATTGCATTTCCATTTAAAAAGATTATATTTGTAAAGAAATAAAAAAGTATAAAAAATAATAAAGGCAGTTGTATATATCATTTTTATTAGAAGTTGCAAACTTGTATATCCGCAATCATATTCATTCTTAACATATTATTTGTTAAAATATTGATATTTTGATACATAAGAGAATTCATGTTTTCAAAAATATACTATTGATATTAAAGTATTATCTATAGCAAGTGTCATTAATATAAAAATTATGCAATATTAAAAATTCAAATTTGCAAGGGTATATATGCAAAGGGTATTTTTATCATATTGAACAAAATTATGACCATAGGGGTAATATACCTGCAAACTCTTTAAAATCAGAAGTTCACATATAAATAGAGACTTTTGAAGGGTCAATAAGCAAAATGCTAAGTTTTGGAGGGTAAATATGCAAAAAGTTCATTAGTGTACTATTTTCTTCTTCTCTTTTTCTTTCTTCTTTTTACCTATAAGAAAACGGGTTCTTTCATATTTTCCTTCAGAAAGTTATGTTTTTCTTATATACCCTTCTAATCCCCTATAATTGTAATTTTGTTCAACATGATAAAAATATTCTTCGCATATCTACCCTCACAATTTAATTTTTAATGTTCCATAATTTTTTGATATTAATAACATATTGTAATAGATAATACTTTAATATCAATATTATAATTTTGAACACACGGATTCTCTACGATATCAAAATATCAATATTTTAATAATAATATGTTAGGGATAAATATGAGAGGGATAAATATGAAAGTTTAAGCTTCAGAGGATATATAGGAAAAAAACCGTAACAAAACAAAGTCAAAAGTTAGGGAAAATCGAAATCGAATGAGAGCAAGAGCTCCACGTGCTTCACAAGCCTTAGAAGGGTCAAGCTTGTATCAGAAACAAAAATTTGGACTTGTATTCTCTATTGCAAAATTCTGTGTGATATGCCTCGTGAGATGACCCGATAACATAAAAGTTTTTAGTAATGCGTACTTCAAAACTCAAATTTATTTGATCTCAAGAGTTTTTATCCACACATTGAACAACCCATTAATGACAGAAACAATGTATTCCTTTGTATACCAATCTCATTCTCTAGTCCCATACATTGAACGAGGAGAGAATCAATGTATTTCTTATATAGCACCTGCTGCACCTCAACTCTTTCGCATTGCAGCAAAGAGAGAAATAAGCAACGCTATGGAAACACGAACGCAAATATTTCGCATAAGAGCAGAAAAACAAGCAGCACTATAGAAACAACACCGTTTCTGTAATGCAATTATAACTGAGGGTGAGTTATCCTTTAGCATTACTTTCTCTGACAAAGTCGAAATGATTGCAAGGTAGCATTATTTTTGTCTACAAAGCATAAATAATCATAAGTTCAAGGGAGAAGAACATCAGAAGATGAATGAAATTTGACAAGTGGCTATATAACTAATAAGTACCAGGTCCTCGTCACATGATATATCCAAAGAATAGATTACAAAAGTCAATGCTTAGATCGCTCAAAATTGTTCACATTATCTTGACCAGATTATGCCTAGTAGCTATCAGGAACATTAAGGAATTCACATAAAGTTACAAAGACAGGCGGACAAATAACCAACTATACACCATCAAGTCTGAACACCCGCCAATTTAAGAAGACTAGGCACCATCCTCCTCCACGTTGTTGACCCTCACACACTCATCAATCCATTCACTGTATATGTCTATAGGCTCTGTAAGCGTTGTGACAGTAGTGCAGTAACTTTCTTGGCAAATATTGCAGATGGCTTCGCCAATCAAGTTCTTCATATCAATGCGACATTCAACACTGCTCCTATGATCGCAGAACGGGCAGCAGAAGACAGTGTCCAGCTTCTCCATCCGCTTCTTAGGAGGTGGCTTTGCCCTTGACTTCCTCTTGCCCATCCTTACCTTGAACCGAAGAGCGAGCGAGCGAGAGATGGGAGGAATTTGCGAAATTGAGAAGGAGAGAAAAGCAGCGTCGAATACAGAGAGAAAGAGAGGAGGCGGACTTTATATAGAGGGAAACCCCAACTGAATCCGACCCGGATTCGAGTTACCAAAATAGGAAATCCAAATAGCACTCGTACACCGCGCTGTTGAGAGAGGTGGAAATGATTCGAACCCATATTTATTTCTAACTGAATCCGACCCGGATTCGAGTCACCAAAATAGGAATCCAACGCAATTTGTGCGGAAAGTTAAGGAAAAAAATAATAAGTCATTGATTATAATAATATAAACATTTATTTCTCATTGTCTATATTGGCCATATTAGGTATTATAATAAGTTTTGGTTACCATTTTTGACAATTTTAGAGGAAAAAAACCATTCATTATTAATAAAACTTCATATTTGATATAAAATAATAAATCCTTAATGATTAGTATTAGTTAGTGTTGGAATACCCAACAATTAGAATAATTATCTCAACAATATTTTCAAAGATCTTAAAATATCCCATTGTTGCCATTTGTTCAAATTATTTTCCCTTTTTTTTCCCTTTCAGTAAAAGGTGAGCCAAACACTCCTTGTTTTAACTTTTCACTTTATGACGGATAGGGTTCTAAAAAATATTAACCTCGCATAACTCTAAAAATTAAACGTGTTACATTTTCCTGCGCAATCTTCTTCACATTTATGGTAGTTTCTGGAAAATATAAAAGCACATGGTAATTTGTTAAAATTAGCGAAAAAATTTCATGTTAATGGAGCATTTACACATATTTTCCTCTTATTAATATTGTGTAATAATGTGTAACACACCGTTTTCGGAATACATACTTAGTTAAGTTTTCAGATTCTCGATCATGCTTTTCAATTTACTTCCCGTATTTGTTTTTTAATGTATATTTGTGCGATCGTTTTGCTTTAGATCCACATTCGTGGACTTGGAGTCAACCCTAGTCTGAACCGGAAACCTGATCCTAGTGTATTACTCGATTTGGTCTTCTTGGTAGTTAGATTTGGCCGATTTCAGTTTCAAACATCATTTTCTAATATTTTAGATTTTTCATAATTTTTTTTGTAATTTTCAGAATTACTCTGCAAAATCTTCAAAACCGGTATCGACCGGTACTGTCGATCGATTCTCAGATTTTTAATTTACAAATAGAATTGAATTTCTAAAATCAACTTTCACATTATTTCTTAGAATCACATTTTGAAAGTACACCTAGAGGTGGGGGCAAATAGGTGTAGTGCTAATCTAATGCCAAATGATGTGGGATTTAAACACTAATTGCTAACATACTATGTGTAATTAAAAGTGAGCCCAACCGTAAAGAGATCTGAAGCTACTCCTCTACATTCCTCTAGATTAAGAGCTGAGGTGCTTTAAAAGCTCTCTTGGTTGAACACAAGTGTGGGCACACAAATTATATCAAGCATATAAATGAATGAGCAATTAATGACAATGAAAGATATATATATATATATATATATATATATATATATATATATATATATATATATATATATATATATATATATATATATATATATATAGTGAGAGAGAGAGAGAATAGATCAAACGCAAACACAGTGATATATTTCGAGGTTCGAGCCACTGCTCTCCGTCCCCGTCTTTACACAGAAGGATTTCCACTATATCCACACATGACCTTCCACAAAGGGACCTCCACTAAGGAATTACAATTACAACTGGGAGTACACAACTCTACTATCTCAAAACACAAACCTCTACACAAGATGTGGACACTAAGCCAAAGTAAAGAAAAAGTTATAATCATGGTGATCCAATGATCACAAACAACTCTTGGTGATCTCAAAGGATCACAAACAATTTTTCTCACAAAAATAAGATCCTAAAAATAGGTTTAGAATTAATAGCTCAAGTGTGAAAAATCAAAGTATTTTGGAAAAAAAAACAACAAAGAAAACACTTGGAAAAAACTTCTAGATAGATATGAAAATGAAGATCAAAATTAAATTCCCAAATACTTGTTTTCTTTTGATTTTTCAAAAACTTTGAAACAAATAAATATAAAAGTTTTGGCACAAAAAACTTTTTTTGAAAACTTTGTTAAAAAATACTTGAGAAGGTGGGAAAATTTACTCTTGGAAATCTTGGTGAACACTGGCCTCAAAGACCCATTTATATAGAGGTCTGAAAATATAGCCGTTGGGGTCCAGAACAGGTCAAAAATAACTTGTTGGTTGACAAACCGGTCGACCGCCAACTGCCGAATTTTCGACCGTTAGGGCTCTCGGTCGACCTATCGGCCGACTGCCCTAAGGCAAACTGCATGTCGATCGACCGCCCAGTTGACCGAGGCAAGAACCAGAAAGCTAACTCTCTAGACCAGTCGACCGGGGCCAGATCCAGAGAGCAAGCTCTTTGGATAGGTCAATCGTGCGGTCGACCGGCCCAAGGCTAAGGCTGTGTGCACGTATCTGTGCACATCGGTCGACAGAGCTCTGTTCCGATCGACTGCTAGAAGGCTCAGACTGGGTTTTTTGGTTTGAAAAAGTTGGCTTTTAATTTCCTATAAGATCACATAAAATCCACAAAAATAAATTCATGTAAATATTTGAAGTACAAATATATGTGACGAAAAATCAACACATATGACAAACTATTTGAACTATTTTTGAGGCATGAAAAAGTAAACTTTAAACCGAAAATCGTATTTTCTAAAAACTCAAATTTGAGATGGAAAATACGTTTTCTTCAAAACTTATATAAATACAAAAATATGATATAGAAACACATTTTGAAGCATAGTGTGTATGGATAGAATCCAATACACATATAAAAGATATATCTATATTTTTGACAATAAATCACAAATTAAGTTTAATAAAAACAAAACTTAAAAATCATGAACTAGAATCATCAAAATAAGTTTTTCTATAATAAGAAACAATAATGTAAGTGGATGAAATCCAATATACATATAAACCAAGTAAACTTGTTTTGATTCTATCTATTCATCAAAACTAAAGATATGTTCTTGAAAATTCAAAACGGTTAGACCAAAACCAATAAATTTTGAACTTGTGTGTGTGTGTACTTGAGCATATCAAAACTAACTATCCTTACACAAGATCTAAACAAAAACTAAAACAAACCTAGATACAAGTCTTCTTGTTAATCTTCATCTTCAAGATGACTCGATCTAAACATGATCCATACAGCTTGACTCCATCCGAGTACTAGATGCGATCTTGACGTAGGAGCTCTTGAATCAACATGTGTTAGCTTTAAAACTGACTTTGAATCCTTTGTTGAAGCTATACACCTACTAAGATCTTGATCAATATTCGAAACTTATAAAACACAAGATGATTAGTAAACTTAACTTCATAAGTTAGTCATCATCAGAACTAAGGTGAAGGGCTCTGGGCCAACATATTATTTATCGTACTGAATTTTTAGGGATTTTTCTGAATTTATCGAAACTCGGCCGGATTTCGTGTCAGCCAGTATCACTAATTGATTCTAAGAATTTATTTTGAAAAAGGAATGAATTTCTTGAATCCGATTTCACCATGTACCTTAAGATAATATTTTCTATTTTTAGAATTTTTGGAGACCTTTCCAAGTTACTCTATTTTTTTGGCTTTTCTGGTGTTTTCAGTATTTTTCCAGATTCAGAGTTTATCTAGATATTTTCTTTTCTTTTTTCTTTTCCCTTCCTTCTTTTTTCTCCTCCACTACTTTTTCCTATTTTTTCTTCCTATTTTTTTCTTTTCTTTTTCTTTCTGCCTCTTTTGTCCTGCACATAAACTCTCTTCAAAATATCTGCTCCCTTTTCTTTTCTTATGCTTCTTTTTATTTCTTTTTCTTCTTTCTTTTTCTTTCTTCTCCTCTAGCCAATGACAGCATAACTCCCTTCCTCCATTTCCCTCCCAAATTCTCCCCCCATCTCTCTTTACTTCTCAAATTCTCCCCCAATCTCACTCACCCTTTCTTTCTCTGTTACACTCATCAATTCCCTCTCTCTTCCTTCATCTTCTCTAGCCAAGTAAACCCCGGAGGCGGCGACCCCTCCACCTCAAGGGAGCCCACTCCGGCGACCATCCCCGGTGGCAACCACCTCCCTCTTCCCGAATTCCCTCTCCTCCTCCTCCTTCTCTCAAACCAACTCCTTCAACCACCTCCACCACAGCTCCCAACACCACCCCTTCCTCCTCCACCCGGGCTCCCGTCGGTCGTCCTCTGTCGCCGCTCCCTGGCAGCAGTGCGCCACCTAGGGGGAGCCCCTTCTCCTTCCACCCTTCCTTTCTCTCTCTCAATCTTTCTTTCTCTTTCTCCTTCTATATATATCTCTCTCTATCCCTGTGTTCCCCTTTCTCCTTCCCTGTGTTTCCCCCTCTCTATTTTCTCTGCCCTAGTTCTCTCTCTATTTCTCTCTCCCTGCATCTCTCTCTTGTTTTCTCTCTCCATGTCTTTCTTTCTCCCATATTCTCTCTCTCCTAGTTTTTCTCTCTCTCCTAGTTTTCTCTCTCTCCATATATACATATTTATATTTTATTATATATTAGTGGAGTGCACGTGTTCTTGAGATTCTAGATTTCACAGCGTTTTCAGAGATTTAGGCGAGTGTCCTCGCCTCGTTTTGGGTTTCCTCGCTTCGACAGGTCGACTTGTAATTATTCCGAATTTGATTGTATTTGTATTCTTATTTTGTATTGGGCAGTGCCCTTATATTTGTATGTAGCCGAGTGCCCAGGGTTGTATAAGTATTATGCCTGTGACGAATGTTTGTACTAGGGTAATTTATTTTTTGTACATATACCATAGCTGAGATGTGTTCTTTTACTGCTTTATACCATTCGTGGCCGACCCTTCGTGGTGCTTTGCCTCCGGGCTCTACACTCAACCTCTAGGCTTCACCACTCAACGGTAGTCTAGTTCTTATCACGTATATATGTATGCATGTGTGGTACTAAGTGCAAGCACTCTTGTACTGACTCTGGGTTTCTGCCCACTCCCGGGATGGCTACCCAATAGGTTATAGCCTTACACCCTTATGGGTTTTGTGGTAGCTACCGAGAGTGCGCTTAGACCCCGGTACTCTAGCCTTCAGGCTCTCACCCGCTTCCTTGAAAGAGGAATGCGCTTAGACTATCAGGTCCCTTATGCTGCGTCTAGTAGGCATGCTTAGCGCTCAGCGCTGTATCACTAGATTCGCCTAGGCAGAAGTCTGCCAGATTTTAGGCTCGCTCTTTTAAGCTGAGTAATTCCAGTAGCTCCGTCAAGCGCTCTAATGATTAAACACTATTTGTTGCCTATGCCTCAAGCTTGCTTAGCTCCGCTTGGATGTTCGCTTGCTTGCTAATCGCTTGTTTGACAGTTTATCTATTCTCCTATTAATGGTTGTGAAGAGTTTCAAATCTTATATTGTTTTCCTGAGACTGCATGGCTTTTCGATATTCATATTAATCTCTTATATCTGTGTTATTTTTCAATTTTGCTTGACGTTCTTTCACTTAATGTACTAACATTTACCATGTTGTCTCTTGTCACTGACATGTTAATCACAAGACAACTGATACCTGACTCCTGACTTGCTACCGGTATCACATCACTTGTGCCTACAACCTGCGGGATGGCGAGTGGAGCTAAGTGCCACACGGAGCAAAGTGTCACACCACACACGTGGTGGAGGCCATCTCTTGGTATCCGTGGGGGCCACCTCTAGGTATCCACATCGCATCCTCTTTGTACCTATTACCCGAAATGCATATGGTATGGAGTTAAGTGCCACACGGAGCAAAGTGTCACGCCACACATGTGGTGTGGGCAACCTCTTGTATCCGTAGGGGCCAACTCTAGGCATCCACTACCGTATCCGTGGTTTTCTTGCCCTCCTAATCCAACACCTGACATGTAACAATAATAATATTGGGAATATGAGATATTTGGTCTCTCCTTCTTTCAGATACTACGACTAACATATCAGATCCAAATGAGTTTTACTGGAGTACACATCCTAGTACATACTACTAGTGGTGTGAGACACTGGTTGGAGATGATTGAAATATCAGACGGTACTAATATTTATTATTCGATTTCCTGACCTCTTGTTTACTAATTTGTATCGGCATGCTTGTGACTCAATACTTGACCCTACATCAGATATAACTTAATTAGCAAACAATAATAAAGTCAGGAGCGGGTGTTATTAAATCACTTTCTCATCCAAATAATGGAGTCTGTATATCAAGATTCGGATTGCGTTCTACTGGAGTGCGGACCCGGTGTAAACTGCCGGTGGTATTGGACACTGGAAGGAAATGATTAGAATTCTCAAAATTTTAATTTGCAAAAAGTGTTAAATTTCTAAAATCCGCTTTCACATTATTTCTTAGAATCACATTTTGAAAGTACACTAGAAGGGGGTAAATAGGTGTAGTGCTAATTTAATGCCAAATGGTGCGGAATTTAAACACTAATTGCTAACACACTATGTGTAACCAAGAGTGAGCCCAAATTTCTCGTGAATGGCTCTGAAACTACTCCTCTAGATTAAGAGTTGAGGTGCTTTAAAAACTCTCTTGGTTGAACATAAGTGTGGGCACACAAACTATATCAAGCATATAAATGAATGGGTAATTAATGACAATGCAATATATATATATATATATATATATATATATATATATATATATATATATATATATATATATATATATATATATAGAGAGAGAGAGAGAGAGAGAGCGAGAGAGAGAGAGAGAGAATAAATCAAACTAAACACAGTGATATATTTCTAAGTTCAAGCCACTGTTCTTCATCCCCGCCTTCACACAGAATGATTTTCACTATGTCCTTACAGGACCTTCCACAAAGGGACCTCCACCGAGGAATTACAATTACAACCAGGAGTGTACAACTCTATTCTCTCAAACACAGACCTCTACACAAGAGGTGGGTACTAATCCAGAGCAAGGAAAAAGTTACAATCTTGGTAGTCCAATGATCATAAACAACTCTTGGTGATCTCAAATGATCACAAATAATTTTTCTCACGAAAAAAGATCCTATAGATAGGTTTAGAATTAATAGCTCAAGTGTGAGAAATCAAAGTATTTTGGAAAAGAAACAACAAAGAAAACACTTGGAAAAAACTTCTAGATAGATATGAAAATGAAGATCGAAACTAAATTCCCAAAGACTTGTTTTCTTTTGATTTTCCAAAAACATTGAAACAAATAAAGATAAGAGTTTTGGCACAAAAAACTTATTTTGAAAACTTTGTTAAAAATACTTGAGAATGTGAGAAAAATTGCCCTTGGAAATCTTGGTGAAAACTGGCCTCAAAGAACTATTTATATAGGGGTCTGAAAATACAGCCGTTGGGGTCCAGAACAGGTCAAAAATGACTTGTTGGTCAATCACCCGGAACAGGCCCCAAAGCAAACTGCCTGTCGATCGATCGTCTGGTCGACCGAAGCAAGAACCAGAGAGCTAACTCTCTGGACCGGTCGACCGGGGCTAGATCCAGAGAGCAAGCTCTCTGGATCGGTCCACCGTGTGGTCGACCGGCCCAAGACCAAGGCTGTGTGCACGTATCCGTGCACATCAATCGTCAGAGCTCTATTCTAGTCGACCGATCGGTCGACCGCCAGAAGGCTCAGACTGGATTTTTAGACTTGAAAAAGTTGGCTTTTAATTTCTTATAAAATCCCATAAAATCACATAAAATTCACAAAAATAAGTTCATGTAAATATTTGAAGTACAAATATGTGTGACCAAAAATCAATACATATTACAAACTATTTGAACTATTTTTGAGGCATGAAAATTAAGCTTAAACCTAAAATCGTATTTTCTGAAAACTCGATTTTGAAATGAAAATATGTTTTCTTCAAAACTTATATAAATATAAAAACATGATATAGAAACACATTTTGAAGCATAGTGTGATTGGATAGAATCCAATGCACATATAAAAGACATATCTATATTTTTGACATTAAATCTCAAATTAAGTTTTGATAAAAACAAAACCCAAAAATCATGAGCTAGAATTATCAAAATAAGTTTTTCTACAATATGTAACAATAATGTATATGGATGAAATCCAATATACATATAAACCAAGTAAACTTTTTTTGATTTTAAATATTCATGAAAACTAAAGATATGTTCTTGAAAATCCAAAACGGTTAAACCGAAACCAATAAATTTTAAAATGTACTTGAGCATATCAAAACTAACTATCCTTACATAAGATCTAAATAAAAAGTAAAACAAACCTAGATACAAGTCTTCTTGTTGGTCTTCATCTTCAAGACGACTCGATCTAAACATGATCCATAGAGCTTGACTCCATCCGAGTACTAGATGCGATCTTGACGCGCGAGCTCTTGAATCAATATGTGTTGGCTCTAAAGCTGGTTTTAAATCCTTTATTGAAACTAAACACCTACTAAGATCTTGATCAATATCTGAAACTTATTAAATACAAGATCATTAGTAAACTTAACTTCTTAAGTTAGTCATTATCAAAACTAAGGTGAAGGGCCTCTGGGCCAACACGTTATTTATCTTAGTGCATTTTTAGAGATTTTTTCGAATTTATCGAAACTCGGTCGGATTTCATGTCGGCCAGTATCACTGATTGATTCCAAGATTTTTATTTTAAAAAGGGATTGAATCTTGAATCCGATTTCACCATGTACCTTAAGATAATATTTTTTATTTTAAAATTTTTTGGAGACCTCTGCGAGTTACTCTATTTTTTTTAGCTTTTCCGTTTTTTCGGTATTTTCTTGTATTCGGAGTTTTATCTGGATATTTTCTTTTTTTCTTTTCCCTTCCTTTTTTTCTCCTCCACTACATTTTCCTCTTTTTTTTATTTTCTTTTTCTTTCTCCTTTTTTTCTCCTCCACATAAACTCCCTTCATAATATCTGCTCCCTTTTCTTTTCTTCTTCTTTTTTTTCTTTTTCTTTCTTCCTTTTTCTTTCTTCTCCCCTGGCCAACGACAACACAGCCCCCTTCCTCCTCCATTTCCCTTATAAGTTCTTCTTTTCTCTCTTTACTTCTTAAGTTCTCTCCCCAATCTCACTCACCCTTTCTTTCTCTGTTACACTCACCAATTCCCTGTCTCTCCCTTCATCTTCTTTAGCTAAGCAAAACCCAACGACGGCGACCCCTCCACCTCTGACAAGCCCACTTTGGCGATCATCCTCGGTGGCAATCACCTGCCTCTTCCCGACTTCTCTCTCCTCCTTCTCCTCTCAAACCACCTCCTTCAACCACCTCCACCACGGCTCCTAATACCACCCCTTCCTTCTCCTCCTGGGTTCCCATCGCCCGTCCTCTGCCACCTCCCCCTGGCTATGGCGCGCCGCCTAGGGCGCCACCTAGGGGAGCCCCTCCTCCTTCCACCCTCTCTCTCTCAATCTTTCTTTCTCTTTCTCCTTCTCTATATCTCTCTCTATCCATGCGTTTTCTCTTTCTCCCTCATGTGTTTCCCTCTCGCTCTCTCTATTCTCTCTCCCTGCGTCTCTCTCCCCCTGGTTCTCTCTTTCTATTTCTCTCTCCCTACGTCTCTCTCTTCTATTTTCTCTCTCTCCCCTATCATTCTCTCTCTTCTGTTCTCTCTCTCCATATATATATATTTATATTTTATTATATATTGGTGGCATGCACGTTTCTTGAGATTCTAGATTTCACGGTGTTTTCAGAGATTTAGGCGAGTGTCTTCGCCTCATTTTGGGTTTCCTCGCTTCGACGGGTCTTGTAATTTATTCTGTATTCGATTGTATTTATATTCATATTTTGTATTGGGTTGTGCCCATCTATTTATGTTGCCGAGTGCCCAAGGTTGTACAAGTATTATGCTTGTGACGAATATTTGTACTAGGGTACTTTATTTTTGTACAATACTATGCCTGAGATGTGTTCTTTTACTATTTTATACCATGCGTGGCCGACCCTTCGTGGTTGTTTAGTCTCCAGGCTCTATACTCAACCTCCGGGCTTCACCACTCAACGATGGTCTAGTTCTTATCACGTATATATGTATACATGTGTGGTACTAATAGTGCAAGTACCCTTGTACTGACTCTGGGTGTCTACCCACTCCCAGGATGCCTATCCATTAGGTTATAGGCCTTGCACCCTTATAGGTTTTGTAGTAGCTACGAGAGTGCGCTTAGACCCCGGATACTCTAACCTTCGGGCTCTCGCCCACTTCCTCGAAAGAGGAGTGTGCTTAGATCATCAGGTCTCTCATGCTCCGCATGGTAGACATGCTTAGCGCTCAGCACTTTATCACTAGATTTGCCTAGACTGAACTATGCAAGATTTTAGACTCGCTCTTTTAAGCCGAGTCATTCTAATTGCTCCGTCAAGCGCTCTAATGATTAAAACATTATTTGTTGCCGATGCCTATAGCTTGTTTAGCTTCGCTTGGTTGTTCACTTGCTTGCTAATCGCTTGTTTGACAGTTTATCTATTCTTCTATTAATGGTTGTGAATGTTGGCCCAAAGGCCCATCACTCTAGTTTGATGATGATCAACTCATGAAGTTATGTTTACTAATGATCTTGTGTTTAATTAGTGACAGATTTATGATCAAGATCTTAGTAGGTGTGGAGCTTCAACAAAGGATTTAAAGTCAAGTTTTGGAG
Organism: Agave tequilana; assembly: GCA_038442645.1. Taxonomy (NCBI): domain Eukaryota; kingdom Viridiplantae; phylum Streptophyta; class Magnoliopsida; order Asparagales; family Asparagaceae; genus Agave; species Agave tequilana. Next base: position 130,217 of record JAVJIF010031067.1, read on the forward strand.
CTAGCACCAGTTGATTCACGAGCCTATGCATCAAGACCACATCAAGAGTTGAGCTCGTTGGATCGTGTGTGGACCAAGTCAAGAAGATGAGAAGAAGACTTCAAGGGAAGACTTCAAGATCAAGACTTGTGTCTAGGTTTGTTTTTTATAAGATTTTGTTTTAGTTAAAATGTAAAGGATAGAATAGTTGGTGGATTGCTCAAGTTCATATCACACACACACTCTTGATTTATATGTGTTTTCATAAAAGATTTTTAGTTCTAGAAAAATACCGTTTTGGTTTTTGGTGTTTCAAATATACATGTGTTTTTAACCAAACCATTTTAGAACTCTCGGGTTTTCTCGGTCGACGGGCGGCCGACACTGTTCTGCTGATCTGCTCGACATTCTTTTAGTTTTCTAGTCATAACTTTTGATTCTTAAATTCAATTAACATGATTTAAATTGCATTTTAAAGATGACTTTCAGAGCTACATTTTATATTCAATAATCATTTTCTGATTTAAATGTTAAGAATGTCAAATATTGGGTTGAAGTCTGTTCTTGTTCTAAAAACAGTTTACAGTTTCTGATTTGATACCTTTTAGTATTTTATTGATAACTTTCAATTTGGAATTGATATTGATTTGATTTAAGTTGCATTAGAAAGAGGACTTCAATATCTATAACTTCATCCTATATACTTATTCCGAAATTCGAACGTTTTAGACCTCAAAACTGTGCTCCAAGTTAACCCATTGCACAGAGGTCGGTCGACCGGGCGGGTCGACCGAAACCAAGGGCAGGTCGACGGGCCGGTCGACCGACGTGCACAGAACAGTGCACGTCTGGCTGTTCTGTGGGCGGTCGACCGGGCCGGTCGACCGGAACTGAGAGCAGTGCTCTCTGTTCTTCTGGGTCGACCGGGCGGTCGACCGGAGGCTCCAACGGTCGGATTTTTGACCGTTGGCGGTCGACCGGACGGTTCGACCGGCAGGCCTGACAGACCCCAACGACTATATTTTTCTGGCCTATAAATTGGGGGTTTGGTCATTGTTTTGAGTCAAGATTTTAGGAGAGCTTTGAGCCAGTTTTTCCCACTCTTTCCAGAAGTTTTTCTCTACATATTTGAGAGCTAATATTCCTATCAAAAGGGATTTTATCAAGAGAGTGTTAAAAGAGATTTCTTGAGTTTTTCACCAAAGTTTCAATCCTTGCTTTTCTCACACAAACACTTGAGCAACCATTGTCTATTCATCTTATAGGAGTGTTGTAGTGAGAGTTTTCATTGGTGATCAAAGTGTTGGATCACCAAGATTTCATTCTTGTACTTTGAGGAGACGGGCAAGTGTGCTCGTGGTTGTTTAGGGTTCGGGTGCGAACTCTTGTTGATTGAGGTGCGGCCTCGGCGAGCCGGTGGGCTTGCGATGTGTAAGGGACTAGAGAGTCCGAGGGCTTGTAGGTGTTGCGGCACCGAGGAAAGATCCATTGGGATCTTGCATAGTGGAAATCCTTCGTGTGTCGAAGGCGGGGATGTAGAGCAAGTGTGCTCGAACCTCGAAACATACCCTTGTGTTTGCGATTGCTCATTCTCTCTCTCTCTCTCTCTATCTCTTTTATATCTTGCATTCAATTATAGTGTTAATCTTTACATGCTTGATATACATTGTGCTTAAATTGATATACTTGCGTGGGATTGTTGCTAACACTTGTATTCAACCAAGAGAGCCAACGCGGCACCTCAACCCATTCAAGGGGAATCTAGAGGAGTTTGTCCAGAGCCCTTCACGGGGAATTCGGCAACACTCTTTGGTTATACGTGGTGTTTAGTGTAAAAGATTTAATTTGGTCATAATTGTTTTAGCTTCCGCATTATTAGGCATTTAGTGACCATTAGATTAGCCATCACCTATTCACCCCCCCTCTAGGTGATTTTACAATTGGTATCAGAGCCAAGTGCTCTTGATTTGGTCTAACAACCTAGAGTTAAAGATCCTCCATTTTAGGCTAATCACAATATTTTGTACACACACCATGGACTTCATGTCACCACCCACCTTTGACATTCTCAACATCCAAATTGGAAGGTTAAGATGTCATTGTACATCAAGGCCTTAGGCATTCATGTTTATCTTGCCATATCTAATGATTCATATTGTTCAAATGGTAAGAATTTTGAGGCTAATGCAAAAGCCCTTCATGCTATCAAGTCAACCCTAAATGATGATTATTTATCTAGGGTTTCTAACTTTGATTCGGCTTTTGTAGTTTGAAACACCCTCCTCTCCCTTGGCGAAAAGGATCTATACTATGCCGGGAGCGATTCGGACGTTGGAAGCGACACCTCCAACGCGTGCTATATGGTCCAAGGGGATAACCCCCTTGAGGTAACTACCGAATCCGAGGATAAGGATGTTAACATGTTATATGAAGAGCTTTCTACATTTTGTCAATTATTGCTTGAAAAATATGACATGATTAAGAAAGAAAATAAAAATTTGAAAAAGAATATTGATTGCATGCATAAAGAACATGATTCATTTAGAAATAATATTGTATGTTTAGAAAAAGGAAATGAAGATTTGAAAAATGAGAATGTTTCCCTTATGTCTAAATTAAATGATCTTTGTGAAGGAAACACTAGTTTGAAAAATAAAATTGCTTTGGTGGAAAAACAAAAGGAAATTGTTTTTCAAGAAAACTCTAGTTTAAAAGAAAAATTGTTGAAAAAGAAAAAGATTTTGTTTCTCAAAAGAAAAAGAAAAATGATTCTTTATCTCATCATGCTTTACATGCCACCACTAATGAGATTAAAGATTTGAAAAATAAGATGAATAATTTGAGTTCAACCTTGAACTCTTGTGCATTCAATCATTCTAAGTTGGAGTCTATGTTTTCAAAGAAACAAGCTCCGCATGTTCATGCACATCATAATCATGCATTTGCTTATGTTGCACATCACAATCATACACATTCACATAAGCATACTAAGGTGTACGTTTGTACACATTGTGGCCGCAAAGGCCATTTAGCAAAATTTTGTTATGACAAGTTGCATCATTTTAATTTTGCTAATAAAAATTTTTGGGTTCCTTACAAGACTAACCCCAAAGGACCCAAGAAAATATGGGTACCAAAACTCCCACCCCATGTTTTTGATGTAGGTGAGGGATCTCTCAAGACGTGAGAGATTTGGTGCCTTGATAGTGGATGCAAATGGACTTGATGGACACACATTTGGAGCACCGCTATCAAGGAGGTTTTTGTGGGACAACCACCATGGTTGGAGCTTTGGAGTTGGTAACAATCTCTAAACTCCTACTTTTTATGTACATACCTTTTACATATATCATATTCATAGCATGTTCATGTTTTGTGTTTTTATGTGCTTCATGTGGTAATAACATGCTTAGATGTAGTTTTTATCAAAACTTGTATTATACATGTACAAATAGTGAGCTACATTTGTTTTATATATATTTGCACTTCATGCTCATTTGTACCCACTATATGCACATGTATAGACTAGTTTTGATGATTCTCTTTTATACATGTTTGCCAATTTTTTTGATTTTACTTCATGTATATGCATTTTTATTCAAATCTAATAAATATACATGTATACCCGTGAGTCTCTTGCCTTCATGCAAATTATTTAATAGACTCTTTTATGTTTGGGATATGTATGTGTATTGTTAGTTTTGGATAAATCATACATATACCATGAAGATTAGTGTTTTTTATGAAAAATGATTTTTCATGTTTGTTTGATAAAATAGGATTCTTGATCATTTTGAGCCTCAATGTCTATTTTCATGAAAATGCTATTTACATGACTTTTGATCACTCACACTTTATTTATTTTGTCATGACTTAGTTTCATGGACATATTTTTGTGCTTTATAGACTATGAGTGTAAATTGTGTGTATTTAGTTTTGTTTCATGAAAAACATATGATTTATTGCATTTTGAAGGATCTTAACTAGTTTTTCAAAAATTATCTTTAACTAGTTAATTATTCTTCTTTTGGTAGTGATTTTCAATGCTAAAATATTTTCAAACCTATTTTTGAAAACTCCTACCTTCTATGGGCGGATGGATGGGCGTGTATGCCTTATAAGCTTAATTGACAAATCTTTTACCTTGTGCATATCAAGGGATGGTAGTTTTGAGTTATATACATGATTTACATTGTTCTTTTCATTGGTATCATTGGATCTTTTCAATTGGTATCTAAATTGAAATTTTTGTATATACTCATATTTTGTTTATATATATGTATGCCTTCAATGACAATCTCTATTATCATACATATATATGATATTTTAGTGCTTACTTTACAATTGGTATTCATATTTAAAAGCACAATGTTTATGAAAAATAAAAAAAAAAGATCATTATTTTAAATTGGTATCAATATGCTTCAATTTCAAAAATGTTATAAATTTCAATTGGTATCAACATGTTTTTACAATAATGATTATTTACATTTGGTATCTTAAAAAAATTGATTGTTTTACAAGAGCTCTGATACCTTTAAAATTTTGTTATATGATATCTTAAATTTGGTTTACTAAGATATCTCAAAATTTGTTTTATTAAGAAAATTTCAAAAGTTTGAAAGTTCAAAATTTTTGATTTGTATTTCCATATGTAAGGAGAGCTTAACATCTCTCTTACATATAGATTCATGTTGAGTGTATTGTATATTGAGGAGCTTGACAACTCTTCTTTATGTGATACACGTGTGTAGGGGGAGCTTCACATCTCCTCTTATGCATTACATATTATACGTTATGTGAATTAGGGCTTGTCATCCCTCTTTCATGTAATGTATATGTGTAGGGAAGCTAACTTAGCGTCTTCCTCTTCATGAATGTATATCGCATATAACCTATTATTGATTGTTTTGCTTTAACCCTTTTTTTTGATCTCTTTGTTTATGACAAAAAGGGAGAAAAATTTGATGATTTTGTTTTTACCCTTTGTTGATGATTGACAAAAAGGGGGAGAAGAATTTGAGAGTTATATGCATGTTAAGTAATATTTAGGAGAAAAAGATTTTAATTTGTTTTATCTCATTTGCATGCATGTTTATGTGCTTTATTGTCATATTTATTTATTTTATTGTTATGCATGAGTTAAGGGGAGCTTCCTTGAAGCTTTACTTTAATCCATGCATATATAACTTCATGAGTTTTGTCATCATCAAAAAGGGGGAGATTGTTGGCCCAAAGGCCCATCACTCTAGTTTTGATGATGATCAACTCATGAAGTTATGTTTAATAATGATTTGTGTTTAATTAGTGACAGATTTATGATCAAGATCTTAGTAGGTGTGGAGCTTCAACAAAGTTTTTAAAGTCAAGTTTTGGAGCTAGCACCAGTTGATTCACGAGCCTATGCATCAAAACCACATCAAGAGTTGAGCTCATTGGATCGTGTGTGGACCAAGTCAAGAAGATGAGAAGACTTCAAGGAAGACTTCAAGATCAAGACTTGTGTCTAGGTTTGTTTTTATAAGATTTTGTTTTAGTTAAAATGTAAAGGATAGAATAGTTGGTGGATTGCTCAAGTTCATATCACACACACACTCTTGATTATATGTGTTTTCATAAAAGATTTTTAGTTCTAGAAAAATGCCGTTTTGGTTTTTGGTGTTTCAAATATACATGGTTTTTTAACCAAAACCATTTTAGAACTCTCGGGTTTTTCTCGGTCGACCGGCGGCCGACTGTTCTGCTGATCTGCTCGACATTCTTTTAGTTTTCTAGTCATAACTTTTGATTCTTAAATTCAATTAACATGATTTAAATTGCATTTTAAAGATGACTTTCAGAGCTACATTTTATATTCAATAATCATTTTCTGATTTTAAATGTTAAGAATGTCAAATATGGGTTGAAGTCTGTTCTTGTTCTAAAAACAGTTTACAGTTTCTGATTTGATACCTTTTAGTATTTTTTTTGATAACTTTCAATTCTGAATTGATATTGATTGATTTAAGTTGCATTAGAAAGAAGACTTCAATATCTACAACTTCATCCTATAACTTATTCCCAAATTCGAACGTTTTAGACTCAAAACTGTGCTCCAACTTTACCTATTGCACAGAGGTTGTCGACGGGCGGGTCGACGGAACCAAGGGTAGGTCGACCGGCCGGTCGACCGACGTGCACAGAACCGTGCACGTCTGGCTGTTTGTGGGCGGTCGACCGGGCCGGTCGACCGGAACTGAGAGCAGTGCTCTCGTTCTTCTGGGTCGACCGGGCTGGTCGACCGGAGGCTCCAACGGTCGGATTTTTGACCGTTGGCGGCGGTCGACGGCAGGCCTGACAGACCCCAACGGCTATATTTTTCTGGCCTATAAATTTGGGGGTTTGTCATTGTTTTGAGCCAAGATTTTAGGAGAGCTTTGAGCCAGTTTTTCCCACTCTTTCCAGAAGTTTTTCTCCACATATTTGAGAGCTAATATTTCCTATCAAAAGGGATTTTATCAAGAGAGTGTTAAAAGAGATTTCTTGAGTTTTTCACCAAAGTTTCAATCCTTGCTTTCTCACACAAACACTTGAGCAACCATTGTCTATTCATCTTATAGGAGTGTTGTAGTGAGAGTTTTCATTGGTGATCAAAGTGGGATCACCAAGATTTCATTCTTGTACTTTGAGGAGACAGGCAAGTGTGCTCGTGGTTGTTAGGGTTCGGGGTGCGAACTCTTGTGATTGAGGTGCGGCCTTGGCGAGCCGGTGGGCTTGCGGTGTGTAAGGGACTAGAGAGTCCGAGGGTTTGTAGGTGTTGCGGCACCGAGGAGAGATCCATTGGGATCTTGCATAGTGGAAATCCTTCGTGTGTTCGAAGGCGGGGGATGTAGAGCAAGTGTGCTCGAACCTCGAAAACATACTCTTGTGTTTGCGATTGCTCATTCTCTCTCTCTCTCTCTCTTTTATATCTTGCATTCAATTATAGTGTTAATCTTTACATGCTTGATATACATTGTGCTTAAATTGATATACTTGCGTGGGATTGTTGCTAAACACTTGTATTCAACCAAGAGAGCCAACGTGGACCTCAACCCATTCAAGGGGAATCTAGAGGAGTTTGTCCAGAGCCTTCACGGGGAATTCGGCAACACTCTTTGGTTATACGTGGTGTTTAGTGTAAAAGATTTAATTTGGTCATAATTGTTTTAGCTTCCGCATTATTAGGCATTTAGTGACCATTAGATTAGCCATCACCTATTCACCCCCCCTCTAGGTGATTTTACAGTGAATAGTTTAAAATCTTACTTATACTGTTTTTTTGAACTGCATGGTTTTCGGTATCCTTACCGATCTCTTATATCGGTATTATTTACCTATATCGCTTGACGTGCTTTCACTTGATGTACTAAATTTTATCATGTTGTCTCTTGTCATCTGACCTGTTTATCACCCGGCAACTGATACTGACTCCTGACTTGCTAACGGTATTACATCTCTTGTGCTTGTACCCTGAGGAATGGCGAGTAGAGCTAAGTACCACACGGAGTAAAGTGCCACACCACACATGTGTTGAGGCCACCTCTTGGTATCCTTGGGGCCACCTCTAGGTATCCACATTGCATCCTCTTTGCACCTGTTACCCAGAATGCATATGGTATGGAGTTATGTGCCACACGAAGCAAAGTGCCACACCACACACGTGATGTGGGCCACCTCATGGTATCCGAGGGGTCACCTCTAGGTATCCACTGTCGTATCTGTGGTTTTCCTGCCCTCCTGGTCCAGCACCAGACACGTAACAATAATAATATTATGAATGTGGGATATTTGGTCTCTCCTTCGCTCGGATGTTAGGACTCACATATCAGATCCAAATGAGTTCTACTGGAGTACACATCCTAGGACATACTACTAGTGGTGTGAGACACTGGTAGGGAGATGATTGAAATATCAGACGGTACTAATGTTTATTATTTGATTTCGTGACCTCTTGTTTACTAATTTGTATCAGCATGCTTGTGACTCAATACTTGACCCTGCATCAGATATAACTTAATTAGCAAACAATAATAAAGTCAGGAGTGGGTGTTATTAAATTATTTTCTCATCCGAATAATGGTGTCTGTATATCAAAGTTAGGATTGGGTTCTACTGGAGTGCGGACCCGGTGTGAAATGCCGATGGTATTGGACACTGGAAGGAAATGATTAGAATAACAGATGACACTGATTATTATTATTGTACGATTAAGATATCCTATCCATCTCCTGTATATGATCTCCGTGACACTGTAATTACTCCTGACATTCTTATTCAGTTACATTGAGACAACTCAAGTTGTATGAGCTCAAGTTATGGTGACATGGGGTATATGGTATATATATGAGAGTTTCTTTGTTTAGATTATCCCCTCGATGTATCAATCTCATGAATCCAAAGTCTAAGCCTATACAACTGGTTTTGTCCATTCTTGTGTTTAATATATTACTTGATGTCTTATCCTATGCTTTTGTGTACATATGCTCACAACATGCATGCTTTCTTTACTCGGATTTATCGCTATACATGTGCAAGCTTGATTCCTGGTTTTCCACTGATTCCTAGTTTTCCTTCATGTTTCTGGTCAACGCCTATATCTGCTTGCCTGAATCATATCACTTGATCCTGTACACGTGTACCTTACTGTGCACGCCGCTTGGCATTCACCATACCACTCGTTGGGGAGTTTTGACTCCCCTGGATCTGCATGTCTAGATTCCAGAGTTTGAAACTTGTGAATTTTCTGGTTACTGATTAGAGATGCGTAGCGGTAGTGTGGATCATCGGCAAACCGTCTGAGGCCCTATCCGTCCAGGCCCCTGCTCGGGTCTCGAGTTTCCCTTTGTGATTCGTGAGTGCCTTTTGTACAGTTCATAATTGTACAGCTCTTTGTATTCTTTCATTTGCGCCTATCGGTAATGTAATTTTCTTGTAATATTGTGTCACATCCTGTGATAACTTTGTAATTGTACTCATATGTTGGAATATATAATGCACCACTTGCTTTCGTGCTCTTATTCTTGCTGTACTGATGCTTAGCGTGTATGTGTGAGGGCATTTTGACCGATGTATATATGTCGCAGTAACGTTTTCATGCCCGCGAGGTACAGGGTGGTATCAGAGCCTAGGCTCTCACATATTCAGTACAACCAGTCGGCGTATTAATGGGATATTAATTTCAATTGGAACGCATGAGTCCTTGGCTATACATTCCAACCACAAGTACAAAGTTATTTCTTCTTTCCTGATATTCCATCCTTTGTCTCATGAAACCCTTCCATCTGCTTATTTTCAATTTTCTGTTATCTTTAAACCAACTCAAACATGGAAAGACGGGAAAATTGTGATGGTTCTGGCCCTTCTCAAGGTGACCCTGGTGGGAAGAACGATGATCAGATGAGATTCCGACAGAATTTGATGGAAAATCTGCAGAAGCAGACGGAGATCTTACACAAAGGCTTATTGACGGTATGGGGTGAACCGAGACCAGGAAATGTGACCGATTTTAGGAGACTGCAACCAGCTGTGTTTTCTGGAACTGAAAGTCCATTGAATGCCGAGCAGTGGCTAATCGACACGACGGATCTCCTAAAGGCAGCTCGAGTCCAGACAAGAATCAAGTGGAAGTGACTAAGATACAACTAAAAGATGTAGTAAGAACCTGGTGGTTAGAAGAAGAAGCGAGATTGGAGAAGCCCATTGCTTTGGACCAATTCTCGAAAAGTTTCTACGAGAGGTTCTTTCTGAAGACGGTAGAGAAAGAGATGGAAGAATAATTTATCAAATTGCAGCAAAAGGATCAATATGTGGATGAGTATGCTACTGAGTTTCTGTGACTTAGTCAATTCGCACTATACATGGTAGCATATGAGGAAAATCGAGCAAGTAGATTCCAGCAAGTCCTGAAAATAAAAATTCAGTTGTTTCTTGAACCCCAGCAGTTCAAGACGTATTCTCAGGTTCTTACCATTGCTTGTGAGGTAGAACGGGGATTGGAAAAGAAGCGTCGGATAAGATACAAAAAATGTCGGTAAAAAGGTCCTTTCGGTTGATGGATGGAGAGGATCTAGTGAGACCCATTGGTACCCCATTGGCCATATGTCCTCTTCAACCTTCCCCTCAGCAGACATTATGTGAGTTCTGCCAGAAACATGAACACCCCACAACATAACTGTCGGAAAGCCTGTAGATTATGTTTTGTGTGCGGATCCAGAGATCATTTGAAGGATGATTGTCTGTTCAAGAAGGCAAAGAATGCTGCACCGGTCCGATGAGCATATTAAGTACCACCATCGAGAAAGAATTCTGGACCTTCTGGCAGGGGAGCCCCACATCATCCCTAGTAGCAAACATATAACCAAGTACAGAGAAGGCCAAGAGCTAGAGCAGGTGGCAAAAAGAGGCAAGCACATGATTCAACCAAAGAGAAAGCTAGAGTATCGGATGAGGTGAGAGCAGGAAGCGGTTCCCGATGTTTGGGACAAGAACCCTGAGGGTGTCACTTGTGACCATTATCCCCATTTTGTCATGCTTTGAGTTGGTAGATTTTTATATCATATCCACTTTATCACACTATTATCCTCAATCTTAGTTTTTCATAATTATCTCTTTTTCATGTTGTTCCTATTCATCTCCATTCCATCTTTTCACTTTTTAGTTCTCATCTTCTTTATACCAACTTAAGATATGAATGACAGGAGACATAGCGACAGATAGACTGTACCGCTGCATAAGGAACGTCGGCATGAAATGAGTTCCAGAATCAGGACTTCTGTCAGACAGGGCTATGGTATTCTCTGTTTATATTTTTCCAACATCGGTCACGATTCTTGGAGCGGGGTTATTTATGGAATTGATCTGTCATAAAGTTGACATCCAGAAAACAGTGATCATGGCTCATCTCAGTTCTTATGAATTCTTGACCATGTCCTTCGAAGCCACAACGCCTAGCAGTCTTAATGAATATGATGAGCCACATACCCTGCTAGCCTCGCTAAGCGAGGGTCTGTTCTAGCCATGCAAGCTCAATCAGGCGTGGGCTTTGCTACACCCTGGTACTTAGCATTCAGCGTTGTGTTACATACTGACTTTGCCGCATGAGCTCCACCTAGTGCGAACCTTGCAGAGCGTTGGCTCCACCGCGCCCTAGTGCTTAGAGCCTGACATTGTGTTATGCAATGGCCCCACCTGAGTTTAGCATCGCTCGTGGCTAGTTCCGACAGTGTTTAGCACTCTAGTCTCGTACCCCGGATTTCTCCCGCCTTACTTGTTTTCATGAATTTAATGAACCTGGTTTTCTTGTTTTGTTTGATGAAGGTTGTCATAATCTTTCTTGATGATCTATTCAGCTAACATTGCAGAACTTGGGTATTTACTAGATTTTCAATTTACAGTCGGGTTAACATTCAGAGGACAGTTATTATGAGTTCTTAGTTATGCTTTTTAGAGTAATTGACACCCAATATTCAGAACTCATTATTATCGGTTGTTCTTTATTTATGTATTTGCGATCAGTTTATCGGGTTTTCTTTATCTACGATATTATGATCTATTTCCAGAGTGGCAGATAATTATATAAGAGAGATAGTTTAGCTACATGTTATTCTAGTTATTAATTGTGTCGGGCAGAGACACTGGATTTAGATCGCAATTTTGTTAAAGTCTTCTGAGAAGTTTAGAGACTCTTCTTATATTCAGCTTATCTTATCACTCTCAGAAAGACCGGGCAGTCTAGTCGGACCATTCAGAATCTTAATCATCTTCTTCTAACAAAAATATCTTATTAGCACTAATCTGATATGTATTGATATGGCACCGTTCGAAGATTTATACGGCAGGAAATGCAGGAGATGTCTAGGTCCCGAGTTATTGGTCAATCAGGTATGAGCATTACCCTCAGTTAATCATATCTTAATTGATATAATCCTCGTCCCAGTCCTTCCTATGTTCATTTTTCCCCTTATTGAAAATTCGAGGACGAAATTTTTGGAAGGTGAGTAGAATGTAACACCTCGTTTGGATTCGTGGACTCGGAGTCAGCCCTTGTCTGAACCGGGAACCCGATCTTAGTGTATTGCTCGATTTGTTCTTTTCAATAGTCAGATTTGGCTAATTTTAGTTTCAAATATTATTTTCTAATATTTTAGATTTTTCATGATTATTTTGAAAATTTTCAGAATTATTCTGCAAAATCTTCAAAATCGACATCGACCGGTGCCGTCGATCAATTCTTGGATTTTGAATTTACAAATGAAGTTGAATTTCTAAAATTCACTTTCACATTATTTCTTAAAATCATATATTTTTTACTTTATATCATTGCTAGGGATTTTTCTGAATTTATCGAAACTTGGCCGGATTTCGTGTCGGCCAATTTCACCATGTACCTTAAGATAATATTTTCTATTTTTAGAATTTTTGGAGACCTTTCTGAGTTACTCTATTTTTTTGGCTTTTCTGGTGTTTTCAGTATTTTCCTGGATTCGGAGTTTTATCTAAATATTTTCTTTTCTTTTTTTCTTTTCCCTTCCTTCTATTTTTCTCCTCCACAAGTTTTTCCTCTTTTCTTTTACTTTTCTTTTTCTTTCTCCCTTTTTTCCTCCTCCATATAAACTTCTTCAAAATGTTCTCTCTCTTTTCATTTCTTCTTCTTTTCCTTTTTCTTTTTCTTTCTTCCTTTTTCTTTCTTCTCCTCTGGCCAACGATAGCACAACCCCATTCCTTCATTTCCCTCCCAAGTTCTTCATCTCTCTCTTTCTTTACTTCTCAAATTCTCTCCCCAATCTCACTTTCCCTTTTTTTCTCTCTCCTACACTCATAATTTACCTCTCTCTCCGTCCATCTTCTCCACCCAAGCATCCCAGTGACGGCGACCCTTAACTTCTGGCGATCCCACTCCGGCGACCATCCCCGATGGTAACCACATCCCTCTTCCCCATTTCTCTCTCCTCCTTCTCCACTCAAACCATCTCATTCAACCGCCCCCACCATAACTCCCAACATCACCCCTTCCTCCTCCACCCGGGTTCCCGTCAGCCGTTCTCTACCGCCGCCCTGGCAGCCGCGCGCCACCCAGGGCGCCACCTTGGGGGAGCACCTCCTCCTTCCACCCTTCTTTTCTCTTAATCTTTTTTTCTCTTTCTCCTTCTCAATATATCTCTCTCTCCCTACGTTTTCCCTCTCTCCTTCCCTGAATTTCCCTCTCTTAATTTCTCTCTCTTCCTGCGTCTCTCTCTTTATCTTTCCTAGTTTGTTCTCTCTCTCTCTCTTCCTGTGTCTCTCTCTCTCCTGTTCTCTCTCTCTCTCTCCTGTCTCTCTCACCCCCATATTCTCTCTCTCTCTCTCTCTTCTGTTCTGTCTCTTTCTCCTAGTTTTCTCTCCCTCTCTCCATATATATATATACATATATATTTACATTTTATTATATATTGGTTTTGTGCATGTGTTCTTGGGATTCTAGATTTCACGGCGTTTTCAGAGATTTAGGCGAGTGTCCTCGCCTCGTTTTAGGTTTCTACGCTTCGACGGGTCGACTTGTAATTTATTTCGTATTCGATCTTATTTGTATTCATATTTTGTATTGGACTGTGCCTTTATATTTGTATGTGGCCGAGTGCCCAAGGTTGCATATGTATTATGCCTGTGATGAATATTTGTACTAGGGTTATTTATTTTCTGTACATATACGATACCTGAGATGTGTTTTTTTTACTTCTTTATACCATGCGTAGCTGACCCTTCGTGGTCGTTAGCCTCCAGGCTCTACACTCAGCCTCCGGGCTTTACCACTCAGTGGTAGCCTAGTTCTTATCATGTATATATGTATGCATGTGTAGTACTAACAGTGCAGGTGCCCTTGTATCAACTCTGTGTTTCTGCCCACTCCCGGAATGGCTACCCAATAGATTAGAGGCCTTGCACCCTTTTGGGTTTTGTGGTAGCTACCGAGAGTGCGCTTAGACCCTGGGTACTCTAGCCTTCGGGCTCTCGCCCACTTCCTCAAAAGAGGAGTGCGCTTAGACCATAAGGTCTCTCATGCTCCGCCTCGTAGGCATGCTTAGACCACAATGCTTTTTCACTAGATTCGCCTAGGTGGAACTCTGCCAGAATTTTGACTCTCCCTTTTAAGCTGAATCATTTCCCAGTAGCTTCGTCAAGCGCTCTAGTAATTAAACACTATTTGCTGCCCGTGCCTCCAGCTTACTTAGCTCTGCTTAGATGTTCACTTGCTTGCTAATCGCTTGTTTGATAGTTTATTTATTCTTTTATTAATGGTTGTGAAGAGTTTGTAATCTTACTTATACTGTTTTCCTGAGACTGCATGATTTTTCAGTATTCGTATCGATCTCTTATATCAGTAATGTTTTCATATATCGCTTGACATGCTTTCACTTGATGTACTAACATTTACCATACTGTCTCTTGTCACCTGACCTGTTAATCACCTGGTAATTGATACCTGACTCCTGACTTATTATCAGTATCACATCTCTTGTGCCTGCACCCTGAGGGATGGTGAGTGGAGCTAAGTGCCACACCACACACGTAATGGGGGACACCTCTTGGTATCCGTGGGGGCCACCTCTAGGTATTCACATTGCATCCTCTTTGCTTCTGTTACTCAGAATGCATATGGTATGGAGCTAAGTGCCACACTGAGCAAAGTTTCACACCAAACACGTGTTGTGGGCTACCTCTTGGTATTCGTGGGGACTACTCCTAGGTATCCACTACCGTATCCGTGACACGTAACAATAGTACTATTAGAAACTTGGATATTTGGTCTCTCCTTCGTTCGGATACGGGTACTCACATATCAGATCCAAATGACTTCTATTGGAGTACACATCGTAGTACAGACTACTAGTGGTGTGAGACATTGGTAGGGAGATGATTGAAATATCAGACGGTACTGATATTTATTTTTAAATTTCCTGACCTCTTGTTTACTAATTTGTATCAGAATGCTTGTGACTCAATACTTGATCCTGCATCAGATATAACTTAATTACCAAACAAAAAAAAAGTCAGGAGTGGGAGTTATTAAATCACTTCCTCATCCGAATAATGGTGCCTGCATATCAGAGTTCGGATTAGGCTCTACCAGAGTGCGAACCCGGTGTGAACTGCCAGTATGGGATACTGGAAGAAAATGATTCGAATAACAAGTGACACTGATTGTTATTATTGTAATATTAGGTTATCCTATCCATCACTTGTACATGATCTCTGTGACATTATAATTACTCCTGACATTCTTATTCTGTTACATTGAGGCAATCAAGTTGTATGAGCTCAGGTTATGGTGATATGGGGTATATAGTATATTATGAGGGTTTGCTTGTTCGGATTATCCCCTCGACGTATCAATCTCATGAATCCAAAGTCTAAGCCTATACAACTAGTTTTGTCCACTCTTGTATTTAATATATTACTTGATGTCTTATCTTTTGCTTTTGAGTACCTATGCTCACAACTCAGTTTCGATGCATGCTTTCTTTACTCGGATTTATCGTTATGCATGTGCTCGCTTGATTCCTGGTTTTTCACTGATTTCCTGATTTTCGTTCATGTTTCTGGTCAACGCCTATACTTGCTTGCCTAAATCACATTACTTGATTCTATACACGTGTGCCTGACTATGCATGCCGCTTCGCATTCACCTCACCATTCATTGGGGAGTTATGACTCCCCTGGATCTGCATGTCCAGATCCCGGAGCTTGGAACTTGTGAATTCTCCCGGTTGCTGATCAGAGATGCGTAGCGTTAGCGTGAAACATTGGCAAACCGTCTAAGGTCCTATCCTTCCAGGCCTCTTGCTCTGTTCTTGAGTTTATTTTTGTGACTCGTGAGCACCTTTGTACAGTTCATAATTGTATAGCACTTTGTATTCTTAATTAATCCATGAATTAATGTTTTGTATGCATAATATTTGTTGTGGGATTTCCTTTCAACCACCTTTGTCAAATCATAATTAAATAAAACTCACTCACAAGATTTAATTCGCTTCAGCCAACCTCTTTTTTAAAGAAGGGCGCGCGTTCAAAAAGGCCTAAATGCCCCTCCATAGGATTAAGCTAAGGACTGCGACCATGATCACATTCCTTACAAAAATGCTCTATTTCTGAGTATTTATTAGGAATGTGATTATGATCACGGTCCCCACAAAAAAATGCCATTGTTCTTGGTCTTTATGATCACAATCCTCTTTATTAGACTGCAATCATGATCATAGTCCTTAAAAAAAATATCATGCTCATAAGTTTTTATAGAATTGCAACCATGATCGCAGTTCTCTTTATTAGGATTGTGAGCCTAATCACAGTCCTTATAAAAATGCCTTGTTTTTTAGTTTTTGGTTCCAGTCCTCACAAAAACACAAATTTCCACCTTAAATTGGGACTAGGATAATGATTACAGTCCTCACAAATCGATCACAAACACAAACAAAACTAATTGTGAGCACAAACAACGGGATCTGCAAAAGATTTATTCCAAATAAAATTTATTCTAGGGGCTCCGCCTCCTGCAACCCCCAGGAGGGGCTTATCGCCCCTTTCCAACTCTCACGTTGATCTTACCGTGAAGGTCGATCCACAAATTACTCTGTGAGGGTCAGAGTTGAGGGGAGAGCAACGTAGGGGACGATGTGGAATGTTAAAAAAAGAAATAAAAATATATAAAGATGTGCTGGTTAGGAAGAATCAGTTTATGCTGATGTGGATGAGACTGTAACGAATAAAAATATGGGGTGATTTTTTTTCCTAATTATAAGAAAAGTAGGCGACTGTTGGGAATTTTTTCATTTTCTTTCTATGTTGATTTTTTCTTTTGATTTTTTATGCCACCGTGCAATCTTCCTATCTGTATCTCCCTGTGATCTTTTAAATTTTTGAAAAATAAATCTAGAAGCTACCCTTCTGAAACATAAATCAATTATTGAAATTACCTTTTTATCATGTCCAACCATCCCTTTCTTTCTTAAATGCTAAAGAGTTTAGCTTAGTCTCCTATCTCTTAATTGTTACTGAGATTAATTTTTTAAGAACCTTTTCCAATATAAAATCTTAAATAATCATCTAAAAGTACTAACTATTCACCTAGCCTCTTGTATTTATTTTATTTTCATTCTTATTAAAATAACATAAAAATTGCTCTCTCGTATGAGCTTCAAAATCTCTTGTCATCGTTCCTCGATGAATTCTAAATTTAAGCATAAGTGATTAAATGAACATATAAACTTCACTGCAATAGAAATCCATATTTGATATATCTTTAAGTGAATATATTGTTTTTAAGTAAATAAATTTTTAATTTTTTAAAAGTACAATTTTGTATCTTTTTGTTACCTCAACTTCTCTCTGATTAAATTATTTTATCTAACTTTTTATAATTTCAGCAACACATGAATTATATTGTGTTTTAATTTTACATTTTTATACTAAATTTTTTGCTGAACTAAAAAATATATCTTAAATATGTGTGCACTAAGAAATATATCTTATCATCAAATTTCAAAAGATTAAACTACATCCATTTTATCATTTTTTTGAACAAATTGTTAATCTATAATTTAAATTTTAAACTGTATACTATTTAATTTGAAAAAGTTGACAACTTCAAATTAATCCTAGCAAGGCATATCATGAAAAACTTGTTCTTATTTTTTTCTAAATTAAAAAGTTGAAGAACAGGAAAAAAATCTGATATGTTGTTACCCTTGAGATGTGGGTAAGGCAAATAGCATAATAAAACTTGTTCCTATTTTCAGAAAATTAATAGTAAAAGAAAAGAAAATTCTAATATACAGAAGTGGGCTTTGAATGATTCAATTTGGAGTACAAACCCGATGCTAGACCTAGTTGCCATAGCTGAGGAATTTATTCTTAGTTGAGTTTGATAATCTGCACCAAAAAAAACACATTCAAAATGTTTAATTGTTTAGCAAATCATGAATTTAGAAAACAGATAATAAGTTAAAATGAGAAATACTAAAATTAAAAAGTTTTCATTAGAATCCCCCGACGTCAACTTGAATGCCCAATTCTTAGAGACATATACCCAATTATTAGAGATATATATTGTATTGTTATTGAAATAGACACGACACGCAGACACATGACAAATTCTTTAAAATACACACGACATGTGTGTTGGACACGCATGTCGGACGCGTTTCAAACACGATACACATGTCGAACATATTTCAAACACGACATGACTTCATGATAAAAGTGTTTGCGCTACATAGGAGAGTAACAATGCTACTGCTGATATCAGTGAAGAGTATTCTGAGAGTAGTTTGTCAAGCTTTCTTTAATTCCTTCATATACACCAAATCCTCTCAAAGACCTTCGTCTGGGAGAAATGGAAAATTATATTGATTCATTAAATTTCAAATTGGCACTTGCTAATATACATACTTGCAACCCTCAAGACTCATGTAAATACAATGTGAGTCATTAAGTGAACTAGTTTATACCAAATCCTATACTTATTCCAAACTGATACAAACTAAAAACATAAATTCAAGCAACAAAGTAACAAAACTAGCAGAAAAAAAAAAGAAAAGAAAGAAAGAAAGAACGAACAAGTATCCAATTTTACAAACTTTCAAAAATATTTCTTGGACCACTCAGCAGTTAAGATGACTCATCCTTTGCAAAGAACTTTGCCAAGCCAAAATCTGCTATCTTGGGTTTAAACCTCTTTAACATAAATCCAAGTGATTCAAACCAAACCCTTTTTTCTTTTGGCGAGGGGCATTTTCAAAGCCCACCAAGTCTGAGATGGTCTCTGGAACTGAATTTGCTTGGTGTTTTGGGAGAAACGAGAAAAAGCAGTCGAGATAGAAAGGGGATCTGGGGTTGTTGTCGCTGCTGTAGCTAGAATCTCTTTATTTTTCTTTTTCGTTTTTTACAGGAGGAAAGGAGAAATTGCAAAAGATAAGAGTTTGACGCTGTCGTTGATGAGATCGGTTGTGCTAGCGTGAGAAGAGGTTAGTTTTGATCAAATATTCTACTTAACAAGTAATTCCAACTCTACGAATCCAGTATAGTTAGCCTAATATATGCTTTCATGTCTAAATCTATGAATTTTTTTTTTATTGGTTGTAATATTCATCTTGTTACACCTCATACTTTGACCTAAATTTTAAATGAAAGTGGATATGTTATATAAAAAAAAATTAGAAATAAGAATAGTAGAGGCAATAGATTTTGAAAAATTGAACTGAGTATGACTTGATTGAATACTTCACAAGAAAAGTTCCCTTTTAATCCTCCATGATAAACATCAATTATAGGACTCTTGTTTTCTAATCCACAAGACAAGGAGTACTCGAAAGATGAAATCAAGTGATAAGGGAATAATCTTTATATTTATAAAAAAAGAATAAATAACAAACCATAAGATATGAGCTCTAATGATTACTAGATTATCTGAATATAAACATATATCAACATGTGTAACATAGAGCGTAAAATTATAGAAAAATTGCTTGAAATTTCACATGGTATTACTATGTTAGTTCCTGGGCAATTGCGCATTGATCTTACGATTCTAGTAAATGAAAACTAAAAGATGAGTCTAAGTTAACAAAGGGTGAAATTTTTAGTTGTTAGAAGGTCCAAGAGTAGTTCAAGACACGTATTTTGGAAATAATTGAGAATTTTAATAGCGATGACTTCACAGTAAGTGAGGAACAAATGCTCTGTAATTTATAATTGTTTTGAAATGGATAACCTTTTGAGTTTTTATGTAAAAGATGTGTTTATGCACATAAAACACATTATGTAATAATAGTATTGTGACACTCTTGAAGTATTATTTTCTTGAACCAAGAGTAACATATGCTCTATTTTCTCATATAGTCACAAGCATAAGAAGCATGTACATTGACTAATGATTCTTGATTGTGACATGATACTATTTGGATAACTCGTATGACTATATTTTTTCCCTATACCATGTGCGTAAATGCGATGAATAATACCGAAATATTTGAAAATTAAGCAAGCTACTAGTCCTCAATGTGTCCCTCCATGAGGGTCTATTAATAAGGCAGCTCGACCACATGGTACATGGGTAAAATACAACCGTACGAGATAACCAAATAGTATCATATCATAATCAATTTATTAGGCATGCTCCATGCGCGTGGATCATATGCTGAGTATATCACTATATCAAAAAATTATGCTACGAGTTCTAAATGTGTTCCTTCAATGAGCATGTTTATCCGTGCATGTTGTTGATAAGGTTTAGTGACTTAATAGTAGTGAGACCCAAGTCAACCGTGCTAAAAAGTGTTGATCACATTCAAACATAGCCTACCTAATCCTGATGCAGGAAAACATATTATAAAATATTATATGTGTTGTATTTATTCTTTATCATTACTTTGGTATGATTTTATGATTTGATCTAAACAAGCCATTTATCATGTTATATATATTTTTGTGATTTTAAAATGTGAATTGCATGACTCGCGCATTCACTTATTGACCCTCAGCTCACTCTACCGCTACAGTTTTATTAATAGTTGAGAATCTTGAGATGTTAATCAAGTGGAGTATTGTGAAAGGACTTGATATTTATGCAGTTTCTTTGGAGCTAGTATCACATTGAAGTTAGGCAATAAAAATATTAAATTTTGTATCTCTTACTTAGGGTGTGTTTGGTATTATTTCTGTTTAAAATAAGTTCAAAAGGACTTATCTAAAAGTGCTTTCTGAAAAAATGCTTTTGCATAATTTAAGTTTTTTGGTTACATTAAATTTTTAAGTGCTTACAAAAAATATAAATATTTAAAATAAATTTATTAGAGAAAATAATGATAGAAATTAACATGTGAGGGAAACTTTAGTAAGATTCATAACCTATAACAAAAGAAATAGAGAAGAATTCATTAAAAGATCATCTTACATGGAGATCATGAGAGAGAAAACAAGGAAAAAAGAGTAGATGGGCTTTTGGTTTATGTGGTTGAGAAGTTAGATAAGTAACTTTTTGACTTTTTTTGGGTCAAAATCCTATTTTAAAGTGGTTATCAAGCATTATATTTGGGAAAGACAGTTATTTGCTTTAAAATCCATGAAAGCACTTATAAGAAGCAACACCAAACACACCCTTACAATTTGATAATAATCCATAAATGGATATTAAAATTGACGTCATTTACTTGTTTGATTAATTTATAATTATATTTATTAAATATTTTCTAGAATGAAACGTTTGTTGCTTAAAAGAGGCCTTGCAGTTTCTGATGTTAAGAAGCTGATGGTCGTGTCATGCAACCGCTATAAATAAATACATGTTTTCATGGTGGGACATTTGAACCTTTTACTAGAGTAATTCAAGCCAAATTTTGGATTTGTCTAGTAAGATGTATCAAGTTTTTATTGAAAGTTTAATATGTGGTGAGACTTGCTTTGGTTGTAAACTCCTTCATTTATGATGTTTGTGGCTATTTACAGGTGGTTTTGTTGTAGGAAGGTTCATGACTATATTGTCATGAGAAGAGTTCAATGTCATCAGTTTTGAGTTTTTATGGTCTGATGAGATAAACAGAGAGCCGGATCTTGTTAACGAGTATAAGAGACAAGGCAAGTATGTGTTTTACCTTAATCAAGATTTTGAATGGATTAGGAGATGTGCGCGAATTCTATCTTTTAGTTATATCCAAACTCCACCATGAAATTGTGCATCATCCAAAGATTGTGTATGTTTTGTATTTACGTTGTCCAGAGAAGATTAGTATTGGATAACTAAACATCATACTACATTTACTAATGTCGATAAGATATTGCAAAAGAGCAAAATTCCAAACTCCTCTTCTTTTTCTCTATACTTGCAGCCATAGTTTCTTCTACCCTCTACCAAACTCCCACCCGATATCAAAAAATCAAGCTCTATTCTGTCGTGTTGATCCAACCCAGACACTATGCGTGCAAACGAATTGTACACAGGTTAACCATATTTGTTGGCCCAATGGCCTTCCACTTTAGTTTTGATGATGATCAACACTCATGTAGTTATGTTTACTAATATTCTTGTGTTTCTAGTTTCAGATCATTAACAGGATATTAGGTTGGTGATTAGCTTCAACAAGATGATTAGAAGCTATTCATGATGATTCCGGTGCCAAAGCTTAAAGATCATACTTTTGCACTTGGAGAATCACGGAGTTTGGACCGAGTCTACTTGAAGATGAAGATCGTCAAGAAGACTTAGGTATCTAGTTTAGAGTTTGTATTTTAGATCCATATTTGTAAAGCTTAGTTTAGTTGATATGCTCAAGTGCACAAAACACACACGTTTCATGATTTGGTTTTGGTTTTCATGAATAATAGATCAAACAAGTTTACCTTATACCTATGTATATTAGATATGTTCTAGAAATACATACATGCTTTAAACTTGCTAGACAAACTTATTTTGACTATCCTATTCATGTTTTGGAAAATTCTAGTTTGATAAAATACAAGTTTTGTTTTTGATAAAATTGGCAAGACACAAAAATGAATTGATATGATTGATATATGTCTTGAAATTTTTATCACAAGTTTGGTTATCAAAGTAAAATGATAAAACAAGTTTTAGAAAAACATATTTTTAGAAAAACAGTTTTTATTGTGATTAAAACTATTTTTTAGATTTACTGTGAATTTATGGGATTTTTATTGAGTGAAAAGACCTATTTTCAAATCCCGTATCTGTGCAGAACTGAGGACTGGCTGACAGGCCAAGTCGGTCGACTGGACCGGTCGACCGCACCATAGGCCGGTCGACCGGGACGGTCGACCGACGTGCACAAGTCTGTGCACGTTTTGGAGTCTCTGGGACGGTCGACCGGGCCGGTCGACCGAGATGAGAGTTCTGCTCTCAGGATGTTTCAGTCGACCGGGTCGGTCGACCGCTTTTGCCCAACGGTCACATTTTTGACCGTTGGCGGTCGACCGGACCGGTCGACCGGCAGTCTGTCAGACTGCCAACTCAGCCTAACGGCTAGTTTTGTATAGGGGCTATATAAACCCCATCTCTTTGGGGATTTTGGCTAAGTTTTCTAAGAGAAAAATTTTCAGTTTTCTGAAGTGTTTAAAAGAGTTTTCAAAAGAGTTTTAAGTGCAAAAACTTCTCATCTTTATTGTTTTAGGGTTTTTGGAAAATCAAAGAAAAATAGGTTTTTGGGATTTTTGCTTAGATCTTCAATTCTATCATATTGCAAGTATTTTTCCCAAAGATTTTTCTTTGTTGCTTGTTTCCAAAAACACTTGTTTTTCACACTTGAGCTATCTTCTATCCTAAACTATTAGGATCTTGTTTTTGTGGAAAAAGATAAGAGAAAAAGAAAGAGAAGAGTTTGAGGTTGTTTGTTGTAAACCTCTTTGTTGTAAACACCCTTTTTATTTGTGAATCCCTCTTCGGTAGAGGTGATCGGGTGATTGGTTTGTATCCCTCAAGTGTGAGGTGATTGAGATTGGTTGTGAGCCTCTTTGGTAGAGGTGTTGTTGTTGGTTGTTGTTGGCCTCGGTGGAGGTTGTATTGAGAGAGGAGTTAGGTACTCCTAGAGTTGTAAGAAATCCTCTTCGGTAGAGGTTCCCTCGGTGGGAGTTGAGATAGTGGAAATCCTACACGGTGGTGTAGGCGGGGATGTAGAGCAAGGTGCTCGAACCTCGAAACAAATCTTGGTGTTTGCGTATTGATCCATTGTCTCTCTAACTCTCTCTCTCTTATATTTGTGCAAAGCATCATATTCATATCAACATATCATATTTGCTTGTGTTGAGCATAACTCATATTGCCATATCATATTGCTTGAGTTGCCTTGCATTATTTCATATTGCTATATCCTTTATTGCTTGCTTGATTGTGTGTGCACATATTTCATATTGCTTGGATTGCTTGTGTGTGTGTGCCTAACTTGTACTCATCCAACAAGAGCTTCACATAGCGCCTCAACCCATTTCAAGGGGAATCAAGGTGAGTTAGTCCAGAGCCTCGCAAGGGGAATTCGGCTACACTTGTTGTATTGTATTAGTTTGTGCATAACTTGCATTAGCTTCCGCATTTAGCGCACTTAGTTTGCATTGAGTTTCTTAGATTAGCAATTACACCTATTCACCCCCCCTCTAGGTGTTTTTCAATTCGTATCAGAGCTAGTGCTCCTGATACTTAGGCTTAACATCCTAGGAGTGATCCATTTGCTTGCTAATCTCATTTGCATTTGCTTGTTTGCACACATCTAGTTTATACCATGGACTTCATGACCCCACCTAGCTATGATCCTTCCAACATTGATATTTGGAAGTATAGGATGTCCATGTACCTAAAGACCCTAGGTTTGCATGTTTTCCTTGCGGCCACCAAGAGATGTTATCTTGGTGATTGCAATCATATAGGGGCCAATGCACAAGCCCTAGAGGCTATTAGAAGCACTTTATCAAAAGAATATCTTTTACGTGTTTCTAATCTTGATTCCGCTTTTGCAGTGTGGAACAAGTTGACAACAACCACTAACACCTCCAAGCTTCAATTGCAAATCCAAGAAGAGGAATCTAGTGGAGAATCCAACTCTCAATGCTTCATGGTCCAAGGGAATGACTCCCTTGAGGTACACTCGGAAACTCCATTAGATAGTGATGATGATGCTAGTTCTTCTAGTAATGATATTGTTGATCCCCATGCTCTAAATGAAGAACTTTCAATAGTATGTGAAAAGTTAATTGAAAAATATAAGATTTTGAAAAAGAAAAGTCTAGAAATTGAAAAGAAAATAAGTGTTTGCGTTCTAGACTTGATTGTGTTTTGCAAGAAAAGGTTGAGGTCTATAATGAAAGGGATTCATTAAGATCTCAATTAGAACTTGCACTTAAAGAAAATGAGTTTTTGAAAAATAAAAATGATTGCCATGCTCTTTTGAAGAAAAATGATAACTTGTCTTCAAAGTTGATTTTATTTTAAAAGAGAATGTTGATTTGAAAAATAAAATTATTTCTATTTCAAATGATCTAGATGTTTGTTTAAAGAAAACATTGTTTTGCAAAATAAGATTGATGCACATGTTTGCCATGCTAGGGTAGTATCACACACTTTACCTATTGCATGCCACACTTCTTCTTCTAAGATTAATGATGATATTTGTTTGCTTAAGAAGAAGGTTGATTGTTTGGGCTCCACTATGAGCCAATGTGCCTTGAACCACACTCGGTTGGAAAACTTGGTTCGAAAGAAACAAGTTCCATCCTTTATGCATGCACACCCATCACGGCATACACATGCTCCTCACGGACACACCCATCACCATATGTATGCTCATGTGTACACTTGTACACATTGTGGACGTAAGGGCCACCTTGCTAAATTTTGTTTTGATAGATTACATACTACTAATTTAGCAAAGAAATTTGTTTGGGTTAGAGAAGGGACTAACCCCCATGGACCCAATAAGAGATGGGTACCAAAGACCACCCCTCCTTTGTTTAATGTAGGTGTGGGCTCTCACATGACGTGAGAGTGATGACACCTTGGAGTGGATGCGTTCCGGACTTCATGGAAATCAAATTGGATGCATCACTTTCAAGGGAAGATTTGGTGGAGATGACCACCATGTTTTGGAGACAAGGAGAGTTGCTTCTTCGGTTTTGGTAACAATCCTTTACTCCCATTTATTGTTTACATGCTTTCCATGTTTTAATGTTTATAGCATGTTTTTGATGTCTATGGATTAGTATGTTCATTCCATGTTTATTAGATCCTTGACATACATATATAGTATTTGAGACACACACGCTTGTATGAACCCATATTTAGTGTTCTCACTTTTGTTTAAGCTATAATGTACATCATGAATCTAATACATGTGAATTTACATAGTAATCATGTTTTAGTTTTATCATGATGACTTTTATATTTGTTTTGATGCTTCATGTTTTGAATATATGTTTAGATGCTTGTTTTCATTAAGACTAGTTATATACTTGTACATAGAGTGGGCTACAAATAAATCTATATATGCTGAGCTTGATTGCTTATTTGAACCCATTAGATGTGCTAGTATAGTCTAGTTTTGATGATTCATACATTTCAAACTTGTATTCCATTTTTGGATTTGTTTTATGACTGTGTGTTTCACTTCATGTATATGTTTGTATTGCCAAACTTTAAGATATACATGTATACCCCTTGAGTCATTTGCCTTTCATGCAAATCTATATTTGGACTCAATGTGTTTAGGGATATGTATGTATACTTCATGTTTGACAATTCATACATATACCTTGAAATGAAATTTGTTGTGATGAAAATTTAGTTTTTCATGTTTCATGTATTTATGTTTAACTTCATGTATATGTCTATCTAGTTCAAACTAATCTTATACATATACATCTTTTTGAGCCACGTGCCTTCATGAATATACATTTAGTGGACTCGTTGAGTTTTGGATATGTATGTATATTTTAGCTTGTATTAGACATACATATGCCTTGAAGATTAAATAAGGAGTTTTATATGATTTTTCATGTTTTTGATGGAATTATGTTTTAAGGAATAATTGAGCTTAATGAAATATTTTTCATGATTATGATCTTCACATATTATTTGTACACTCATATCTATTGCTCATGTTTTGTTTCTCATGAGTTATGCTTTATTGGTTAGAGTGATGATTATCATATGAATTTCAATTTTGTTTTATTCCTTGCTTGAAGGATTTCGTGCTAGTTAACAAATTTTCCATTTAACTAGTTGCGGCGTTCTTCATTTTGGTAGTGATTTTCAAACAAAACTACATTTTCAAATCTATCTTTGAAAACCCCTACCTTCT
The DNA here is from genome assembly GCA_038442645.1 of Agave tequilana. Classification (NCBI taxonomy): domain Eukaryota; kingdom Viridiplantae; phylum Streptophyta; class Magnoliopsida; order Asparagales; family Asparagaceae; genus Agave; species Agave tequilana. The sequence continues at coordinate 157,045 of JAVJIF010031067.1, forward strand.
AAGGGCGGTAGGATGGGAGATCATGCTCATGTATGCCCTAAATTGAAAATCTTTAAAACTTGAATTATGATTGGGTGGTAGATAATATGATGTATACACTTGAACTTATTGTTATGTCAATTGGTATCATTGAACTCTTTCAATTGGTATCATTTTGACCTTTTGTATACTCATATGTTTATTATGTATGTATGTATGCTTTAAATTCCAAGTATATCAATTTCTATTGGTATCTATCTTTCATACATATATATGTTTGTATTTATGCTAGTGCTTGAGTTTCAATTTTGTTTAAATTGATTACTTTTAAATTGTTATCAAGACTATGCATGTCTTTAGTTTGTATCTCATAAAGGGGGAGAAAATTTGATTTTGTATTTCAATTGGTATTTGTACTCCCACTCTTTATGATCAAAAGTTGTTATTTTGAACATATGATGTCAACATCAAATTTGTTTATATGTTTTTTTTCAAAATAAAATATATTCTTACAATTGGTATCAAAATTTGTGTTTAGACATTCAAAATTTGTTATGTTCTTTTACAATTGGTATTTGTTATGTTTAATTACAATTGGTATCTCAAAAAGTTGTTTAAAGAAAATATTCAAAATTTTGATTTGTAATTCCTATATGCAAGGAGAGCTTAACATCTCTCTTACATATAGATTCATGTTGAGTATATTATAAATTGAGGAGCTTGACAACTCTTCTTTATATGATATACGTGTGTAGGGGGGGCTTCACATCTCCTCTTATGCATTACATAATATGTGTTATGTGAATTGGGGCTTGTCATCCCTTCTTCATGTAATGCATATGTGTAGGGAAGCTAACTTAGCGTCTTCCTCTTCATGAATGTATATAGCATATAACATATATTGATTCTTGTTTATTGGTATCAAGATGCTTCATTGACATATTTTCAATTGATATCCAACTTGATTGTCACCCCTTATTGACTTTGTTTTTTGTTTTAGACAAAAAGGGGGAGAACATTGTTTGCATTGTTTTGATTGACAAAAAGGGAAGAAAGATTTTTACCCCTCATTTTATCTATGGTTTTGATTGTTTACCCCTTTGTTGATGATTGACAAAAAGGGGGAGAAGTATTTGAGTTTTATATGCATGCTTATGTTTTATATGCATATATTATGTTTTAATCTCAAGAATATTAAGTTTAATTGATATATAGAGTTTGCTTTGTAATTGGTATCTAGAGCTTATCTTGTTTTGAATATTCCATTTGATATCTAGAACCATTTATTGTTTATGCATATGCGTGTTTCATTGCATATATTTATTGTTTATCCCTATGCATGAGTTAAGGGGGAGCTTCTTTGAAGCTTATCTTTAATCCATGCATATATAACTCCATGAGTTTTGTCATCATCAAAAAGGGGAAGATTGTTGGCCCAATGGCCTTCCACTCTAGTTTTGATGATGATCAACACTCATGTAGTTATGTTTACTAATATTCTTGTATTTCTAGTTTCAGATCATTAACAGGATATTAGGTTGGTGATTAGCTTCAACAAGATGATTAGAAGCTATTCATGATGATTCCGGTGCCAAAGCTTAAAGATCATACTTTTGCACTTGGAGAATCACGGAGTTTGGACCGAGTCTACTTGAAGATGAAGATCGTCAAGAAGACTTAGGTATCTAGTTTAGAGTTTGTGTTTTAGATCCATATTTGTAAAGCTTAGTTTAGTTGATATGCTCAAGTGCACAAAACCACACGTTTCATGATTTGGTTTTTGGTTTTCATGAATAATAGATCAAAACAAGTTTACCTTATACCTATGTATATTAGATATGTTCTAGAAATACATACATGCTTTAAACTTACTAGACAAACTTATTTTGACTATCCTATTCATGTTTTGAAAAATTCTAGTTTGATAAAATACAAGTTTTGTTTTTGATAAAATTGGCAAGACACAAAAATGAATTGATATGATTGATATATGTCTTGAAATTTTTATCACAAGTTTGGTTATCAAAGTAAAATGATAAAACAAGTTTTAGAAAAACATATTTTTAGAAAAACAGTTTTTATTGTGATTAAAACTATTTTTTAGATTTACTGTGAATTTATGGGATTTTTAAATCCCGTATCTGTGCAGAACTGAGGATTGGCTGACAGGCCAAGTCGGTCGACCGGACCGGTCGACCGCACCATAGGCCGGTCGACCGGGACGGTCGACCGACGTGCACAAGTCTGTGCACGTTTTGGAGTCTCTGGGACGGTCGACCGGGCCGGTCGACCGAGATGAGAGTTCTGCTCTCAGGATGTTTCGGTCGACCGGGCCGGTCGACCGCTTTTGCCCAACGGTCACATTTTTGACCGTTGGCGGTCGACCGGACCGGTCGACCGGCAGTCTGTCAGACTGCCAACTCAGCCTAACGGCTAGTTTTGTATAGGGGCTATATAAACCCCATCTCTTTGGGGATTTTGGCTAAGTTTTCTAAGAGAAAAATTTTCAGTTTTCTGAAGTGTTTAAAAGAGTTTTCAAAAGAGTTTTAAGTGCAAAAACTTCTCATCTTTATTGTTTTAGGGTTTTGGAAAATCAAAGAAAAATAGGTTTTTGGGATTTTTGCTTAGATCTTCAATTCTATCATATTGCAAGTATTTTTCCAAAGATTTTTCTTTGTTGCTTGTTTCCAAAAACACTTGTTTTCCACACTTGAGCTATCTTCTATCCTAAACTATTAGGATCTTGTTTTTGTGAAAAAAGATAAGAGAAAAAGAAAGAGAAGAGTTTGAGGTTGTTTGTTGTAAACCTCTTTGTTGTAAACACCCTTTTTATTTGTGAATCCCTCTTCGGTAGAGGTGATCGGGTGATTGGTTTGTATCCCTCAAGTGTGAGGTGATTGAGATTGGTTGTGAGCCTCTTTGGTAGAGGTGTTGTTGTTGGTTGTTGTTGGCCTCGGTGGAGGTTGTATTGAGAGAGGAGTTAGGTACTCCTAGAGTTGTAAGAAATCCTCTTCGGTAGAGGTTCCCTCGGTGGGAGTTGAGATAGTGGAAATCCTACACGGTGGTGTAGGCGGGGATGTAGAGCAAGGTGCTCGAACCTCGAAACAAATCTTGGTGTTTGCGTATTGATCCATTGTCTCTCTAACTCTCTCTCTCTTATATTTGTGCAAAGCATCATATTCATATCATCATATCATATTTGCTTGTGTTGAGCATAACTCATATTGCCATATCATATTGCTTGAGTTGCCTTGCATTATTTCATATTGCTATATCCTTTATTGCTTACTTGATTGTGTGTGCACATATTTCATATTGCTTGGATTGCTTGTGTGTGTGTGCCTAACTTGTACTCATCCAACAAGAGCTTCACATGGCGCCTCAACCCATTTCAAGGGGAATCAAGGGGAGTTAGTCCAGAGCCTCGCAAGGGGAATTCGGCTACACTTGTTGTATTGTATTAGTTTGTGCATAACTTGCATTAGCTTCCGTATTTAGCGCACTTAGTTTGCATTGAGTTTCTTAGATTAGCAATTACACCTATTCACCTCCCCTCTAGGTGTTTTTCAATATTTGTTTTTTTTTTTTTAAGCATACAAGGGGATGAATATTGGCCGTTGTTAGAATTTTAAACTCAATATCCATGTAATCAGATTAAATCTGTAAATTTGGAGGGAGAACATGAAGTTGGCCTCTATAAGCCTCTTTTTACTGTGAAGTGAGCATAAAATATAAATTGCACCAATTTAACCTTTTACTAATTACGGTACTACTAATACAATGCCTTTATATGCCAAACTTTCGGGATCAGCGAAGACATTACATATTTTCCCAAGAGGAAAATACATGATCACAGACTCAGATCAGTTAATTTGTGATTGTTTAAAATTGTTCACCGAGGTGAATCTCACTCTTTGGTTCTTTATTAATCTTCACACTCATAAGAGGTGAATGAGAAGTCACCGTTAAGTTTCTGCTTACCTCTCTTTGTTACCTCAAAAATCCAAACTTACCTCGAGGTGTTTTCTTTGGATTTATTTTTTATTACAGGCAATGTGCTCATATCTAAATGTATACTGCTAAGGTTATCATGCCTCACTGTAATTCAAATTAACTATCTACTATAGTGAAATATATTTTTTTAATATTTTGGAATTAAGGTTCGTCAAAATCTTTTGATTTGGTGTACCATTTTTACATGTTCTTAGAATCCATTTATTCTTGGTAGTAAATTTGTTTTCTGCTTGTGTTTTTCCTTACCAAGGAACAAAATAATGCCCGTTAGATAGATCAATTATGGTCATTTTGCAAGGAAAAAGGTGGTAAGAGAGTTCTTTATTCATCTTATTTTAGTCGTCATGTTGAAGAAAGTAGATCTACTAGCGTATAAGTAGAATCAACAATATTTAATACTTCAGGCATACGTTCTTTTAAGGGATTTTTAAAAACATAAATAAAGGAGTCATCATTCTGCCCCCTATTTTCAACCATTACAGCTGGTGTTAATCAGCTTTGCGATACTCTTGTCAGTGAAGGAAGCTCGATGATCACCCTTATGAAAAGTTTAATTTGCAAATAAACTTTATGCAACTTGTATTGCATTTCCATTTAAAAAGATTATATTTGTAAAGAAATAAAAAAGTATAAAAAATAATAAAGGCAGTTGTATATATCATTTTTATTAGAAGTTGCAAACTTGTATATCCACAATCATATTCATTCTTAACATATTATTTGTTAAAATATTGATATTTTGATACATAAGAGAATTCATGTTTTCAAAAATATACTATTGATATTAAAGTATTATCTATAGCAAGTGTCATTAATATAAAAATTATGCAATATTAAAAATTCAAATTTGCAAGGGTATATATGCAAAGGGTATTTTTATCATATTGAACAAAATTATGACCATAGGGGTAATATACCTGCGAACTCTTTAAAATCACAAGTTCACATATAAATAGACTTTTGAAGGGTCAATACGCAAAATGCTAAGTTTTGGAGGGTAAATATGCAAAAAATTCATTAGTATACTATTTTCTTCTTCTCTTTTTCTTTCTTCTTTTTACTTATAATAAAACGGGTTCTTTCATATGTTCCTTCAGCAAGTTATGTTTTTGCTTATATACCCTTCTACGTTCCTTCAGAAAGTTATGTTTTTGCATATATACCCGTCAAATTTACAAGCGTACCCCTATAATCGCAATTTTGTTCAACATGATAAAATATTCTTAGCATATCTACCCACACAATTTTATTTTTAGTATTCCATGATTTTTTGATATTAATAACATATTGTAATAGATAATACTTTAATATCAATATTATATTTTTGAACACATGGATTCTCTACGATATCAAAATATCAATATTTTAATAATAATATGTTAGGGATAAATATGATAGGGGATATGCAAGCTTGAAGTTCTAATAAAAATGATATGTACACCTGCATCTTCTTTTAATTTTTTATTATTTTTTTGTAAATATAAATGCAATACAAAATGCATAAAGTTTATTTGTAACTTAAACTTTTTATAACGTATATAAAAGAATAATATTTTTGAGGGTACATTTGCAAAATTTGAATTTTCAAATATATATATACTAAGGACAGCTTTGTCATATTGAAAAAAAATTAACTGTAAAGATATATCTGCAAACTCTTTAGAATTAGATGTGTATATATGTTGATAGAGATTTTTGAGGGGTAAATAAGAAAAAGTTTAGGCTTCAGAGGATATATATGAAAAAAACCGTAATAAAACAAAGTCAAAAGTTGGAGAAAATCAAAATCAAATGAGATCAAGAGCTCCACGTGCTTCACAAGCCATAGAAGGGTCAAGCTTGTATCAAACAAAAATTTGGACTTGTATTCTCTATTGCAAAATTCTGTTTGATATGCCTCGTGAGATGACCCGATAACATAACAGTTTTTAGTAATGCGTACTTCAAAATTCAAATTTATTTGATCTCAAGAGTTTTTATCCACACATTGAACAACCCATTAATGACAGAAACAATGTATTCCTTTGTATACCAATCTCATTCTCTAGTCCCATACATTGAACGAGGAGAGAATCAATGTATTCCTTATATAGCACCTGCTGCACCTCAACTCTTTCGCATTGCAGCAAAGAGAGAAATAAGCAACGCTATGGAAGCACGTACGCAAACATTTCGCATAAGAGCAGAAAAACAAGCAGCACTATAGAAATAACACCATTTCTGTAATGCAATTTATAACTGAGGGTGAGTTATCCTTTAGCATTACTTTCCCTGACAAAGTCGAAATGATTGCAAGGTAGCATTATTTTTGTTTACAAAGCATAAATAATCATAAGCTCAGGGGAGAAGAACGACAGAAGATGAATGAAATTTGACAAGTGGTTATATAACTAATAAGTACCAGGCCGTCGTCACATGATATATCCAAAGAACAAATTACAAAACTCAATGCTTAGATCGCTCAAAATATTTCACATTATCTTGATCAGACTATGCCTAGTAACTATCAGGAACATTAAGGAATTCACATAAAGTTACAGAGACGATAGGCGGACAAATAACCAACTATACACCATCAAGTCTAAACACCCACCAATTCAATTTAAGAAGACTAGGCACCATCCTCCTCCACGTTGTTGACCCTCACACACTCATCAATCCATTCACTGTATATGTCTATAGGCTCTGTAAGCGCTGTGACAGTAGTGCAGTAACATTCTTGGCAAATATTGCAGATGGCTTCGCCAATCAAGTTCTTCATATCAATGCGACATTCAACACTGCTCCTATGATCGCAGAACGGGCAGCAGAAGACAGTGTCCAGCTTCTCCATCCGCTTCTTAGGAGGTGGCTTTGCCCTTGACTTCCTCTTGCCCATCCTTACCTTGAACCGAAGAGCGAGCGAGCGAGAGATGGGAGGAATTTGCGAAATTGAGAAGGAGAGAAAAGCAGCGTCGAATACAGAGAGAAAAAGAGGAGGCGGACTTTATATAGAGGGAACCCCAACTGAATCCGACCCGGATTCGAGTTACCAAAATAGGAATCCAAATAGCACTCGTACACCGCGCTGTTGAGAGAGGTGGAAATGATTCGAACCCATATTTATTTCTAACTGAATCCGACCCGGATTCGAGTCACCAAAATAGGAATCCAACTAGCACGAGTCGCACTAGAGGGAATCCAGCGCAATTTGTGCGGGAAGTTAAGGAAAAAAATAATAAGTCATTGATTATAATAATATAAACATTTATTTCTCATTGTCTATATTGGCCATATTAGGTATTATAATAAGTTTTGGTTACCATTTTTGACTATTTTAGAGGAAAAAAACCATTCATTATTAATAAAACTTCATATTTTGATATAAAATAATAAATCCTTAATGATTAGTATTAGTTAGTGTTGGAATACCCAACAATTAGAATAATTATCTCAACAATATTTTCAAAGATCTTAAAATATCCCATTGTTGCCATTTGTTCAAATTATTTTCCCTTTTTTTTTCCCTTTCAGTAAAAGGTGAGCCAACCACTCCTTGTTTTAACTTTTCACTTTATGACGGATAGGGCTCTAAAAAAAATTAACCTCACATAACTCTAAAAATTAAACATGTTACATTTTCCTGCGCAATCTCTTCACATTACAATTACAACCGGGAGTACACAACTCTACTATCTCAAACACAAACCTCTACACAAGAGGTGGACACTAAGCCAAAGTAAAGAAAAAGTTACAATCATGGTGATCCAATGATCACAAACAACTCTTGGTGATCTCAAAGGACCACAAACAATTTTTCTCACAAAAATAAGATCCTAAAATAGGTTTAGAATTAATAGCTCAAGTGTGAAAAATCAAAGTATTTTGGAAAAAAAACAACAAAGAAAACACTTGGAAAAAACTTCTAGATAGATATGAAAATGAAGATCAAAATTAAATTCCCAAATACTTGTTTTCTTTTGATTTTTCAAAAACTTTGAAACAAATAAATATAAAAGTTTGGCACAAAAAACTTTTTTTGAAAACTTTGTTAAAAAATACTTGAGAAGGTGGGAAAATTTACTCTTGGAAATCTTGGTGAACACTGGCCTCAAAGACCCATTTATATAGAGGTCTGAAAATATAGCCGTTGGGGTCCAGAACAGGTCAAAATAACTTGTTGGTTGACAAACCGTCGACCGCCAACAGTCGAATTTTTCGACCGTTAGGGCTCTCGGTCGACCTATCGGCCGACTGCCCCAAGGCAAACTGCATGTCGATCGACCGCCCAGTTGACCGAGGCAAGAACCAGAAAGCTAACTCTCTAGACCAGTCGACCGGGGCCAGATCCAGAGAGCAAGCTCTCTGGATAGGTCAACCGTGCGGTCGACCGGCCCAAGGCCAAGGCTGTGTGCACGTATCTGTGCACATCGGTCGAAGAGCTCTGTTTCGATCGACTGCTAGAAGGATCAGACTGGGTTTTTTGGTTTGAAAAAGTTGGCTTTTAATTTCCTATAAGATCACATAAAATCCACAAAAATAAATTCATGTAAATATTTGAAGTACAAATATATGTGACGAAAAATCAACACATATGACAAACTATTTGAACTATTTTTGAGGCATGAAAAAGTAAACTTTAAACCAAAAATCGTATTTTCTAAAAACTCAAATTTGAGATGGAAAATACGTTTTCTTCAAAACTTATATAAATACAAAAATATGATATAGAAACACATTTTGAAGCATAGTGTGTATGGATAGAATCCAATACACATATAAAAGATATATCTATATTTTTGACAATAAATCACAAATTAAGTTTTAATAAAAACAAAACTTAAAAATCATGAACTAGAATCATCAAAATAAGTTTTTCTATAATAAGAAACAATAATGTAAGTGGATGAAATCCAATATACATATAAACCAAGTAAACTTGTTTTGATTCTATCTATTCATCAAAACTAAAGATATGTTCTTGAAAATTCAAAATGGTTAGACCAAAACCAATAAATTTTGAACTTGTGTGTGTGTGTACTTGAGCATATCAAAACTAACTATCCTTACACAAGATCTAAACAAAACTAAAACAAACCTAGATACAAGTCTTCTTGTTGATCTTCATCTTCAAGATGACTCGATCTAAACATGATCCATACAGCTTGACTCCATCCGAGTACTAGATGCGATCTTGACGTAGGAGCTCTTGAATCAACATGTGTTAGCTTTAAAACTGGCTTTGAATCCTTTGTTGAAGCTATACACCTACTAAGATCTTGATCAATATCCAAAACTTATAAAACACAAGATGATTAGTAAACTTAACTTCATAAGTTAGTCATCATCAGAACTAAGGTGAAGGGCTCTGGGCCAACATATTATTTATCGTACTGAATTTTTAGGGATTTTTTCTGAATTTATCGAAACTCGGCCGGATTTCGTGTCAGCCAGTATCACTGATTGATTCTAAGAATTTATTTTGAAAAAGGAATGAATTTCTTGAATTCGATTTCACCATGTACCTTAAGATAATATTTTCTATTTTTAGAATTTTTGGAGACCTTTCCGAGTTACTCTATTTTTTCGGCTTTTCTGGTGTTTTCAGTATTTTTCCGGATTCAGAGTTTTATCTAGATATTTTCTTTTCTTTTTTCTTTTCCCTTCCATCTTTTTTTCTTCTCCACTACTTTTTCCTATTTTTTTCTTCCTATTTTTTTCTTTTCTTTTTCTTTCTGCCTCTTTTGTCCTGCACATAAACTCTCTTCAAATATCTGCTCCCTTTTCTTTTCTTATGCTTCTTTTTATTTCTTTTTCTTTCTTTCTTTTTCTTTCTTCTCCTCTAGCCAACGACAGCACAACCCCCTTCCTCCATTTCCCTCCCAAATTCTCCCCCCATCTCTCTTTACTTCTCAAATTCTCCCCCCAATCTCACTCACCATTTCTTTCTCTGTTACACTCATCAATTCCCTCTCTCTTCCTTCATCTTCTCTAGCCAAGTAAACCCCGGAGGCGGCGACCCCTCCACCTCAAGGGAGCCCACTCCGGCGACCATCCCTGATGGCAACCACCTCCCTCTTCCCAAATTCCTTCTCCTCCTCCTTCTTCTCTCAAACCAACTCCTTCAACCACCTCCACCACAGCTCCCAACACCACCCCTTCCTCCTCCACCCGGGCTTCCGTCGGTCATCCTCTGTCGCTGCTCCCTGGCTGCAGTGCGCCACCTAGGGGGAGCCCCTCCTCCTTCCACCCTTCCTTTCTCTCTCTCAATCTTTCTTTCTCTTTCTCCTTCTATATATATCTCTCTCTATCCCTGTGTTCCCCCTTTCTCCTTCCCTGTGTTTCCCCCTCTCTATTTTTCTCTGCCCTAGTTCTCTCTCTATTTCTTTCTCCCTGCATCTCTCTCTTGTTTTCTCTCTCCATGTCTTTCTTTCTCCCATATTCTCTCTCTCCTAGTTTTTTCTCTCTCCTAGTTTTCTCTCTCTCCATATATACATATTTATATTTTATTATATATTAGTGGAGTGCACGTGTTCTTGAGATTCTAGATTTCACAGCGTTTTCAGAGATTTAGGCGAATGTCCTCGCCTCGTTTTGGGTTTCCTCGCTTTGACAGGTCGACTTGTAATTTATTCTGAATTCGATTGTATTTGTATTCTTATTTTGTATTGGGCAGTGCCCTTATATTTGTATGTAGCCGAGTGCCCAGGGTTGTATAAGTATTATGCCTGTGACGAATGTTTGTACTAGGGTAATTTATTTTTTGTACATATACCATAGCTGAGATGTGTTCTTTTACTGCTTTATACCATTCGTGGCCGACCCTTCATGGTGCTTTGCCTCCGGGCTCTACACTCAACCTCTAGGCTTCACCACTCAACGGTAGTCTAGTTCTTATCACGTATATATGTATGCATGTGTGGTACTAAGTGCAAGCACTCTTGTACTGACTCTGGGTTTCTGCCAATTCCCGGGATGGCTACCCAATAGGTTATAGCCTTACACCCTTATGGGTTTTGTGGTAGCTACCGAGAGTGCGCTTAGACCCCGGTACTCTAGCCTTCAGGCTCTCACCCACTTCCTTGAAAGAGGAATGCGCTTAGACTTTCAGGTCTCTCATGCTGCGTCTAGTAGGAATGCTTAGCGCTCAGCGCTGTATCACTAGATTCGCCTAGGCAGAAGTCTGCCAGATTTTAGGCTCGCTATTTTAAGCTGAATAATTCCAGTAGCTCCGTCAAGCTCTCTAATGATTAAACACTATTTGTTGCCTATGCCTCAAGCTTGCTTAGCTCCGCTTGGATGTTCGCTTGCTTGCTAATCGCTTGTTTGACAGTTTATCTATTCTCCTATTAATGGTTGTGAAGAGTTTCAAATCTTACTTATATTGTTTTCCTGAGACTGCTTGGCTTTTCGATATTCATATTAATCTCTTATATCTGTGTTATTTTTCAATTTTGCTTGACGTGCTTTCACTTAATGTACTAACATTTACCATGTTGTCTCTTGTCACCTGATATGTTAATCACAAGGCAACTGATACCTGACTCCTGACTTGCTACCGGTATCACATCACTTGTGCCTACAACCTGCGGGGTGGCGAGTGGAGCTAAGTGCCACACGGAGCAAAGTGTCACACCACACACGTGGTGGAGGCCATCTCTTGGTATCCGTGGGGGCCACCTCTAGGTATCCACATCGCATCCTCTTTGTACCTATTACCCGAAATGCATATGGTATGAAGTTAAGTGCCACACGGAGCAAAGTGTCACGCCACACATGTGGTGTGGGCAACCTCTTGGCATCCGTGGGGGCCAACTCTAGGCATCCACTATCGTATCCATGGTTTTCTTGCCCTCCTAATCCAACACTTGACATGTAACAATAATAATATTGGGAATATGAGATATTTGGTCTCTCCTTCTTTCAGATACTACGACTAACATATCAGGTCCAAATGAGTTTTACTGGAGTACACATCCTAGTACATACTACTAGTGTGTGAGACACTGGTTGGAGATGATTGAAATATCAGACGGTACTAATATTTATTATTCGATTTCCTGACCTCTTGTTCACTAATTTGTATCGGCATGCTTGTGACTCAATACTTGACCCTACATCAGATATAACTTAATTAGCAAACAATAATAAAGTCAGGAGCGGGTGTTATTAAATCACTTTCTCATCCAAATAATGGAGTCTGTGTATCAAGGTTCGGATTGGGTTCTACTGGAGTGCGGACCCGGTGTAAACTGCTGGTGGTATTAGACACTGGAAGGAAATGATAAGAATTCTCAAAATTTTAATTTGCAAAAAGTGTTAAATTTCTAAAATCCGCTTTCACATTATTTCTTAGAATCACATTTTGAAAGTACACCTAGAAGGGGGTAAATAGGTGTAGTGCTAATTTAATGCCAAATGGTGCGGAATTTAAACACTAATTGCTAACACATTATGTGTAACCAAGAGTGAGCCCAAATTTCTCGTGAATGGCTCTGAAACTACTCCTCTAGATTCCTCTAGATTAAGAGTTGAGGTGCTTTAAAAACTCTCTTGGTTGAACATAAGTGTGGGCACACAAACTATATCAAGCATATAAATGAATGGGTAATTAATGACAATGCAAGATATATATATATATATATATAATATATATATATATATATATATATATATATATATATATATATATATATATATATATATATATATATATATATCTATATATATAGAGAGAGAGAGAGAGAGAGAATAAATCAAACTAAACACAGTGATATATTTCTAAGTTCAAGCCACTGTTCTTCATCCCCGCCTTCACACAGAAGGATTTCCACTATGTCCATACAGGACCTTCCACAAAGGGACCTCCACCGAGGAATTACAATTACAACCAGGAGTGCACAACTCTATTCTCTCAAACACAGACCTCTACACAAGAGGTGGGTACTAATCCAGAGCAAGGAAAAAGTTACAATCTTGGTAGTCCAATGATCATAAACAACTGTTGGTGATCACAAATAATTTTTCTCACAAAAAAAGATCCTATAGATAGGTTTAGAATTAATAGCTCAAGTGTGAGAAATCAAAGTATTTTGGAAAAGAAACAACAAAGAAAACACTTGGAAAAAACTTCTAGATAGATATGAAAATGAAGATCGAAACTAAATTCCCAAAGACTTGTTTTCTTTTGATTTTCCAAAAAATTTAAACAAATAAAGATAAGAGTTTTGGCACAAAAAACTTATTTTGAAAACTTTGTTAAAAATACTTGAGAATGTGAGAAAAATTGCCCTTGGAAATCTTGGTGAAAACTGGCCTCAAAGAACTATTTATATAGGGGTCTGAAAATACAGCCGTTGGGGTCCAGAATAGGTCAAAAATGACTTGTTGGTCAATCACCCGGAACAGGCCCAGAAGCAAACTGCCTGTCGATCGATCGTCTGGTCGACCGAAGCAAGAACCAGAGAGCTAACTCTCTGGACCGGTCGACCGGGGCTAGATCCAGAGAGCAAGCTCTCTGGATCGGTCCACCGTGTGGTCGACCGGCCCAAGACCAAGGCTGTGTGCACGTATCCGTGCACATCAATCGTCAGAGCTCTATTCTAGTCGACCGATCGGTCGACCGCCAGAAGGCTCAGACTGGGTTTTTAGACTTGAAAAAGTTGGCTTTTAATTTCTTATAAAATCCAATAAAATCACATAAAATTTACAAAAATAAGTTCATGTAAATATTTGAAGTACAAATATGTGTGACCAAAAATCAATACATATTACAAACTATTTGAACTATTTTTGAGGCATGAAAATTAAGCTTTAAACCGAAAATCGTATTTTCTGAAAACTCGATTTTGAAATGAAAATATGTTTTCTTCAAAACTTATATAAATATAAAAACATGATATAGAAACACATTTTGAAGCATAGTGTGATTGGATAGAATCCAATGCACATATAAAAGACATATCTATATTTTTGACATTAAATCTCAAATTAAGTTTTGATAAAAACAAAACCCAAAAATCATGAGCTAGAATTATCAAAATAAGTTTTTCTACAAAATGTAACAATAATGTATATGGATGAAATCCAATATACATATAAACCAAGTAAACTTTTTTTGATTTTAAATATTCATGAAAACTAAAGATATGTTCTTGAAAATCCAAAACGGTTAAACTGAAACCAATAAATTTTAAAATGTACTTGAGCATATCAAAACAAACTATCCTTACAAAGATCTAAATAAAAAGTAAAACAAACCTAGATACAAGTCTTCTTGCTGGTCTTCATCTTCAAGACGACTCGATCTAAACATGATCCATAGAGCTTGACTCCATCCGAGTACTAGATGCGATCTTGACGCGCGAGCTCTTGAATCAATATGTATTGGCTCTAAAGCTGGTTTTGAATCCTTTATTGAAACTAAACACCTACTAAGATCTTGATCAATATCTGAAACTTGTAAATACAAGATCATTAGTAAACTTAACTTCTTAAGTTAGTCATTATCAAAACTAAGGTGAAGGGCCTCTGGGCCAACATGTTATTTATCTTAGTGCATTTTTAGAGATTTTTTCGAATTTATCGAAACTCGGTCGGATTTCATGTCGGCCAGTATCACAGATTGATTCCAAGATTTTTATTTTAAAAAGGATTGAATCTTGAATCCGATTTCACCATGTACCTTAAGATAATATTTTTTATTTTAAAATTTTTTGGAGACCTCTGCGAGTTACTCTATTTTTTTAGCTTTTCCGATTTTTTCGGTATTTTCTTATATTCGGAGTTTTATCTGGATATTTTCTTTTTTTCTTTTCCCTTCCTTTTTTTTCTCCTCCACTACTTTTTCCTCTTTTTTTTATTTTCTTTTTCTTCTCCTTTTTTCTCCTCCACATAAACTCCCTTCATAATATCTGCTCCCTTTTCTTTTCTTCTTCTTTTTTTCTTTTTCTTTCTTCCTTTTTCTTTCTTCTCCTCTAGCCAACGACAGCACAGCCCCCTTCCTCCTCCATTTCCCTTATAAGTTCTTCTTTTCTCTCTTTACTTCTTAAGTTCTCTCCCCAATCTCACTCACCCTTTCTTTCTCTGTTACACTCACCAATTCCCTCTCTCTCCCTTCATCTTCTTTAGCTAAGCAAACCCCAGCGACGGCGACCCCTCCACCTCTAGCAAGCCCACTCTGGCGATCATCCTCGGTGGCAATCACCTCCCTCTTCCCGACTTCTCTCTCCTCCTTCTCCTCTCAAACCACCTCCTTCAACCACCTCCACCACGGCTCCTAATACCACCCCTTCCTTCTCCTCCCGGGTTCCCATCGCCCGTCCTCTGCCATCTCCCCCTGGCTGTGGCGCGCCGCCCACGGCGCCACCTAGGGGAGCCCCTCCTCCTTCCACCCTCTCTCTCTCTCTCAATCTTTCTTTCTCTTTCTCTTTCTCCTTCTCTATATCTCTCTTTATCCCTGCGTTTTCTCTTTCTCCCTCATGTGTTTCCCTCTCGCTCTCTCTATTTCTCTCTCCCTGCGTCTCTCTCCCCCTGGTTTCTCTTTCTATTTCTCTCTCCATACGTCTCTCTCTTCTATTTTCTCTCTCTCCCCTATCATTCTCTCTCTTCTGTTCTCTCTCTCCCTATCATTCTCTCTCTACCCTAGTTTTCTCTCTCTCCATATATATATTTATATTTTATTATATATTAGTGGCATGCACGTGTTCTTGAGATTCTAGATTTCACGGTGTTTTCAGAGATTTAGGCGAGTGTCTTCGCCTCATTTTGGGTTTCCTCGCTTCGACGGGTCTTGTAATTTATTCTGTATTCGATTGTATTTATATTCATATTTTGTATTGGGTTGTGCCCTTCTATTTATGTTACCGAGTGCCCACGGTTGTACAAGTATTATGCTTGTGACCAATGTTTGTACTAGGGTACTTTATTTTTTGTACATATACTATGCCTGAGATGTGTTCTTTTACTATTTTATACCATGCGTGGTCGACCCTTCGTAGTTATTTAGTCTTCAGTCTCTATACTCAACCTCCGGGCTTCACCACTCAACGATGGTCTAGTTCTTATCACGTATATATGTATACATGTGTGGTACTAATAGTGCAAGTACCCTTGTACTGACTCTGGGTGTCTACCCACTCCCGGGATGCCTATCCATTAGGTTATAGGCCTTGCACCCTTATAGGTTTTGTAGTAGCTACCGAGAGTGCGCTTAGACCCCGGATACTCTAACCTTTGGGCTCTCGCCCACTTCCTCGAAAGAGGAGTGTGCTTAGATCATCAGGTCTCTCATGCTCCGCCTGGTAGACATGCTTAGCGCTCAGCGCTTTATCACTAGATTTGCCTAGACTGAACTATGCAAGATTTTAGACTCGCTCTTTTAAGCCGAGTCATTCTAATTGCTCCGTCAAGCGCTCTAATAATTAATCATTGTTTGTTGCCGATGCATATAGCTTGTTTAGCTTCGCTTGGTTGTTCACTTGCTTGCTAATCGCTTGTTTGACAGTTTATCTATTCTTCTATTAATGGTTGTGAATAGTTTAAAATCTTACTTATACTGTTTTTTTGAACTGCATGGTTTTCCGGTATCCATACCGATCTCTTATATCGGTATTATTTACCTATATCGCTTGACGTGCTTTCACTTGATGTACTAAATTTTATCATGTTGTCTCTTGTCATCTGACCTGTTAATCACCCGGCAACTGATACCTGACTTCTGACTTGCTACTGGTATTACATCTCTTGTGCTTGTACCCTGAGGAATGGCGAGTGGAGCTAAGTACCACACGGAGTAAAGTGCCACACCACACACGTGGTTGAGGCCACCTCTTGGTATCCTTGGGGCCACCTCTAGGTATCCACATTGCATCCTCTTTGCACCTGTTACCCAGAATGCATAGGGTATGGAGTTATGTGCCACACGAAGCAAAGTGCCACACCACACACGTGATGTGGGCCACCTCATGGTATCCGAGGGGTCACCTCTAGGTATCCCTGTCGTATCCGTGGTTTTCCTGCCCTCCTGGTCCAGCACCAGACACGTAACAATAATAATATTAGGAATGTGGGATATTTGTCTCTCCTTCGCTCGGATGCTAGGACTCACATATCAGATCCAAATGAGTTCTACTGGAGTACACATCCTAGGACATACTACTAGTGGTGTGAGACACTGGTAGGGAGATGATTGAAATATCAGACGGTACTAATGTTTATTATTTGATTTCGTGACCTCTTGTTTACTAATTTGTATCAGCATGCTTGTGACTCAATACTTGACCCTGCATCAGATATAACTTAATTAGCAAACAATAATAAAGTCAGGAGTGGGTGTTATTAAATTATTTTCTCATCCGAATAATGGTGTCTGTATATCAAAGTTAGGATTGGGTTCTACTGGAGTGCGGACCCGGTGTGAAATGCCGATGGTATTGGACACTGGAAGGAAATGATTAGAATAACAGATGACACTGATTATTATTATTGTACGATTAAGTTATCCTATCCATCTCCTGTATATGATCTCCGTGACACTGTAATTACTCCTGACATTCTTATTCAGTTACATTGAGACAACTCAAGTTGTATGAGCTCAAGTTATGGTGACATGGGGTATATGGTATATATATGAGAGTTTCTTTGTTTGGATTATCCCCTCGATGTATCAATCTCATGAATCCAAAGTCTAAGCCTATACAACTGGTTTTGTCCATTCTTGTGTTTAATATATTACTTGATGTCTTATCCTATGCTTTTGTGTACATATGCTCACAACATGCATGCTTTCTTTACTCGGATTTATCGCTATACATGTGCAAGCTTGATTCCTGGTTTTCCACTAATTTCCTGGTTTTCCTTCATGTTTCTGTTCAACGCCTATATCTGCTTGCCTGAATCATATCACTTGATCCTGTACACGTGTACCTTACTTTGCATGCCGCTTGGCATTCACCATACCACTCGTTGGAGAGTTTTGACTCCCCTGGATCTGCATGTCTAGATTCCAGAGTTTGAAACTTGTGGATTTTTCTGGTTACTGATCAGAGATGCGTAGCGGTAGTGTAGATCATCGGCAAACCGTCTGAGGCCCTATCCGTCCAGGCCCCCTGCTCGGGTCTCGAGTTTCCCTTTGTGATTCGTGAGTGCCTTTTGTACAGTTCATAATTGTACATCTCTTTGTATTCTTGCATTTGCGCCTATCGGTGATGTAATTTTCTTGTAATATTGTGTCACATCCTGTGATAACTTTGTAATTGTACTCATATTTGGAATATATAATGCACCACTTGCTTTCGTGCTCTTATTCTTGCCGTACTGATGCTTAGCGTGTATGTGTGAGGGCATTTTGACCGATGTATATATGTCGCAGTAACGTTTTCATGCCCGCGAGGTACAGGGTGGTATCAGAGCCTAGGCTCTCACATATTCAGTACAACCAGTCGGCGTATTAATGGGATATTAATTTTCAATTGGAACGCATGAGTCCTTGGCTATACATTCCAACCACAAGTACAAAGTTATTTCTTCTTTCCTGATATTCCATCCTTTGTCTCATGAAACCCTTCCGTCTGCTTATTTTCAATTTTCCGTTATCTTTAAACCAACTCAACATGGAAAGACGGGAAAATTGTGATGGTTCTGGCCCTTCTCAAGGTGACCCTAATGGGAAGAACGATGATCAGATGAGATTTCGGCAGAATATGATGGAAAATCTGCAGAAGCAGACGGAGATCTTACACAAAGGCTTATTGACGGTATGTGGTGAACCGAGACCAGGAAATGTGACCGATTTTAGGAGACTGCAACCAGCTGTGTTTTCTGGAACTGAAAGTCCATTGAATGCCGAGCAGTGGCTAATCGACACGACGGATCTCCTGAAGGCAGCTCGAGTCCAGACAAGAATCAAGTGGAAGTGACTAAGATACAACTAAAAGATGTAGTAAGAACCTGGTGGTTAGAAGAAGAAGCGAGACTGGAGAAGCCCATTGCTTTGGACCAATTCTCGAAAAGTTTCTACGAGAGGTTCTTTCCGAAGACGGTAGAGAAAGAGATGGAAGAATAATTTATCAAATTGCAGCAAAAGGACCAATATGTGGATGAGTATGCTACTGAGTTTCTGTGACTTAGTCAATTCGCACCATACATGGTAGCCGATGAGGAAAATCGAGCAAGTAGATTCCAGCAAGTCCTGAAAATAAAAATTCAGATGTTTCTTGAACCCCAGCAGTTCAAGAGGTATTCCCAGGTTCTTACCATTGCTTGTGAGGTAGAACGGGGATTGGAAAAGAAGCGTCGGGATAAGATACAAAAAATGTCGGTAAAAAGGTCCTTTCGGTTGATGGATGGAGAGGATCTACTGAGACCCATTGGTACCCCATTAGCCATATGTCCTCTTCAACCTTCCCCTCAGCAGACATTATGTGAGTTCTGCCAGAAACATGAACACCCCACAACATAACTGTCGGAAAGCCTGTAGATTATGTTTTGTGTGCGGATCCAGAGATCATTTGAAGGATGATTGTCTGTTCAAGAAGGAAAAGAATGCTGCACCGGTCCGATTAGCATATTAAGTACCACCATCGAGAAAGAATTCTGGACCTTCTGGCAGGGCAGCCCCACATTATCCCTAGTAGCAAACATATAACCAAGTACAGAGAAGGCCAAGAGCTAGAGTAGGTGGCAAAAAGAGGCAAGCACATGATTCAACCAAAGAGAAAGCTAGAGTATCGGATGAGGTGAGTGCAGGAAGCGATTCCCAATGTTTGGGACAAGAACCCTGAGGGTGTCACTCGTGACCATTATCCCCATTTTGTCATGCTTTGAGTTGGTAGATTTTTATATCATATCCACTTTATCACACTATTATCCTCAATCTTAGTTTTTCATAATTATCTCTTTTTCATGTTGTTCCTATTCATCTCCATTCCATCTTTTCACTTTTTAGTTCTCATCTTCTTTATACCAACTTAAGATATGAATGACAGGAGATATAGCGACAGATAGACTGTACCGCTGCATAAGGAACGTCAGGATGAAATGAGTTCCAGAATCAGGACTTCTGTCAGACAGGGCTATGGTATTCTCTGTTTATATTTTTCCAACAACGGTCACGATTCTTGGAGCGGGGTTATTTATGGAATTGATCTGTCATAAAGTTGACATCCAGAAAACAGTGATCATGGCTCATCTCAGTTCTTATGAATTCTTGACCATGTCCTTCGAAGCCACAACGCCTAGCAGTCTTAATGAATATGATGAGCCACATACCCTGCTAGCCTCGCTAAGCGAGGGTCTGTTCTAGCCATGCAAGCTCAATCAGGCGTGGGCTTTGCTGTACCCTGGTACTTAGCATTCAGCGTTGTGTTACATACTGACTTTGCCGCATGAGCTCCACCTAGTGCAAACCTTGCAGAGCGTTAGCTCCACCGCGCCCTAGTGCTTAGAGCCTGACATTGTGTTATGCAATGGCCCCACCTGAGTTTAGCATCGCTCGTGGCTAGTTCCGACAGTGTTTAGCACTCTAGTCTCGTACCCCGGATTTCTCCCGCCTTACTTGTTTTCATGAATTTAATGAACCTGGTTTTCTTGTTTTGTTTGATGAAGGTTGTCATAATCTTTCTTGATGATCTATTCAGCTAACATTGCAGGACTTGGGTATTTTCTAGATTTTCAATTTACAGTTGTGTTAACATTCAGAGGACAGTTATTATGAGTTCTTAGTTATGCTTTTTAGAGTAATTGACACCCAATATTCAGAACTCATTATTATCGGTTGTTCTTTATTTATGTATTTGCGATCAGTTTATCGGGTTTTCTTTATCTACGATATTATGATCTATTTCCAGAGTGGCAGATAATTATATAAGAGAGATAGTTTAGCTACATGTTATTCTAGTTATTAATTGTGTCGGGCAGAGACACTGGATTTAGATCGCAATTTTGTTAAAGTCTTCTGAGAAGTTTAGAGACTCTTCTTATATTCAGCTTATCTTATCACTCTCAGAAAGACCGGGTAGTCTAGTCGGACCATTCAGAATCTTAATCATCTTCTTCTAATAAAAATCTCTTATTATCACTAATCTGATATGTATTGATATTTCACCGTCCGAAGATTTATACGGCAGGAAATGCAGGAGATGTCTAGGTCCCGAGTTATTGGTCAATCAGGTATGAGCATTACCCTTAGATAATCATATCTTAATTGATATAATCCTCGTCCCAGTTCTTCCTATGTTCATTTTTCCCCTTATTGAAAATTCGAGGACGAAATTTTTGGAAGGTGAGTAGAATGTAACACCCCGTTTGGATTCGTGGACTCGGAGTCAGCCCTCGTCTGAACCGGGAACCCGATCATAGTGTATTGCTCGATTTGTTCTTTTCAATAGTCAGATTTGGCTAATTTTAGTTTTAAATATTGTTTTCTAATATTTTAGATTATTCATGATTATTTTGAAAATTTTCAGAATTATTCTGCAAAATCTTCAAAATCGACATCGACTGGTGCCGTCGATCAATTCTTGGATTTTGAATTTACAAATGAAGTTGAATTTCTAAAATTCACTTTCACATTATTTCTTAAAATCATATATTTTTTACTTAATATCATTGTTAGGGATTTTTCTGAATTTATCGAAACTCGGCCGGATTTCGTGTCGGCCAATTTCACCATGTACCTTAAGATAATATTTTCTATTTTTTAGAATTTTTGTAGACCTTTCTGAGTTACTTTATTTTTTTGGCTTTTCTGGTGTTTTCAGTATTTTCCTGGATTCAGAGTTTTATCTAAATATTTTCTTTTCTTTTTTCTTTTCCCTTCCTTCTATTTTCTCCTCCACAAGTTTTTCCTCTTTTCTTTTACTTTTCTTTTTCTTTCTCCCTTTTTTCCTCCTCCATATAAACCTTCTTCAAAATGTTCTCTCTCTTTTCATTTCTTCTTCTTTTTCCTTTTTCTTTTTCTTTCTTCTTTTTTCTTTCTTCTCCTCTGGCCAACGATAGCACAACCCCATTCCTTCATTTCCCTCCCAAGTTCTTCATCTCTCTCTCTCTTTACTTCTCAAATTCTCTCCCCAATCTCACTTTCCCTTTTTTTCTCTCTCCTACACTCATAATTTACCTCTCCCTCCCTCCATCTTCTCCACCCAAGCATCCCAGTGACGGCGACCCCTCAACTTCTGGCGATCCCACTCTGGCGACCATCCCCGACGGTAACCACATCCCTCTTCCCCATTTCTCTCTCCTCCTTCTCCACTCAAACCATCTCATTCAACCGCCCCCACCATAACTCCCAACATCACCCCTTCCTCCTCCACTCGGGTTCCCATCAGTCGTTCTCTACCGCCGCCCTGGTAGCAGCCCGTCACCCAGGGCGCCACCTTGGGGGAGCACCTCCTCCTTCCACCCTTCTTTTCTCTTAATCTTTTTTTCTCTTTCTCCTTCTCAATATATCTCTCTCTCCCTATGTTTTCCCTCTCTCCTTCCCTGAGTTTCCCTCTCTCAATTTCTCTCTCTTCCTGCGTCTCTCTTTATCTTTCCAAGTTTGTTCTATCTCTCTCTCTCTCTCTCTTCCTGTGTCTCTCTCTCCCCTGTTCTCTCTCTCTCTCTCCTATCTCTCTTACCCCCGTATTCTCTCTCTCTCTTCTGTTCTGTCTCTTTCTCCTAGTTTTCTCTCCCTCTCTCCATATATATATACATATATATTTACATTTTATTATATATTGGTTGTGTGCATGTGTTCTTGGGATTCTAGATTTCACGGCGTTTTCAGAGATTTAGGCGAGTGTCCTCGCCTCGTTTTGGGTTTCTACGCTTTGACGGGTCGACTTGTAATTTATTTCGTATTCGACCTTATTTGTATTCATATTTTGTATTGGACTATGCCTTTATATTTGTATGTGGCCGAGTGCCCAAGGTTGCACATGTATTATGCCTGTGACGAATATTTGTACTAGGGTTATTTATTTTCTGTACATATACGATACCTGAGATGTGTTTTTTTACTTCTTTATACCATGCGTAGATGACCCTTCATGGTCGTTAGCCTCCAGGCTCTACACTCAGCCTCCGGGCTTTACCACTCAGTGGTAGCCTAGTTCTTATCATGTATATATGTATGCATGTGTAGTACTAACAGTGCAGGTGCCCTTGTATCAACTCTGTGTTTCTGCCCACTCCTGGAATGGTTACTCAATAGATTAGAGGCCTTGCACCCTTTTGGGTTTTGTGGTAGCTACCGAGAGTGCGCTTAGACCCTGGGTACTCTAGCCTTCGGGCTCTCGCCCACTTCCTCAAAAGAGGAGTGCGCTTAGACCATAAGGTCTCTCATGCTCCGCCTGGTAGGCATGCTTAGACCACAACGCTTTTTCACTAGATTCGCCTAGGTGGAACTCTGCCAGAATTTTGACTCGCCCTTTTAAGCTGAATCATTTCCCAGTAGCTTCGTCAATCACTCTAGTAATTAAACACTATTTGCTGCCTGTGCCTCCAGCTTACTTAGCTCTGCTTAGATGTTCACTTGCTTGCTAATCTCTTGTTTGATAGTTTATCTATTCTTTTATTAATGGTTGTGAAGAGTTTGTAATCTTACTCATACTGTTTTCCTGAGACTGCATGATTTTTCAGTATTCGTATCGATCTCTTATATCAGTAATGTTTTCATATATCGCTTGACATGCTTTCACTTGATGTACTAACATTTACCATACTGTCTCTTGTCACCTGACCTGTTAATCACCTGGTAACTGATACCTGACTCCTGACTTATTATCGGTATCACATCTCTTATGCCTGCACCTTGAGGGATGGCAAGTGGAGCTAAGTGCCACACCACACACGTAATGGGGGACACCTCTTGGTATCCGTGGGGGCCACCTCTAGGTATTCACATTGCATCCTCTTTGCTTCTGTTACTCGGAATGCATATGGTATGGAGCTAAGTGCCACACTGAGCAAAGTTTCACACCAAACACGTGTTGTGGGCTACCTCTTGGTATTCGTGGGGGCTACTCCTAGGTATCCACTACCGTATCCATGACACGTAACAATAGTAATATTAGAAACTTGGGATATTTGGTCTCTCCTTCGTTCGGATACGGGTACTCACATATCAGATCCAAATGACTTCTATTGGAGTACACATCGTAGTACAGACTACTAGTGGTGTGAGACAGTGGTAGGGAGATGATTGAAATATCAGACAGTACTGATATATATTTTTAAATTACCTGACCACTTGTTTACTAATTTGTATCAGCATGCTTGTGACTCAATACTTGATCCTGCATCAGATATAACTTAATTACCAAACAAAAAAAAAGTCAGGAGTGGGAGTTATTAAATCACTTCCTCATTCGAATAATGGTGCCTGCATATCAGAGTTCAGATTAGGCTCTACCAGAGTGCGAACCCGGTGTGAACTGCCAGTATGGGATACTGGAAGAAAATGATTCGAATAACAAGTGACATTGATTGTTATTATTGTAATATTAGGTTATCCTATCCATCACTTGTACATGATCTCTGTGACATTATAATTACTCCTGACATTCTTATTCTGTTACATTGAGGCAATCAAGTTGTATGAGCTTAGGTTATGGTGATATGGGATATATAGTATATTATGAGGGTTTACTTGTTCGGATTATCCCCTCGACATATCAATCTCATGAATCCAAAGTCTAAGCCTATACAACTAGTTTTGTCCACTCTTGTATTTAATATATTACTTGATGTCTTATCTTTTGCTTTTGAGTACCTATGCTCACAACTCAAGTTCTTCATATCAATGCGACATTCAACACTGCTCCTATGATCGCAGAACGGGCAGCAGAAGACAGTGTCCAGCTTCTCCATCCGCTTCTTAGGAGGTGGCTTTGCCCTTGACTTCCTCTTGCCCATCCTTACCTTGAACCGAAGAGCGAGCGAGCGAGAGATGGGAGGAATTTGCGAAATTGAGAAGGAGAGAAAAGCAGCGTCGAATACAGAGAGAAAAAGAGGAGGCGGACTTTATATAGAGGGAAACCCCAACTGAATCCGACCCGGATTCGAGTTACCAAAATAGGAATCCAAATAGCACTCGTACACCGCGCTGTTGAGAGAGGTGGAAATGATTCGAACCCATATTTATTTCTAACTGAATCTGACCCGGATTCGAGTCACCAAAATAGGAATCCAACTAGCACGAGTCGTACTAGAGGGAATCCAGCGCAATTTGTGCGGAAAGTTAAGGAAAAAAATAATAAGTCATTGATTATAATAATATAAACATTTATTTCTCATTGTCTATATTGGCCATATTAGGTATTATAATAAGTTTTGGTTACCATTTTTGACTATTTTAGAGGAAAAAAACTATTCATTATTAATAAAACATCATATTTTGATATAAAATAATAAATCCTTAATGATTTGTATTAGTTAGTGTTGGAATACCCAACAATTAGAATAATTATCTCAACAATATTTTCAAAGATCTTAAAATATCCCATTGTTGCCATTTGTTCAAAATTTTTCCCCTTTTTTTCCCTTTCAGTAAAAGGTGAGCCAAACACTCCTTGTTTTAACTTTTCACTTTATGACGGATAGGGTTCTAAAAAAAATTAACCTCGCGTAACTCTAAAAATTAAACATGTTACATTTTCCCGCGCAATCTTCTTCACATTTATGGTTGTTTCTGGAAAATATAAGAGCACATGGTAATTTGTTAAATTTAGCGAAAAAATTTCATGTTAATGGAGCATTTACACATATTTTCCTCTTATTAATATTGTGTAATAATGTGTAACACACCGTTTCCGAAATACTTACTTAATTATGTATTCAGATTCTCGATCATTTTTTTTCGAATTACTTCCCGTATTTATTTTTGTTTTATGTATATTTATGCGGTCGTTTTGCATTGGATCCGGATTCATAGGCTCGGAGTCAGCCCTAGTCTGAACCGGGGACCCGATCTTAGTGTATTGCTCGATTTGATTTTTTTGGTAGTCAGATTTGACCGATTTCTGTTTCAAATATTGTTTTTCAATATTTTAGGTTTTTCATTATTTTTTTGAAAATTTTCAGAATTATTCTGCAAATTCTTCAAAACCGGTATCGATCGGTGCCGTCGATTGATTCTGGATTTTTAATTTACAAACAGACTTGAATTTCTAAAATTGGTTTTCACATTACTTTTTAAAATCACATTTGATAGTACACCTAGAGAGGGGGTAAACAGGTATAGTGCTTATCTAATGCTAAATGATGCGGAATTTAAACACTAATTGCTAACACACTATGTATAGTCAAGAGTGAACTCGAATTCTCAGTGAATGGCTCCAGAACTACTCCTCTATATTCCTCTAAATTAAAAATAGAGGTGCTTTAAAAGCTCTCTTGGTTGAAAACAAGTGTGAGCACACAAACTATATCAAGCATATATATGAATAAGCAATTAATGACAATGCAAGATATAAATGAATAATTGTTAAATTGTATTATTAAGCTTATTTACTATTTTTTATAAGCAATTTTTGACAAGTTAGCCAATGATCATAAATTAGTTATGTTCATTGCTATGTTCTCTTAAATTCTTATCTATTCATCATTATAATCGTTATTTACTTAACTGATTTATTAGTAAATTAACTCACATTACGACTCCTTATTGATTGCTTTATATATTATTCAATACTTCCTACAACTATTTGATATTTTTTGATATTATATTATTAGCTTCTTATTTCATTATTAGTGAAAATATTTCTCCTTATTTTTTTTTGATCATTTCTTTTATGCGCATAACTGACTCATAGTTTGGGATTGTTTATTTTTTTAAAATTATATTTTATAGTTTCACAATATATATACATTTCTAAATAGGTTTTGAAATTTTTTCAGCATGCTTTTCTAAAATTTTAAATTTTATACTTTTATATGAATAGGCTTTAAATTTATATGAATTGGCTTAAAATTTACTAACGTATTTTCTGTATTCTCTTTTAAAATTTATTTTTCTCAATTTATCTGTTTAAAACTAGTTTTATAAATACTTGACATTTTTAAACTTTCAAAAGCCTCATTTAACTTAACAAAGTATTTTTTTCAAATAGAGTTTCTGAAGTTTATTTTTAAATTCACTCATACTTAAATTAAGTACTTCTTTCACATTTTATACATTAACAATATCTATAGTATTTAAAAGCATAAATTGTGATTCTCCAAATTTGTTATTTATAAGTTTAATGTTCTTGAATAGTTTTCTCAAAATTTTCAAATTTAAATTACTAAAGTTTTATGTTTAGAATAGTTATTCCATAAATTAATCATTCTTCTCTTGAAAATCCATCTATTGAATCTTTTGATTTTCTGATTCCAACTCTTCTTCTAGATTATCTGAATTTTCACCTTAATTTTCATCTTTTTTCCTATTTTCTTGATTTGTTTCTAGGAACTGGTCACCCCATTTCAAAGTTGGTAGTAGAATCGTGGTGCTTATGAGAAGCGACATGGAAGGGAGAAGACGTCTTCACGGTAGACATCGATTTTATCCTTTGATTTCTCAACTTTCTTCTTATATATTTCCTTGACCTTGAATCTTTTTTATCATTTTCCTCGCCTTATTGAAATTTCGAGGACGAGATTTTTGTAAGGTGGGTAGAATGTAATAACTCTAATCTTTAATACATCATTTAATATGTATACTAATATTTTAATATGCATATATGATTTGTATTAAAAGTTATTATTATTTTATGTAGATTTTCATAACTAATAGTTATAAATTTCTATTATTATTATTATTGGTGATCATTAGTAGTAGATGTTGTTGCTATTATTTCGTTATGATTATTATTATTTATTATTATTGTTGTTATTAACAATATTGTTGTTGTTGTTATTAATATTATTATTTACCATTATTGTTGTTGTTTATTTTAATTATTATTTACATATAATCTTTATGGATTGTTATTATTACTACTATTAGTATTGTTATTATTATTATTACTTTGTTGTTATTCCTCTTACTAATATTTCATGTTCTTTCCCTTAGCCCATGAGTTCTAAACCCAAACCCAAGACCCAATAAGAAACCAAATCAAAATTGAATTCCTCTTAATTTCTTATCTCTTTAAATTCATGAATATATAAAAATAAAAGATAATTATTTTAAAATTCGTGTAAAATTCTCCCTACCCTCAAAACACGTCCAAATCAAAATCAAATTGGCAGATAAACATTCAAATTTATGGGCATATTTAAATCCTAACTAGAAACCAATTTAAACTTAACCAAAACACTAGAAAACATGATAAAACTCATCTTACATGGCCATCTATAAATAAATCTAAACTTAATCCATAAAAAAAATACAATCTACTCTAGAAGGGGAGAAAGGCCATTATCATCAAGCTTTGGAGTTAATCATTAAAGGCAAGTACCCAAAGTCCCCTTCTTTTCCTTTGAGTCAATAGAAATCATGTCTAGGACCCCTTGGTGATCCTTCCCACTACTCTAATTAGACCTAACTATTCTAGATCACATGTATTATTTATGTTATGTTCATTAATTCATTATTTCATGATAGATAGCTATTATACTTGTAGTGTTAAATACTTCCCAATTAATACCAATATTACTCAATGTATAAGCTCAAAAATATTTTAGCTATAGTGCTAAGCAATCCAAAAGGAGGAAATTAAAATAGAAAGATGGTGTAAACATTAATTTCATGGACAAAAAAAAACATAGCGGAAAATAAGACTAAATTTTTGAGAATTCGTTGCCGTCAAATTGAGAGGCCAATGGCAAAAAATTCTAGACCAAGAGGTTGAAGGATCAAAATCAAGTCTCAGAAAAATAAATAAATAAATAAATCAGTGCTCACTGCACAGCTTTGATACATATATTAAGCTATTTACTAATGAAAAGTATTATGTTAAAGTAGATTAAATAGATTTTTGTCCTTGCTTCATGGATATTGTTAATATAATACTGTAATATATGTGCACTAGTTTCCTCTCTGTGCCACAGATTGGTGATGATTAAAATATAAAACTATATTACAAGAATATGTATCATCCTATATATGCTAAAAGTGGCCTAAATTGTATGACAAATTTATCATGAACCCTCGCTTCTTAAGAGGTTTATTTTAGAAGCCATAATTATTATTTTCCCATGCATCAAGTTCTAATACAATATGAACCCTGACTTTTCTGAAAATTTTGTTTAATCCTGAATAAATTTTTGTTTAATCTCTGACTATTTAGAAAATTCTTTTTGGTCCTAAAATAACAGTTGTTAAGTCCTTGTAATTTCTGAAATATTTTTCCAGACCTGAAATAACTGCTATTAATCCTTGTAATTTCTGAAAACTGTTTTCAAACCTGAAATAACAATTGTTTAGTCTCTGTAATTTTTGAAAACTATTTTCAGACATGAAATATTATTGATTAGCCCTTGTAACTTCTGAAAACTATTTTCAGCCCTAAAATATCACTGTTTAGCTCCCACAAGTTTTTCTAAAAGGAAAACAAAGCAAGTATGCTAAAATAGTTTAGCTTTCATAAAATAGTTTAAGAATTTATGATAATTTATGTTTGCTCCATGTTGAACACTTTACTAAAACTTTAATAAATTTTAACTTAAAATCAAAATCTTAACACAAATAGATGTCACGTTTCTTAGTTTAAATTCGATATTTGGTTATAGGCGAATTGAAACATGTTGTTATTATTTGATACTGATTTTCATATATGCTATTTATATTACCTCTACTCAATCACTTATATATATACCATGTTTGGACAAATAAATGACATGCCTGACATTGTTCATGTAGAGACCCCAAGATATAGGAATTACAACATGAATATCTTGGACATGAATACATGAATATGAATATGAATATGAACATAAACAGGAAAGATTTAAATTGCATGGATAAACACTTGCGTAAGAATGCACTTGGAATTACTTGGGAAAGTGGTACATAGTGAGTATATGGGCTTGGCAAGGACATGGTGGCACAGTTATTCTTGGCACTTGGTTCACGCAAAATATTCATGTTTTATAATAAATTTGATTGTAAAAATGACTAGAGACGGGGCTAATATGGGGGAAATTGATGGTGAAAACTCAGGAACTGTATCTTGAGTACCCCTACCTATGTTCAAGGTATGGTGGTGTTTATTTTACATGGTGTATGTCACTTTGTGATATGGATGATGATGAGCTCATTTACTTATATATTACTATAATGTATTATTTCTGGCATGGTTCTATTAGTAGTTTTCAAATAACGATAACAATATATTGATATGTGAGAATAGGCTGTGGCATGGGACGCATTCGTTTTCGCATCTTAGGACCCAATTGACATATGTAGTAGGTGTAGGATAGGGTATGTCAATTGCACGTTGCAGTTGGGGTAGTGTCACCTAATTAATAGCCCTTAGGGACATCTTCATAATTAATCTTGTACTTTGTGATTCTTGTGATGGTTACTACTAATTGTTTGTTTAGTTATACTTATTACACTTGACTTACTCCATGCTATGACCATATTTATGTTTCTGTGAATGCTTATTTAATATCATGACTTGGATATTATATGATTGGTTTTAGTAATAAACTCATACTACAAGTACTTGATTGTGTAATAAAAATAAGTATCATGTAATTGTATATTGCGTGTCCTTTTCTTGTTCATACACATATGCGTGCTCTGCACGTATTGCATACTTTATTTTCTTTATTTGTACTTGTCAGGAGTTTCTGATTTCCCGGGTTTTCTTACCCTAGATAGCGGAGAATATGTGGAGACACCAGCTGGATGTGGGGAGTACTACGAGGAGCCACCTGAAATTCAGTAGCAGACTTGAAAAGTTCCTTTAAATTATTTACTTTCATAAAATGTATGAATAAGTGAAAGAATGAACTCATTTCTTAGTTGGACTTGTATCTAGTTATTCAATTATTGTGGACTTCATTAGTTGAATAAACTTTTGATTGGTTTTGCTTTCATGTATGTGTATTTATTGTGAATCTCATTTATATGCAGTAAAAAAATGATATAATTTGCAGGTTAGAAGCTTAGCATGCTCCTTGGGCGTGTCGCCGGCCCAAATCATGTGCTTATCTCACTCTAGCGGGAGCAAGGTGTGACATGGTTCTTTTTGGTATCAGAGCATAGGTTTGGATGTCACTCACTAATTATAATACAACAAATATAATAAACTAGGTTCTTACCTGCTGCATTCTGATTCACACATACATGCAAACCCACATTTCATTACTTAGGATTCTCTTTCTTTGGTTTCTATATACTTTTGTCTCTCTATTTCTTATTTTCAGACGGATATCTCCTCGTCATTCTTCAAACACCAGCATCAATTTTCGTGCTGAACTCTTGAAGGCTCTTGCGTTCTTCAGAATATCATTGAGACCTAAACTCTAATCTTAAATGAAATTACTATTATAAATTATTTGATAACTATTTTTTTTTTATAATGTTTGTTTTTGTATAGTAGTAGAATAATACTTGTGCTTGCTATTACTTTGCGAGGACTTCACAGTAGGTGAGGAACACATGCTTTGTAATTTATAGTTTTTTTAAAAATGATAACCTTATGAGTTCTTATGTAAACGATGTGGCACATTATGTAATAATAGCATTGTGACACTAATGAAGTATTATTTTCGTGAACCAAGAGTAATATATGCTCCGTTTTCTCATATAGTCAATATATGCTCCATTTTCTCATATAGTCACAAGCATATGAAGCATGTACATGGGGCATGACTAATGATTCTTAATTGTGACAGGTACTATTTGGATTACTTATATGATTGTATTTTGCCACTATACCATGTGCGTAAATGCAATGAATAATACTGATGTATTTGAAAATTAGTCTAGCTATTAGTCCTCAATGTGTCCCCTCCATGAGGGTCTGTTAATAAGGCAGCTCGACCACATGGTACATGGGTAAAAATACAAACGTATGAGATAACCAAATAGTATCATATCATAATCAATTTATTAGGCATGCTCCATGAGCGTGGATCACATGCTGAGTATATCACTATATCAGAAAATTAAGCTACGAGTTCTAAATGTGTTCCTTCCAAGAGCGTGTTTATCCATGCATGCTGCTGGTAAGGTTTAGTGACTTAATAGTAGCGAGACGCAAGTCAACCATGCTAAAAAGTGTTGATCACATTCAAACAAGCCTACCTAATTCTAATGCATGAAAACAATTTATAAAATATTATATGTGTCGTATTTATTCTTTATCATTACTTTGGTATGATTTTATGATTTGATCTTAACAAGCCATTTATCTTGTTATATAAATTTTGTGATTTTAAAATGTGGATTGCATGACCCGCACATTCACTTATTTAGCCTCAGCTTACTCTACCACTACAGGTTTATTAATTGTTGAGAATCTTGAGATGTTAATCAAGTGGAGTATTGTGAAAGGACTTGATATTTTAGAGTTTCTTTGGAGCTAGTATCACATTGAAGTTTGGTAATAATAATATTAAATTGAGTATCTCTTATTTAGGGTGTGTTTGGTATTTTTTTTGCTTTAATATAAGTCATTTTTCAAAAGGACTTATCTAAGAGTGCTTTCTGAAAAAATGCTTTTGCATAATTTAAGTTTTTTGAATATAATAAGTTTTTAAGTGCTTACAAAAAAAAAATTTAAAATAAATTTATTAAAGAAAATTGATAGAAATGAACAGTGAGAGAAACTTTTGTAAGATTCATAACCTATAACAAAAGAAATAAAGAAGATTCATTAAAAGATCATCTTACATGGAGATCATGGGGGAGAGAAACAAGGAGAAAAAAGAGTAGATAAGCTTTTGGTTTATGTGGTTGAGAAGTCAGATAAGAACTTTTTGACTTTTTTTTGGTCAAAGTCCTGTTTTAAAGTGGTTGTCAAGCATCAAATTTGGTGAAAGAAACTTATTTGCTTTAAAATCTACGAAAGCACTTATAAGAAGCAACGCCAAACACGCCTTTACAATTTGATAATAATCCATAAATGGATATTAAAATTGACGTCATTTACTTGTTTGATTACTTTTTAATTATATTTATTAAATATTTTCTAGAATGAACCTTTGTTGCTTAAAAGAGGCCTTGCAATTTCTGATGTTAGGAAGCTGACGGCCGTGTCATGCACCCGCTATAAATACATACACATTTTCACGGTGGGACACTTGAACATTTTACCAGAGTAATTCCAACAAAATTTGGATTGGTCTAGTAAGATGTATCAAGTTTTTAGTTTATTGAAAGTTTAATATGTGGTGAAACTTGCTTTGGTAGTACTCCTTCATTTATGATGTTTGTGGTTATTTTCAGGTGGTTTTGTTGTAGGACG
The DNA here is from genome assembly GCA_038442645.1 of Agave tequilana. Classification (NCBI taxonomy): domain Eukaryota; kingdom Viridiplantae; phylum Streptophyta; class Magnoliopsida; order Asparagales; family Asparagaceae; genus Agave; species Agave tequilana. The sequence goes on from JAVJIF010031067.1 coordinate 190,401, forward strand.
GTTCACGACTATATTGTCATGAGAAGAGTTCAATGTCATCAGCTTTAAGTTTTTATGGTCTGATGAGTTGAAAGACAGAGACCCGGATCTTATTAATGAGTATAAGAGACAAGGCAAGTATGTGTTTTACCTTAATCAAGATTTTGAATGGATTAGGAGATGCGTGCGTATTCTATCTTTTAGTGTTATATCCAAACTCCACCTTGAAATTGTTCATCACCAAAGATTGTGTATGTTTTGGTATTTATATTGTCATGAGAAGACTAGTATTGGATAACTAAACATCACACTGCATTTACTATTGTCAATAAGATAATGCAAAAAAGTATAAATACCAAACTCCTCTTCTTTTTCTCTATACTTGCAGCCATAGTTTCTTCTACCCTCAACCAAACTCCCACCCGATATCAAAATATCAAGCTCTATTCTGTCGCGTTGATCCAACCTGGACACTAAGGGTGTAAACAGAATGTGCACAGGTTAACCATTTTTTTTAAGCATACAAGGGGACGAATAGTGGCCGTTGTTCGAATTTTATACCTAATATCCATGTGATCAGATTAAATCTATAAATTTGGAGGGAGAACATGAAGTTGGCCTTTATAAGCCTCTTTTTACTGTGAAGTGAGCATAAAATTTAAATTGCACCAATTTAATCTTTTACTAATTACGATACTGCTAATACAAAGCCTTTATACGCCAAACTTTTAGGGTCGGCTAAGATATTACATATTTTCCCGAGAGGAAAATACTTGTTTGTAGACTCAGATCAGTTAATTTGTGATTCTTTAAAATTGTTCACCGAGGTGAAGTCTCATTCTTTGGTTCTTTATTAATCTTATCACACACAAGAGGTGAAGGAGAAGACACAGTTAACTTTCTGATTCTCTCTCTTTGTTGCCTACAAGGGAATGAATTTCAACCTCAAAGATCCAAACTTAGCTCCATTTGTTTTCTTTGGATTTATTTTTTTATTACAAGCAATTTGTTCATGTCTAAATGTATACTCCTAAGCTTATCATGCCTCACCGTAATTCAAATTAACTTTCTACTATAGTGAGATTATATATATATTTTAATATTTTGGAATTATGATTCGTCAAAATATTTTGATTTGGTGTACCATTTTTACAAATTCTTAGAATCCATTTATTCTTGGTAGTAAATTTGTTTTCTGCTTGTGGCTTTCCCTAACCAAGGAACAAAATAATGCTCGTTAGATAGATCAATTATGGTCATTTTGAGAGGAAAAAGCGGTAAGAGAGTTCTTCATTCATCCTATTTTAGTCGTCATATTGAAGAAAGTAGATCTATTGGTGTATAAGTAGAATCAACAATATTTAATACTTTAGGTTTATGTTCTTTTAAGGGATTTTTTTTAAAAAAAAATCCACTTTTGAAATTTAATTTAAAAAATCTCTAAAAAAATTTAATTATAAAAATCGACCTCTAACAGGCCACGTAGGAATGACATAGGCATTGAGCGATTTCGCCTCGCCTTTGTGGTGCTGAGGCGTCGGTGGGAGTTTTTTTGTCTGAGTTTGACAAACTCGAACGCAAAATTATAATAATTTTAGGTCTGGGTTTGGAGAACCTGAACTAAAATTTACTGAACAGGTTGGGTTTCAGAAGAGTCCTTTATATGGTTCTAGTGAGCTTTTTTTTACTGATTTTTTTTACTCTCCCTCACAATCCCAACTCTGATTTCGATCATCTTTCTGGGCAGCTCACCCTGCACCCGATTCCTCTCCCTCTCTCTCCCTCTCTCTCGTGGTCCTGACCAGATCCCTCTTACACCAACGACACTGACCTCGATCTTCTTCCCCGACAGCTCACCTCGCACCCGATTCCGAGCAATCTCTCTCTTGGCCCTAATCAGATCTTGCTCCCAATCACAATCTCGAACTTGATCTTCTTCCCCGGCAGCTCTCCCCACACCCGATCCTGGCCAGCCTCGCCTTCTCCCCGCATCGTCATCTCAACGTCTGATCCTGACCCTTTCCTGGCTGTCGAATCTGCACCAGAACTCGACTCTTTCTACTACAAGGTCGCTGATCTCAACGATTTATCTCTGAGTTTCTGCAATTGGTACACTTCTCAGCAATTTATCTCTAAGTTTTAGTTCTATTTACTTTCTTTGTTCATTTATGTTTTAATTAGATTATTTGAATTATGAAGCTAATTAAGAAATTATTGATTTTTGTTCTCAATTGAGAAATTTGGAAGAAGTTCTGAGTAATTCTAACAAGTAATATTATTTTTTGATATTAAATTTTGGTACAGTGTCTAACGTGAATGTTCTTTTTCTTTCTTGGTTTAACGATAAACTAACAATAAATAAGGAGAATAAGCCAGCATATATTAATAGAATAGTAAAACCAATGCTAGTGAGAAAGTCAGCAACAAGACGTGAATTGGTAGAGAAAATCTATCACATTTGAAAAAGTAATCCAAATGATTATCCGATTAACTTAACATGCAAGTGGCCTATATATATAAAAAAAGGGTGGGACTGGATTGTGGGGAGTCCCAAGTTCCAGTCTATCTATGACCTATATATCAAAAAAACAAATCTAAAGGGTTTGCAGGTACAGCCCTACAATTACATTTTTTTTCAATATGACCAAAGTGTCCTTACATTGGCAAATTCAAATTTTGCATACATATCCTTCAAAAATATTGTTCTTTTATAGTTGACTCATGCTTTTATCCGGGGAAGCGCACTTACCTCACATCCCTACAAATAACCTAAGAAGACATCCCACTCTATATGCCCATTGCTATAATATTGAAATGGGACGATCCCGTTATTTGCAGTGCACCTAAAAAGAAAAAAATGAATCACTTATTTTGTCTTTTCCATATTACAGGGGGGAGACAGTTGTCGGAACGAACCATTCGTTTGCTTTCTCGAACAATGATTAAGGGGTCATCATTCTGCCCCTTATTTTCAACATTACCGCTAGTGTTGATCAGCTTTGCGATACTCTAGTCACTAAAGGAAGCTCGATGATCACCCTTATGAAAAGTTTAATTTGCAAATAAACTTTATGCATTTTGTATTGCATTTCCATTTGAAAAGATTATATTTGTAAAGAAATAAAAAAGTATAAAAAATAATGAAGGCAGATGTATTTATCATTTTTATTAGAACTTGCAAACTTGTATATGCGCTATCATATCCATTCTTAACATATTATTTGTTAAAATATTGATATTTTGATACATTAGAGAATTCATGTTTTCAAAAATATACTATTGATATTAAAGTATTATCTATAGCAAGTGTCATTAATATAAAAATCATGCAATATTAATAACTCAAATTTGCAAGGGTATCTATGCAAAGGGTATTTTTATCATATTGAACAAAATTATGACCATAGGGGTAATATACAAACAAACTCTTTAAAATCAGAAGTTCACATATAAATAGGGACTTTTGAAGGGTCAATAAAGAAAATGCTAATTTTTGGAGGGTAAATATGCAAAAAGTTCATTAGTGTACTATTTTCTTCTTCTCTTTTTCTTTCTTCTTTTTACTTATAATAAAACGGGTTCTTTCATATTTTCCTTCAGAAAGTTATGTTTTTTCTTATATACCCTTCTAATCCCCTATAATCGTAATTTTGTTCGACATGATAAAAATATTCTTCGCATATCTACCCTCACAATTTCATTTTTAATGTTCCATAATTTTTGATATTAATAACATATTGTAATAGATAATACTTTAATATCAATAATATAATTTTGAACACATGGATTCTCTACTATATCAAAATATCAATATTTTAATAATAATATGTTAGGGATAATATGAGAGGGGATATGCATGCTTGAAGTTCTAATAAAAATGATATGTACACCAGCATCTATTTTTTATATTTTTTATTATTTCTTTGTAAATATGAATGCAATACAAAATGCATAAAGTTTATTTGCAACTTAAACTTTTTATAATGTATGTAAAAGAATAATATTTTGGAGGGTAAATTTGCAAAATTTGAATTTTTAAATATATATACTAAGGACAGCTTTTTCATATTGAAAAAAATATTAAGTGTAAAGATATATCTGCAAACTCCTTAGAATAAGACGCGTACATATGCTGGTAGAGATTTTTGAGGGGTAAATAAGCAATAGTTCAAGTTTCAGAGGATATGTATGAAAAAAACCGTAATAAAACTAAGTCAAAAGTTGGGGAAAATCAAAATCGAATGAGAGCAAGAGCTCCACGTGCTTCACAAGCCTTAGAAGGCTCAAGCTTGTATCAAACAAAAATTTGGACTTATATTCTCTATTGCAAAATTCTCTGTGATACGCCTCATGTGATGACCCGATAACATATGAGTTTTTAGTATGCTTTATCTTGTATGTTTTGCCTGCTTCAAAACTCAAATTTATTAGATCTCAGGAGTTTTTATCCACACATTGAACAACCCATTAATGACAGAAACAATGTATTCCTTTGTATACCAATCTCCTTCTCTAGTCCCATAGATTGAACGAGGAGAGAATCAATGTATTCCTTATATAGCACCTGCTGCACTTCAACTCTTTCGCGTTGCAGCAAAGAGAGAAACGCTATAGAAGCATGTACGCATATATTTCGCATAAGAGTAGAAAAACAAGCAGCACTATAGAAACAACACCGGTTCTGTAATGCAATTATTACTGAGGATGAGTTATCCTTTAGCATTACTTTCCCCGACAAAGTTGAAATGATTACAAGATAGCATTATTTTTGTCTACAAATCATAAATAATTATAAGCTGAGGGGAGAAGAGCACCAGAAGATGAATGAAATTTGACAAGTGGCTATATAACTAATAAATACCAGGCCCTCGTCACATGAAATATCAAAAGAACAGATTACGAAAGTCAACGCTTAGACTGCCCAAAATTGTTCACATTATCTTGACCAGCTTATATTTGACTCATGCTTTTATCCAGGGAAGCGCACTTACCTCACATCCCTACAAATAACCTAAGAAGACATGATCCCACTCTAAAATATTGCTATAATATTGAAATAGGACGATCCCCGTTATTTGCAGTGCACCTAAAAAAAAAATGAATCACTTATTTTGTCTATAACATATTGTAGGGGGAGATAGTTGTCAGAATGAACCATTTGTTTGCTTTCTCGAACACTGATTAAGGTGTCATCATTCTGCCCCTTATTTTCAACCATTACAGCTGGTGTTGATCAGCTTTGCGATACTTTAGTCACTAAAGGAAGCTCGATGATCACCCTTATGAAAAGTTTAATTTGCAAATAAACTTTATGCATTTTGTATTGCATTTCCATTTAAAAAGATTATATTTGTAATGAAATAAAAAAGTATAAAAAATAATAAAGGCAGATGTATATATCATTTTTATTAGAACTTGCAAACTTGTATATCCGCTATCATATTCATTCTTAACATATTATTTGTTAAAATATTGATATTTTGATACATTAGAGAATTCATGTTTTCAAAAATATACTATTGATATTAAAGTATTATCTATATCAAGTGTCATTAATATAAAAACAATATTAAATATTCAAATTTGCAAGGGCATATATGCAAAGGGTATTTTTATTATATTGAACAAAATTATGACCACAGGGGAAATATGCCTGCAAACTCTTTAAAGTCAGAAGTTCACATATAAATAGAGACTTTTGAAGGGTCAGTAAGCAAAACGCTAAGTTTTGGAGGGTAAATATGCAAAAAGTTCATTTGTATACTATTTTCTTCTTCTCGTTTTCTTTCTTCTTTTTACTTATAATAAAACGGGTTCTTTCATATGTTCCTTCAGAAAGTTATGTTTTTGCTTATATACCTTTCTAATTTACATGCATACCCCCATAATCACAATTTTTTTAAACAAGATAAAAATATCCTTTGCATATCTACCCTCACAAATTTATTTATAGTATTTCATAATTTTTGATATTAATAAAATATTTTAATAGATAATACTCTAATATCAATATTATATTTTTGAACACACGGATTCTCTACTATATCAAAATATGAATATTTTAATAATAATATGTTAGGGATAAATATGATAGGGGATATGTAAGCTTGAAGTTCTAATAAAAATGATATGTAGAACTGCATCTTTTTTATAAACTTTTTATTATTTCTTTGTAAATAGAAATGCAATACAAAATGCCTAAAGTTTCTTTGCAGCTTAAACTTTTTATAATGTATATAAAAGAAAAATATTTTTGAGGGTACATTTGAAAATTTTGAATTTTCAAATATATATACTAAGGACAACATTGTCATATTGAAAAAAAAATTAACTGTAAAGATATACCTGTAAACTCTTTAGAATTAGATGTGTACATATGCAGATAGAGATTTTTGAGGGGTAAATAAGACAAAGTATAAGTTTAAGAGGATATATATGCAAAAAACCATAATAAAACAAACTCAAAAGTTGGGAAATCAAAATCGATTGAGAGCAAGATCTCCACGTCCTTCACAAGCATTAGAAGGATCAAGCTAGTATCAAACTAAAATTTGGACTTGTGGCAAAATTCTCTGTGATATGCCTCGAGTGATGATGACCCAATAACATAACAATTTTTAATATTCTTTGTCTTGTATGTTATTATGCATATTTCAAAACTCAAATTTAATTGATCTCAAGAGTTTTTATTCACACATTGAACAACCCATTAATGCCAGAAACCATGTATTCCTTTTATACCATCTCATTCTCTAGTCCCATATATTGAACGAGGAGAGAATCAATGTATTCCTTGCAAGTGTCATTAATATAAAAATTATGCAATATTAAAAATTCAAATTTGCAAGGGTATGTTTGCAAAGAGTATATTTATCATATTGAACAAAATTATGACCATAGGGGCAATATAGCTGCAAACTCTTTAATATCAGAAGTTCACATATAAAAAGAGACTTTTGAAGGGTCAATAAGCAAAAATGCTCTATTTTGGAGGGTAAATATGCAAAAAGTTCATTAGTATTCTATTTTCTTCTTCTCTTTTTCTTTCTTCTTTTAACTTATAATAAAACGAGTTATTTCATATGTTCCTTGAGAAAGTTATGTTTTTGCTTATGAATGAGTAGAGAATCAATGTATTCCATGTATAGCACCTGATGCACCTCAACTCTTTCACGTTGCAGCAAAGAGAGAAAAAAGCAACGCTATAGAAACATGTATTAATGAGGGTGAGTTATCCTTTAGCATTACTTTCCCTGACAAAGTCGAAATGATTGCAAGGTAGCATTATTTTTGTCTACAAAGCATAAATAATCATAAGCTCAGGGGAGAAGAATGACAGAAGATGAATGAAATTTGATAAGTGGCTATATAACTAATAAGTACCGGGCCCTCGTCACATGATATATCCAAAGAACAGATTACAAAAGTCAATGCTTAGATCGCTCAAAACCGTTAGGGCTCTCGGTCGACCTATCGGCCGACTGCCCCAAGGCAAACTGCATGTCGATCGACCGCCCAGTTGACCGAGGCAAGAACCAGAAAGCTAACTCTCTAGACCAGTCGACCGGGGCCAGATCCAGAGAGCAAGCTCTCTGGATAGGTCAACCGTGCGGTCGACCGGCCCAAGGCCAAGGCTGTGTGCACGTATCTGTGCACATCGGTCGAAGAGCTCTGTTTCGATCGACTGCTAGAAGGATCAGACTGGGTTTTTTGGTTTGAAAAAGTTGGCTTTTAATTTCCTATAAGATCACATAAAATCCACAAAAATAAATTCATGTAAATATTTGAAGTACAAATATATGTGACGAAAAATCAACACATATGACAAACTATTTGAACTATTTTTGAGGCATGAAAAAGTAAACTTTAAACCAAAAATCGTATTTTCTAAAAACTCAAATTTGAGATGGAAAATACGTTTTCTTCAAAACTTATATAAATACAAAAATATGATATAGAAACACATTTTGAAGCATAGTGTGTATGGATAGAATCCAATACACATATAAAAGATATATCTATATTTTTGACAATAAATCACAAATTAAGTTTTAATAAAAACAAAACTTAAAAATCATGAACTAGAATCATCAAAATAAGTTTTTCTATAATAAGAAGCAATAATGTAAGTGGATGAAATCCAATATACATATAAACCAAGTAAACTTGTTTTGATTCTATCTATTCATCAAAACTAAAGATATGTTCTTGAAAATTCAAAATGGTTAGACCAAAACCAATAAATTTTGAACTTGTGTGTGTGTACTTGAGCATATCAAAACTAACTATCCTTACACAAGATCTAAACAAAATCTAAAACAAACCTAGATACAAGTCTTCTTGTTGATCTTCATCTTCAAGATGACTCGATCTAAACATGATCCATACAGCTTGACTCCATCCGAGTACTAGATGCGATCTTGACGTAGGAGCTCTTGAATCAACATGTGTTAGCTTTAAAACTGGCTTTGAATCCTTTGTTGAAGCTATACACCTACTAAGATCTTGATCAATATCCGAAACTTATAAAACACAAGATGATTAGTAAACTTAACTTCATAAGTTAGTCATCATCAGAAATAAGGTGAAGGGCTCTAGGCCAACATATTATTTATCGTACTGAATTTTTAGGGATTTTTTCTGAATTTATCGAAACTCGGCCGGATTTCGTGTCAGCCAGTATCACTGATTGATTCTAAGAATTTATTTTGAAAAAGGAATGAATTTCTTGAATTCGATTTCACCATGTACCTTAAGATAATATTTTCTATTTTTAGAATTTTTGGAGACCTTTCCGAGTTACTCTATTTTTTTGGCTTTTCTGGTGTTTTCAGTATTTTTCCGGATTCAGAGTTTTATCTAGATATTTTCTTTTCTTTTTTCTTTTCCCTTCCTTCTTTTTTTCTCCTCCACTACTTTTTCCTATTTTTTTCTTCCTATTTTTTTCTTTTCTTTTTCTTTCTGCCTCTTTTGTCCTGCACATAAACTCTCTTCAAAATATCTGCTCCCTTTTCTTTTCTTATGCTTCTTTTTATTTCTTTTTCTTTGTTTCTTTTTCTTTCTTCTCCTCTAGCCAACGACAGCACAACCCCCTTCCTCCATTTCCCTCCCAAATTCTCCCCCCATCTCTCTTTACTTCTCAAATTCTCCCCCCAATCTCACTCACCATTTCTTTCTCTGTTACACTCATCAATTCCCTCTCTCTTCCTTCATCTTCTCTAGCCAAGTAAACCCCGGAGGCGGCGACCCCTCCACCTCAAGGGAGCCCACTCCGGCGACCATCCCTGATGGCAACCACCTCCCTCTTCCCGAATTCCCTCTCCTCCTCCTTCTTCTCTCAAACCAACTCCTTCAACCACCTCCACCACAGCTCCCAACACCACCCCTTCCTCCTCCACCCGGGCTTCCGTCGGTCATCCTCTGTCGCCGCTCCCTGGCTGCAGTGCGCCACCTAGGGGGAGCCCCTCCTCCTTCCACCCTTCCTTTCTCTTTCTCAATCTTTCTTTCTCTTTCTCCTTCTATATATATCTCTCTCTATCCCTGTGTTCCCCCTTTCTCCTTCCCTGTGTTTCCCCCTCTCTATTTTTCTCTGCCCTAGTTCTCTCTCTATTTCTCTCTCCCTGCATCTCTCTCTTGTTTTCTCTCTCCATGTCTTTCTTTCTCCCATATTCTCTCTCTCCTAGTTTTTTCTCTCTCCTAGTTTTCTCTCTCTCCATATATACATATTTATATTTTATTATATATTAGTGGAGTGCACGTGTTCTTGAGATTCTAGATTTCACAGCGTTTTCAGAGATTTAGGCGAGTGTCCTCACCTCGTTTTGGGTTTCCTCGCTTCGACAGGTCGACTTGTAATTTATTCCGAATTCGATTGTATTTGTATTCTTATTTTGTATTGGGCAGTGCCCTTATATTTGTATGTAGCCGAGTGCCCAGGGTTGTATAAGTATTATGCCTGTGACGAATGTTTGTACTAGGGTAATTTATTTTTTGTACATATACCATAGCTGAGATGTGTTCTTTTACTGCTTTATACCATTCGTGGCCGACCCTTCGTGGTGCTTTGCCTCCGGGCTCTACACTCAACCTCTAGGCTTCACCACTCAACGGTAGTCTAGTTCTTATCACGTATATATGTATGCATGTGTGGTACTAAGTGCAAGCACTCTTGTACTGACTCTGGGTTTCTGCCAACTCCCGGGATGGCTACCCAATAGGTTATAGCCTTACACCCTTATGGGTTTTGTGGTAGCTACCGAGAGTGCGCTTAGACCCCGGTACTCTAGCCTTCAGGCTCTCACCCACTTCCTTGAAAGAGGAATGCGCTTAGACTTTCAGGTCTCTCATGCTGCGTCTAGTAGGAATGCTTAGCGCTCAGCGCTGTATCACTAGATTCGCCTAGGCAGAAGTCTGCCAGATTTTAGGCTCGCTATTTTAAGCTGAGTAATTCCAGTAGCTCCGTCAAGCTCTCTAATGATTAAACACTATTTGTTGCCTATGCCTCAAGCTTGCTTAGCTCCGCTTGGATGTTCGCTTGCTTGCTAATCGCTTGTTTGACAGTTTATCTATTCTCCTATTAATGGTTGTGAAGAGTTTCAAATCTTACTTATATTGTTTTCCTGAGACTGCATGGCTTTTCGATATTCATATTAATCTCTTATATCTGTGTTATTTTTCAATTTTGCTTGACGTGCTTTCACTTAATGTACTAACATTTACCATGTTGTCTCTTGTCACCTGACATGTTAATCACAAGGCAATTGATACCTGACTCCTGACTTGCTACCGGTATCACATCACTTGTGCCTACAACCTGTGGGGTGGCGAGTGGAGCTAAGTGCCACACGGAGCAAAGTGTCACACCACACACGTGGTGGAGGCCATCTCTTGGTATCCGTGGGGGCCACCTCTAGGTATCCACATCGCATCCTCTTTGTACCTATTACCCGAAAAGCATATGGTATGGAGTTAAGTGTCACACGGAGCAAAGTGTCACGCCACACATGTGGTGTGGGCAACCTCTTGGCATCCGTGGGGGCCAACTCTAGGCATCCACTATTGTATCCGTGGTTTTCTTGCCCTCCTAATCCAACACTTGACATGTAACAATAATAATATTGGGAATATGAGATATTTGGTCTCTCCTTCTTTCAGATACTACGACTAACATATCAGGTCCAAATGAGTTTTACTGGAGTACACATCCTAGTACATACTACTAGTGTGTGAGACACTGGTTGGAGATGATTGAAATATCAGACAGTACTAATATTTATTATTCGATTTCCTGACCTCTTGTTCACTAATTTGTATCGGCATGCTTGTGACTCAATACTTGACCCTACATCAGATATAACTTAATTAGCAAACAATAATAAAGTCAGGAGCGGGTGTTATTAAATCACTTTCTCATCCAAATAATGGAGTCTGTGTATCAAGGTTCGGATTGGGTTCTACTGGAGTGCGGACCCGGTGTAAACTGCTGGTGGTATTGGACACTGGAAGGAAATGATAAGAATTCTCAAAATTTTAATTTGCAAAAAGTGTTAAATTTCTAAAATCCGCTTTCACATTATTTCTTAGAATCACATTTTGAAAGTACACCTAGAAGGGGGTAAATAGGTGTAGTGCTAATTTAATGCCAAATGGTGCGGAATTTAAACACTAATTGCTAACACATTATGTGTAACCAAGAGTGAGCCCAAATTTCTCGTGAATGGCTCTGAAACTACTCCTCTAGATCCTCTAGATTAAGAGTTGAGGTGCTTTAAAAACTCTCTTGGTTGAACATAAGTGTGGGCACACAAACTATATCAAGCATATAAATGAATGGGTAATTAATGACAATGCAAGATATATATATATATATATATATATATATATATATATATATATATATATATATATATATATATATATATATATAGAGAGAGAGAGAGAGAGAGAATAAATCAAACTAAACACAGTGATATATTTCTAAGTTCAAGCCACTGTTCTTCATCCCCGCCTTCACACAGAAGGATTTCCACTATGTCCATACAGGACCTTCCACAAAGGGACCTCCACTGAGGAATTACAATTACAACCAGGAGTGCACAACTCTATTCTCTCAAACACAGACCTCTACACAAGAGGTGGGTACTAATCCAGAGCAAGGAAAAAGTTACAATCTTGGTAGTCCAATGATCATAAACAACTGTTGGTGATCTCAAATGATCACAAATAATTTTTCTCACAAAAAAGATCCTATAGATAGGTTTAGAATTAATAGCTCAAGTGTGAGAAATCAAAGTATTTTGGAAAAGAAACAACAAAGAAAACACTTGGAAAAAACTTCTAGATAGATATGAAAATGAAGATCGAAACTAAATTCCCAAAGACTTGTTTTCTTTTGATTTTCCAAAAAAATTTAAACAAATAAAGATAAGAGTTTTGGCACAAAAAACTTATTTTGAAAACTTTGTTAAAAATACTTGAGAATGTGAGAAAAATTGCCCTTGGAAATCTTGGTGAAAACTGGCCTCAAAGAACTATTTATATAGGGGTCTGAAAATACAGCCGTTGGGGTCCAGAATAGGTCAAAAATGACTTGTTGGTCAATCACCAGGAACAGGCCCGGAAGCAAACTGCCTGTTGATCGATCGTCTGGTCGACCGAAGCAAGAACCAGAGAGCTAACTCTCTGGACCGGTCGACCGGGGCTAGATCCAGAGAGCAAGCTCTCTGGATCGGTCCACCGTGTGGTCGACCGGCCCAAGACCAAGGCTGTGTGCACGTATCCGTGCACATCAATCGTCAGAGCTCTATTCTAGTCGACCGATCGGTCGACCGCCAGAAGGCTCAGACTGGGTTTTTAGACTTGAAAAAGTTGGCTTTTAATTTCTTATAAAATCCCATAAAATCACATAAAATTTACAAAAATAAGTTCATGTAAATATTTGAAGTACAAATATGTGTGACCAAAAATCAATACATATTACAAACTATTTGAACTATTTTTGAGGCATGAAAATTAAGCTTTAAACCGAAAATCGTATTTTCTGAAAACTCGATTTTGAAATGAAAATATGTTTTCTTCAAAACTTATATAAATATAAAAACATGATATAGAAACACATTTTGAAGCATAGTGTGATTGGATAGAATCCAATGCACATATAAAAGACATATCTATATTTTTGACATTAAATCTCAAATTAAGTTTTGATAAAAACAAAACCCAAAAATCATGAGCTAGAATTATCAAAATAAGTTTTTCTACAAAATGTAACAATAATGTATATGGATGAAATCCAATATACATATAAACCAAGTAAACTTTTTTTGATTTTAAATATTCATGAAAACTAAAGATATGTTCTTGAAAATCCAAAACGGTTAAACCGAAACCAATAAATTTTAAAATGTACTTGAGCATATCAAAACTAACTATCCTTACATAAGATCTAAATAAAAAGTAAAACAAACCTAGATACAAGTCTTCTTGTTGGTCTTCATCTTCAAGACGACTCGATCTAAACATGATCCATAGAGCTTGACTCCATCCGAGTACTAGATGCGATCTTAACGCGCGAGCTCTTGAATCAATATGTATTGGCTCTAAAGCTGGTTTTGAATCCTTTATTGAAACTAAACACCTACTAAGATCTTGATCAATATCTGAAACTTATAAATACAAGATCATTAGTAAACTTAACTTCTTAAGTTAGTCATTATCAAAACTAAGGTGAAGGGCCTCTGGGCCAACATGTTATTTATCTTAGTGCATTTTTAGAGATTTTTTCGAATTTATCGAAACTCGGTCGGATTTCATGTCGGCCAGTATCACAGATTGATTCCAAGATTTTTATTTTAAAAAGGGATTGAATCTTGAATCCGATTTCACCATGTACCTTAAGATAATTTTTTTATTTTAAATTTTTTGGAGACCTCTGCGAGTTACTCTATTTTTTTTAGCTTTTCCGGTTTTTTCGGTATTTTCTTATATTCGGAGTTTTATCTGGATATTTTCTTTTTTCTTTTCCCTTCCTTTTTTCTCCTCTACTACTTTTTCCTCTTTTTTTTATTTTCTTTTTCTTTCTCCTTTTTTCTCCTCCACATAAACTCCCTTCATAATATCTGCTCCCTTTTCTTTTCTTCTTCTTTTTTTCTTTTTCTTTCTTCCTTTTTCTTTCTTCTCCCCTAGCCAACGACAGCACAGCCCCCTTCCTCCTCCATTTCCCTTATAAGTTCTTCTTTTCTCTCTTTCCTTCTTAAGTTCTCTCCCCAATCTCACTCACCCTTTCTTTCTCTGTTACAATCACCAATTCCCTCTCTCTCCCTTCATCTTCTTTAGCTAAGCAAACCCCAGCGACGGCGACCCCTCCACCTCTGGCAAGCCCACTCTGGCGATCATCCTCGGTGGCAATCACCTCCCTCTTCCCGACTTCTCTCTCCTCCTTCTCCTCTCAAACCACCTCCTTCAACCACCTCCACCACGGCTCCTAATACCACCCCTTCCTTCTCCTCCCGGGTTCCCATCGCCCGTCCTTTGCCATCTCCCCCTGGCTGTGGCGCGCCGCCCACGGCGCCACCTAGGGGAGCCCCTCCTCCTTCCACCCCCCCTCTCTCAATCTTTCTTTCTCTTTCTCTTTCTCCTTCTCTATATCTCTCTCTATCCCTGCGTTTTCTCTTTCTCCCTCATGTGTTTCCCTCTCGCTCTCTCTATTTCTCTCTCCCTGCGTCTCTCTCCCCCTGGTTCTCTCTTTCTATTTCTCTCTCCCTACGTCTCTCTCTTCTATTTTCTCTCTCTCCCCTATCATTCTCTCTCTTCTGTTCTCTCTCTCCCCTATCATTCTCTCTCTACCCTAGTTTTCTCTCTCTCCATATATATATTTATATTTTATTATATATTAGTGGCATGCACGTGTTCTTGAGATTCTAGATTTCACGGTGTTTTCAGAGATTTAGGCGAGTGTCTTCGCCTCATTTTGGGTTTCCTCGCTTCGACGGGTCTTGTAATTTATTCTGTATTCGATTGTATTTATATTCATATTTTGTATTGGGTTGTGCCCTTCTATTTATGTTGCCGAGTGCCCACGGTTGTACAAGTATTATGCTTGTGACCAATGTTTGTACTAGGGTACTTTATTTTTTGTACATATACTATGCCTGAGATGTGTTCTTTTACTATTTTATACCATGCGTGGTCGACCCTTCGTAGTTATTTAGTCTTCAGGCTCTATACTCAACCTCCGGGCTTCACCACTCAACGATGGTCTAGTTCTTATCACGTATATATGTATACATGTGTGGTACTAATAGTGCAAGTACCCTTGTACTGACTCTGGATGTCTACCCACTCCCGGGATGCCTATCCATTAGGTTATAGGCCTTGCACCCTTATAGGTTTTGTAGTAGCTACCGAGAGTGCGCTTAGACCCCGGATACTCTAACCTTTGGGCTCTCGCCCACTTCCTCGAAAGAGGAGTGTGCTTAGATCATCAGGTCTCTCATGCTCCGCCTGGTAGACATGCTTAGCGCTCAGCGCTTTATCACTAGATTTGCCTAGACTGAACTATGCAAGATTTTAGACTCGCTCTTTTAAGCCGAGTCATTCTAATTGCTCCGTCAAGCGCTCTAATAATTAATCATTGTTTGTTGCCGATGCATATAGCTTGTTTAGCTTCGCTTGGTTGTTCACTTGCTTGCTAATCGCTTGTTTGACAGTTTATCTATTCTTCTATTAATGGTTGTGAATAGTTTAAAATCTTACTTATACTATTTTTTTGAACTGCATGGTTTTCCGGTATCCATACCGATCTCTTATATCGGTATTATTTACCTATATCGCTTGACGTGCTTTCACTTGATGTACTAAATTTTATCATGTTGTCTCTTGTCATCTGACCTGTTAATCACCCGGCAACTGATACCTGACTTCTGACTTGCTACCGGTATTACATCTCTTGTGCTTGTACCCTGAGGAATGGCGAGTGGAGCTAAGTACCACACGGAGTAAAGTGCCACACCACACACGTGGTTGAGGCCACCTCTTGGTATCCTTGGGGCCACCTCTAGATATCCACATTGCATCCTCTTTGCACCTGTTACCCAGAATGCATATGGTATGGAGTTATGTGCCACACGAAGCAAAGTGCCACACCACACACGTGATGTGGGCCACCTCATGGTATCCGAGGGGTCACCTCTAGGTATCCACTGTCGTATCCGTGGTTTTCCTGCCCTCCTGGTCCAGCACCAGACACGTAACAATAATAATATTAGGAATGTGGGATATTTGGTCTCTCCTTCGCTCGGATGCTAGGACTCACATATCAGATCCAAATGAGTTCTACTGGAGTACACATCCTAGGACATACTACTAGTGGTGTGAGACACTGGTAGGGAGATGATTGAAATATCAGACGGTACTAATGTTTATTATTTGATTTCGTGACCTCTTGTTTACTAATTTGTATCAGCATGCTTGTGACTCAATACTTGACCCTGCATCAGATATAACTTAATTAGCAAACAATAATAAAGTCAGGAGTGGGTGTTATTAAATTATTTTCTCATCCGAATAATGGTGTCTGTATATCAAAGTTAGGATTGGGTTCTACTGGAGTGCGGACCCGGTGTGAAATGCCGATGGTATTGGACACTGGAAGGAAATGATTAGAATAACAGATGACACTGATTATTATTATTGTACGATTAAGTTATCCTATCCATCTCCTGTATATGATCTCCGTGACACTGTAATTACTCCTGACATTCTTATTCAGTTACATTGAGATAACTCAAGTTGTATGAGCTCAAGTTATGGTGACATGGGGTATATGGTATATATATGAGAGTTTCTTTGTTTGGATTATCCCCTCGATGTATCAATCTCATGAATCCAAAGTCTAAGCCTATACAACTGGTTTTGTCCATTCTTGTGTTTAATATATTACTTGATGTCTTATCCTATGCTTTTGTGTACATATGCTCACAACATGCATGCTTTCTTTACTCGGATTTATCGCTATACATGTGCAAGCTTGATTCCTGGTTTTCCACTAATTTCCTGGTTTTCCTTCATGTTTCTGTTCAACGCCTATATCTGCTTGCCTGAATCATATCACTTGATCCTGTACACGTGTACCTTACTTTGCATGCCGCTTGGCATTCACCATACCACTCGTTGGGGAGTTTTGACTCCCTGGATCTGCATGTCTAGATTCCAGAGTTTGAAACTTGTGGATTTTTCTGGTTACTGATCAGAGATGCGTAGCGGTAGTGTAGATCATCGGCAAACCGTCTGAGGCCCTATCCGTCCAGGCCCCCTGCTCGGGTCTCGAGTTTCCCTTTGTGATTCGTGAGTGCCTTTTGTACAGTTCATAATTGTACATCTCTTTGTATTCTTGCATTTGCGCCTATCGGTGATGTAATTTTCTTGTAATATTGTGTCACATCCTGTGATAACTTTGTAATTGTACTCATATGTTGGAATATATAATGCACCACTTGCTTTCGTGCTCTTATTCTTGCCGTACTGATGCTTAGCGTGTATGTGTGAGGGCATTTTGACCGATGTATATATGTCGCAGTAACGTTTTCATGCCCGCGAGGTACAGGGTGGTATCAGAGCCTAGGCTCTCACATATTCAGTACAACCAGTCGGCGTATTAATGGGATATTAATTTTCAATTGGAACGCATGAGTCCTTGGCTATACATTCCAACCACAAGTACAAAGTTATTTCTTCTTTCCTGATATTCCATCCTTTGTCTCATGAAACCCTTCCGTCTGCTTATTTTCAATTTTCCGTTATCTTTAAACCAACTCAAACATGGAAAGACGGGAAAATTGTGATGGTTCTGGCCCTTCTCAAGGTGACCCTGGTGGGAAGAACGATGATCAGATGAGATTCCGGCAGAATATGATGGAAAATCTGCAGAAGCAGACGGAGATCTTACACAAAGGCTTATTGACGGTATGTGGTGAACCGAGACCAGGAAATGTGACCGATTTTAGGAGACTGCAACCAGCTGTGTTTTCTGGAACTGAAAGTCCATTGAATGCCGAGCAGTGGCTAATCGACACGACGGATCTCCTGAAGGCAGCTCGAGTCCAGACAAGAATCAAGTGGAAGTGACTAAGATACAACTAAAAGATGTAGTAAGAACCTGGTGGTTAGAAGAAGAAGCGAGACTGGAGAAGCCCATTGCTTTGGACCATTTCTCGAAAAGTTTCTACGAGAGGTTCTTTCCGAAGACGGTAGAGAAAGAGATGGAAGAATAATTTATCAAATTGCAGCAAAAGGACCAATATGTGGATGAGTATGCTACTGAGTTTCTGTGACTTAGTCAATTCGCACCATACATGGTAGCCGATGAGGAAAATCGAGCAAGTAGATTCCAACAAGTCCTGAAAATAAAAATTCAGATGTTTCTTGAACCCCAGCAGTTCAAGAGGTATTCCCAGGTTCTTACCATTGCTTGTGAGGTAGAACGGGGATTGGAAAAGAAGCGTCGGGATAAGATACAAAAAATGTCGGTAAAAAGGTCCTTTCGGTTGATGGATGGAGAGGATCTACTGAGACCCATTGGTACCCCATTAGCCATATGTCCTCTTCAACCTTCCCCTCAGCAGACATTATGTGAGTTCTGCCAGAAACATGAACACCCCACAACATAACTGTCGGAAAGCCTGTAGATTATGTTTTGTGTGCGGATCCAGAGATCATTTGAAGGATGATTGTCTGGTCAAGAAGGAAAAGAATGCTGCACCGGTCCGATCAGCATATTAAGTACCACCATCGAGAAAGAATTCTGGACCTTCTGGCAGGGCAGCCCCACATTATCCCTAGTAGCAAACATATAACCAAGTACAGAGAAGGCCAAGAGCTAGAGCAGGTGGCAAAAAGAGGCAAGCACATGATTCAACCAAAGAGAAAGCTAGAGTATCGGATGAGGTGAGTGCAGGAAGCGGTTCCCAATGTTTGGGACAAGAACCCTGAGGGTGTCACTCGTGACCATTATCCCCATTTTGTCATGCTTTGAGTTGGTAGATTTTTATATCATATCCACTTTATCACACTATTATCCTCAATCTTAGTTTTTCATAATTATCTCTTTTCATGTTGTTCCTATTCATCTCCATTCCATCTTTTCACTTTTTAGTTCTCATCTTCTTTATACCAACTTAAGATATGAATGACAGGAGACATAGCGACAGATAGACTGTACCGCTGCATAAGGAACGTCGGCATGAAATGAGTTCCAGAATCAGGACTTCTGTCAGACAGGGCTATGGTATTCTCTGTTTATATTTTTCCAACAACGGTCACGATTCTTGGAGCGGGGTTATTTATGGAATTGATCTGTCATAAAGTTGACATCCAGAAAACAGTGATCATGGCTCATCTCAGTTCTTATGAATTCTTGACCATGTCCTTCGAAGCCACAACGCCTAGCAGTCTTAATGAATATGATGAGCCACATACCCTGCTAGCCTCGCTAAGCGAGGGTATGTTCTAGCCATGCAAGCTCAATCAGGCGTGGGCTTTGCTGCACCCTGGTACTTAGCATTCAGCGTTGTGTTATATACTGACTTTGCCGCATGAGCTCCACCTAGTGCGAACCTTGCAGAGCGTTAGCTCCACCTCGCCCTAGTGCTTAGAGCCTGACATTGTGTTATGCAATGGCCCCACCTGAGTTTAGCATCGCTCGTGGCTAGTTCCGACAGTGTTTAGCACTCTAGTCTCGTACCCCGGATTTCTCCCGCCTTACTTGTTTTCATGAATTTAATGAACCTGGTTTTCTTGTTTTGTTTGATGAAGGTTGTCATAATCTTTCTTGATGATCTATTCAGCTAACATTGCAGGACTTGGGTATTTACTAGATTTTCAATTTATAGTTGTGTTAACATTCAGAGGACAGTTATTATGAGTTCTTAGTTATGCTTTTTAGAGTAATTGACACCCAATATTCAGAACTCATTATTATCGGTAGTTCTTTATTTATGTATTTGCGATCAGTTTATCGGGTTTTCTTTATCTACGATATTATGATCTATTTCCAGAGTGGCAGATAATTATATAAGAGAGATAGTTTAGCTACATGTTATTCTAGTTATTAATTGTGTCGGGCAGAGACACTGGATTTAGATCGCAATTTTGTTAAAGTCTTCTGAGAAGTTTAGAGACTCTTCTTATATTCAGCTTATCTTATCACTCTCAGAAAGACCGGGCAGTCTAGTCGGACCATTCAGAATCGTAATCATCTTCTTCTAACAAAAATCTCTTATTATCACTAATCTGATATGTATTGATATGGCACCGTCCGAAGATTTATACGGCAGGAAATGCAGGAGATGTCTAGGTCCCGAGTTATTGGTCAATCAGGTATGAGCATTACCCTTAGTTAATCATATCTTAATTGATATAATCCTCGTCCCAGTCCTTCCTATGTTCATTTTCCCCTTATTGAAAATTCGAGGACGAAATTTTTGGAAGGTGAGTAGAATGTAACACCCCGTTTGGATTCGTGGACTCGGAGTCAGCCCTCGTCTGAACCGGGAACCCGATCTTAGTGTATTGCTCGATTTGTTCTTTTCAATAGTCAGATTTGGCTAATTTTAGTTTTAAATATTGTTTTCTAATATTTTAGATTATTCATGATTATTTTGAAAATTTTCAGAATTATTCTGCAAAATCTTCAAAATCGACATCGACTGGTGCCGTCGATCAATTCTTGGATTTTGAATTTACAAATGAAGTTGAATTTCTAAAATTCACTTTCACATTATTTCTTAAAATCATATATTTTTTACTTTATATCATTGTTAGGGATTTTTCTGAATTTATCGAAACTCGGCCGGATTTCGTGTCGGCCAATTTCACCATGTACCTTAAGATAATATTTTCTATTTTTTAGAATTTTTGGAGACCTTTCTGAGTTACTTTATTTTTTTGGCTTTTCTGGTGTTTTCAGTATTTTCCTGGATTCGAAGTTTTATCTAAATATTTTCTTTTCTTTTTTCTTTTCCCTTCCTTCTATTTTTCTCCTCCACAAGTTTTTCCTCTTTTCTTTTACTTTTCTTTTTCTTTCTCCCTTTTTTCCTCCTTCATATAAACCTTCTTCAAAATGTTCTCTCTCTTTTCATTTCTTCTTCTTTTTCCTTTTTCTTTTTCTTTCTTCGTTTTTCTTTCTTCTCCTCTGGCCAACGATAGCACAACCCCATTCCTTCATTTCCCTCCCAAGTTCTTCATCTCTCTCTCTCTCTTTACTTCTCAAATTCTCTCCCCAATCTCACTTTCCCTTTTTTTCTCTCTCCTACACTCATAATTTACCTCTCTCTCCCTCCATCTTCTCCACCCAAGCATCCCAGTGACGGCGACCCCTCAACTTCTGGCGATCCCACTCCGGCGACCATCCCCGACGGTAACCACATCCCTCTTCCCCATTTCTCTCTCCTCCTTCTCCACTCAAACCATCTCATTCAACCGCCCCCACCATAACTCCCAACATCACCCCTTCCTCCTCCACTCGGGTTCCCATCGGTCGTTCTCTACCGCCGCCCTGGTAGCAGCCCGTCACCCAGGGCGCCACCTTGGGGAGCACCTCCTCCTTCCACCCTTCTTTTCTCTTAATCTTTTTTTCTCTTTCTCCTTCTCAATATATCTCTCTCTCCCTATGTTTTCCCTCTCTCCTTCCCTGAGTTTCCCTCTCTCAATTTCTCTCTCTTCCTGCGTCTCTCTCTTTATCTTTCCTAGTTTGTTCTATCTCTCTCTCTATTCCTGTGTCTCTCTCTCCCCTGTTCTCTCTCTCTCCTATCTCTCTTACCCCCGTATTCTCTCTCTCTCTTCTGTTCTGTCTCTTTCTCCTAGTTTTCTCTCCCTCTCTCCATATATATATACATATATATTTACATTTTATTATATATTGGTTGTGTGCATGTGTTCTTGGGATTCTAGATTTCACGGCGTTTTCAGAGATTTAGGCGAGTGTCCTCGCCTCGTTTTGGGTTTCTACGCTTCGACGGGTCGACTTGTAATTTATTTCGTATTCGACCTTATTTGTATTCATATTTTGTATTGGACTATGCCTTTATATTTGTATGTGGCCGAGTGCCCAAGGTTGCACATGTATTATGCCTGTGACGAATATTTGTACTAGGGTTATTTATTTTCTGTACATATACGATACCTGAGATGTGTTTTTTACTTCTTTATACCATGCGTAGCTGACCCTTCATGGTCGTTAGCCTCCAGGCTCTACACTCAGCCTCCGGGCTTTACCACTCAGTGGTAGCCTAGTTCTTATCATGTATATATGTATGCATGTGTAGTACTAACAGTGCAGGTGCCCTTGTATCAACTCTGTATTTCTGCCCACTCCCGGAATGGTTACCCAATAGATTAGAGGCCTTGCACCCTTTTGGGTTTTGTGGTAGCTACCGAGAGTGCGCTTAGACCCTGGGTACTCTAGCCTTCGGGCTCTCGCCCACTTCCTCAAAAGAGGAGTGCGCTTAGACCATAAGGTCTCTCATGCTCCGCCTGGTAGGCATGCTTAGACCACAACGCTTTTTCACTAGATTCGCCTAGGTGGAACTCTGCCAGAATTTTGACTCGCCCTTTTAAGCTGAATCATTTCCCAGTAGCTTCGTCAAGCGGTCTAGTAATTAAACACTATTTGCTGCCTGTGCCTCCAGCTTACTTAGCTCTGCTTAGATGTTCACTTGCTTGCTAATCTCTTGTTTGATAGTTTATCTATTCTTTTATTAATGGTTGTGAAGAGTTTGTAATCTTACTCATACTGTTTTCCTGAGACTGCATGATTTTTCAGTATTCGTATCGATCTCTTATATCAGTAATGTTTTCATATATCGCTTGACATGCTTTCACTTGATGTACTAACATTTATCATACTGTCTCTTGTCACCTGACCTGTTAATCACCTGGTAACTGATACCTGACTCCTGACTTATTATCGGTATCACATCTCTTGTGCCTGCACCTTGAGGGATGGCAAGTGGAGCTAAGTGCCACACCACACACGTAATGGGGGACACCTCTTGGTATCCGTGGGGGCCACCTCTAGGTAATCACATTGCATCCTCTTTGCTTCTGTTACTCGGAATGCATATGGTATGGAGCTAAGTGCCACACTGAGCAAAGTTTCACACCAAACACGTGTTGTGGGCTACCTCTTGGTATTCGTGGGGGCTACTCCTAGGTATCCACTACCGTATCCGTGACACGTAACAATAGTAATATTAGAAACTTGGGATATTTGGTCTCTCCTTCGTTCGGATACGGGTACTCACATATCAGATCCAAATGACTTCTATTGGAGTACACATCGTAGTACAGACTACTAGTGGTGTGAGACAGTGGTAGGGAGATGATTGAAATATCAGACGGTACTGATATTTATTTTTAAATTTCCTGACCTCTTGTTTACTAATTTGTATCAGCATGCTTGTGACTCAATACTTGATCCTGCATCAGATATAACTTAATTACCAAACAAAAAAAAAGTCAGGAGTGGGAGTTATTAAATCACTTCCTCATCTGAATAATGGTGCCTGCATATCAGAGTTCAGATTAGGCTCTACCAGAGTGCGAACCCGGTGTGAACTGCCAGTATGGGATACTGGAAGAAAATGATTCGAATAACAAGTGACATTGATTGTTATTATTGTAATATTAGGTTATCCTATCCATCACTTGTACATGATCTCTGTGACATTATAATTACTCCTGACATTCTTATTCTGTTACATTGAGGCAATCAAGTTGTATGAGCTTAGGTTATGGTGATATGGGGTATATAGTATATTATGAGGGTTTACTTGTTCGGATTATCCCCTCGACGTATCAATCTCATGAATCCAAAGTCTAAGCCTATACAACTAGTTTTGTCCACTCTTGTATTTAATATATTACTTGATGTCTTATCTTTTGCTTTTGAGTACCTATGCTCACAACTCAGTTTCGATGCATGCTTTCTTTACTCGGATTTATCGTTATGCATGTGCTCGCTTGATTCCTGGTTTTTCACTGATTTCCTGATTTTCGTTCATGTTTCTGGTCAACGCCTATACCTGCTTGCCTAAATCACATTACTTGATTCTATACACGTGTGCCTGACTATGCATTCCACTTCGCATTCACCTCACCACTCATTGGGGAGTTATGACTCCCCTGGATCTGCATGTCCAGATCCCGGAGCTTGAAACTTGTGAATTCTCCCGGTTGCTGATCAGAGATGCGTAGTATTAGCGTGAAACATTAGCAAACATCTAAGGTCCTATCCTTCCAGGCCTCTTGCTCGGTTCTTGAGTTTATTTTTGTGACACGTGAGCACCTTCTGTACAGTTCATAATTGTATAGCTCTTTGTATTCTTGATTAATCCATGAATTAATGTTTTGTATGCATAATATTTGTTGTGGGATTTCCTTTCAACCACCTTTGTCAAATCATAATTAAATAAAACTCACTCACAAGATTTAATTCGCTTCAGCCAACCTCTTTTTTAAAGAAGGGCGCGCGTTCAAAAAGGCTTAAATGCCCCTCCATAGGATTAAGCTAAGGACTGCGACCATGATCACATTCCTTACAAAAATGCTCTATTTTTGAGTATTTATTAGGATTGTGATTATGATCACGGTCCCCACAAAAAAATGCCATTGTTCTTCGTCTTTATGATCACAATCCTCTTTATTAGACTGCAATCATGATCATAGTCCTTAAAAAAATATCATGCTCATAAGTTTTTATAGAATTGCAACCATGATCGCAGTTCTCTTTATTAGGATTGTGAGCCTAATCACAGTCCTCATAAAAATGCCTTGTTTTTTAGTTTTTGGTTCCAGTCCTCACAGAAACACAATTTTCCACCTTAAATTGGGACTAGGATAATGATTACAGTCCTCACAAATCGATCACAAACACAAACAAAACTAATTGTGAGCACAAACAAATGGGATCTGCAAAAGATTTATTCCAAATAAAATTTATTCTAGGGGCTCCGCCCCTGCAACCTCCAGGAGGGGCTTATCGCCCCTTTCCAACTCTCACGTTGATCTTACCGTGAAGGTCGATCCACGAATTACTCTGTGAGGGTCAGAGTTGAGGAGAGAGCAACGTAGGGGACGATGTGGAATGTTAAAAAAGAAATAAAAATATATAAAGAAGTGCTGGTTAGGAAGAATCAGTTTATGCTGACGTGGATGAGACTGTAACGAATAAAAATATGGGGTGATTTTTTTTCCTAATTATAAGAAAAGTAGGCGACTGTTGGGAATTTTTTCATTTTCTTTCTATGTTGATTTTTTCTTTTGATTTTTTATGCCACCGTGCAATCTTCCTATCTGTATCTGCGCGTGATCTTTTAAATTTTTGAAAAATAAATCTAGAAGCTACCCTTCTGAAACATAAATCAATTATTGAAATTACCTTTTTATCATGTCCAACCATCCCTTATCTTTCTTAAATGCTAAAGAGTTTAGCTTAGTCTCCTATCTCTTAATTGTTATTGAGATTAATTTTTTAAGAACCTTTTCCAATATAAAATCTTAAATAATCATCTAAAAGTACTAACTATTCACCTAGCCTCTTGTATTTATTTTATTTTCATTCTTATTAAAATAACATAAAAATTTGCTCTCTCGTATGAGCTTCAAAATCTCTTGTCATCGTTCCTCGATGAATTCTAAATTTAAGCATAAGTGATTAAATGAACATATAAACTTCACTACAATAGAAATCCATATTTGATATATCTTTTAAGTGAATATATTGTTTTTAAGTAAATAAATTTTTTAATTTTTTAAAAGTACAATTTTGTATCTTTTTGTTACCTCAACTTCTCTCTGATTAAATTATTTTATCTAACTTTTTATAATTTCAGCAACACATGAATTATATTGTGTTTTTAATTTTTACATTTTTATACTAAATTTTTTGCTGAACTAAAAAATATATCTTAAATATGTGTGCACTAAGAAATATATCTTATCATCAAATTTCAAAAGATTAAACTACATCCATTTTATCATTTTTTGAACAAATTGTTAATCTATAATTTAAAATTTTAAACTGTATACTATTTAATTTGAAAAAAGTTGACAACTTCAAATTAATCCTAGCAAGGCATATCATGAAAAACTTGTTCTTATTTTTTTCTAAAAATTAAAAAGTTGAAGAACAGGAAAAAAAAAATCTGATATGTTGTTACCCTTGAGATGTGGGTAAGGCAAATAGCATAATAAAACTTGTTCCTATTTTTCAGAAAATTAATAGTAAAAGAAAAGAAAATTCTAATATACAAAAGTGGGCTTTGAATGATTCAATTTGGAGTACAAACCCGATGCTAGACCTAGTTGCCATAGCTGAGGAATTTATTCTTAGTTGAGTTTGATAATCTGCACCAAAAAAACACATTCAAAATGTTTAATTGTTTAGCAAATCATGAATTTAGAAAACAGATAATAAGTTAAAATGAGAAATACTAAAATTAAAAAGTTTTCATTAGAATCCCCCGACGTCAACTTGAATGCCCAATTCTTAGAGACATATACCCAATTCTTAGAGATATATATTGTATTGTTATTGAAATAGACACGACACGCAGACACATGACAAATTCTTTAAAATACACACGACATGTGTGTTGGACACGCATGTCGGACGCGTTTCAAACACGATACACATGTCGAACATATTTCAAACACGACATGACTTCATGATAAAAGTGTTTGCGCTACATAGGAGAGTAACAATGCTACTGCTGATATCAGTGAAGAGTATTCTGAGAGTAGTTTGTCAAGCTTTCTTTAATTCCTTCATATACACCAAATCCTCTCAAAGACCTTCGTCTGGGAGAAATGGAAAATTTTATTGATTCATTAAATTTCAAATTGGCACTTGCTAATATACATACTTGCAACCCTCAAGACTCATGTAAATACAATGTGAGTCATTAAGTGAACTAGTTTATACCAAATCCTATACTTATTCCAAACTGATACAAACTAAAATCATAAATTCAAGCAACAAAGTAACAAAACTAGCAGAAAAAAAAAAGAAAAGAAAGAAAGAAAGAACGAACAAGTATCCAATTTTACAAACTTTCAAAAATATTTCTTGGACCACTCAGCAGTTAAGATGACTCATCCTTTGCAAAGAACTTTGCCAAGCCAAAATCTGCTATCTTGGGTTTAAACCTCTTTAACATAAATCCAAGTGATTCAAACCAAACCCTTTTTTCTTTTGGCGAGGGGCATTTTCAAAGCCCACCAAGTCTGAGATGGTCTCTGGAATTGAATTTGCTTGGTGTTTTGGGAGAAACGAGAAAAAGCAGTCGAGATAGAAAGGGGATCTGGGTTGTTGTCGCTACTGTAGCTAGAATCTCTTTATTTTTCTTTTTCGTTTTTTACAGGAGGAAAGGAGAAATTGCAAAAGATAAGAGTTTGACGCTGTCGTTGATGAGATCGGTTGTGCTAGCATGAGAAGAGGTTAGTTTTGATCAAATATTCTACTTAACAAGTAATTCCCAACTCTACGAATCCAGTATAGTTAGCCTAATATATGCTTTCATGTCTAAATCTATGAATTTTTATTTTATTGGTTGTAATATTCATCTTGTTACACCTCATACTTTGACCTAAATTTTAAATGAAAGTGGATAGGTTATAATAAAAAAAATTAGAAATAAGAATAGTAGAGGCAATAGATTTTGAAAAATTGAACTGAGTATGACTTGATTGAATACTTCACAAGAAAATTTCCCTTTTAATCCTCCATGATAAACATCAATTATAGGACTCTTGTTTTCTAATCCACAAGACAAGGAGTACTCGAAAGATGAAATCAAGTGATAAGGGAATAATCTTTATATTTATAAAAAAAGAATAAATAACAAACCATAAGATATGAGCTCTAATGATTACTAGATTATCTGAATATAAACATGTATCAACATGCGTAACATAGAGCGTAAAATTATAGAAAAATTGCTTGAAATTTCACATGGTATTACTATGTTAGTTCCTGGGCAATTGCGCATTGATCTTACGATTCTAGTAAATGAAAACTAAAAGATGAGTCTAAGTTAACAAAGGGTGAAATTTTTAGTTGTTAGAAGGTCCAAGAGTAGTTCAAGACACGTATTTTGGAAATAATTGAGAATTTTAATAGCGATGACTTCACAGTAAGTGAGGAACAAATGCTCTGTAATTTATAATTGTTTTGAAATGGATAACCTTTTGAGTTTTTATGTAAAAGATGTGGTTTATGCACATAAAACACATTATGTAATAATAGTATTGTGACACTCTTGAAGTATTATTTTCTTGAACCAAGAGTAACATATGCTCTATTTTCTCATATAGTCACAAGCATAAGAAGCATGTACATGGGGCATGACTAACGATTCTTGATTGTGACATGATACTATTTGGATAACTCGTATGACTATATTTTTCCCCTATACCATGTGCGTAAATGCGATGAATAATACCGAAATATTTGAAAATTAAGCAAGCTACTAGTCCTCAACGTGTCCCTCCATGAGGGTCTATTAATAAGGCAGCTCGACCACATGGTACATGGGTAAAATACAACCGTACGAGATAACCAAATAGTATCATATCATAATCAATTTATTAGGCATGCTCCATGCGCGTGGATCATATGCTGAGTATATCACTATATCAAAAAATTATGCTACGAGTTCTAAATGTGTTCCTTCAAAGAGCGTGTTTATCCGTGCATGTTGTTGATAAGGTTTAGTGACTTAATAGTAGTGAGACCCAAGTCAACCGTGCTAAAAAGTGTTGATCACATTCAAACATAGCCTACCTAATCCTGATGCAGGAAAACATATTATAAAATATTATATGTGTTGTATTTATTCTTTATCATTACTTTGGTATGATTTTATGATTTGATCTAAACAATCCATTTATCATGTTATATATATTTTGTGATTTTAAAATGTGAATTGCATGACTCGCGCATTCACTTATTGACCCTCAGCTCACTCTACCGCTACAGTTTTATTAATAGTTGAGAATCTTGAGATGTTAATCAAGTGGAGTATTGTGAAAGGACTTGATATTTATGCAGTTTCTTTGGAGCTAGTATCACATTGTAGGCAATAAAAATATTAAATTTTGTATCTCTTACTTAGGGTGTGTTTGGTATTATTTCTGTTTAAAATAAGTTCAAAAGGACTTATCTAAAAGTGCTTTCTGAAAAAATGCTTTTGCATATTTTAAGTTTTTTGGTTACATTAAATTTTTAAGTGCTTACAAAAAATATAAATATTTAAAATAAATTTATTAGAGAAAATAATGATAGAAATGAACATGTGAGGGAAACTTTAGTAAGATTCATAACCTATAACAAAAGAAATAGAGAAGAATTCATTAAAAGATCATCTTACATGGAGATCATGAGAGAGAAAACAAGGAAAAAAAGAGTAGATGGGCTTTTGGTTTATGTGGTTGAGAAGTTAGATAAGTAACTTTTTGACTTTTTTTTGGTCAAAATCCTATTTTAAAGTGGTTATCAAGCATTATATTTGGGGAAAGACAGTTATTTGCTTTAAAATCCATGAAAGCACTTATAAGAAGCAACACCAAACACACCCTTACAATTTGATAATAATCCATAAATGGATATTAAAATTGACGTCATTTACTTGTTTGATTAATTTATAATTATATTTATTAAATATTTTCTAGAATGAACGTTTGTTGCTTAAAAGAGGCCTTGCAGTTTCTGATGTTAGGAAGCTGATGGTCGTGTCATGCAACCGCTATAAATAAATACATGTTTTCATGGTGGGACATATGAACCTTTTACCAGAGTAATTCGAGCCAAATTTTGGATTTGTCTAGTAAGATGTATCAAGTTTTTATTGAAAGTTTAATATGTGGTGAGACTTGCTTTGGTTGTAAACTCCTTCATTTATGATGTTTGTGGCTATTTACAGGTGGTTTTGTTGTAGGAAGGTTCATGACTATATTGTCAAGAGAATAGTTCAATGTCATCAGTTTTGAGTTTTTATGGTCTGATGAGACAAACAGAGACCCGGATCTTGTTAACGAGTATAAGAGACAAGGCAAGTATGTGTTTTACCTTAATCAAGATTTTGAATGGATTAGGAGATGTGCGCGAATTCTATCTTTTAGTTATATCCAAACTCCACCATGAAATTGTGCATCATCCAAAGATTGTGTATGTTTTGTATTTATGTTGTCAACAGAAGACTAGTATTGGATAACTAAACATCATACTACATTTACTAATGTCGATAAGATATTGCAAAAGAGCAAAAATTCCAAACACCTCTTCTTTTTCTCTATACTTGCAGCCATAGTTTCTTCTACCCTCTACCAAACTCCCACCCGATATCAAAAAATCAAGCTCTATTCTGTCGTGTTGATCCAACCCAGATACTATGTGTGCAAACGGATTGTACACAGGTTAACCATATTTGTTTTTTTTTTTAAGCATACAAGGGGATGAATATTGGCCGTTGTTAGAATTTTAAACTCAATATCCATGTAATCAGATTAAATCTGTAAATTTGGAGGGAGAACATGAAGTTGGCCTCTATAAGCCTCTTTTTACTGTGAAGTGAGCATAAAATATAAATTGCACCAATTTAGCCTTTTACTAATTACGGTACTGCTAATACAACGCCTTTATATGCCAAACTTTCGGGGTCGGCTAAGACATTACATATTTTCCCAAGAGGAAAATCATGATCACAGACTCAGATCAGTTAATTTGTGATTGTTTAAAATTGTTCACCGAGGTGAATCTCACTCTTTGGTTCTTTATTAATCTTCACACTCATAAGAGGTGAATGAGAAGTCACCGTTAAGTTTCTGCTTACCTATCTTTGTTACCTCAAAGATCCAAACTTACCTCGAGGTGTTTTCTTTGGATTTATTTTTTATTACAGGCAATGTGCTCATATCTAAATGTATACTGCTAAGGTTATCATGCCTCACTGTAATTCAAATTAACTATCTACTATAGTGAAATATATTTTTTTAATATTTTGGAATTAAGGTTCGTCAAAATCTTTTGATTTGGTGTACCATTTTTACATGTTCTTAGAATCCATTTATTCTCGGTAGTAAATTTGTTTTCTGCTTGTGTTTTTCCTTACCAAGGAACAAAATAATGCCAGTTAGATAGATCAATTATGGTCATTTTGCAAGGAAAAAGGTGGTAAGAGAGTTCTTTATTCAACTTATTTTAGTCGTCATGTTGAAGAAAGTAGATCTACTAGCGTATAAGTAGAATCAACAATATTTAATACTTCAGGCATACGTTCTTTTAAGGGATTTTTAAAAAAATAAATAAAGGAGTCATCATTCAGCCCCCTATTTTCAACCATTACAGCTGGTGTTAATCAGCTTTGCGATACTCTTGTCAGTGAAGGAAGCTCGATGATCACCCTTATGAAAAGTTTAATTTGCAAATAAACTTTATGCAACTTGTATTGCATTTCCATTTAAAAAGATTATATTTGTAAAGAAATAAAAAAGTATAAAAAAAATAAAGGCAGTTGTATATATCATTTTTATTAGAAGTTGCAAACTTGTATATCCGCAATCATATTCATTCTTAACATATTATTTGTTAAAATATTGATATTTTGATACATAAGAGAATTCATGTTTTCAAAAATATACTATTGATATTAAAGTATTATCTATAGCAAGTGTCATTAATATAAAAATTATGCAATATTAAAAATTCAAATTTGCAAGGGTATATATGCAAAGGGTATTTTTATCATATTGAACAAAATTATGACCATAGGGGTAATATACCTGCGAACTCTTTAAAATCAGAAGTTCACATATAAATAGAGACTTTTGAAGCGTCAATACGCAAAATGCTAAGTTTTGGAGGGTAAATATGCAAAAAATTCATTAGTATACTATTTTCTTCTTCTCTTTTTCTTTCTTCTTTTTACTTATAATAAAACGGGTTCTTTCATATGTTCCTTCTGCAAGTTATGTTTTTGCTTATATACCCTTCTACGTTCCTTCAGAAAGTTATGTTTTTGCATATATACCCGTCTAATTTACAAGCGTACCCCTATAATCGCAATTTTGTTCAACATGATAAAATATTCTTAGCATATCTACCCACACAATTTTACTTTTAGTATTCCATGTTCTTTTGATATTAATAACATATTGTAATAGATAATACTTTAATATCAATATTATATTTTTGAACACATGGATTCTCTACTATATCAAAATATCAATATTTAATAATAATATGTTAGGGATAAATATGATAGGGGATATGCAAGCTTGAAGTTCTAATAAAAATGATATGTACACTTGCATCTTCTTTTATTTTTTATTATTTCTTTGTAAATATAAATGCAATACAAAATGCATAAAGTTTATTTGTAACTTAAACTTTTTATAACGTATATAAAAGAATAATATTTTTGAGGGTACATTTGTAAAATTTGAATTTTCAAATATATATACTAAGGACAGCTTTGTCATATTGAAAAAAAAATTAACTGTAAAGATATATTTGCAAACTCTTTAGAATTAGATGTGTACATAGGTTGATAGAGATTTTTGAGGGGTAAATAAGCAAAAGTTTAAGCTTTAGAGGATATATATGAAAAAAACCATAATAAAACAAAGTCAAAAGTTGGGGAAAATCAAAATCGAATGAGAGGAAGAGCTCCACGTGCTTCACAAGCCTTAGAAGGCTCAAGCTTGTATCAAACAAAAATTTGGACTTGTATTCTCTATTGCAAAATTCTGTGTGATATGCCTCGTGAGATGACCCGATAACATAACAGTTTTTAGTAATGCGTACTTCAAAACTCAAATTTATTTGATCTCAAGAGTTTTTATCCACACATTGAACAACCCACTAATGCTAGAAACAATGTATTCCTTTGTATACCAATCTCATTCTCTAGTCCCATACATTGAATGAGGAGAGAATCAATGTATTCCTTATATAGCACCTGCTGCACCTCAACTCTTTCGCATTGCAGCAAAGAGAGAAATAAGCAACGCTATGGAAACACGTACGCAAATATTTCGCATAAGAGCAGAAAAACAAGCAGCACTATAGAAACAACACCGTTTCTGTAATGCAATTATAACTGAGGGTGAGTTATCCTTTAGCATTACTTTCCCTGACAAAGTCGAAATGATTGCAAGGTAGCATTATTTTTGTCTACAAAGCATAAATAATCATAAGCTCAGGGGAGAAGAACGACAGAAGATGAATGAAATTTGACAAGTGGCTATATAACTAATAAGTACCAGGCCGTTGTCACATGATATATCCAAAGAACAGATTACAAAAGTCAATGCTTAGATCGCTCAAAATATTTCACATTATCTTGATCAGATTATGCCTAGTAGCTATCTGGAACATTAAGGAATTCACATAAAGTTACAGAGACAGGCGGACAAATAACTAACTATACACCATCAAGTCTAAACACCCACAAATTCAATTTAAGAAGACTAGGCACCATCCTCCTCCACGTTGTTGACCCTCACGCACTCATCAATCCATTCACTGTATATGTCTATAGGCTCTGTAAGCGTTGTGACAGTAGTGCAGTAACTTTCTTGGCAAATATTGCAGATGGCTTCGCCAATCAAGTTCTTCATATCAATGCGACATTCAACACTGCTCCTATGATCGCAGAACGGGCAGCAGAAGACAGTGTCCAGCTTCTCCATCCGCTTCTTAGGAGGTGGCTTTGCCCTTGACTTCCTCTTGCCCATCCTTACCTTGAACCGAAGAGCGAGCGAGCGAGAGATGGGAGGAATTTGCGAAATTGAGAAGGAGAGAAAAGCAGCGTCGAATACAGA
This sequence comes from Agave tequilana, assembly GCA_038442645.1. Lineage (NCBI taxonomy): Eukaryota > Viridiplantae > Streptophyta > Magnoliopsida > Asparagales > Asparagaceae > Agave > Agave tequilana. Next base: position 224,256 of record JAVJIF010031067.1, read on the forward strand.
GAGAAAGAGAGGAGGCGGACTTTATATAGAGGGAAACCCCAACTGAATCCGACCCGGATTCGAGTTACCAAAATAGGAAATCCAAATAGCACTCGTACTAGTGGGAAAAGACCGCGCTGTTGAGAGAGGTGGAAATGATTCGAACCCATATTTATTTCTAACTGAATCCCACCCGGATTCGAGTCACCAAAATAGGAATCCAGCGCAATTTGTGCGGAAAGTTAAGGAAAAAAATAATAAGTCATTGATTATAATAATATAAACATTTATTTCTCATTGTCTATATTGGTCATATTAGGTATTATAATAAGTTTTGGTTACCATTTTTGACTATTTTAGAGGAAAAAAACCATTCATTATTAATAAAACATCATATTTTGATATAAAATAATAAATCCTTAATGATTAGTATTATTTAGTGTTGGAATACCCAACAATTAGAATTATTATTTCAACAATATTTTCAAAGATCTTAAAATATTACATTGTTGCCATTTATTCAAAATATTTTCCTTTTTTCCTCTTTCAGTAAAGGTGAGCCAAACTCTCCTTGTTTTAACTTTTCACTTTATGACAGAAAGGGTTCTAAAAAAAAAATTAACCCCCCATAACTCTAAAAATTAAACATGTTACATTTTCCCGCGCGCGCAATCTTCTTGACATTTGTGGTAGTTTCTGGAAAACATAAAAGCTCATGATAATTTTGAAATTTAGCCAAAAAATTTCATGTTAATGGAACATTTGCACATATTTTCCTCTTATTAATATTGTGTAAAAATGTGCAACACACCGTTTCCGAAATACTTACTTAATTAAGTACTCAGATTCTCGATCGTTTTTTTTCGAATTACTTCCCGTATTTATTTTTGTTTTATGCATATTTATGCGGTCAAACCGGGGACCCGACCTTAGTGTATTACTCGATTTGGTCTTTTTGGTATTCAGATTTGACCGACTTCAGTTTCAAACATCGTTTTTCAATATTTTAGATTTTTCATGATTTTTTGGAATTTTTCAGAATTATTCTGCAAAATCTTCAAAACCGGTATCGACCGGTGCCGTCGATTGATTCTCGAATTTTTAATTTACAAATAAAGTTGAAATTTTAAAATCTACTTCCACATTACTTCTTAAAATCACATTTTGAAAGTATATCTAGAGAGGGGGTAGATAGGTGAGTGTTAATCTAATGCCAAATGATGCGGAATTTAAACATTAATTGCTAACACACTATATGTAATCAAGAGTGAGCTTAAATTCTCAGTGAATGACTCTAGAACTACTCCTCTAGATTCCTCTAAATTAAAAGTAGAGGTGCTTTAAAAACTCTCTTGGTTGAAAACAAGTGTGAGCACACAAACTATATCAAGCATATAAATGAATAAGCAAATAATGACAATGCAAGATATAAATGAATAATTGTTATATTGTATTATTAATCTTATTTACTATTTTGTATAAGCAATTTTGATAAGTTAGCCAATGATCATAAATTAGCTATGTTCATTGCTATGCTCTCTTACATTCTTATCTATGCATCATTATAATTGTTATTTACTTAACTGATTTATTAGTAAATTAATTCACATTACGAGTCTTTATTGATTATTTTATATATTATTCAATACTTCCTACAACTATTTGATATTTTTTGTTATATATTATTATCTTCTTATTTCTTTATTAGTGAAACTATTTCTCCTTATTTTTTTTAAATCATTTCTTTTATGCGCATAGCTGACTCATAGTTTGGAATTGTTTATTTTTTTTTAAATTATATTTTATAGTTTCACAATATATATATACGCTTCTAAATAGGTTTTGAAATTTTTTTCAACATGATTTTCTGAAATTTTAAATTTTATACTTATATATGAATAGGCTTTAAATTTATATGAATTGGCTTAAAATTTGCTAACATATTTTCTATATTCTATTTTAAAATTTATTTTTCTCAACTTATCTGTTTAAAACTAGTTTTATAAATACTTGTCATTTTTATACTTTCAAAAACCTCATTTAACTTCACAAAGTATTATTTTTTCAAATAGAGTTTCTGAAGTTTAATTTTAAATTCACTCATACTTCAGTTAAGTACTTCTTTCACATTTTATATATTAGAAATATCTATAGTATTTAAAAGCATACATTATGATACTTCAAATTTGTTATTTATAAGTTTATTGTTCTTGAATAGTTTTCTCAAAATTTTCAAATTTAAATTTCTAAAGTTTTATGTTTAGAATAGTTATTCCATAAATTGATCATTCTTCTCTTGAAAATCCATCTATTGAATCTTTTGATTTTCTGATTCCAACTCTCTTCTAGATTATCTGAATTTTAACCTTAATTTCCATCTTTTTTTCTCAGTTCTATTTTCTTGATTTGTTTCTAGGAACTGGTCGCCCCATTTTGAAGCTGGTAGCAGAATCGTGATGCCTATGAGAAGTGATATGGAAGGGAGAAGACATCGTCACGGATAGACATCGGTTCTATCCTTTGATTCCTCAACTTTCTTCTTATCTATTTCCTTGACCTTGAATCTTATTTATCATTTTCCTCGCCTTATTGAAATTTTGAGGACGAGATTTTTGTAAGGTGGGTAGAATGTAATAACTCTAATCTTTAATTCATGATTTAATATGTATACTAGTATTTTAATATGCATATATGATTTGTATTAAGAGTTATTATTATTTTATATAGATTTTCATAACTAATAGTTATAAATTTCTATTATTATTATTATTGGTGATTATTAGTAGTAGATGTTGTTGCTATTTTTTCATTTCAATTATTATTATTTATTATTATTGTTGTTATTAATAATATTGTTGTTGATGTTATTAATATTATTATTTACCATTATTATTATTGTTTATTTTAATTATTATTTACATAAAATTTTTATGGATTGTTATTATTACTACTATTAGTATTGTTATTATTATTATTATTATTATTATTTTGTTGTTGTTTCTCTTACTAATATTTCATGTTCTTTCCCTTAGCCCATGAATTCTAAACCCAAACCTAAGACCCAATAAGAAACCAAATCAAAAATTGAATTCCTCTTAATTTCTTATCTCTTTAAATTCATGAATATATAAAAATAAAAGATAATTATTTTAGAATTCGTGTAAAATTCTCCCTATCCTAAAACATGTCCAAATCAAATTCAAATTGGTAGATAAACATTCAAATTTATGGGCATATATAAATTATAACTAAAAACCAATTTAAAACCAAAACACTAGAAAACATGATAAAACTCATCTTACATGGCCATCTATAAATAAATTTGAAATTAATCCATAAAAAAAATACAATCTACTCTAGAAGGGGAGAAAGGCCATTATCATCAAGCGTTGGAGTTAATCATCAAAGGCAAGTACCCAGAGTCCACTTCTTTTCCTTTGAGACAATAGAAATCATGTCTAGGACCCCTTTGATGATCCTTCCCACTACTCTATTTAGACCTAACTATTCTAGATCACATATATTATTTTTATTATTTTCATTAATTCATTATTTCATGATAGATAGCTATTATACTTGTAGTGTTAAATATTTCCCAATTTAATATCAATATTGAAAATATATATTTTTCGAGTCAATGTATAAGCTCAAAAATATTTTAGCTATAGTGCTAAGTAATCCAAAAGGAGGAAATGAAAACAGAAAGATGGTGTAAACATTAATTTCATGGACAAAAAAAACATAGAGGAAAATAGGACTAAATTTTCGAGAAATTCTTTGTCGTCAAATTGAGAGGCCAATGGCAAAAAATTCTGGACCAAGAGGTTAAAGGATCAAAATCAAGTCTCAAAAAATAAATAAATAAATAAATCAGTGCTCGTTGCACAGTTTTGATACATATATTATGTAACACCCTGAATTTTTAAACGCCGATTTAAAAATATAAATCTCGAATTATTATGTTAATTGAGTGTGTAATGAATTTTAATTTAATTTTGGGAATGTCAAGTGGTATATATGAATATACCTATACCATGATTATTATGTAACAAGTATTTCAATGTGATGATATACTAGTATTATACTAGAAATACATGTAATTACCAAGAAAATACATTCATGACAATTTTATATATATATTTTGTTAGTGAAGGGAGTAGGTTTGCATGAGAGGGGAGATCAAGGGCCTAGATCTTCTTGATTTGGGGAAAGTGGACACTTGGATGAAATGGGTGGCAAACTTGTAATATTTTAGGGTTTGACTCTTGAATGAGCCAAGAGAATTTTTCATATCTTCATCTTCATCTTGAGAGGATTCCTCCATAGAGAAGAAACCCTAGAAACTCAAATGAAAATCCCTCTTTATTCCTCATCTCTATTTCTTTCCCTTTCTTTTCCTCTCTTCTCTTTCCCCCTCTCCCCCCTTGGACACGGATCCGCGCGCGCAGGCCAAGGGACAGCCGGCGGCGGCGGCCGGCTAGGCGGCGGCGTGTGAGGTCGGGAGGGCGGCCGACGTGGAGGAGGTGCAAAAACCCAATTTTGGTTGCTTTATATACATCATCTTCCCCATGGTAAGTAGATCAAAACCCTAACTTGTATCTCTCTTTGAGCTCTCCTAATTCTTCCCCTCTCTTTTCATGATGATGGTCGATCATGGTACCGACGACAAGGCGGAGGCACGGCCATGTCGAAGAGAAGAAAATCTAGGTGAGGGAGATTTCATCTAGATCTAAACCTATTTCATTTTCTCAATTTTCAGAGAAATCCTCATAATATATAGTGATTAATTTCTGTCATTTAAAGTAGCATTCAATCTACTTTTCCCCTATATTTTGTGATAAAAATTTCTGGACAAATCGTCATCTTGAGCAAAGTAGAGAATCTTTCTAATATGTGCAGAAATCTGTTAAACAGAATACTCTGTAAATTCGGGCTCAGTTCATCAGTATGTTAGGGTTATATTATATCATATTATATACCGTTGGAAAGACAATCGAGTCTACTTTCCAACGGTTCATACCATGTCCTAATCGGATATCTGTACCTCAAGTTATTTTAAAAATATTGCATGTTAGTCGAAACTGTCCTGCTGCAGAACTCACTCACAGCTGAGAAGTTTCTGTATATCTGGAACAGTTTAGTTAGATAAAAATGATCATGTAATATATCAATGGAAAGATAATGGAGTCTAGTTTCTATCAAATCTTTCTTTATTCTATTTCAATATGGAGAATGAGAGTTATTATAAAAACACCATTAGTTATCCGGAAAGACTGAACCATTAAAATATATTTAAGCAATGAGTTTATGACTAATGACCATTGCTAAATCAAACTAATTATGGTATGTGATATATTGTCTAAGAGATATATAGATCTATAAGACTCCACTTTTCAGTGATTTATGTCGCATTTCATTTGGATGTATGTGATAGAGGCTTTGTCGAAACACTACGAGTAAATTAAGGGATATTTGCCAGAGTTGAATGGTGGTTGTAAAAAGAGTGATTCTTGTTGATATAAAAGGCCCACAAACTCTTAATGTGTAGGAATTGAACTTCAAGTTCATTAATTTATAAAGCTAAATTATGCCCCTTTATGTCTAAAAGAGATATTGAGAACACGGAAGTCTCTCAATTAAATCTAAGCCCTCCTTCTTTTAAATTTTGTATACAAAGAAGATGGGATGGTATTCCATATGTCTACACCTGTAATGCCTTGGTTGATACTCTAAGAAAGTCTAAGAGGTAGAAGAGCTGATAAAATCTCATGATCTTATAACAAAAGATTTAATTAAGCTATATCCAAAAGTTTGCAATTAGCAAAATATAAGTCATGAAAGCCTCAAAGGATATCTTGACCCTGTAAGGAAGGGATAGTACGTTGGGACTCTCCCAACGCTCGTTTTGACTATTCATTGTTATTTAAACAAGCTCCTCTAACTTTCTTCCCAAGTTACTAAATTTCTAGGGGACTCCATTAAGTAACAAGAGCAACCACGAATACAAAAAGAGTATGGTTTAATACATAACTCAAGTATAGTTTAATTTCTTATGTACTTGCTTTGACACCTATTTGATAAGGTAATTATTTGGTTATGCCATATCATTCAGTAAATTCACAGCATCTCATCTGTACTTGAACTCCTTCTGGGTCCTTTGGACTATACTGCAGTAGTATCATATGTATCATATGTATTAGGAGGCGAAATACTCAAGTGACTCCTATAACATCACTATTTTTGCCTCCTAAATTGGGACTTGTGTATTTAAATTCACAATAGTACAGCTTAAAAATATGAGTATAGTAGGTGAAACTTGAACATGTAACTACAACTATAGGAAAACTTGCAGAGTGAAATGATTCAATGACTATTCAATGAGTGGGGAAGATCTGAAATGTACATGGAGTAGTAGAGAAATTTGTTAAAGACTACTAGATCGGGTTATGGGCGAGTAACCCATGTTTACTATCCTAAAGGATCTTTGCGCATAATTACTAAATTCTAGTAAGTTGCGGCTATGTCTCTTCTAAATTATTGTCATTTAGTCTTATCACAAATAATTGCACTACAAGTTGATGAAGTCTTTCTAATATTGTCCACCTTGTTTCCGCATACTACATTAGACTGAATTATTCGTGTCACAAAGCAAGGATATGATTTTTCACAAGTAGGAGGGAAAGATTTTATGATGGTTCCTTTATATGAATAATCAAGTTAGCCCGATGAACGATTGAAGGCCGTAAGATATGAATTTGGGTTTAGAAGCCAAGTATTCAATTATGATTATGAATACAACCATTAGGAATTAAGGAAGATAAGGCGAGACTACATCCGATAGCAAGAGTTAACCTTGTATATGCAAACTTAATTAAGTACCCTCGTACTCTAACTGTTGACATCTAAACCCTTCTCAAATTTTACATGTAAAAAGGGGTCAGTTAGTTAGTGCAAGAATAAGAAATAGATATGATGGCACAATCAGTGAAACTATACTAGTGAACAAGTAAAAAGTTAAACTTCCAAAGGTACTAACTGAATGTGTCTATGGTCAAATGAATAAGCCTGCTCTTAATGTGACCAAGTCATGTGGAAGTAGAATGACTAATGAGATAGTATATGAATGATTACCACAAATAACAACCAATGCATCATTACTCGAACCCAATATGTGTTGGATATTTTATACTATTTTCTAAAGCATGCAATATCTTTACAAATTAAATTAAGATAAAACAACAAATATACTAGCATGTAACAACAATTATAATTAAATAAAACAAAAGAACCTGGCTTGGGAATGCAGTCGCTATGTCGCTGCCCTAAAGGATCAAAGCCCGTCTCCTTGTCCAGACGTTGAATCGACCTTGTCCCATAGCGGTAAAGGATCCCCCAGATTCACCAGCACTTAGCCCAGGACGGTGGGCAGAGCCTCTGCTCAAATGAAGAAGTTGCCCAGAAAATAAAGACGAAAATTCTTTTAAACACTGAAGCCATTCTCACGAAGAGTAGTCTTCAGGTTTTCTTTTAAGACGAGAAAAGAGAAAATGAGTTGTGTCTGTAGCTATTGGAGTGAGGGTCTATTTATAGACTTAGAACCCAAGTTGTTGTAACCACTCCAACAGAAAATCCAAGCGGTTGAGATATTTTCTCAACCGATTTAGATTCTAAGACTTGGTCAAAGTTGACTTAGTAAACCAAAATCTGAAATGAAAGCTTTTCCTTTTTATTTTAATACAAAAAATCCAACAGTCCCCCCAAAAGCTTGAGTTTCAGGGAAGACATAAAACAAATCAATAATAAAAAACAATCAAATTATCAGATCATAAAACACGAGTGAAATTTGGGCAACATCATACTGTGAATTCGGGACAGGTGGACTACGCCTGGAACCTTCCTTAGTGAATTCATCGCCATCTGAGAGACATAGTGGACTACGCCTGGAACTAGCCTCTTTTACCAGATATTGATAGAATACACACACAGTAAGTCTTCATCTATTGAGCGAGCGGGTTGAGCGTTAAAGGCCATGCTCACAATAACCGACTCATGAGAGTTTCTAGGGTCAGCCCTGCCCCCCCAACCGCGGCCATAACGGTTCCTCTCACGTAGGTAAGTCCTCCAAGGGTACTACAGCTGGATAGTATACCCTCCACACTACATGCGTTGGACTTATTAAGAGTTAAACTCATTCTTACCTAGCTGTATCATAAGAGCATCTCACCATAGAGAAGGGGTAGTAGCTACAACGCTACATATAGGATATAAATATATCTGGGTTGATGCTCCACACGAGTATCACCAGTCCAGCTTGTTACTACCACATTGAACCTCTTTCATGGAACCAGCTTCCAATCAAGTAGGTTGGGTTCCCGCTGTCGGTGAACTCTACTATGGGCTTAACCCCATCTCCCTCGATGAATCTAGGAATATACTCCTAGAAAGACCCTTAATCAGAATGACTTTATTTTTTCTCGGGTCAGAAAATTAGCTTAACAGCCTTTATTTTCAAGTTATGACAGTCAGAGATTTAACCCTTCATGACTACATTATTATGACTCTTGACATCTTTTATTAGACCTATAAAGTCTTTGGGTAATTGTCAGAGTCTTCCCAATTTGAAACTATAAGGTAGTTATAAAGTTTTTCCTTGTAACCTTAGTTTTAAAAGGAACAAATTATACCATAATGATTTATGATAAAGCATATATACATTGTATTTGATTATTCAAATATTTAAAGTATATGTCTATATTTATATGCTAAAGAATAGTCAAGAAATTTAGGCAATCTAGCTTTATTAAATCCCAATTAAAGTTAGATGGGGAACAAAATCGCACATGGCTATTCATCATCCTAAACATGGCTAGGATTCCAATTCTAGCTAATTTATTATGGTCCGATTATTATTTACATCAGATTCAATGTTAAAACTCGAATCAACCAAAATTTATAATCAGGGCTAATTCTACATAGGTTTAGTTATGTCCAAATGGTGATAAAATTAGGGTTATAACCTAAACAATCATTTTTAAAGTTATGGTGTACAAAGGCTGATGATATATTTAATAAAATTTTTTGGAATATTGGGTTAGTTAAAACCTCAATTTTATCAGTCTAATTGGCCAGGTCGGCGTAACTCAGGTGGGAGGTTTTTCGCTCTTGGCGTTCCTTAATTACAGAACCACGTTGAGTACCCTTCCTTTGTTAAACACCAATTATATGAAATTTTGAGAAAATTATTTACCCTTTAAAGGAAATGATTTACTCTTTAATTTTATTATCCTATTGATCTAAAGAAACTCAAAAGGTTGTGCTTGTTTCAGCTACATTAAGAGTGTACAAATAATATTGTTGTACTCTAAATTTGTCAAAAATGATAAGAAGATTTCTATCAGGTTTTCTATATAAAAATGTCAGAATACAGGTTTATGTTAGTAACTTTTAAATTAGGGTATGCAAAATAAAAAGATGTAGGGGCTCTTTCTTAGTTTTAACAAATATAATTTAGTTGGATATATAGCAGAGTAAGTTAGAATTCAATATAAGAGTAGCAAGATATTTTAAAAGAACTCGAACTAATTATTGTTGACTTTAAAAGTTTATTGTGGGTTTTGCAATTGACTTTTTTTTTTTTAAATGACTAGAACAAATCAATAAACTGAACTCAACAGAAAACTTATGACATAAATTACAGTCACTGGACATTACTGGATGAGAGATTATAACTTTTCATCAAATTTTTAGTACAGAAGTCTGCATCATCCATTAAAGAGAGAACACTACTGGCTATATTATTAGCAAACATGACAATGAGAATAGGCCAACAATCAGATGAGCATGTTTGGTACCAGCACATGCCAACATATATTACACCACTACGTCTGGAGAATTGCAGATTGTTAAAAAACGATGGCATGGCTGTATACCCCATGAAGAATTTCAATGCACATGTAGTATCTTATTGATTTGTACGCTTTTTACCTCTTTAATTTGGTTATAACTACATGTTATGGACCTGTCTCACCAATAGAAGAGAATAAAAAAAAAACCATCCAGCTTATTTAGGAACCAAAAGATACTTCAGATGGCAATCAATTTAACCAGATGGAAATTGTGAAAAATTATTTACTAAAATTGAATAACTTATCTTGATAGAGGTAATAATAGGAAGTAAAAATATAGAATCAGAAAACAGATCCTAAATTCGGATGCTGAAGGTTATTACTTTGGTCTATAGATGATATCGCTACTCAGGTTGGTAAAAGTCTCGATAGATGTTTATTGCTAACATGATACTAATATATCTAAACTTGGTTAGGCTCGTATATAGACACATCGAAGGCCTTAACTAAATGCTAAAGTAGATGAAGTCAGATGTCTATCATCATTTTCGAGGATTGAACCCGATAGTTATGATTTTTGCATTCATTTATAGGCATAGTTTCGAAAAATCTACTTTGCCTCATCTCATAAACTACCAAAAAACCACTCTTCTTAGTTTATTCATATCACTTTCTGTGTTCAATTTTTAACATGCTTGGGAACAAAATTGATGCATGTAGAGTTTTCTTCTACTATATCAGCATCAATTGTGGAAGAATTGAACGCAAAATCTGCTAATAAGGTGTCACATGTTCATACATGTCAGCCAAAGACCCATACACGTCACATGTTCATGACAGGTGCTATTGCTAATTAGGTTCTAATAGGAACATATAGTATATCCAACTTATTTATACCATGCGTGGTTGGGAACTATTTGCCTGCAGATTCACATTGCGAATAAAGCAACAGCAATTGACCAATGAATCATTTGTGATCATGCTAGATCATACACAAATTTTGCAAAATCCAGTCACACTAATTCTAAACACAGCATACATTTATGACCTTATTTCCTGTTGCAGCAAAAGTTTTAAATCCTAGAACAACATGTTCGATAATTTGTGTGGAGACAATATAAAATGATAAACAGGAGATCGGAGCAACAATACAAGCGAAGTTATGATCCCGTAGAGAATAATACCCTCAGGCAAAACTATAAAAGACTGACTTCAAGATTAACATTTGCAAAATAATCATGTTCACTTTTACAGATATCAACAACAAAATACAAGAGGAAAAAATGGTTTCTGAAAATAAACTTTAAACTAGATTGTTTTAGCTTTAGATGCATGCTACATTGCCTGATTTATTTCTATTGGTGTGACTAGCGTAGTAGTAATGGTTTTCCTTTATTCTCCTCTTTGGTCCTTTAGACTGTTGGATATTTTATACTATTTTCTAAAGCATGCAATATCTTTACAAATTAAATTAAGATAAAACAACAAATATACTAACATGTAACAACAATTATAATTAAATAAAACAAAAGAACCTGGCCTGGGGAATGCAGTCGCGATGTCGCTGCCCTGAAGGATCAAAGCCCGTCTCCTTGTCCAGACGTTGAATCGACCTTGTCCCATAGCGGTAAAGGATCCCCCGGATTCACCAGCACTCAGCCCAGGACGGTGGGCAGAGCCTCTGCTCAAATGAAGAAGTTGCCCAGAAAATAAAGACGAAAATTCTTTTAAACACTGAAGCCATTCTCACGAAGAGTAGTCTTCAGGTTTTCTTTTAAGACGAGAAAAGAGAAAATGAGTTGTGTCTGTAGCTATTGGAGTGAGGGTCTATTTATAGACTTAGAACCCAAGTTGTTATAACCACTCCAACAGAAAATCCAAGCGGTTGAGATATTTTCTCAACCGATTTAGATTCTAAGACTTGGTCAAAGTTGACTTAGTAAACCAAAATCTGAAATGAAAGCTTTTCCTTTTTATTTTAATACAAAAAATCCAACAATATGTGGGTTGGTGACGAGAACACTTAATCACCTGAAAGGAGAACGGAAGAGCCAATAAACTCTTGATAAACTCGAAAATTGATATGAAATTTGATGATCATTTACACTTACATACTGAACTTAAATTATTAAGTATTATATCTTGTGAATGCGTGTAAAATATTGATAAAAGGAATGTGAATGTGTTAGAGTACAGCTATTGAGCAATCATCTATAGTGAACAATTAGAGCAAATCAAAAACCTGATTGGTGGGCTAATCAACTCTATGAGTTAAACGATAAGATGTATGAAGGGTGGAGTATAGCTAAATGCAAGACTTACTCGTACAAATTAGGAATTTATGTATTAAAAGTGTAATCAATGGTTAGACAAAATACTGAACGATTGATATTGATAATATTTGGTGTGTAAATTGATTGTTACATATGAATGATACTGAAGTATAACTAATAAGTACCAGGCCGTCGTCACATGATATATCCAAAGAACAAATTACAAAAGTCAATGCTTAGATCGCTCAAAATATTTCACATTATCTTGATCAGACTATGCCTAGTAACTATCAGGAACATTAAGGAATTCACATAAAGTTACAGAGACGACAGGCGGACAAATAACCAACTATACACCATCAAGTCTAAACACCCACCAATTCAAAATTTAAGAAGACTAGGCACCATCCTCCTCCACGTTGTTGACCCTCACGCACTCATCAATCCATTCACTGTATATGTCTATAGGCTCTGTAAGCGTTGTGACAGTAGTGCAGTAACTTTCTTGGCAAATATTGCAGATGGCTTCGCCAATCAAGTTCTTCATATCAATGCGACATTCAACACTGCTCCTATGATCGCAGAACGGGCAGCAGAAGACAGTGTCCAGCTTCTCCATCCGCTTCTTAGGAGGTGGCTTTGCCCTTGACTTCCTCTTGCCCATCCTTACCTTGAACCGAAGAGCGAGCGAGCGAGAGATGGGAGGAATTTGCGAAATTGAGAAGGAGAGAAAAGCAGCGTCGAATACAGAGAGAAAGAGAGGAGGCGGACTTTATATAGAGGGAAACCCCAACTGAATCCGACCCGGATTCGAGTTACCAAAATAGGAAATCCAAATAGCACTCGTACTAGTGGGAAAAGACCGCGCTGTTGAGAGAGGTGGAAATGATTCGAACCCATATTTATTTCTAACTGAATCCCACCCGGATTCGAGTCACCAAAATAGGAATCCAGCGCAATTTGTGCGGAAAGTTAAGGAAAAAAATAATAAGTCATTGATTATAATTATATAAACATTTATTTCTCATTGTCTATATTGGCCATATTAGGTATTATAATAAGTTTTGGTTACCATTTTTGACTATTTTAGAGGAAAAAAACCATTCATTATTAATAAAACTTCATATTTTGATATAAAATAATAAATCCTTAATGATTTGTATTAGTTAGTGTTGGAATACCCAACAATTAGAATTATTATCTCAACAATATTTTCAAAGATCTTAAAATATTATATTGTTGCCATTTATTCAAAATATTTTCCTTTTTTCCTCTTTCAGTAAAGGTGAGCCAAACTCTCCTTGTTTTAACTTTTCACTTTATGACAGAAAGGGTTCTAAAAAAAAAATTAACCTCCCATAACTCTAAAAATTAAACATGTTACATTTTCCCGCGCGCGCAATCTTCTTGACATTTGTGGTAGTTTCTGGAAAACATAAAAGCTCATGATAATTTTGAAATTTAGCCAAAAAATTTCATGTTAATGGAACATTTGCACATATTTTCCTCTTATTAATATTGTGTAAAAATGTGCAACACACCGTTTCCGAAATACTTACTTAATTAAGTACTCAGATTCTCGATCGTTTTTTTTCGAATTACTTCCCGTATTTATTTTTGTTTTATGCATATTTATGCGGTCAAACCGGGGACCCGACCTTAGTGTATTACTCGATTTGGTCTTTTTGGTATTCAGATTTGACCGACTTCAGTTTCAAACATCGTTTTTCAATATTTTAGATTTTTCATGATTTTTTTGGAATTTTTCAGAATTATTCTGCAAAATCTTCAAAACCGGTATCGACCGGTGCCGTCGATTGATTCTCGAATTTTTAATTTACAAATAAAGTTGAAATTTTAAAATCTACTTCCACATTACTTCTTAAAATCACATTTTGAAAGTATATCTAGAGAGGGGGTAGATAGGTGAGTGTTAATCTAATGCCAAATGATGCGGAATTTAAACATTAATTGCTAACACACTATATGTAATCAAGAGTGAGCTTAAATTCTCAGTGAATGGCTCTAGAACTACTCCTCTAGATTCCTCTAAATTAAAAGTAGAGGTGCTTTAAAAACTCTCTTGGTTGAAAACAAGTGTGAGCACACAAACTATATCAAGCATATAAATGAATAAGCAAATAATGACAATGCAAGATATAAATGAATAATTGTTATATTGTATTATTAATCTTATTTACTATTTTGTATAAGCAATTTTTGATAAGTTAGCCAATGATCATAAATTAGCTATGTTCATTGCTATGCTCTCTTACATTCTTATCTATGCATCATTATAATCGTTATTTACTTAACTGATTTATTAGTAAATTAATTCACATTACGAGTCTTTATTGATTATTTTATATATTATTCAATACTTCCTACAACTATTTGATATTTTTTGTTATTATATTATTATCTTCTTATTTCTTTATTAGTGAAACTATTTCTCCTTATTTTTTTTAAATCATTTCTTTTATGCGCATAGCTGACTCATAGTTTGGAATTGTTTATTTTTTTTAAATTATATTTTATAGTTTCACAATATATATATACGCTTCTAAATAGGTTATGAAATTTTTTTTCAACATGATTTTCTGAAATTTTAAATTTTATACTTATATATGAATAGGCTTTAAATTTATATGAATTGGCTTAAAATTTGCTAACATATTTTCTATATTCTATTTTAAAATTTATTTTTCTCAGCTTATCTGTTTAAAACTAGTTTTATAAATACTTGTCATTTTTATACTTTCAAAAACCTCATTTAACTTCACAAAGTATTTTTTTTTCAAATAGAGTTTCTGAAGTTTAATTTTAAATTCACTCATACTTCAGTTAAGTACTTCTTTCACATTTTATATATTAGAAATATCTATAGTATTTAAAAGCATACATTATGATACTTCAAATTTGTTATTTATAAGTTTATTGTTCTTGAATAGTTTTCTCAAAATTTTCAAATTTAAATTTCTAAAGTTTTATGTTTAGAATAGTTATTCCATAAATTGATCATTCTTCTCTTGAAAATCCATCTATTGAATCTTTTGATTTTCTGATTCCAACTCTCTTCTAGATTATCTGAATTTTAACCTTAATTTCCATCTTTTTTTCTCAGTTCTATTTTCTTGATTTGTTTCTAGGAACTGGTCGCCCCATTTTGAAGCTGGTAGCAGAATCGTGATGCCTATGAGAAGTGATATGGAAGGGAGAAGACGTCGTCACGGATAGACATCGGTTCTATCCTTTGATTCCTTAACTTTCTTCTTATCTATTTCCTTGACCTTGAATCTTATTTATCATTTTCCTCGCCTTATTGAAATTTTGAGGACGAGATTTCTGTAAGGTGGGTAGAATGTAATAACTCTAATCTTTAATTCATGATTTAATATGTATACTAGTATTTTAATATGCATATATGATTTGTATTAAGAGTTATTATTATTTTATGTAGATTTTCATAACTAATAGTTATAAATTTCTATTATTATTATTATTGGTGATTATTAGTAGTAGATGTTGTTGCTATTTTTTCATTTCAATTATTATTATTTATTATTATTGTTGTTATTAATAATATTGTTGTTGATGTTATTAATATTATTATTTACCATTATTATTATTGTTTATTTTAATTATTATTTACATAAAATTTTTATGGATTGTTATTATTACTACTATTAGTATTGTTATTATTATTATTATTATTTTGTTGTTGTTTCTCTTACTAATATTTCATGTTCTTTCCCTTAGCCCATGAATTCTAAACCCAAACCTAAGACCCAATAAGAAACCAAATCAAAAATTGAATTCCTCTTAATTTCTTATCTCTTTAAATTCATGAATATATAAAAATAAAAGATAATTATTTTAGAATTCGTGTAAAATTCTCCCTATCCTAAAACATGTCCAAATCAAATTCAAATTGGTAGATAAACATTCAAATTTATGGGCATATATAAATTATAACTAAAAACCAATTTAAAACCAAAACACTAGAAAACATGATAAAACTCATCTTACATGGCCATCTATAAATAAATCTGAAATTAATCCATAAAAAAAATACAATCTACTCTAGAAAGGGAGAAAGGCCATTATCATCAAGCGTTGGAGTTAATCATCAAAGGCAAGTACCCAGAGTCCACTTCTTTTCCTTTGAGACAATAGAAATCATGTCTAGGACCCCTTTGATGATCCTTCCCACTACTCTATTTAGACCTAACTATTCTAGATCACATATATTATTTTTATTATTTTCATTAATTCATTATTTCATGATAGATAGCTATTATACTTGTAGTGTTAAATATTTCCCAATTTAATATCAATATTGAAAATATATATATTTTTCGAGTCAATGTATAAGCTCAAAAATATTTTAGCTATAGTGCTAAGTAATCCAAAAGGAGGAAATGAAAACAGAAAGATGGTGTAAACATTAATTTCATGGACAAAAAAAAACATAGAGGAAAATAGGACTAAATTTTCGAGAAATTCTTTGTCGTCAAATTGAAAGGCCAATGGCAAAAAATTCTGGACCAAGAGGTTAAAGGATCAAAATCAAGTCTCAATAAATAAATAAATAAATAAATCAGTGCTCGTTGCACAGTTTTGATACATATATTATGTAACACCCCGAATTTTTAAACGCCGATTTAAAAATATAAATCTCGAATTATTATGTTAATTGAGTGTGTAATGAATTTTAATTTAATTTTGGGAATGTCAAGTGGTATATATGAATATACCTATACCATGATTATTATGTAACAAGTATTTCAATGTGATGATATACTAGTATTATACTAGAAATACATGTAATTACCAAGAAAATACATTCATGACAATTTTATATATATATTTTGTTAGTGGAGGGAGTAGGTTTGCATGAGAGGGGAGATCAAGGGCCTAGATCTTCTTGATTTGGGGAAAGTGGATACTTGGATGAAAGGGGTGGCAAACTTGTAATATTTTAGGGTTTGACTCTTGAATGAGCCAAGAGAATTTTTCATATCTTCATCTTCATCTTGAGAGGATTCCTCCATGGAGAAGAAACCCTAGAAACTCAAATGAAAATCCCTCTTTATTCCTCATCTCTATTTCTTTCCCTTTCTTTTCCTCTCTTCTCTTTCCCCCTCTCCCCCCTTGGGCACGGATCCGCGCGCGCAGGCCAAGGGACAGCCGGCGGCGGCGGCCGGCTAGGCGGGCGGCTTGCGAGGCCGGGAGGGCGGCCGACGTGGAGGAGGTGCAAAAACCCAATTTTGGTTGCTTTATATACATCATCTTTCCCCATAGTAAGTAGATCAAAACCCTAACTTGTATCTCTCTTTGAGCTCTCCTAATTCTTCCCCTCTCTTTTCATGATGATGGTCGATCATGGTACCGACGACAAGGCGGAGGCACGGCCATGTCGAAGAGAAGAAAATCTAGGTGAGGGAGATTTCATCTAGATCTAAACCTATTTCATTTTCTCAATTTTCAGAGAAATCCTCATGATATATAGTGATTAATTTCTGTCATTTAAAGTAGCATTCAATCTACTTTTCCCCTATATTTTCTTGTAAAAATTTCTGGACAAATCGTCATCTTGAGCAAAGTAGAGAATCTTTCTAATATGTGCAGAAATCTGTTAAACAGAATACTCTGTAAATTCGGGCTCAGTTCATCAGTATGTTAGGGTTATATTATATCATATTATATACCGTTGGAAAGACAATCGAGTCTACTTTCCAACGGTTCATACCATGTCTTAATCGGATATCTGTACCTCAAGTTATTTTAAAAACATTGCATGTTAGTCGAAACTGTCCTGCTGCAGAACTCACTCACAGCTGAGAAGTTTCTGTATATCTGGAACAGTTTAGTTAGATAAAAATGATCATGTAATATATCAATGAAAAGATAATGGAGTCTAGTTTCTATCAAATCTTTCTTTATTCTATTTCAATATGGAGAATGAGAGTTATTATAAAAACACCATTGGTTATCCGGAAAGACTGAACCATTAAAATATATTTAAGCAATGAGTTTATGACTAATGACCATTGCTAAATCAAACTAATTATGGTATGTGATATATTGTCTAAGAGATATATAGATCTATAAGACTCCACTTTTTAGTGATTTATGTCGCATTTCATTTGGATGTATGTGATAGAGGCTTTGTCGAAACACTACGAGCAAATTGAGGGATATTTGCCAGAGTTGAATGGTGGTTGTAAAAAGAGTGATTCTTGTTGATATAAAAGGCCCACAAACTCTTAATGTGTAGGAATTGAACTTCAAGTTCATTAATTTATAAAGCTAAATTATGCCCCTTTATGTCTAAAAGAGATATTGAGAACACGGAAGTCTCTCAATTAAATCTAAGCCCTCCTTCTTTTAAAATTTTGTATACAAAGAAGATGGGATGGTATTCCATATGTCTACTGAAAAACACCTAGAGGGGGGGTGAATAGGTGTAAGTGCTAATCTAAGAAACTAAATGCAAACTAAGTACGCTAAATGCGGAAGCTAATGCAAATTATGCACAAACTAATACAATACAACAAGTGTAGCCGAATTCCCCTTGCGAGGCTCTGGACTAACTCCCCTTGATTCCCCTTGAAATGGGTTGAGGCGCTATGTGAAGCTCTTGTTGGATGAGTACAAGTTAGGCACACACACACACAAGCAATCCAAGCAATATGAAATATGTGCACACACAATCAAGCCAAGCAATCAAGGATAAATTACAATATGAAAGATGCAAGGCAACACAAGCAATGTATATAATATGAATGCTATGAAAGTATGATGCTTGTATGAAATGATGCTTTGCACAAATGTAAAGAGAGAGAGTTAGAGAGACAATGGATCAAAACGCAAACACCAAGATTTGTTTCGAGGTTCGAGCACCTTGCTCTACATCCCCGCCTACACCACCGTGTAGGATTTTCACTATCTCAACTCCCACCGAGGGAACCTCTACCAAAGAGGATTTCTTACAACTCTAGGAGTACCAAACTCCTCTCTCAAACAACCACCTCACAACCGAGGGGTAAGGCCCGTAGCCAATACAACAACCAATCCACACACCTCTACCGAAGAGGCTCACAACCAAACTCCACCTCTACCTAAGAGGGAGCAAACCAATACCACTCCGATCACCTCTACCGAAGAGGGATACAACAAATAAAGGAGGGTTTACAACAATGAGGTTTACAACAAACAACCTCAAACACTTCTCTTTCTTTTTCTCTTATCTTTTTCCACAAAAACAAGATCCTAATTAGTTTAGGATAGAAGATAGCTCAAGTGTGGAAAAACTAGGTGTTTGGAAAACTAGCAACAAAGAAAATCACTTGGGAAAATCCTTCCAAAAGATATAGAATGAAAACCAAGACAAATCTCCCAAAATATTCTTTTCTTTGATTTTTCCAAAAACCTAAAACAATAAAGATTGAAGAATTAAAGCCCTAAACACTTTTGAAAACTTGTTTTAAAACCTCTAGAAACCAGAAATTTTTCTCCTTAAAAAACTTGGCCAAAATCCCCAAAGAGATGGAGTTTATATAGGCCAAACAGAAAACTAGCCGTTAGAGCTGAGCTGGCAGCTCTGACAGGCGTCGGTCGACCGGCCCGGTCGACCGCCAACGGTCAGAAAAGTGACCGTTGGGCACTAGCGGTCGACCGGCCCGGTCGACCGAAACATCCTGAGAGTTGAACTCTCAACTCGGTCGACCGGTCCGGTCGACCGACTACAATGTGTAGCCAGCGTGCACGTCTGTGCACATCGGTCGACCGACCCGGTCGACCGGCCACTTGGTGCGGTCGACCGGTCCGGTCGACCGAACTGGCCTGGCAGGCACAGTGCAGATCTGCACAGATACGGGATTTGAAAGTAGGTCTTTTCACTCAATAAAAATCCCATAAATTCACAGTAAATCCACTAAATAGTTTTAATCACAATAAAAACTGTTTTTTCTAAAAATATGTTTTTCTAAAACTTGTTTTATCATTTTACTTTGATAACCAAACTTGTGATAAAAAATTTCAAGACATATATATCAACATATCAATTCATTTTTGAGTATTGCAAATTTTATCAAAAACAAAACCTTGTATTTTGTCAAACTTGATTTTTCCAAAACATGAATAGGGATATCAAAATAAGTTTGTTTACTAAGTTAAAGCATGTATGTATAAATAGAAAACATCTACTATACATATAACATATGTAAACTTGTTTTGATCAACTATTCATAAAAACCAAAAACCAAATCATGAAACGTGTGTGATTTGTGCACTTGAGCATATCAACTAAACTAAGCTTTACAAATGGATCTAAAAACTCTATCTAAACTAGGATACCTAAGTCTTCTTGTCGATCTTCCATCTTCAAGTAGACTCGGTCCAAACTCCGTGATTCACCAAGTGCAAAGGTATGATCTTTAAGCTTTGGCACCAGAATCATCATGAATAGCTTCTAATCATCTTGTTGAAGCTAATCACCAACCTAATATCCTGTTAATGATCTGAAACTTAGAAACACAAGAATATTAGTAAACATAACTACATGAGTGTTGATCATCATCAAAACTAGAGTGGAAGGCCATTGGGCCAACAATCTCCCCCTTTTTGATGATGACAAAACTCATGGAGTTATATATGCATGGATTAAAGATAAGCTTCAAGGAAGCTCCCCCTTAACTCATGCATAGGGATAAACAATAAATATATGCAATGAATATTAAACATGAAACATGCATATGCATAAACAATAAATGGTTCTAGATATCAAATGGAATATTCAAAACAAAATAAGCTCTAGATACCAATTACAAAACAAACTCTATAAATCAATTAAACTTAATATTCTTGAGATTAAAACATAATATATGCATAAACATAAGCATGCATATAAACTCAAATACTTGCATATAAAACTCAAATACTTCTCCCCCTTTTTGTCAATCATCAACAAAGGGGTAAACAATCAAAACCATAGATAAAATGAGGGGTAAAATTCTTTCTCCCCTTTTTAAGTCAATCAAAACAATAAAACAATGTTCTCCCCCTTTTTGTCTAAAACAAACAAAAAAATCAATAAGGGGTGACTACAAACATGATATCAATTAAAAAAATATGTCAATGAAGCATCTTGATACCAATAAACAAGAATCAATATATGTTATATGCTATATACATTCATGAAGAGGAAGACGCTAAGTTAGCTTCCCTACACATATGCATTACATGAAGAAGGGATGACAAGCCCCAATTCACATAACACATATTATGTAATGCATAAGAGGAGATGTGAAGCTCCCCCTACACACGTATATCATATAAAGAAGAGTTGTCAAGCTCCTCAATTTATAATATACTCAACATGAATCTATATGTAAGAGAGATGTTAAGCTCTCCTTGCATATAGGAAATACAAATCAAAACTTTGAATATTTTCTTTAAACAAAATTTTGAGATATCAATTGAAAATCATCATCATGAAAACAATCGATACCAATTGAAATTAAACATAAATCTTGAATATCTAAAACATGAATATTGATACTAATTGAAATTAAACATAACAAATTGCCAATTTGTAAAACAACATAACAAATTTTGAATTTCTCAAATATGATACCAATTGTAAAAATATATTTCATTTTGAAAATATATAAACAAATTTGATGTTGATATCATATGTTCAAAATAACAACTTTTAATCATAAAGAGTGGGAGTACAAATACCAATTGAAATACAAAATCAAATTTTCTCCCCCTTTATGAAAAACAAACTAAAGACATGCATAGTTTTGATAACAATTTAAAAGTAATCAATTTAAACAAAATTGAAACTCAAGCACTAGCATAAACACAAACATATATATGTATGAAAGATAGATACCAATAGAAATTGATATACTTGAAATTTAAAGCATACATACATACAAAACATATATGAGTATACAAGAAGATCAAAATGATACCAATTGAAAGAGTTCAATGATACCAATTGACATAACAATAAGTTCAAGTGTATACATCATATTATCTACCACCCAATCATAATTCAAGTTTTAAAGATTTTCAATTTAGGGCATACATGAACATGATCTCCCATCCTACCGCCCTTGGAAGGTAGGGGTTTTCAAAAATAGATTTGAAAATATAGCTTAGTTTGAAAATCACTACCAAATTGAAGAACATCGCAACTAGTTAAATGGAAAGCTTGTTAACTAGTACGAAATCCTTCAAGCAAGGAATAAAACAAAATTGTTTTTCATAAACATGAAATTCACATCATATCAAACACTCAAGTTCAATTAGGCATAAATAAGACTCATGAAAACAAAACATGAGCAAGCAATAGATGTGAGTGTACAAATAAATATGAAGATCATAAATATGAAAATATTTCATTAAGCTCAATTATTCCTTAAAACATAATTCCATCAAAAACATGAAAAATCATATAAAACTCCTTATTTAATCTTCAAGGCATATGTATGTCTAATACAAGCTAAAATATACATACATATCCAAAACTCAACGAGTCCACTAAATGTATATTCATGAAGGCACGTGGCTCAAAAAGATGTATATGTATAAGATTAGTTTGAACTAGATAGACATATACATGAGGTTAAACATAAATACATGAAACATGAAAAACTAAATTTTCATCACAACAAATTTCATTTCAAGGTATATGTATGAATTGTCAAACATGAAGTATACATACATATCCCTAAACACAATTGAGTCCAAATATAGATTTGCATGAAAGGCAAATGACTCAAGGGGTATACATGTATATCTTAAAGTTTGGCAATACAAACATATACATGAAGTGAAATATACAATCATAACGCAAATTCAAAAATGAGAATACAAGTTTAATATGTATGAATCATCAAAACTAGACTATACTAGCACATCTAATGGGTTCAAATAAGCATTCAATTCCAACTGTATATAGATTTATTTGTAGCCCACTCTATGTACAAGTATATAACTAGTCTTAATGAAAACTAACACTTAAACAAATATTCAAGACATGAAGCATCAAAACAAATATGAGAATCATCATGATAAAAGTCATCATGGAAAACTAAAACATGATTATTATGTGAATTCACATGTATTAGATTCATGATGTACATATAACTTAAACATAAGTGAGAACACTAAGTATGGGATCATATAAGCATGTGTGTCTCAAATACTATACATGTATGTCAAGGATCTAATAAACATGGAATGAACATACTAATCCAATGACATCAAAAACATGCTATAAACATTAAAACATGGAAAGCATGTAAACAATAAATGAGAGTAAAGGATTGTTACCAAAACCGAAGAAGCAACTCTCCTTGTCTCCAAAACATGGTGGTCATCTCCACCAAATCTTCCCTTGAAAGTGATGCATCCAATTTGATTTCCATGAAGTCCGGAACGCATCCACTCCAAGGTGTCATCACTCTCACGTCATGTGAGAGCCCACACCTACATCAAAAATAGGAGGGGTGGTCTTTGGTACCCACATCTTGTTGGGTCCATGGGGGTTAGTCCCTTCTCTAACCCAAACAAATTTCTTTGCTAAATTAGTAGTATGTAATCTATCAAAACAAAATTTAGCAAGGTGGCCCTTACGTCCACAATGTGTACATGTGTACACATGAGCATACATGTGATGGGTGTGTCCGTGAGGAGCATGTGTATGCCGTGAAGGGTGTGCATGCATAAAGGATGGAACTTGTTTCTTTCGAACCAAGGTTTCCAACCGATTGTGGTTCAAGGCACATTGGCTCATAGTGGAGCCCAAACAATCAACCTTCTTCTTAAGCAAACAAATATCATCATTAATCTTAGAAGAAGAAGTGTGGCATGCAATAGGTGAAGTGTGTGATACTACCCTAGCATGGCAAACAAGTGCATCAATCTTATTTTGCAAAACAATATTCTTATCTAAACAAACATTCAACTCATTTGAAATAGAAATGATTTTGTTTTTCAAAGCAACATTCTCTTTTAAAACAAAGTCAACTTTAGAAGACATATTTTCATTTTTCTTCAAAAGAATTTCACAATCATTTTTAGACTTTAAAAATTTATTTTCTTTTAAAGCAAGTTCCAATTGAGATCTCAATGAATCCCTTTCATTATAGACCTCAACCTTCTCTTGCAAAACAATATCAAGTCTAGATTGTAAACACTTATTTTCTTTTTCAATTCCTAGACTTTTCTTTTTCAAAATCTTATATTTTTCTATAAGTTTTTCACAAACAATTGAAAGTTCTTCATTTATAGCATGGACATCAATATGATCATTTGAAGAACTAGAACAATCATCACTATCATAGTGGGGTTCCGAATGTACCTCAAGGGAGTCATTCCCTTGGACCATGAAGCATTGAGAATCGGATTCTCCACTAAATTCCTCCGGTTGATTTGACACTTGAAGCTTGGAGGTGGTGGTTGTTGTCAATTTGTTCCACACTGCAAAGGCGGAATCAAAGTTAGAAACACATAAGAGATAATCTTTAGGAAGAGTGCTTCTAATGGCCTCTAGGGCTTGTGCATTGGCCCCTATATGATTTCCATCACCAAGATAACATCTCTTGGTGGCGGCAAGGAAGACATGCAAACCTAGGGTCTTTAGGTACATGGACATCCTATACTTCCAAACATCAATGTTGAAAGGGTCAAAGCTAGGTGGGGTCATGAAGTCCATGGTAAACTATATATGAATGTGCAAACAAACAAATGCAAATGAGATTAGCAAGCAAATGGATCACTCCTAGGATGTTAAGCCTAAGTATCAGGAGCACTAGCTCTGATACCAATTGAAAAACACCTAGAGGGGGGGTGAATAGGTGTAAGTGCTAATCTAAGAAACTAAATGCAAACTAAGTGCGCTAAATGCGGAAGCTAATGCAAATTATGCACAAACTAATACAATACAACAAGTGTAGCCGAATTCCCCTTGCGAGGCTCTGGACTAACTCCCCTTGATTCCCCTTGAAATGGGTTGAGGCGCTATGTGAAGCTCTTGTTGGATGAGTACAAGTTAGGCACACACACACAAGCAATCCAAGCAATATGAAATATGTGCACACACAATCAAGCCAAGCAATCAAGGATAAATTACAATATGAAAGATGCAAGGCAACACAAGCAATGTATATAATATGAATGCTATGAAAGTATGATGCTTGTATGAAATGATGCTTTGCACAAATGTAAAGAGAGAGAGTTAGAGAGACAATGGATCAAAACGCAAACACCAAGATTTGTTTCAAGGTTCGAGCACCTTGCTCTACATCCCCGCCTACACCACCGTGTAGGATTTCCACTATCTCAACTCCCACCGAGGGAACCTCTACCAAAGAGGATTTCTTACAACTCTAGGAGTACCAAACTCCTCTCTCAAACAACCACCTCACAACCGAGGGGTAAGGCCCGTAGCCAATACAACAACCAATCCACACACCTCTACCGAAGAGGCTCACAACCAAACTCCACCTCTACCTAAGAGGGAGCAAACCAATACCACTCCGATCACCTCTACCGAAGAGGGATACAACAAATAAAGGAGGGTTTACAACAATGAGGTTTACAACAAACAACCTCAAACACTTCTCTTTCTTTTTCTCTTATCTTTTTCCACAAAAACAAGATCCTAATTAGTTTAGGATAGAAGATAGCTCAAGTGTGGAAAAACTAGGTGTTTGGAAAACTAGCAACAAAGAAAATCACTTGGGAAAATCCTTCCAAAAGATATAGAATGAAAACCAAGACAAATCTCCCAAAATATTCTTTTCTTTGATTTTTCCAAAAACCTAAAACAATAAAGATTGAAGAATTAAAGCCCCAAACACTTTTGAAAACTTGTTTTAAAACCTCTAGAAACCAGAAATTTTTCTCCTTAAAAAACTTGGCCAAAATCCCCAAAGAGATGGAGTTTATATAGGCCAAACAGAAAACTAGCCGTTAGAGCTGAGCTGGCAGCTCTGACAGGCGTCGGTCGACCGGCCCGGTCGACCGCCAACGGTCAGAAAAGTGACCGTTGGGCACTAGCGGTCGACCAGCCCGGTCGACCGAAACATCCTGAGAGTTGAACTCTCAACTCGGTCGACCGGTCCGGTCGACCGACTACAATGTGTAGCCAGCGTGCACGTCTGTGCACATCGGTCGACCGACCCGGTCGACCGGCCACTTGGTGCGGTCGACCGGTCCGGTCGACCGAACTGGCCTGGCAGGCACAGTGCAGATCTGCACAGATACGGGATTTGAAAGTAGGTCTTTTCACTCAATAAAAATCCCATAAATTCACAGTAAATCCACTAAATAGTTTTAATCACAATAAAAACTGTTTTTTCTAAAAATATGTTTTTCTAAAACTTGTTTTATCATTTTACTTTGATAACCAAACTTGTGATAAAAAATTTCAAGACATATATATCAACATATCAATTCATTTTTGAGTCTTGCAAATTTTATCAAAAACAAAACCTTGTATTTTGTCAAACTTGATTTTTCCAAAACATGAATAGGGATATCAAAATAAGTTTGTTTACTAAGTTAAAGCATGTATGTATAAATAGAAAACATCTACTATACATATAACATATGTAAACTTGTTTTGATCAACTATTCATAAAAACCAAAAACCAAATTATGAAACGTGTGTGATTTGTGCACTTGAGCATATCAACTAAACTAAGCTTTACAAATGGATCTAAAAACTCTATCTAAACTAGGATACCTAAGTCTTCTTGTCGATCTTCCATCTTCAAGTAGACTCAGTCCAAACTCCGTGATTCACCAAGTGCAAAGGTATGATCTTTAAGCTTTGGCACCAGAATCATCATGAATAGCTTCTAATCATCTTGTTGAAGCTAATCACCAACCTAATATCCTGTTAATGATCTGAAACTTAGAAACACAAGAATATTAGTAAACATAACTACATGAGTGTTGATCATCATCAAAACTAGAGTGGAAGGCCATTGGGCCAACATCTACACCTGTAATGCCTTGGTTGATACTCTAAGAAAGTCTAAGAGGTAGAAGAGCTGATAAAATCTCATGATCTTATAACAAAAGATTTAATTAAGCTATATCCGAAAGTTTGCAATTAGCAAAATATAAGTCATGAAAGCCTCAAAGGATATCTTGACCCTGTAAGGAAGGGATAGTACGTTGGGACTCTCCCAACGCTCGTTTTGACTATTCATTGTTATTTAAACAAGCTCCTCTAACTTTCTTCCCAAGTTACCAAATTTCTAGGGGACTCCATTAAGTAACAAGAGCAACCACGAATACAAAAAGAGTATGGTTTAATACATAACTCAAGTATAGTTTAATTTCTTATGTACTTGCTTTGACACCTATTTGATAAGGTAATTATTTGGTTATGCCATATCATTCAGTAAATTCACAGCATCTCATCTGTACTTGAACTCCTTCTGGGTCCTTTGGACTATACTGCAGTAGTATCATATGTATCATATGTATTAGGAGGCGAAATACTCAAGTGACTCCTATAACATCACTATTTTTGCCTCCTAAATTGGGACTTGTGTATTTAAATTCACAATAGTACAGCTTAAAAATATGAGTATAGTAGGTGAAACTTGAACATGTAACTACAACTATAGGAAAACTTGCAGAGTGAAATGATTCAATGACTATTCAATGAGTGGGGAAGATCTGAAATGTACATGGAGTAGTAGAGAAATTTGTTAAAGACTACTAGATCGGGTTATGGGCGAGTGACCCATGTTTATTATCCTAAAGGATCTTTGCGCATAATTACTAAATTCTAGTAAGTTGCGGCTATGTCTCTTCTAAATTATTGTCATTTAGTCTTATCACAAATAATTGCACTACAAGTTGATGAAGTCTTTCTAATATTGTCCACCTTGTTTCCGCATACTACATTAGACTGAATTATTCGTGTCACAAAGCAAGGATATGATTTTTCACAAGTAGGAGGGAAAGATTTTATGATGGTTCCTTTATATGAATAATCAAGTTAGCCCGATGAACGATTGAAGGCCGTAAGATATAAATTTGGGTTTAGAAGCCAAGTATTCAATTATGATTATGAATACAACCATTAGGAATTAAGGAAGATAAGGCGAGACTACATCCGATAGTGTAATACCCCGTTCCCGGAATACGTACTTAGTTGCGTATTCAGATTTTCGATCGTATTTTTTCGATTTGTTTCCTGTATTTATTCTGTATTATGAATTCCTTATATGATTGTTTTGCCTTGAATTTGGATCGGTGAACTCGGAGTCAGCCTTTGTCTGAGCCGGGGACTCGATCTCAAGAGATTTACTTGTTTTAGACATTCTGGTTATCCAATTCGATCGATTTCAGTTTTAAACATCGTTTTCCAATATTTTGGATTTTCTATGATTTTCTGGAATTTTCTGTGATTAAGTTGAAAATCTTCAAAACCGGTGTCGGCCAGTGCCGCTGACCGATTCCTGGATTTTTAATTCTCAAATTGTTTGGAATTTCATGATGGTCCTTTAGACTTTATCTTTTAGAATTGCAATTCCTACTTATATTCTTTTTCTGAGAATTTTATGATTTTATGGAAATTCAAACGGAGTCGGTAGGTAGCTGATTCCAGGATTTTTAGTTTCAAAACTATACAGTATTTCTTCGAACGGATTTTACTATTGGTCTTTATATGTTATTCTTGATTTTTGGTAAAATTTCCAGATCATTCCGAGATACTTGAATTTCGGGCATTTTTCCAATTATCGCATATTCCAATTTCCACCTCGTCATGCCACCTCATTTCCCACTCACCCTCTCACCTAACCCCACTCACACTCTCTCCTCCCCATGGCCGGCCAAGTGGCATGGAGGGTGACACCTCATGCTTTCCCTTTTACACCAAACCCCTCCTTTCTTCACAATTGCCATCTCCTTTACAAAATCCCCAACCTATAAATCCCATTCTTTTGCAAACTTCCCCATGATTCTTTCTCATTTCTTCACAAGAGAAATCCCCCAAAATTCCCTCTTCCTCAACCCCAAAACCCTAGCTTCAAGGATCCATCTCAAGACTTCAAGGCTTCACTAGGGCTTCATCACAAGAGCTTCATCTCCAACCATCAACCTCAAGGCAACACCAAGCTTCAACATCTTCAAATCAAGCTTCCACAACCCATGGATTGAAGCCATCATCTTCTTCTTGGATCAAGCCCCTAATTGGACCCATCCAAGTGAGTACCTTACTCACCAAGACCTAGTTAACACTCCATATGATTAGGGTAGAGATCCTTGTACACTTGCACACTAAAAATCCTATTTTTAGGTCATCATACTCAAATCTAACCTTCTCATGTAAGCATATTGCTCACCAAGACTTGTGTTAGTCTTTGAGCACTTGTAACTACACTTCTCGTACACAAAGATCACCCAAAATCATGTATTTAGACATCAAACACACTTCCAGGATTTCTGTCCTGCGCACTGTTTTTCCCCACTATTAGTCGACTTACCCTAAGACCTAGTCGACTAGAACACTTAGCTGAACTTAGTTTTTCTGGAAAACACAGTATTAGTCGACTTACCCCAAATATTAGTCGACTGATCAACTCTCTGGAAATCCCTATTAGTCGACTCCTGAATTCACCTAGTCGACTAACCCTCCTTGGACCAGAAACCAACTCTCGGCCCAGTCGACTTAAGTCTATTTTATTAGTCGACTTGAACACCTTAGTCGACTAGCCATTTTGCCTTAGTCGACTAATGTTTCCTGGAACAGTGACCCCAATTCTCTTTATCCCAGACTTAGTCGACTTGCGTACCTGTTAGTCGACTTGAAACCTATATTAGTCGACTAGTCCCTTGACCCTAGTCGACTAATTCTGACTATATGTCTTAAATGATTTCTTTTCTAAAATTGGATCTTGTCGTTGTTTATGTGTTATGCATTATGGTTTCTTGTACTTCATGACTGGTACTTTAGGACTTATTACTTGTTGGATCTTACCTCGTATTACTTCACGATTTGTTAAGTGACATTATTAACCACTTGTCAATCTCGTGTTTTCTTTTAACACATGTATATCACATGACACCTAGTATGTTATCACCTGACCAACTGACATGCCACCACCTTGCCAGACCCTATAGTTATGTCATGATTGACCCGGCCCATTCTACATTTATTGTTATGTTTTATTGCTTGCTAGACATCACCACTCTGTCATGCTATCCCTTAAACCAAGCATGATACACTTGACTTTATGATTATCTTATTTGCGGGAACCCTGCCTTGTTTTATGGAACTAAGTGCCACACCGTCCAATGGTGGGGGCCACCTCTAGAATCCACTCCCTCAGAACAAAGTGCCACATGGAATAAAGTGCCACACCACCCGGTGGGGGCCACCTCTTGAATCCATGGGGGCCACCTCTTGAGTCTGTAGGGTTACTACTGTCATGTTCATTTATTCCCGTAAACTGATAATCTTTAATAAGCTACAACTTATATGGGGTATGGGTGGAAGTGATGGATGCCAGAATGATACCTTGCTTATAGTGATGGAAGTATATGGGGGACCTTGAGCCTCCAAGCCGGTCCCAGGTGGTGGGAACCGTTGGACCACCAAATTGGTCCCCGGTGTATGTGAACTATTATCGAGCCTGTTAGCCGGTCCCAGGCGGTGGGAACCGTTGGACCACTAAACTGGTCCCCGGTGTATGTGGACATGTGAAGCACTATAAGAAGCTATATCAGTTCTCCATCTACTTCCGTTAACAAACCTCGAATAGCTTATATATGGATGTATGTGAGTTGGGATCGATACCGAGGCACATACCTAGATATATGGGTTAGACGAGTAATATTAATAATAATTGATACTGTTATGGTTATTGTTATGGATCTTGACGTTCCAGGTATGTTTTCCAGTTATGTTTCCAGTTGTGACACTTGTTATGATTTCCGTGATTCCAGTGATGATTCCGGTTTTAACTATTATTAGTTCCTGTTTTGGATTTGTGTTGCACTTGTTGTGTAGCCCTGTTTGACTGTCGTATGAATTGCAATTCTGATCCTATACGCTTGTTTTCCTGTGGCATGAGATAGAGGTATATGTATGAGGGTTTCCTTGTTTGGATTATTCCTTCGACGTACTAGTCTCATGGGACAGTGACTTAAGCGTATACGATCACTTTTGCTTGTAGTTAGCATTACTTTGGATTTCCCATTTCATGTCGATTATGTTATACTCGTCCCTTTATTTCATAGTTGTGTTCTGACCCCATCCATGTCCCCTAGCCACTTGGCAGTAGTTCATTTATTACTATTTGTCTTGACCCCTTGGATTTGCATATTCAGATTCCGAGGCTTGGATCGTGGTGGAGCCGTCCACTGCAGATTGAGCTTCCTCTGGTGAGCAGGCAGTCTAGCTCCAGTGCTTTTACTCCAGATTTCTTTTGACTCACGGGATCCTCACCTCCCTCGTGAGCGTTTTGTGTATGTCTTGTATATTTTACTTTTGGACTGAGTTGTGATAAAAGACATATGGAATATGTAATGTTTATCATACTGTGATGACTTGTATCTGTACTTTATGTTGGCATATATGTGTGTATACCATGCTTTGCGTTGCACTCTGATCCTTGCTTGTTGTATTTTATGCTTAGCGTGTATACGTGGGGGCCTTTCCTGACCTACGTATATACATCGCAGTGACGCCCCCGTATCCGTGGAAATCGGGGCGTTACAGGTTGGTATCAGAGCCTAGGCTCTTACCTCCATAGTACAACAAGTAGCAAATTCTAGGAATTTGCGGATGCCAACATCAATGTACAAAGTTGTCTAGTCCTTTTGATTTATCTAGTCCCTCTTAATTCCGTCCTTCATATCCTGAAATCCTTCCATTTCCTTTCCAGCTCCTTCCAGCCTATCCATACCTAGTACCGATGGAGAGGAGATCGGGTCGCAGCAACTCTGGATCAGCGTCGGGTGGAGCAGCGGGAGAGAGTGGGGATATATTGAGGGTTATCCAGACCATGATGGAGAACCAGCAACAACAGATGGAAAATCAGCAGCAGCAGACCGAGCTTCTCCGGCAAGAGATAGCAGCACCTAAGGGTCAGAGGCCGGGGAACATATCGGACTTCAGGAGGCTACAGCCAGCTACATTCACGGGTGGAGAGAAACCTTTGGATGCTGAGCAATGGCTGACAGACACTTCAGATTTATTGAATGCAGCCAGAGTCCCACAGGAGGACCAAGTGGAAGTTGCCAAGATTCAGCTAAAGGATATAGCCAGGACTTGGTGGCTAGCAGAGGAGGCCAGACTGGAGAAGCCTGTCACTTGGGACACCTTCTCCAAGAGTTTCTGCAGCAGGTTCTTCCCTGTCACAGCTCAGAAGGACATGGAAGAACAATTCATCAGACTTCGGCAGGGGAGTAAGACCGTGGATGAGTATGCCGTGGAGTTTCTCAGATTGAGCCGCTTTGCCCCTTATATGGTAACGGATGAAGAGAAGCGGGCAAGCAGATTTCAACAGGGTCTTCAGATGGATATTCAGATGTACCTAATGCCCCATCACCTGAAGACATATGCAGAAGTTCTCACCACCGCTCGGGAAATAGAGCGTGGGTTTGAGAAGAAGAAGGAGAATCAGATGAGGAGCCAGGCCAAGAAGAGACCTCTTGAGTTGATGGATGAGGAGGGTGCAGATAGGGCAACCCAGGGCCCGATGATGAAGAGACCATTCCAGACCCCTCTTTCCCTGATCACATGCCATTATTGCCACAAGCCCGGGCATTATAAGAGGGAGTGTCGAGTGGCCAAAGGATTATGTTTAGAGTGTGGATCAGGGAGACACATGCTGAGGGATTGCCCACACAGGAAGGTTGGACAGGTGGCACCAGTCAGACCAGCTCATCCAGCCCCAGCACTTCCAGCGCAGCCACTGAGGAGTTACCCCGAGCCCGTTGACCGGAGAGCTCCGTTTCCACCCCAACGGTATGATCATCAGTATAGGGGAATGAGACCGAGAGCAGATCAGAGGAGAGGACAAGTTCACATCATGGCAGCAGAGGCCTCAGATGATGCAGCAGAGTGGGAAGACCAGTATCCAGACCAGGAGCCCTGAGGACGTCATGGTAACCACTACCCCAGATCTTGTATTTGAATTGGTTATCCTTCTTAATATTTTTCCATTGTCATTCTATCATTGTTCATTCTGGTCCTTCCTGTATTCATCCTATCCCCTGTTTTGGTTTTATGAAGCCTTCATTCGTGCCCTTGTCCCCTTTGTGTTCAATTTATCCCCTTAACGAAATTGCGAGGACGCAATTTTTATAAGGTGGGTGGATTGTAATACCCCGTTCCCGGAATACGTACTTAGTTGCGTATTCAGATTTTCGATCGTATTTTTTCGATTTGTTTCCTGTATTTATTCTGTATTATGAATTCCTTATATGATTGTTTTGCCTTGAATTTGGATCGGTGAACTCGGAGTCAGCCTTTGTCTGAGCCGGGGACTCGATCTCAAGAGATTTACTTGTTTTAGACATTCTGGTTATCCGATTCGATCGATTTCAGTTTTAAACATCGTTTTCCAATATTTTGGATTTTCTATGATTTTCTGGAATTTTCTGTGATTAAGTTGAAAATCTTCAAAACCGGTGTCGGCCAGTGCCGCTGACCGATTCCTGGATTTTTAATTCTCAAATTGTTTGGAATTTCATGATGGTCCTTTAGACTTTATCTTTTAGAATTGCAATTCCTACTTATATTCTTTTTCTGAGAATTTTATGATTTTATGGAAATTCAAACGGAGTCGGTAGGTAGCTGATTCCAGGATTTTTAGTTTCAAAACTATACAGTATTTCTTCGAACGGATTTCACTATTGGTCTTTATATGTTATTCTTGATTTTTGGTAAAATTTCCAGATCATTCCGAGATACTTGAATTTCGGGCATTTTTCCAATTATCGCATATTCCAATTTCCACCTCGTCATGCCACCTCATTTCCCACTCACCCTCTCACCTAACCCCACTCACACTCTCTCCTCCCCATGGCCGGCCAAGTGGCATGGAGGGTGACACCTCATGCTTTCCCTTTTACACCAAAACCCCTCCTTTCTTCACAATTGCCATCTCCTTTACAAAATCCCCAACCTATAAATCCCATTCTTTTGCAAACTTCCCCATGATTCTTTCTCATTTCTTCACAAGAGAAAATCCCCCAAAATTCCCTCTTCCTCAACCCCAAACCCTAGCTTCAAGGATCCATCTCAAGACTTCAAGGCTTCACTAGGGCTTCATCACAAGAGCTTCATCTCCAACCATCAACCTCAAGGCAACACCAAGCTTCAACATCTTCAAATCAAGCTTCCACAACCCATGGATTGAAGCCATCATCTTCTTCTTGGATCAAGCCCCTAATTGGACCCATCCAAGTGAGTACCTTACTCACCAAGACCTAGTTAACACTCCATATGATTAGGGTAGAGATCCTTGTACACTTGCACACTAAAAATCCTATTTTTAGGTCATCATACTCAAATCTAACCTTCTCATGTAAGCATATTGCTCACCAAGACTTGTGTTAGTCTTTGAGCACTTGTAACTACACTTCTCGTACACAAAGATCACCCAAAATCATGTATTTAGACATCAAACACACTTCCAGGATTTCTGTCCTGCGCACTGTTTTTCCCCACTATTAGTCGACTTACCCTAAGACCTAGTCGACTAGAACACTTAGCTGAACTTAGTTTTTCTGGAAAACACAGTATTAGTCGACTTACCCCAAATATTAGTCGACTGATCAACTCTCTGGAAATCCCTATTAGTCGACTCCTGAATTCACCTAGTCGACTAACCCTCCTTGGACCAGAAACCAACTCTCGGCCCAGTCGACTTAAGTCTATTTTATTAGTCGACTTGAACACCTTAGTCGACTAGCCATTTTGCCTTAGTCGACTAATGTTTCCTGGAACAGTGACCCCAATTCTCTTTATCCCAGACTTAGTCGACTTGCGTACCTGTTAGTCGACTTGAAACCTATATTAGTCGACTAGTCCCTTGACCCTAGTCGACTAATTCTGACTATATGTCTTAAATGATTTCTTTTCTAAAATTGGATCTTGTCGTTGT
This sequence comes from Agave tequilana, assembly GCA_038442645.1. Taxonomy (NCBI): domain Eukaryota; kingdom Viridiplantae; phylum Streptophyta; class Magnoliopsida; order Asparagales; family Asparagaceae; genus Agave; species Agave tequilana. The sequence continues at coordinate 259,518 of JAVJIF010031067.1, forward strand.
TTATGTGTTATGCATTATGGTTTCTTGTACTTCATGACTGGTACTTTAGGACTTATTACTTGTTGGATCTTACCTCGTATTACTTCACGATTTGTTAAGTGACATTATTAACCACTTGTCAATCTCGTGTTTTCTTTTAACACATGTATATCACATGACACCTAGTATGTTATCACCTGACCAACTGACATGCCACCACCTTGCCAGACCCTATAGTTATGTCATGATTGACCCGGCCCATTCTACATTTATTGTTATGTTTTATTGCTTGCTAGACATCACCACTCTGTCATGCTATCCCTTAAACCAAGCATGATACACTTGACTTTATGATTATCTTATTTGCGGGAACCCTGCCTTGTTTTATGGAACTAAGTGCCACACCGTCCAATGGTGGGGGCCACCTCTAGAATCCACTCCCTCAGAACAAAGTGCCACATGGAATAAAGTGCCACACCACACGGTGGGGGCCACCTCTTGAATCCATGGGGGCCACCTCTTGAGTCTGTAGGGTTACTACTGTCATGTTCATTTATTCCCGTAAACTGATAATCTTTAATAAGCTACAACTTATATGGGGTATGGGTGGAAGTGATGGATGCCGGAATGATACCTTGCTTATAGTGATGGAAGTATATGGGGGACCTTGAGCCTCCAAGCCGGTCCCAGGTGGTGGGAACCGTTGGACCACCAAATTGGTCCCCGGTGTATGTGAACTATTATCGAGCCTGTTAGCCGGTCCCAGGCGGTGGGAACCGTTGGACCACTAAACTGGTCCCCGGTGTATGTGGACATGTGAAGCACTATAAGAAGCTATATCAGTTCTCCATCTACTTCCGTTAACAAACCTCGAATAGCTTATATATGGATGTATGTGAGTTGGGATCGATACCGAGGCACATACCTAGATATATGGGTTAGACGAGTAATATTAATAATAATTGATACTGTTATGGTTATTGTTATGGATCTTGACGTTCCAGGTATGTTTTCCAGTTATGTTTCCAGTTGTGACACTTGTTATGATTTCCGTGATTCCAGTGATGATTCCGGTTTTAACTATTATTAGTTCCTGTTTTGGATTTGTGTTGCACTTGTTGTGTAGCCCTGTTTGACTGTCGTATGAATTGCAATTCTGATCCTATACGCTTGTTTTCCTGTGGCATGAGATAGAGGTATATGTATGAGGGTTTCCTTGTTTGGATTATTCCTTCGACGTACTAGTCTCATGGGACAGTGACTTAAGCGTATACGATCACTTTTGCTTGTAGTTAGCATTACTTTGGATTTCCCATTTCATGTCGATTATGTTATACTCGTCCCTTTATTTCATAGTTGTGTTCTGACCCCATCCATGTCCCCTAGCCACTTGGCAGTAGTTCATTTATTACTATTTGTCTTGACCCCTTGGATTTGCATATTCAGATTCCGAGGCTTGGATCGTGGTGGAGCCGTCCACTGCAGATTGAGCTTCCTCTGGTGAGCAGGCAGTCTAGCTCCAGTGCTTTTACTCCAGATTTCTTTTGACTCACGGGATCCTCACCTCCCTCGTGAGCGTTTTGTGTATGTCTTGTATATTTTACTTTTGGACTGAGTTGTGATAAAAGACATATGGAATATGTAATGTTTATCATACTGTGATGACTTGTATCTGTACTTTATGTTGGCATATATGTGTGTATACCATGCTTTGCGTTGCACTCTGATCCTTGCTTGTTGTATTTTATGCTTAGCGTGTATACGTGGGGGCCTTTCCTGACCTACGTATATACGTCGCAGTGACGCCCTCGTATCCGTGGAAATCGGGGCGTTACAGATAGCAAGAGTTAACCTTGTATATGCAAACTTAATTAAGTACCCTCGTACTCTAACTGTTGACATCTAAACCCTTCTCAAATTTTACATGTAAAAAGGGGTCAGTTAGTTAGTGCAAGAATAAGAAATAGATATGATGGCACAATCAGTGAAACTATACTAGTGCACAAGTAAAAAGTTAAACTTCCAAAGGTACTAACTGAATGTGTCTATGGTCAAATGAATAAGCCTGCTCTTAATGTGACCAAGTCATGTGGAACTAGAATGACTAATGAGATAGTATATGAATGATTACCACAAATAACAACCAATGCATCATTACTCGAACCCAATATGTGTTGGATATTTTATACTATTTTCTAAAGCATGCAATATCTTTACAAATTAAATTAAGATAAAACAACAAATATACTAGCATGTAACAACAATTATAATTAAATAAAACAAAAGAACCTGGCCTGGGGAATGCAGTCGCGATGTCGCTGCCCTAAAGGATCAAAGCCCGTCTCCTTGTCCAGACGTTGAATCGACCTTGTCCCATAGCGGTAAAGGATCCCCCGGATTCACCAGCACTTAGCCCAGGACGGTGGGCAGAGCCTCTGCTCAAATGAAGAAGTTGCCCAGAAAATAAAGACGAAAATTCTTTTAAACACTGAAGCCATTCTCACGAAGAGTAGTCTTCAGGTTTTCTTTTAAGACGAGAAAAGAGAAAATGAGTTGTGTCTGTAGCTATTGGAGTGAGGGTCTATTTATAGACTTAGAACCCAAGTTGTTGTAACCACTCCAACAGAAAATCCAAGCGGTTGAGATATTTTCTCAACCGATTTAGATTCTAAGACTTGGTCAAAGTTGACTTAGTAAACCAAAATCTGAAATGAAAGCTTTTCCCTTTTATTTTAATACAAAAAATCCAACAGTCCCCCCCAAAAGCTTGAGTTTCAGGGAAGACATAAAACAAATCAATAATAAAAAACAATCAAATTATCAGATCATAAAACACGAGTGAAATTTGGGCAACATCATACTGTGAATTCGGGACAGGTGGACTACGCCTGGAACCTTCCTTAGTGAATTCATCGCCATCTGAGAGACATAGTGGACTACGCCTGGAACTAGCCTCTTTTACCAGATATTGATAGAATACACACACAGTAAGTCTTCATCTATTGAGCGAGCGGGTTGAGCGTTAAAGGCCATGCTCACAATAACCGACTCATGAGAGTTTCTAGGGTCAGCCCTGCCCCCCCAACCGCTGCCATAACGGTTCCTCTCACGTAGGTAAGTCCTCCAAGGGTACTACAGCTGGATAGTATACCCTCCACACTACATGCGTTGGACTTATTAAGAGTTAAACTCATTCTTACCTAGCTGTATCATAAGAGCATCTCACCATAGAGAAGGGGTAGTAGCTACAACGCTACATATAGGATATAAATATATCCGGGTTGATGCTCCACACGAGTATCACCAGTCCAGCTTGTTACTACCACATTGAACCTCTTTCATGGAACCAGCTTCCAATCAAGTAGGTTGGGTTCCCGCTGTCGGTGAACTCTACTATGGGCTTAACCCCATCTCCCTCGATGAATCTAGGAATATACTCCTAGAAAGACCCTTAATCAGAATGACTTTATTTTTTCTCGGGTCAGAAAATTAGCTTAACAGCCTTTATTTTCAAGTTATGACAGTCAGAGATTTAACCCTTCATGACTACATTATTATGACTCTTGACATCTTTTATTAGACCTATAAAGTCTTTGGGTAATTGTCAGAGTCTTCCCAATTTGAAACTATAAGGTAGTTATAAAGTTTTTCCTTGTAACCTTAGTTTTAAAAGGAACAAATTATACCATAATGATTTATGATAAAGCATATATACATTGTATTTGATTATTCAAATATTTAAAGTATATGTCTATATTTATATGCTAAAGAATAGTCAAGAAATTTAGGCAATCTAGCTTTATTAAATCCCAATTAAAGTTAGATGGGGAACAAAATCGCACATGGCTATTCATCATCCTAAACATGGCTAGGATTCCAATTCTAGCTAATTTATTATGGTCCGATTATTATTTACATCAGATTCAATGTTAAAACTCGAATCAACCATAATTTATAATCAGGGCTAATTCTAGATAGGTTTAGTTATGTCCAAATGGTGATAAAATTAGGGTTATAACCTAAACAATCATTTTTAAAGTTATGGTGTACAAAGGCTGATGATATATTTAATAAAATTTTTTGGAATATTGGGTTAGTTAAAACCTCAATTTTATCAGTCTAATTGGCCAGGTCGGCGTAACTCAGGTGGGAGGTTTTCCGCTCTTGGCGTTCCTTAATTACAGAACCACGTTGAGTACCCTTCCTTTGTTAAACACCAATTATATGAAATTTTGAGAAAATGATTTACCCTTTAAAGGAAATGATTTACTCTTTAATTTTATTATCCTATTGATCTAAAGAAACTCAAAAGGTTGTGCTTGTTTCAGCTACATTAAGAGTGTACAAATAATATTGTTGTACTCTAAATTTGTCAAAAATGATAAGAAGATTTCTATCAGGTTTTCTATATAAAAATGTCAGAATACAGGTTTATGTTAGTAACTTTTAAATTAGGGTATGCAAAATAAAAAGATGTAGGGGCTCTTTCTTAGTTTTAACAAATATAATTTAGTTGGATATATAGCAGAGTAAGTTAGAATTCAATATAAGAGTAGCAAGATATTTTAAAAGAACTCGAACTAATTATTGTTGACTTTAAAAGTTTATTGTGGGTTTTGCAATTGACTTTTTTTTTTTTTAAATGACTAGAACAAATCAATAAACTGAACTCAACAGAAAACTTATGACATAAATTACAGTCACTGGACATTACTGGATGAGAGATTATAACTTTTCATCAAATTTTTAGTACAGAAGTCTGCATCATCCATTAAAGAGAGAACACTACTGGCTATATTATTAGCAAACATGACAATGAGAATAGGCCAACAATCAGATGAGCATGTTTGGTACCAGCACATGCCAACATATATTACACCACTACGTCTGGAGAATTGCAGATTGTTAAAACAGATGGCATGGCTGTATACCCCATGAAGAATTTCAATGCACATGTAGTATCTTATTGATTTGTACGCTTTTTACCTCTTTAATTTGGTTATAACTACATGTTATGGACTTGTCTCACCAATAGAAGAGAATCAAAAAAAAACCATCCAGCTTATTTAGGAACCAAAAGATACTTCAGATGGCAATCAATTTAACCAGATGGAAATTGTGAAAAATTATTTACTAAAATTGAATAACTTATCTTGATAGAGGTAATAATAGGAAGTAAAAATATAGAATCAGAAAACAGATCCTAAATTCGGATGCTGAAGGTTATTACTTTGGTCTATAGATGATATCGCTACTCAGGTTGGTAAAAGTCTCGATAGATGTTTATTGCTAACATGATACTAATATATCTAAACTTGGTTAGGCTCGTATATAGACACATCGAAGGCCTTAACTAAATGCTAAAGTAGATGAAGTCAGATGTCTATCATCATTTTCGAGGATTGAACCCGATAGTTATGATTTTTGCATTCATTTATAGGCATAGTTTCGAAAATCTACTTTGCCTCATCTCATAAACTACCAAAAAACCACTCTTCTTAGTTTATTCATATCACTTTCTGTGTTCAATTTTTAACATGCTTGGGAACAAAATTGATGCATGTAGAGTTTTCTTCTACTATATCAGCATCAATTGTGGAAGAATTGAACGCAAAATCTGCTAATAAGGTGTCACATGTTCATACATGTCAGCCAAAGACCCATACACGTCACATGTTCATGACAGGTGCTATTGCTAATTAGGTTCTAATAGGAACATATAGTATATCCAACTTATTTATACCATGCGTGGTTGGGAACTATTTGCCTGCAGATTCACATTGCGAATAAAGCAACAGCAATTGACCAATGAATCATTTGTGATCATGCTAGATCATACACAAATTTTGCAAAATCCAGTCACACTAATTCTAAACACAGCATACATTTATGACCTTATTTCCTGTTGCAGCAAAAGTTTTAAATCCTAGAACAACATGTTCGATAATTTGTGTGGAGACAATATAAAATGATAAACAGGAGATCGGAGCAACAATACAAGCGAAGTTATGATCCCGTAGAGAATAATACCCTCAGGCAAAACTATAAAAGACTGACTTCAAGATTAACATTTGCAAAATAATCATGTTCACTTTTACAGATATCAACAACAAAATACAAGAGGAAAAAATGGTTTCTGAAAATAAACTTTAAACTAGATTGTTTTAGCTTTAGATGCATGCTACATTGCCTGATTTATTTCTATTGGTGTGACTAGCGTAGTAGTAATGGTTTTCCTTTATTCTCCTCTTTGGTCCTTTAGACTGTTGGATATTTTATACTATTTTCTAAAGCATGCAATATCTTTACAAATTAAATTAAGATAAAACAACAAATATACTAACATGTAACAACAATTATAATTAAATAAAACAAAAGAACCTGGCCTGGGGAATGCAGTCGCGATGTCGCTGCCCTGAAGGATCAAAGCCCGTCTCCTTGTCCAGACGTTGAATCGACCTTGTCCCATAGCGGTAAAGGATCCCCCGGATTCACCAGCACTCAGCCCAGGACGGTGGGCAGAGCCTCTGCTCAAATGAAGAAGTTGCCCAGAAAATAAAGACGAAAATTCTTTTAAACACTGAAGCCATTCTCACGAAGAGTAGTCTTCAGGTTTTCTTTTAAGACGAGAAAAGAGAAAATGAGTTGTGTCTGTAGCTATTGGAGTGAGGGTCTATTTATAGACTTAGAACCCAAGTTGTTATAACCACTCCAACAGAAAATCCAAGCGGTTGAGATATTTTCTCAACCGATTTAGATTCTAAGACTTGGTCAAAGTTGACTTAGTAAACCAAAATCTGAAATGAAAGCTTTTCCTTTTTATTTTAATACAAAAAATCCAACAATATGTGGGTTGGTGACGAGAACACTTAATCACCTGAAAGGAGAACGGAAGAGCCAATAAACTCTTGATAAACTCGAAAATTGATATGAAATTTGATGATCATTTACACTTACATACTGAACTTAAATTATTAAGTATTATATCTTGTGAATGCGTGTAAAATATTGATAAAAGGAATGTGAATGTGTTAGAGTACAGCTATTGAGCAATCATCTATAGTGAACAATTAGAGCAAATCAAAAACCTGATTGGTGGGCTAATCAACTCTATGAGTTAAACGATAAGATGTATGAAGGGTGGAGTATAGCTAAATGCAAGACTTACTCGTACAAATTAGGAATTTATGTATTAAAAGTGTAATCAATGGTTAGACAAAATACTGAACGATTGATATTGATAATATTTGGTGTGTAAATTGATTGTTACATATGAATGATACTGAAGTATAACTAATAAGTACCAGGCCGTCGTCACATGATATATCCAAAGAACAAATTACAAAAGTCAATGCTTAGATCGCTCAAAATATTTCACATTATCTTGATCAGACTATGCCTAGTAACTATCAGGAACATTAAGGAATTCACATAAAGTTACAGAGACGACAGGCGGACAAATAACCAACTATACACCATCAAGTCTAAACACCCACCAATTCAAAATTTAAGAAGACTAGGCACCATCCTCCTCCACGTTGTTGACCCTCACGCACTCATCAATCCATTCACTGTATATGTCTATAGGCTCTGTAAGCGTTGTGACAGTAGTGCAGTAACTTTCTTGGCAAATATTGCAGATGGCTTCGCCAATCAAGTTCTTCATATCAATGCGACATTCAACACTGCTCCTATGATCGCAGAACGGGCAGCAGAAGACAGTGTCCAGCTTCTCCATCCGCTTCTTAGGAGGTGGCTTTGCCCTTGACTTCCTCTTGCCCATCCTTACCTTGAACCGAAGAGCGAGCGAGCGAGAGATGGGAGGAATTTGCGAAATTGAGAAGGAGAGAAAAGCAGCGTCGAATACAGAGAGAAAGAGAGGAGGCGGACTTTATATAGAGGGAAACCCCAACTGAATCCGACCCGGATTCGAGTTACCAAAATAGGAAATCCAAATAGCACTCGTACTAGTGGGAAAAGACCGCGCTGTTGAGAGAGGTGGAAATGATTCGAACCCATATTTATTTCTAACTGAATCCCACCCGGATTCGAGTCACCAAAATAGGAATCCAGCGCAATTTGTGCGGAAAGTTAAGGAAAAAAATAATAAGTCATTGATTATAATTATATAAACATTTATTTCTCATTGTCTATATTGGCCATATTAGGTATTATAATAAGTTTTGGTTACCATTTTTGACTATTTTAGAGGAAAAAAACCATTCATTATTAATAAAACTTCATATTTTGATATAAAATAATAAATCCTTAATGATTTGTATTAGTTAGTGTTGGAATACCCAACAATTAGAATTATTATCTCAACAATATTTTCAAAGATCTTAAAATATTATATTGTTGCCATTTATTCAAAATATTTTCCTTTTTTCCTCTTTCAGTAAAGGTGAGCCAAACTCTCCTTGTTTTAACTTTTCACTTTATGACAGAAAGGGTTCTAAAAAAAAAATTAACCTCCCATAACTCTAAAAATTAAACATGTTACATTTTCCCGCGCGCGCAATCTTCTTGACATTTGTGGTAGTTTCTGGAAAACATAAAAGCTCATGATAATTTTGAAATTTAGCCAAAAAATTTCATGTTAATGGAACATTTGCACATATTTTCCTCTTATTAATATTGTGTAAAAATGTGCAACACACCGTTTCCGAAATACTTACTTAATTAAGTACTCAGATTCTCGATCGTTTTTTTTCGAATTACTTCCCGTATTTATTTTTGTTTTATGCATATTTATGCGGTCAAACCGGGGACCCGACCTTAGTGTATTACTCGATTTGGTCTTTTTGGTATTCAGATTTGACCGACTTCAGTTTCAAACATCGTTTTTCAATATTTTAGATTTTTCATGATTTTTTTGGAATTTTTCAGAATTATTCTGCAAAATCTTCAAAACCGGTATCGACCGGTGCCGTCGATTGATTCTCGAATTTTTAATTTACAAATAAAGTTGAAATTTTAAAATCTACTTCCACATTACTTCTTAAAATCACATTTTGAAAGTATATCTAGAGAGGGGGTAGATAGGTGAGTGTTAATCTAATGCCAAATGATGCGGAATTTAAACATTAATTGCTAACACACTATATGTAATCAAGAGTGAGCTTAAATTCTCAGTGAATGGCTCTAGAACTACTCCTCTAGATTCCTCTAAATTAAAAGTAGAGGTGCTTTAAAAACTCTCTTGGTTGAAAACAAGTGTGAGCACACAAACTATATCAAGCATATAAATGAATAAGCAAATAATGACAATGCAAGATATAAATGAATAATTGTTATATTGTATTATTAATCTTATTTACTATTTTGTATAAGCAATTTTTGATAAGTTAGCCAATGATCATAAATTAGCTATGTTCATTGCTATGCTCTCTTACATTCTTATATATGCATCATTATAATCGTTATTTACTTAACTGATTTATTAGTAAATTAATTCACATTACGAGTCTTTATTGATTATTTTATATATTATTCAATACTTCCTACAACTATTTGATATTTTTTGTTATTATATTATTATCTTCTTATTTCTTTATTAGTGAAACTATTTCTCCTTATTTTTTTTAAATCATTTCTTTTATGCGCATAGCTGACTCATAGTTTGGAATTGTTTATTTTTTTTAAATTATATTTTATAGTTTCACAATATATATATACGCTTCTAAATAGGTTTTGAAATTTTTTTTCAACATGATTTTCTGAAATTTTAAATTTTATACTTATATATGAATAGGCTTTAAATTTATATGAATTGGCTTAAAATTTGCTAACATATTTTCTATATTCTATTTTAAAATTTATTTTTCTCAACTTATCTGTTTAAAACTAGTTTTATAAATACTTGTCATTTTTATACTTTCAAAAACCTCATTTAACTTCACAAAGTATTTTTTTTTCAAATAGAGTTTCTGAAGTTTAATTTTAAATTCACTCATACTTCAGTTAAGTACTTCTTTCACATTTTATATATTAGAAATATCTATAGTATTTAAAAGCATACATTATGATACTTCAAATTTGTTATTTATAAGTTTATTGTTCTTGAATAGTTTTCTCAAAATTTTCAAATTTAAATTTCTAAAGTTTTATGTTTAGAATAGTTATTCCATAAATTGATCATTCTTCTCTTGAAAATCCATCTATTGAATCTTTTGATTTTCTGATTCCAACTCTCTTCTAGATTATCTGAATTTTAACCTTAATTTCCATCTTTTTTTCTCAGTTCTATTTTCTTGATTTGTTTCTAGGAACTGGTCGCCCCATTTTGAAGCTGGTAGCAGAATCGTGATGCCTATGAGAAGTGATATGGAAGGGAGAAGACGTCGTCACGGATAGACATCGGTTCTATCCTTTGATTCCTCAACTTTCTTCTTATCTATTTCCTTGACCTTGAATCTTATTTATCATTTTCCTCGCCTTATTGAAATTTTGAGGACGAGATTTTTGTAAGGTGGGTAGAATGTAATAACTCTAATCTTTAATTCAAGATTTAATATGTATACTAGTATTTTAATATGCATATATGATTTGTATTAAGAGTTATTATTATTTTATATAGATTTTCATAACTAATAGTTATAAATTTCTATTATTATTATTATTGGTGATTATTAGTAGTAGATGTTGTTGCTATTTTTTCATTTCAATTATTATTATTTATTATTATTGTTGTTATTAATAATATTGTTGTTGATGTTATTAATATTATTATTTACCATTATTATTATTGCTTATTTTAATTATTATTTACATAAAATTTTTATGGATTGTTATTATTACTACTATTAGTATTGTTATTATTATTATTATTATTATTTTGTTGTTGTTTCTCTTACTAATATTTCATGTTCTTTCCCTTAGCCCATGAATTCTAAACCCAAACCTAAGACCTAATAAGAAACCAAATCAAAAATTGAATTCCTCTTAATTTCTTATCTCTTTAAATTCATGAATATATAAAAATAAAAGATAATTATTTTAGAATTCGTGTAAAATTCTCCCTATCCTAAAACATGTCCAAATCAAATTCAAATTGGTAGATAAACATTCAAATTTATGGGCATATATAAATTATAACTAAAAACCAATTTAAAACCAAAACACTAGAAAACATGATAAAACTCATCTTACATGGCCATCTATAAATAAATCTGAAATTAATCCATAAAAAAATACAATCTACTCTAGAAGGGGAGAAAGGCCATTATCATCAAGCGTTGGAGTTAATCATCAAAGGCAAGTACCCAGAGTCCACTTCTTTTCCTTTGAGACAATAGAAATCATGTCTAGGACCCCTTTGATGATCCTTCCCACTACTCTATTTAGACCTAACTATTCTAGATCACATATATTATTTTTATTATTTTCATTAATTCATTATTTCATGATAGATAGCTATTATACTTGTAGTGTTAAATATTTCCCAATTTAATATCAATATTGAAAATATATATATTTTTCGAGTCAATGTATAAGCTCAAAAATATTTTAGCTATAGTGCTAAGTAATCCAAAAGGAGGAAATGAAAACAGAAAGATGGTGTAAACATTAATTTCATGGACAAGAAAAAACATAGAGGAAAATAGGACTAAATTTTCGAGAAATTCTTTGTCGTCAAATTGAGAGGCCAATGGCAAAAAATTCTGGACCAAGAGGTTAAAGGATCAAAATCAAGTCTCAAAAATAAATAAATAAATAAATCAGTGCTCGTTGCACAGTTTTGATACATATATTATGTAACACCCCGAATTTTTAAACGCCGATTTAAAAATATAAATCTCGAATTATTATGTTAATTGAGTGTGTAATGAATTTTAATTTAATTTTGGGAATGTCAAGTAGTATATATGAATATACCTATACCATGATTATTATGTAACAAGTATTTCAATGTGATGATATACTAGTATTATACTAGAAATACATGTAATTACCAAGAAAATACATTCATGACAATTTTATATATATATTTTGTTAGTGGAGGGAGTAGGTTTGCATGAGAGGGGAGATCAAGGGCCTAGATCTTCTTGATTTGGGGAAAGTGGACACTTGGATGAAAGGGGTGGCAAACTTGTAATATTTTAGGGTTTGACTCTTGAATGAGCCAAGAAAATTTTTCATATCTTCATCTTCATCTTGAGAGGATTCCTCTATGGAGAAGAAACCCTAGAAACTCAAATGAAAATCCCTCTTTATTCCTCATCTCTATTTCTTTCCCTTTCTTTTCCTCTCTTCTCTTTCCCCCTCTCCCCCCTTGGGCACGGATCCGCGCGCGCAGGCCAAGGGACAGCCGGCGGCGGCGGCCGGCTAGGCGGGCGGCGTGCGAGGTCGGGAGGGCGGCCGACGTGGAGGAGGTGCAAAAACCCAATTTTGGTTGCTTTATATACATCATCTTTCCCCATGGTAAGTAGATCAAAACCCTAACTTGTATCTCTCTTTGAGCTCTCCTAATTCTTCCCCTCTCTTTTCATGATGATGGTCGATCATGGTACCGACGACAAGGCGGAGGCACGGCCATGTCGAAGAGAAGAAAATCTAGGTGAGGGAGATTTCATCTAGATCTAAACCTATTTCATTTTCTCAATTTTCAGAGAAATCCTCATGATATATAGTGATTAATTTCTGTCATTTAAAGTAGCATTCAATCTACTTTTCCCCTATATTTTGTGGTAAAAATTTCTGGACAAATCGTCATCTTGAGCAAAGTAGAGAATCTTTCTAATATGTGCAGAAATCTGTTAAACAGAATACTCTGTAAATTCGGGCTCAGTTCATCAGTATGTTAGGGTTATATTATATCATATTATATACCGTTGGAAAGACAATCGAGTCTACTTTCCAACGGTTCATACCATGTCCTAATCGGATATCTGTACCTCAAGTTATTTTAAAAACATTGCATGTTAGTCGAAACTGTCCTGCTGCAGAACTCACTCACAGCTGAGAAGTTTCTGTATATCTGGAACAGTTTAGTTAGATAAAAATGATCATGTAATATATCAATGGAAAGATAATGGAGTCTAGTTTCTATCAAATCTTTCTTTATTCTATTTCAATATGGAGAATGAGAGTTATTATAAAAACACCATTGGTTATCCGGAAAGACTGAACCATTAAAATATATTTAAGCAATGAGTTTATGACTAATGACCATTGCTAAATCAAACTAATTATGGTATGTGATATATTGTCTAAGAGATATATAGATCTATAAGACTCCACTTTTCAGTGATTTATGTCGCATTTCATTTGGATGTATGTGATAGAGGCTTTGTCGAAACACTACGAGTAAATTGAGGGATATTTGCCAGAGTTGAATGGTGGTTGTAAAAAGAGTGATTCTTGTTGATATAAAAGGCCCACAAACTCTTAATGTGTAGGAATTGAACTTCAAGTTCATTAATTTATAAAGCTAAATTATGCCCCTTTATGTCTAAAAGAGATATTGAGAACACGGAAGTCTCTCAATTAAATCTAAGCCCTCCTTCTTTTAAAATTTTGTATACAAAGAAGATGGGATGGTATTCCATGTCTACACCTGTAATGCCTTGGTTGATACTCTAAGAAAGTCTAAGAGGTAGAAGAGCTGATAAAATCTCATGATCTTATAACAAAAGATTTAATTAAGCTATATCCGAAAGTTTGCAATTAGCAAAATATAAGTCATGAAAGCCTCAAAGGATATCTTGACCCTGTAAGGAAGGGATAGTACGTTGGGACTCTCCCAACGCTCGTTTTGACTATTCATTGTTATTTAAACAAGCTCCTCTAACTTTCTTCCCAAGTTACCAAATTTCTAGGGGACTCCATTAAGTAACAGGAGCAACCACGAATACAAAAAGAGTATGGTTTAATACATAACTCAAGTATAGTTTAATTTCTTATGTACTTGCTTTGACACCTATTTGATAAGGTAATTATTTGGTTATGCCATATCATTCAGTAAATTCACAGCATCTCATCTGTACTTGAACTCCTTCTGGGTCCTTTGGACTATACTGCAGTAGTATCATATGTATCATATGTATTAGGAGGCGAAATACTCAAGTGACTCCTATAACATCACTATTTTTGCCTCCTAAATTGGGACTTGTGTATTTAAATTCACAATAGTACAGCTTAAAAATATGAGTATAGTAGGTGAAACTTGAACATGTAACTACAACTATAGGAAAACTTGCAGAGTGAAATGATTCAATGACTATTCAATGAGTGGGGAAGATCTGAAATGTACATGGAGTAGTAGAGAAATTTGTTAAAGACTACTAGATCGGGTTATGGGCGAGTAACCCATGTTTATTATCCTAAAGGATCTTTGCGCATAATTACTAAATTCTAGTAAGTTGCGGCTATGTCTCTTCTAAATTATTGTCATTTAGTCTTATCACAAATAATTGCACTACAAGTTGATGAAGTCTTTCTAATATTGTCCACCTTGTTTCCGCATACTACATTAGACTGAATTATTCGTGTCACAAAGCAAGGATATGATTTTTCACAAGTAGGAGGGAAAGATTTTATGATGGTTCCTTTATATGAATAATCAAGTTAGCCCGATGAACGATTGAAGGCCGTAAGATATAAATTTGGGTTTAGAAGCCAAGTATTCAATTATGATTATGAATACAACCATTAGGAATTAAGGAAGATAAGGCGAGACTACATCCGATAGCAAGAGTTAACCTTGTATATGCAAACTTAATTAAGTACCCTCGTACTCTAACTGTTGACATCTAAACCCTTCTCAAATTTTACATGTAAAAAGGGGTCAGTTAGTTAGTGCAAGAATAAGAAATAGATATGATGGCACAATCAGTGAAACTATACTAGTGCACAAGTAAAAAGTTAAACTTCCAAAGGTACTAACTGAATGTGTCTATGGTCAAATGAATAAGCCTGCTCTTAATGTGACCAAGTCATGTGGAACTAGAATGACTAATGAGATAGTATATGAATGATTACCACAAATAACAACCAATGCATCATTACTCGAACCCAATATGTGTTGGATATTTTATACTATTTTCTAAAGCATGCAATATCTTTACAAATTAAATTAAGATAAAACAACAAATATACTAGCATGTAACAACAATTATAATTAAATAAAACAAAAGAACCTGGCCTGGGGAATGCAGTCGCGATGTCGCTACCCTAAAGGATCAAAGCCCGTCTCCTTGTCCAGACGTTGAATCGACCTTGTCCCATAGCGGTAAAGGATCCCCCGGATTCACCAGCACTTAGCCCAGGACGGTGGGCAGAGCCTCTGCTCAAATGAAGAAGTTGCCCAGAAAATAAAGACGAAAATTCTTTTAAACACTGAAGCCATTCTCACGAAGAGTAGTCTTCAGGTTTTCTTTTAAGACGAGAAAAGAGAAAATGAGTTGTGTCTGTAGCTATTGGAGTGAGGGTCTATTTATAGACTTAGAACCCAAGTTGTTGTAACCACTCCAACAGAAAATCCAAGCGGTTGAGATATTTTCTCAACCGATTTAGATTCTAAGACTTGGTCAAAGTTGACTTAGTAAACCAAAATCTGAAATGAAAGCTTTTCCTTTTTATTTTAATACAAAAAATCCAACAGTCCCCCCCAAAAGCTTGAGTTTCAGGGAAGACATAAAACAAATCAATAATAAAAAACAATCAAATTATCAGATCATAAAACACGAGTGAAATTTGGGCAACATCATACTGTGAATTCGGGACAGGTGGACTACGCTTGGAACCTTCCTTAGTGAATTCATCGCCATCTGAGAGACATAGTGGACTACGCCTGGAACTAGCCTCTTTTACCAGATATTGATAGAATACACACACAGTAAGTCTTCATCTATTGAGCGAGCGGGTTGAGCGTTAAAGGCCATGCTCACAATAACCGACTCATGAGAGTTTCTAGGGTCAGCCCTGCCCCCCCAACCGCTGCCATAACGGTTCCTCTCACGTAGGTAAGTCCTCCAAGGGTACTACAGCTGGATAGTATACCCTCCACACTACATGCGTTGGACTTATTAAGAGTTAAACTCATTCTTACCTAGCTGTATCATAAGAGCATCTCACCATAGAGAAGGGGTAGTAGCTACAACGCTACATATAGGATATAAATATATCCGGGTTGATGCTCCACACGAGTATCACCAGTCCAGCTTGTTACTACCACATTGAACCTCTTTCATGGAACCAGCTTCCAATCAAGTAGGTTGGGTTCCCGCTGTCGGTGAACTCTACTATGGGCTTAACCCCATCTCCCTCGATGAATCTAGGAATATACTCCTAGAAAGACCCTTAATCAGAATGACTTTATTTTTTCTCGGGTCAGAAAATTAGCTTAACAGCCTTTATTTTCAAGTTATGACAGTCAGAGATTTAACCCTTCATGACTACATTATTATGACTCTTGACATCTTTTATTAGACCTATAAAGTCTTTGGGTAATTGTCAGAGTCTTCCCAATTTGAAACTATAGGGTAGTTATAAAGTTTTTCTTTGTAACCTTAGTTTTAAAAGGAACAAATTATACCATAATGATTTATGATAAAGCATATATACATTGTATTTGATTATTCAAATATTTAAAGTATATGTCTATATTTATATGCTAAAGAATAGTCAAGAAATTTAGGCAATCTAGCTTTATTAAATCCCAATTAAAGTTAGATGGGGAACAAAATCGCACATGGCTATTCATCATCCTAAACATGGCTAGGATTCCAATTCTAGCTAATTTATTATGGTCCGATTATTATTTACATCAGATTCAATGTTAAAACTCGAATCAACCATAATTTATAATCAGGGCTAATTCTAGATAGGTTTAGTTATGTCCAAATGGTGATAAAATTAGGGTTATAACCTAAACAATCATTTTTAAAGTTATGGTGTACAAAGGCTGATGATATATTTAATAAAATTTTTTGGAATATTGGGTTAGTTAAAACCTCAATTTTATCAGTCTAATTGGCCAGGTCGGCGTAACTCAGGTGGGAGGTTTTCCGCTCTTGGCGTTCCTTAATTACAGAACCACGTTGAGTACCCTTCCTTTGTTAAACACCAATTATATGAAATTTTGAGAAAATGATTTACCCTTTAAAGGAAATGATTTACTCTTTAATTTTATTATCCTATTGATCTAAAGAAACTCAAAAGGTTGTGCTTGTTTCAGCTACATTAAGAGTGTACAAATAATATTGTTGTACTCTAAATTTGTCAAAAATGATAAGAAGATTTCTATCAGGTTTTCTATATAAAAATGTCAGAATACAGGTTTATGTTAGTAACTTTTAAATTAGGGTATGCAAAATAAAAAGATGTAGGGGCTCTTTCTTAGTTTTAACAAATATAATTTAGTTGGATATATAGCAGAGTAAGTTAGAATTCAATATAAGAGTAGCAAGATATTTTAAAAGAACTCGAACTAATTATTGTTGACTTTAAAAGTTTATTGTGGGTTTTGCAATTGACTTTTTTTTTTTTAAATGACTAGAACAAATCAATAAACTGAACTCAACAGAAAACTTATGACATAAATTACAGTCACTGGACATTACTGGATGAGAGATTATAACTTTTCATCAAATTTTTAGTACAGAAGTCTGCATCATCCATTAAAGAGAGAACACTACTGGCTATATTATTAGCAAACATGACAATGAGAATAGGCCAACAATCAGATGAGCATGTTTGGTACCAGCACATGCCAACATATATTACACCACTACGTCTGGAGAATTGCAGATTGTTAAAAACAGATGGCATGGCTGTATACCCCATGAAGAATTTCAATGCACATGTAGTATCTTATTGATTTGTACGCTTTTTACCTCTTTAATTTGGTTATAACTACATGTTATGGACTTGTCTCACCAATAGAAGAGAATCAAAAAAAAACCATCCAGCTTATTTAGGAACCAAAAGATACTTCAGATGGCAATCAATTTAACCAGATGGAAATTGTGAAAAATTATTTACTAAAATTGAATAACTTATCTTGATAGAGGTAATAATAGGAAGTAAAAATATAGAATCAGAAAACAGATCCTAAATTCGGATGCTGAAGGTTATTACTTTGGTCTATAGATGATATCGCTACTCAGGTTGGTAAAAGTCTCGATAGATGTTTATTGCTAACATGATACTAATATATCTAAACTTGGTTAGGCTCGTATATAGACACATCGAAGGCCTTAACTAAATGCTAAAGTAGATGAAGTCAGATGTCTATCATCATTTTCGAGGATTGAACCCGATAGTTATGATTTTTGCATTCATTTATAGGCATAGTTTCGAAAAATCTACTTTGCCTCATCTCATAAACTACCAAAAAACCACTCTTCTTAGTTTATTCATATCACTTTCTGTGTTCAATTTTTAACATGCTTGGGAACAAAATTGATGCATGTAGAGTTTTCTTCTACTATATCAGCATCAATTGTGGAA
The DNA here is from genome assembly GCA_038442645.1 of Agave tequilana. NCBI lineage: Eukaryota > Viridiplantae > Streptophyta > Magnoliopsida > Asparagales > Asparagaceae > Agave > Agave tequilana. The sequence continues at coordinate 277,950 of JAVJIF010031067.1, forward strand.
GAATTGAACGCAAAATCTGCTAATAAGGTGTCACATGTTCATACATGTCAGCCAAAGACCCATACACGTCACATGTTCATGACAGGTGCTATTGCTAATTAGGTTCTAATAGGAACATATAGTATATCCAACTTATTTATACCATGCGTGGTTGGGAACTATTTGCCTGCAGATTCACATTGCGAATAAAGCAACAGCAATTGACCAATGAATCATTTGTGATCATGCTAGATCATACACAAATTTTGCAAAATCCAGTCACACTAATTCTAAACACAGCATACATTTATGACCTTATTTCCTGTTGCAGCAAAAGTTTTAAATCCTAGAACAACATGTTCGATAATTTGTGTGGAGACAATATAAAATGATAAACAGGAGATCGGAGCAACAATACAAGCGAAGTTATGATCCCGTAGAGAATAATACCCTCAGGCAAAACTATAAAAGACTGACTTCAAGATTAACATTTGCAAAATAATCATGTTCACTTTTACAGATATCAACAACAAAATACAAGAGGAAAAAATGGTTTCTGAAAATAAACTTTAAACTAGATTGTTTTAGCTTTAGATGCATGCTACATTGCCTGATTTATTTCTATTGGTGTGACTAGCGTAGTAGTAATGGTTTTCCTTTATTCTCCTCTTTGGTCCTTTAGACTGTTGGATATTTTATACTATTTTCTAAAGCATGCAATATCTTTACAAATTAAATTAAGATAAAACAACAAATATACTAACATGTAACAACAATTATAATTAAATAAAACAAAAGAACCTGGCCTGGGGAATGCAGTCGCGATGTCGCTGCCCTGAAGGATCAAAGCCCGTCTCCTTGTCCAGACGTTAAATCGACCTTGTCCCATAGCGGTAAAGGATCCCCCGGATTCACCAGCACTCAGCCCAGGACGGTGGGCAGAGCCTCTGCTCAAATGAAGAAGTTGCCCAGAAAATAAAGACGAAAATTCTTTTAAACACTGAAGCCATTCTCACGAAGAGTAGTCTTCAGGTTTTCTTTTAAGACGAGAAAAGAGAAAATGAGTTGTGTCTGTAGCTATTGGAGTGAGGGTCTATTTATAGACTTAGAACCCAAGTTGTTATAACCACTCCAACAGAAAATCCAAGCGGTTGAGATATTTTCTCAACCGATTTAGATTCTAAGACTTGGTCAAAGTTGACTTAGTAAACCAAAATCTGAAATGAAAGCTTTTCCTTTTTATTTTAATACAAAAAATCCAACAATATGTGGGTTGGTGACGAGAACACTTAATCACCTGAAAGGAGAACGGAAGAGCCAATAAACTCTTGATAAACTCGAAAATTGATATGAAATTTGATGATCATTTACACTTACATACTGAACTTAAATCATTAAGTATTATATCTTGTGAATGCGTGTAAAATATTGATAAAAGGAATGTGAATGTGTTAGAGTACAGCTATTGAGCAATCATCTATAGTGAACAATTAGAGCAAATCAAAAACCTGATTGGTGGGCTAATCAACTCTATGAGTTAAACGATAAGATGTATGAAGGGTGGAGTATAGCTAAATGCAAGACTTACTCGTACAAATTAGGAATTTATGTATTAAAAGTGTAATCAATGGTTAGACAAAATACTGAACGATTGATATTGATAATATTTGGTGTGTAAATTGATTGTTACATATGAATGATACTGAAGTATAACTAATAAGTACCAGGCCGTCGTCACATGATATATCCAAAGAACAAATTACAAAAGTCAATGCTTAGATCGCTCAAAATATTTCACATTATCTTGATCAGACTATGCCTAGTAACTATCAGGAACATTAAGGAATTCACATAAAGTTACAGAGACGACAGGCGGACAAATAACCAACTATACACCATCAAGTCTAAACACCCACCAATTCAAAATTTAAGAAGACTAGGCACCATCCTCCTCCACGTTGTTGACCCTCACGCACTCATCAATCCATTCACTGTATATGTCTATAGGCTCTGTAAGCGTTGTGACAGTAGTGCAGTAACTTTCTTGGCAAATATTGCAGATGGCTTCGCCAATCAAGTTCTTCATATCAATGCGACATTCAACACTGCTCCTATGATCGCAGAACGGGCAGCAGAAGACAGTGTCCAGCTTCTCCATCCGCTTCTTAGGAGGTGGCTTTGCCCTTGACTTCCTCTTGCCCATCCTTACCTTGAACCGAAGAGCGAGCGAGCGAGAGATGGGAGGAATTTGCGAAATTGAGAAGGAGAGAAAAGCAGCGTCGAATACAGAGAGAAAGAGAGGAGGCGGACTTTATATAGAGGGAAACCCCAACTGAATCCGACCCGGATTCGAGTTACCAAAATAGGAAATCCAAATAGCACTCGTACTAGTGGGAAAAGACCGCGCTGTTGAGAGAGGTGGAAATGATTCGAACCCATATTTATTTCTAACTGAATCCCACCCGGATTCGAGTCACCAAAATAGGAATCCAGCGCAATTTGTGCGGAAAGTTAAGGAAAAAAATAATAAGTCATTGATTATAATTATATAAACATTTATTTCTCATTGTCTATATTGGCCATATTAGGTATTATAATAAGTTTTGGTTACCATTTTTGACTATTTTAGAGGAAAAAAACCATTCATTATTAATAAAACTTCATATTTTAGATTTTTCATAATTTTTTGTAATTTTTCAAAATTTCTCTGCAAAATCTTCAAAACCGGTATCGACCGGTAATGTCGATCGATTCTCGGATTTTTAATTTACAAACAGAATTGAATTTCTAAAATCAACTTTCACATTATTTCTTAGAATCACATTTTGAAAGTACACCTAGAGGTGGGAGCAAATAGGTGTAGTGCTAATCTAATGCCAAATGATGTGGGATTTAAACACTAATTGCTAACACACTATGTGCAACCAAAAGTGAGCCCAAATTTACCATAAAGAGATCTGAAGCTACTCCTCTACATTCCTCTAGATTAAGAGCTGAGGTGCTTTAAAAGCTCTCTTGGTTGAACACAAGTGTGGGCACACAAATTATATCAAGCATATAAATGAATGAGCAATTAATGACAATGAAAGATATATATATATATAGAGAGAGAGAGAATAGATCAAACGCAAACACAGTGATATATTTCGAGGTTCGAGCCATTGCTCTACGTCCTCGCCTTTACACAGAAGGATTTTCACTATATCCACACATGACCTTCCACAAAGGGACTCCACCAAGGAATTACAATTACAACCAGGAGTACACAACTCTACTATCTCAAAACACAACCTCTACACAAGATGTGGACACTAAGCCAAAGTAAAGAAAAAGTTACAATCATGGTGATCCAATGATCACAAACAACTCTTGGTGATCTCAAAGGATAACAAACAATGTTTCTCACAAAAATAAGATCCTAAAAATAGGTTTAGAATTAATAGCTCAAGTGTGAAAAATCAAAGTATTTTGGAAAAAAAAACAACAAAGAAAACACTTGGAAAAAACTTCTAGATAGATATGAAAATGAAGATCAAAATTAAATTCCCAAATACTTGTTTTCTTTTGATTTTTCAAAAACTTTGAAACAAATAAATATAAAAGTTTTGGCACAAAAAACTTTATTTGAAAACTTTGTTAAAAAATACTTGAGAAGGTGGGAAAATTTACTCTTGGAAATCTTGGTGACCACTGGCCTCAAAGACCCATTTATATAGGGGTCTGAAAATATAGCCGTTGGGGTCCAGAACAGGTCAAAAATAACTTGTTGGTTGACAAACCGGTCGACCGCCAACGGTTGAATTTTCGACCATTAGGGCTCTCGGTCGACCATCGGCCGACTGCCCCAAGGCAAACTGCATGTTGGGCGACCGCCCAGTTGACCGAGGCAAGAACCAGAAAGCTAACTCTCTAGACCGGTCGACCGGGGCCAGATCCAGAGAGCAAGCTCTCTGGATAGGTCAACCGTGAGGTCGACCGGCCCCAGGCCAAGGCTGTGTGCACGTATCTGTGCACATCGGTCGACAGAGCTCTGTTCAGATCGACTGCCAGAAGGCTCAGACTGGGTTTTTTGGTTTGAAAAAGTTGGCTTTTAATTTCCTATACTAATTTGTATCGGCATGCTTGTGACTCAATACTTGACCCTACATCAGATATAACTTAATTAGAAAACAATAATAAAGTCAGGAGCGGGTGTTATTAAATCACTTTCTCATCCAAATAATGGAGTCTGTATATCAAGGTTCGGATTGGGTTCTACTGGAGTGCGGACCCGGTGTAAACTGCCGGTGGTATTGAACACTGGAAGGAAATGTTTATAATTCTCAAAATTTTAATTTACAAAAGTGTTAAATTTCTAAAATCCGCTTTCAGATTATTTCTTAGAATCACATTTTGAAAGTATACCTAGATGGGGGTAAATAGGTGTAGTGCTAATTTAATGCCAAATGGTGCGGAATTTGAACACTAATTGCTAACACACTATGTGTAACCAAGAGTGATCCCAAATTTCCCGTGAATGGCTCTGAAACTACTCCTCTAGATTCCTCTAGATTAAGAGTTGAGGTGCTTTAAAAGCTCTCTTGGTTGAACATAAGTGTGGGCACACAAACTATATCAAGCATATAAATGAATGGGTAATTAATGACAATGCAATATATATATATATATTGAGAGAATAAATCAAACTAAACACAGTGATATATTTCAAAGTTCAAGCCACTGTTCTTCATCCCCGCCTTCATACAGAAGTATTTCCACTATGTCCACACATGACCTTCCACAAAGGGACCTCCACCGAGGAATTATAATTACAACCAGGAGTGCACAACTCTATTCTCTCAAACATAGACCTCTACACAAGAGGTGGGTACTAAGCCAAAGCAAGGAAAAAGTTCTTGGTTGTCCAATGATCATAAACAACTTTTGGTGGTCTCAAATGATCACAAACAATTTTTCTCACAAAAAAAATATCCTATAGATAGGTTTAGAATTAATAGCTCAAGTGTGAGAAATCAAAGTATTTTGGAAAAGAAACAATAAAGAAAACACTAGGAAAAAACTTCTAGATAGATATGAAAATGAAGATCGAAACTAAATTCCCAAAGACTTGTTTTCTTTTGATTTTCCAAAACTTTGAAACAAATGAAGATAAGAGTTTTGGCACAAAAAACTTATTTTGAAAACTTTGTTAAAAATACTTGAGAATGTGAGAAAAATTGCCCTTGGAAATCTTGGTGAAAACTGGCCTCAAAGACCTATTTATATAGGGGTCTGAAAATACAGCCGTTGGGGTCCAGAACAGGTCAAAAATGACCTGTTGGTCAATCGCCCGGAATAGGCCCCAAAGCAAACTGCCTGTCGATCGACCGTCTGGTCGACCGAGGCAAGAACCAGAGAGCTAACTCTCTGGACCGGTCGACCGGGGTTAGATCCAGAGAGCAAGCTCTCTGGATCGGTCAACCGTGTGGTCGACTGGCCCAAGGCCAAGGCTGTGTGCACGTATCTGTGCACATCAATTGACAGAGCTCTATTCTAGTCGACCGGTCGGTCGACCGCCAGAAGGCTCAGACTGGGTTTTTAGACTTGAAAAAGTTGGCTTTTAATTTCTTGTAAAATCCCATAAAATCACATAAAATCACAAAAATAAGTTCATGTAAATATTTGAAGTACAAATATGTGTGACCAAAAATCAACACATATTACAAACTATTTGAACTATTTTTGAGGCATGAAAATTAAGCTTTAAACCGAAAATCATATTTTCTGAAAACTCAATTTTGAAATGAAAATATATTTTCTTCAAAACTTATATAAATATAAAAACATGATATAGGAACACATTTTGAAGCATAGTGTGATTGGATAGAATCCAATGCACATATAAAAGATATATCTATATTTTTGACATTAAATCTCAAATTAAGTTTGATAAAAACAAAACCCAAAAATCATGAACTAGAATTATCAAAATAAGTTTTTCTACAATATGAAACAATAATGTATATGGATGAAATCCAATATACATATAAACCAAGTAAACTTGTTTTGATTTTATATATTCATGAAAACTAAAGATATGTTCTTGAAAATCCAAAACGGTTAAACCGAAACCAATAAATTTTAAAATATACTTGAGCATATCAAAACTAACTATCCTTACATAAGATCTAAACAAAAAGTAAAACAAACCTAGATACAAGTCTTCTTGTTGGTCTTCATCTTCAAGACGACTTGATCTAAACATGATCCATAGAGCTTGACTCCATCCGAGTACTAGATGCGATCTTGACGCGCGAGTTCTTGAATCAATATGTGTTAGCTCTAAAGCTGGTTTTGAATCCTTTATTGAAACTAAACACCTACTAAGATCTTGATCAATATCTAAAACTTATTAAATACAAGATCAGTAGTAAACTTAACTTCTTAAGTTAGTCATTATCAAAACTAAGGTGAAGGGCCTCTGGGCCCACACGTTATTTATCTTAGTGCATTTTTAGAGATTTTTTTGAATTTATCGAAACTCGGTCGGATTTCATGTCGGCCAGTATCACTGATTGATTTTAAGATTTTTATTTTTAAAAGGGATTGAATCTTGAATCTGATTTCACCATGTACCTTAAGATAATATTTTTTATTTTAAGAATTTTTGGAGACCTCTCTGAGTTACTTTATTTTTTTAGCTTTTCCGGTTTTTTCGGTATTTTCTTGTATTCGGAGTTTTATCTGGATATTTTCTTTTTTTCTTTTCCCTTCCTTTTTTTCTCCTCCACTACTTTTTCCTCTTTTTTTATTTTCTTTTTCTTTCTCCTTTTTTTCTCCTTCACATAAACGCCCTTCATAATATCTGCTCCCTTTTCTTTTCTTCTTCTTTCTTTTCCATTTCTTTCTTCCTTTTTCTTTCTTCTCCCCTGGCCAACGACAGCACAGCCCCCTTCCTCGTCCATTTCCCTTATAAGTTCTTCTTTTCTCTCTTTACTTCTTAAGTTCTCTCCCCAATCTCACTCACCCTTTCTTTCTCTGTTACACTCACCAATTCCCTCTCTCTCCCTCCATCTTCTCTAGCTAAGCAAACCCCAACGACGGCGACCCCTCCACCTCTGGCGAACCCTCTCTGGCGATCATCCTCGTGGCAATCACCTCCCTCTTCCCGACTTCTCTCTCCTACTTCTCCTCTCAAACCACCTCCTTCAACCACCTCTACCACGGCTCCTAATACCACCCCTTCCTTCTCCTCCCGGTTCCCATCGCCCGTGTTGGCCCAAAAGGTTACACTCTCCATTTTATTTAGAGTTTTGATGATAACAAAACAAATAAGAGCTATTTGGTGCTAATAAGTTTGTTCAAGATAAGTTTCAGGTTTGTACCATATTCGGAGGCCATTGCTTAGCTATTGCAAGAACTTCTAGGTTCATGAAGCAAAGAAGGCGATTTGCACATCATAGAAGGAACATAGAAGAGAAGGCTCTAGCAAGGCATAGCATGGCTCAAGACTTCAAGATTGCTTAAGAAGACTTCAATAGATTTGTTTATAGTTTTATAGTTTTGTTAAAGAATAGTGAATAGGTTTGAAGCTCCATCACACACGTTTTTGCGCACATCTTATTTCTAAGTTTATTTCTTATAATATGTACAAAATATTTTAATATACAATCTTCTGCCTACAAATTCATTTTTTGTTTTATACTTATCCCTATTCAAAAATATTTTATTTAAAATCAAGTCTCTTCAAAATTCTGTTTGTATTTTGGCTTTTGACCTGATCCGGTCGACCGCCCGGTCGGCCGACCCTGTGTCAGGTCTAGCCGGTCGACCGACCAAGTCGACCGAGGTTCTGGCAGCAGTGCGTATTCGTGTGCACGTTTCACGGTCGACCGAGCGGTCGACCGAGACCTGCCTGACTGACAGACTTTTGCTCTCTCTATTTTTGGGTCGACCGGGCGGTCGACCGATTGCCTGCAACGGCTCTTATTTTTGAACGGCGGTCGACCGAGATAGCCGTTTGAACAGTAACGGCTATTTCTTAAGCTGGTTTAATTTTTGTCTTTTTCTCACTTAATTATGTTTAAATGACATGCTTTGAATTTAATACTTCCTGATTAGCCTTAAGTGTGTTTTATCTCTAAACCCTAGCCCTCTACTATAAATAGGGGTGTTTGGGGAGAGGTTTATTGACCAATTATTAACAAGAAAAATTTGCAAAAGTTTCTAAAGTTTAAGGCATTCAAAAGAGTTTGGTTTCTTGGTTTTTGTGCTGAAATTCTCTCTCATTTTCTGAAGTATTTTCAAGAACTCTCTGATTTGTTTTTTTTCTCTTACACACAAGAGCTTCATTTCTACTCATTGTTCTCTAAGGACCTTATAAGGGAAGAGAATTTTTCAAGAGAGAGTTTGTGGTCTTTTGACTACTAAGAGATTGATTGTACTTGAAATTGTGGAGTTGGGTACTCCGGTGTATTTGTGATATCTTTGTGATAGTGGAAGTAGTTAGCAATCCTTCTGGGGAAGGCGGGGAAGTAGAGCTGGGTGCTCGAACCTCGATAATAATTCTTGGTGTTTGCGTTTGGTTTACTTTCTATTGCTCTTGCTCTACTTTCATTGCACTTATTACTTGCTCTCACTCCTCATTGCAATATTCATTTGTTTTCATTCATCTTGTCAATCTTAGTCCCATATAACAAGGTTGCATTACGCACCTCTAACTCATTTCAAGAGGAATCAGGAGGAAGGAGTTCAGAACCCTTTACGGGGCATTCGGCTCTTAGTCTTGTTTTGGGCGATTGTTGCATCATAATTTTAAATTGTGCATTGATTAGCATTATCACCTATTCACCCCCCCTCTAGGTGATTTTCAATTGGTATCAGAGCTTGGACTCTAGGTTTGGCTTAACATCCATAGAGAGATCCTTAAAATTTGCTAATCATCATTTTCATTCATTTCATTCATCACTAGTAAACATGGCCGATAATATCAAAACCCCTCCTAAATTTGATGGACTTAATTTTCCTATTTGGAAGGTTAGGATGACTATTTTCTTGCAATCTTTAGGTAGCTTAGTGGCTAAATCTTTAACCAAACCCTATGTTGTACCCGATAGTGATGAGAGCACTTGGACCGACTTTACCTTTAGAGAATATGAGGCTAACTCCAAGGACCAAAATTCCCTCTTAACCGCCTTGAATGAGGACGACCTTACACGGGTAATACACTGCCAATCCGCATATGAGATTTGGCAACATTTATTGGTCTCACACGAAGGACTTCACAAATCAAGAGAGCTAAGATAGATCTCTTGAGGTCCCAATATGAATCTTTTAAAATGATTGATGATGAATCTATTGATTGTATGATTACTAGGTTTACTAAAATCACCAATGCTCTTTCTTCTTTAGGTGATGATATTTCAAATGATCAAAAGGTGCGAAAAGTGATTCGGGCTCTTCCTTCTTCATGGGAGATAAAGGCCACCACTTGAAAGAATTGAACGATAAGGACGAGATGGACCTCATTAGTCTCATTGGGAACTTAAAGACCCATAGATGGAAAAGAAGGCAAGAGAAGAAGCCGCTCCGCTAAAGAAGAAATCCATAGCCTTCAAGTCTTCATCCACTCTTGATGACGATGAAGAAGATGAAGAAGAAGAAGAAGAAGAAGAAGAAGAAGATGAGGAGCTCTCCCTCCTTGTACGAAATGTCAAAAGGATGTACCGGAAGAACAAGCTCAACTTCCGAAGGAAATTTGAAGGTAAAGAGGAGAGAAGAATTATTTGCTACAATTGCTGAAAACCCGGACATATCATGGCGGATTGCCCGGAGTTCAAGAAGAAGATGACTTCCTCCTTCAAGCCAAAGAAGCCGGAGAAAAAGAAAGCGTACAAAGCAACTTGGGATTCGGAAAGCGAGTCCGAAGAAGAGGTGGATACGGCAAACATGTGTTTCATGGCAAACACACCTAAGGTAACCCCACAACCTCTTGATGATGAAGAAGATGAATTAAGTAAAGAAGTGCTTGTACATGCTTTTGTTGAGCTTTCGGAAACATATGATAATAAAAAGATAGAATGCTCAAAATTGGAAAAGGAAGTTGCTTTTCTTAAAAATCAACTTCCTATGGTTTCTAAAGAAAAAGATGAAATTTCTTCCAATCTCATTTCTATTCAAAAAGAATTTAGTGCTTACAAGGTTTCTTGCAAAGCAAAATTTCCTTTGATTGATGAAAAAGAAATTTCCTCTTTAAAAATTAAAATGATTGATTTTGAAAAGGTTTTGAAAGATTGTGCTTTTAATACTAAGAAACTTGAAGAAAAGTTTTCTAAAAAGCATACCTCACATGCTAAAGATTCTCATGCCAAAATTCCTCATGCTCACACCACACACCATAATCATGCTAAATCCACACATGCTCACAAATCTCACACTCACTATGCTTTTAAATATGGTAGAGTGTATAGATGTACATATTGTGGTAAAAATGGACATTTAGCTAAGTTTTGTTATGACCAAGTAAATAGATCAAATAATCTTGTTTGGGTTCATGGCACTAACCCTATAGGACCCAAGAAAATGTGGGTTCCAAAATCAAATCCTAAATTATTTGATGTAGGTACACACTAAGGCTCCAAGACGTAAGGAGCGGTGGTACCTTGATAGTGGTTTTTCAAGACACATGACATGGGACATCAACAACTTTACAACCCTATCAAGGTACATGGAAGGTGGCACCGTCACCTTCGGGGATGACTCCAAGGGCACTATCATTGGTATAGGTAACATTCAAATTGGTGCATCTCCTATTATAGAAAATGTTGTTCTTGTAGATGGTTTAAAACATAACTTGCTTAGTATTAGTCAACTTTGTGACCGTAGACTTAAAGTTATTTTTGATGATTCTTCTTGCAAGATTTTTGATGTTAAATCCAATGATTGTATTCTTACCGGTTTTCGTGACAATAATGTTTATATCATTGACATGCTTAATTTAGATTGTTCTACTAAATGCTTGAATGCTTTTGATGAAAATTCTTGGCTTTGGCATAGAAGATTAGGACATGCATCTTTTGACCATCTTTCTAGGATTAATTCAAAGGAATTGGTGAAGGGTATCCCTTGCTTGAAGTTTGAGAAAGACCGCATTTGTGGTGCGTGCCAACTTGGGAAACAAACCAAGTCTTCCTTCAAACCAATCAAGGATATCATGTCAACTAGGCCTTTAGAATTAATTCATATGGATCTTTTTTGACCAACTAAAACTAAGAGTTTAAATGGTAGTAGATTTGCATTTGTTTTAGTTGATGACTTTTCCCATTACACTTGGGTTTTCTTTTTGGAACACAAAGATCAAACTTTTTCTCATTTCAAAATTTTTCGAAAAAGGGTTGAAAAAGAAAAAGGTTTTTCGATTTTGAAAATAAGGAGTGATAGAGGTGATGAGTTTGTTAACCAACTCTTCATGACTTATTGTGATGAAAAGGGAATCAAGCATGAAATGTCTTGTCCTAGGACTCCACAACAAAATGGAGCTGTAGAAAGGAAAAATAGAACACTTCAAGAGATGGCTAGGACAATGATAAGTAAGTATGACCTCCCTCAATATTTATGGGCCGAGGCCGTAAACACCGCATGCTATATTTCAAATCGTATTTATTTGTGCAAAAATTCTTCCAAAACATCTTTTGAAATGTATCATTCTAGAAAACCAAATGTTGCATATTTCAATGTTTTTGGATGCAAGTGTTTTGTTTTGAATACTAAAGATAACTTGGGTAAATTTGATGCTAAGGCTTATGAAGCAATCTTTGTTGGATATTCTACAACTAGTAAAGCTTATAGAGTATTCAATAGATCTTCACTTACCATTGAAGAATCCATGCATGTTAAATTTGAAGAATCTAATGTGGTTGTTGAGAATGTTGTAGAGATTGACCCATTAGGTGAAGACATGGAGAGACTATCCTTGAAGGACTCACCCGCTCAAGAAGAAAAGCAAGAACCAATTGGTGATGTTCAAGAGGATAAAGAGGAAAGCTCTCACCCGCTTCCTAAAGATTGGAGATATGCTACAAATCACCCCAAGGAACTCATCTTAGGTGATGTCTCTAAAGGGGTAACAACTCGCTCCAAGCTCCATGACTTATGTGGTAACTTTGCTTTCATTTCTCATTTTGAACCCAAAAGCATCCTCGAAGCCGAGGCGGACTCATATTGGTTGCTAGCCATGCAAGAGGAGCTCAATCAATTTGAGCGCAACCAAGTTTGGCACCTTGTTCCTAGGCCCACGATAGACTAATAATTGGTACTAAGTGGATCTTTAGAAACAAGATGGATGAGTCCGGAAATATCATTAGGAATAAAGCTAGGTTAGTGGCCCAAGGTTACACTCAAGTTGAGGGAATTGACTTTGAGGAGACCTTTGCACCCGTATCACGGGTTGAAGCCATACGGATGACACTAGCTTTTGCATCTTTCAAAAATTTTAAACTTTTTCAAATGGATGTGAAAAGTGTATTTTTGAATGGTTTTATAAATGAAGAAGTTTATGTTGCTCAACCTCCCGGTTTTGTTGATCATGTTCATCCCGATTTTGTTTTTAAACTTGATAAAGCTTTGTATGGATTGAAACAAGCTCCAAGAGCTTGGTATGAAAGGCTTTCTAGATTTCTCATTTCAAATGATTTTGTTAAAGGCAAAGTAGACACAACTCTCATTACTAAGCATGTTGATAATGACATTTTAATTGTGCAAATTTATGTTGATGATATAATTTTTGGTTCCACTAATGAGTTTTTGTGCAAGGAGTTTGAAAAGGTCATGCAATGTGAGTTTGAAATGTCTTCCATGGGTGAGCTTAATTTCTTTCTTGGACTCCAAATCAAGCAATTACAAGATGGGAACTTCATATGCCAAGCCAAATACGTAAAGGAACTTGTAAAGAAGTTTGAACTTGAAGGCTCAAAGGTTTGCAACACTCCCATGGCAACTACAACCAAACTTGATAAGGATGACCAAGGTAAAAATGTTGATATTAAATTATATAGAAGCATGATAGGTAGTCTTTATATTTGACGGCAAGTAGGCCGGATATCATGTTTAGTGTATGTCTTTGTGCTAGATTTCAATCGTGTCCTAAAGAGTCCCATCTTATTGCGGTAAAACGCATTATTCGTTATATTAAGGGCACAATTGGAATGGGTCTATGGTATCCGAAAACCAGAGATTTCTCAATGACGAGTTATTCGGATGCCGACTATGCGGGTTGTAGAGTAGATAGAAAGAGTACTAGTGGGACATGTCAATTTCTTGGTAATTGTCTTGTTTCATGGTCCTCTAGGAAACAAAATTCTGTAGCTCTCTCAACCGCTGAGGCGGAGTATGTTGCCGCGGGGGCTTGTTGTGCACAAGTCCTTTGGATGAAACATACTCTCCTTGATTATGATTTGCATTTTGACCATATAAAAAATATTTTGTGATAATACTAGTACTATACATATGACTAAGAATGCAAATCAACATAGTAAGACCAAGCACATTGAGATTAGATATCACTTTCTTAGAGATCATTTTGAGAAAGAAGATATAGATATTGATTATGTTTCTACGGATTTGCAACTAGCCGATATTTTCACTAAACCACTTGATTTTGCTAGATTTTCTTTCATTTGTGGTGAACTTAATGTTTGTGTTATTGAATAAAAATGTTTTTTAACCCTTTTTGATGTATGACAAAAAGGGGGAGAATGAGCCCGTCCTCTGCCACCTCCCCCTGGCTGCGGCGCGCCGCCCAGGGCGCCACCTAGGGGAGCCCCTCCTCCTTCCACCCTCTCTCTCTCTCAATATTTCTTTCTCTTTCTCCTTCTCTATATCTCTCTATCCCTGCGTTTTCTCTTTCTCCCTCATGTGTTTCCCTCTCGCTCTCTCCCCTTGGTTCTCTCTTTCTGTTTCTCTCTTCCTTCGTCTCTCTCTTCTATTTTCTCTCTCCCCTATCATTCTCTCTCTTCTGTTCTCTCTCCCCCTATTTTTCTCTCTCTCCATATATATATATATATATATATATATATATATATATATATTTATATTTAATTATATATTGGTGGCATGCACGTGTTCTTGAGATTCTAGATTTCACGGTGTTTTCAGAGATTTAGGCGAGTGTCTTCGCCTCGTTTTGGGTTTTCTCGCTTCGACGGGTCTTGTAATTTATTCCGTATTCGATTGTATTTATATTCATATTTTGTATTGGGTTGTGCCCTTCTATTTGTATGTTGCCGAGTGCCCAGGGTTGTACAAGTAATATGCTTGTGATGAATGTTTGTACTAGGGTACTTTATTTTTTGTACATATACTATGCCTGAGATGTGTTCTTTTACTATTTTATACCATGCGTGGCCGACCCTTCGTGGTTGTTTAGCCTCCAGGCTCTATACTCAACCTCCGGGCTTCACCACTCAACGATGGTGTAGTTCTTATCACGTATATATGTATACATGTGTGGTACTAACAGTGCAAGTACCCTTGTACTGACTCTGGGTGTCTACCCACTCCCGGGATGCCTATCCGTTAGGTTATAGCCTTGCACCCTTATAGGTTTTGTAGTAGCTACCGAGAGTACGCTTAGACCCGGGTACTCTAGCCTTCGGGCTCTCGCCCACTTCCTCGAAAGAGGAGTGTGCTTAGATCATCAGGTCTCTCATGCTCCGCCTGGTAGACATGCTTAGCGCTCAGCGCTTTATCATTAGATTTGCCTAGACAGAACTCTGCAAGATTTTAGACTCGCTCTTTTAAGCCGAGTCATTCTAATAGCTCCGTCAAGCGCTCTAATGATTAAACATTGTTTGCTACCGATGCCTATAGCTTGTTTAGCTTCGCTTGGTTGTTCACTTGCTTGCTAATCGCTTGTTTGACAGTTTATCTATTCTTCTATTAATGGTTGTGAATAGTTTGAAATCTTACTTATACTATTTTTCTGAACTGCATGGTTTTCTGGTATCCGTACCGATCTCTTATATCGGTATTATTTACCTATATTGCTTGACGTGCTTTCACTTGATGTACTAAAATTTTACCATGTTGTCTCTTGTCACCTGACCTGTTAATCACCCGGCAACTGATACCTGACTCCTAACTTGCTACCGGTATTACATCTCTTGTGCTTGTACCCTGAGGAATGGCGAGTGGAGCTAAGTACCACACGGAGTAAGTACCACACCACACACGTGGTTGAGGCCACCTCTTGGTATCCTTGGGGCCACCTCTAGGTATCCACATTGCATCCTCTTTGCACCTGTTACCCAGAATGCATATGGTATGGAGTTAAGTGCCACACGGAGCAAAGTGCCATATCACACACGTGATGTAGGCCACCTCAGGGTATTCGGGGGGCCACCTCTAGGTATCCACTGTCGTATCCGTGCTTTTCCTGCCCTCCTGGTCCAGCACCAGACACGTAACAATAATAATGTTAGGAATGTGGGATATTTGGTCTCTCCTTCGCTCGGATGCTAGGACTCACATATCAGATCTAAATGAGTTCTACTAGAGTACACATCCTAGTACATACTACTAGTGGTGTGAAACACTGGTAGGGAGATGATTGAAACATCAGACGGTACTAATGTTTATTATTCGATTTCGTGACCTCTTGTTTACTAATTTGTATCAGCATGCTTGTGACTCAATACTTGACCCTGCATCAGATATAACTTAATTAGCAAACAATAATAAAGTCAGGAGTGGGTGTTATTAAATTATTTTCTCATCCGAATAATGGTGTCTGTATATCAAGGTTAGGATTGGGTTCTACTGGAGTGCGGACCCGGTGTGAAATGCTGGTGGTATTGGACAATGGAAGGAAATGATTAGAATACAGATGACACTGATTGTTATTATTGTACGATTAAGTTATCCTATCCATCACCTGTATATGATCTCCGTGACACTATAATTACTCCTGACATTCTTATTCAGTTACATTGAGTTAACTCAAGTTGTATGAGCTTAAGTTATGGTGACATGGGGTATATGGTATATATATGAGAGTTTCTTTGTTTGGATTATCCTCTCGATGTATCAATCTAATGAATCCAAAGTCTAAGCCTATACAACTGGTTTTGTCTATTCTTGTGTTTATTATATTACTTGATGTTGTTGGCCCAATGGCCTTCCACTCTAGTTTTGATGATGATCAACACTCATGTAGTTATGTTTACTAATATTCTTGTGTTTCTAAGTTTCAGATCATTAACAGGATATTAGTTGGTGATTAGCTTCAACAAGATGATTAGAAGCTATTCATGATGATTCCGGTGCCAAAGCTTAAAGATCATACCTTTGCACTTGGAGAATCACGGAGTTTTGGAGCAAGTCTACTTGAAGATGAAGATCGTCAAGAAGACTTAGGTATCTAGTTTAGAGTTTGTGTTTAGATCCATTTTTGTAAAGCTTAGTTTAGTTGATATGCTCAAGTGCACAAAACACACACGATTTATGATTTGGTTTTTGGTTTTTATGAATAGTTGATCAAAACAAGTTTTCATATTCTATATGTATAGTAGATGATTTCTTTCTATACATACATGCGTTAACCTTCAAGATAAACTTATTTTGATATTTCTATTCATGTTTGGAAAATCATGTTTGATAAAAATACATGTTTGGTTTTTGATTGAATCGGTTTTGGATTTCAAGGCTTGACACCCTTCTATATTTATTATCATAACTTTTTATTTTTATATTCAAATAACATGATTTAACTTGTATTTCAAAGTTAACTTTTAGATCTAAATTTCTTATTTAATAAGCATTTCCTGATTCTAATTTTAAAGTTGTCAAATATTTGGTTGAAATCTGTCTTTGTTCTGAAAATAAGTTACAGTTTCTGTTTTGATACCTGTCAGTGTTTTATTGATAACTTTCTCATATAAATTGATATTGATTTGATTTAAGTTGCATTAGAAAGAAGACTTCAATATCTACAATTTCATCCTATATACTTATTCCCAAATTCGAACGTTTTAGACCTCAAAAATGTGTTCCAATATGACCTATTTTGCTGTCTGCCAGGTTGAGCCAGTCGACTGCACGGTCGACTGGGCCAAGCGGCCAGTCGACCGGCCAGTCGACCGGACGTGCACAAAACTGTGCACGTTGGCTGTTTTGTAGACGGTCGACCGTGCGGTCGACCGACTGAGAGCAGATTGCTCTCGGGTTTTTTTCGGGTCGACCGACCAGTCGACCGGCCGCTGTCAACGGTCAAAAATAGCCGTTGGCCGGTCGACCGGCCAGTCGACCGGCGCCTGTCAGAATTGCCACATCAGCCTAACGGCTAGTTTGATTTTTGGCCTATATAAACCCCATTCCTTTGGGATTTTGGCCAAGGTTTTTCAAGAGAAAAATTCTGGTTTTCTGAAGAGTTTAAAAGAGTTTTAAAAGAGTTTTAAGTGCTAACAAGATTTATTCTTTGTGTTTTTGGGTTTTGGAAAAATCAAAGAAATTAGAATTTGGGATATTTGTATTGGTTTTCATTCTCCATCTTTTACAAGAATTTCCCAAGTGTTTTCTTTGTTGCTTGTTTTCCAAAAACACCTAATTTCCACACTTGAGCTATCTTCTATCCTAAACTATTAGGATCTTTGTTTTTGTGGAAAAGAAAAAGAGAAAAGAAAAGAGAAAGAAAAGAGAGTTTGTGGTTTTGGAACCACTTGTTGTAAACACCCTTTTATTTGTGAATCCCTCTTCGGTAGAGGTGATCGGGTGATTGGTTTGTGAGCCTCTTCGGTAGAGGTGTGTGTTGTAGTTGGCTACGGGCCGTATCCCTCTTCGGTAGAGGTGGATTGTGGTTGTATAGCCTCGGTGGCTTTGTACGGTTGAGAGAGGAGTTGGTACTCCTATAGTGGATTGGGAAATCCTACACGGTGGTGTAGGCGGGGATGTAGAGCTAGGGGCTCGAACCTCGAAACACATCTTGGTCTTTGCGTTTGATCCAATTTCTCTCAACTCTACTCTATTTATATTTGTGCAAGCATCAATTCATTCATAACATCATATATACTTGCTTGTGTTTGAGCATTGTTTCATATTGCCTTGCATATTATTCATATTGTTATATATTGTATATGCTTGGATTGCTTGTGTGTGTGCAACACCTATACTCATCCAACAAGAGCTTCACATAGCTACCTCAACCCATTCAAGGGGAATCAAGAGGTGCTTGTCCAGAGCCTCGCAAGGGAATTCGGCAACACTTGTTGGATTGTACTAAGTGTTCTTGTAAGATTGTTTTAGCTTCCGCATTTAGCGCACATAGTTTGCATTAAGTTCACTAGATTAGCAATACACCTATTCACCCCCCTCTAGGTGCACTTTCAATTGGTATCAGAGCTAGTGCTCCTGATATTAGGCTTAACATCCTAGGAGTGAGATCCATTTGCTTGCTAATCTCTTGTTTGCATTTGTTGTTTGCACACATATAGTTTACCATGGCCTTCATGACCCCACCTTTGTATGACCCTTCTAACATTCATGTTTGGAAGATTAGAATGACCGTTTATTTACAAACCCTAGGTCATAAAGTTCATCTTGCTATTACCAAGGAATCCTTCCTTAGTGATTGCAATCATATAGGGGCCAATGCACTAGCCCTTGAGGCTATTAGAAGCACATTATCTAAAGATTATCTTTTACGTGTTTCTAATATTGATTCCGCTTTTGCAGTGTGGAATCTATTGTCAACTACAACCACCACCTCCGAGCTTCAAGCACAAATCCAAAGGGAAGAGGAATCTAGTGGAGAGTCCGAATCTCAATGCTACATGGTCCAAGGGAATGACTCCCTTGAGGTACATTCGGAAACTCCATTAGATAGTGATGATGATCCTAGTTCTTCTAATGATATTGTTGATTCCCATGCCTTGAATGAAGAACTATCTAATGTTTGTGAAAACTTATTGAAAATATAAAGTTTTGAAAAAGAAAAGTCTAGAAATTGAAAAAGGAAATAAGTGCTTGCATGCTAGACTTGATTGTGTTTTGCAAGAGAAAGAGGAGATTTCAAATGATAGGGATTCATTGAAATCTCAACTTGAACTTGCTTTAAAAGAAAATAATGTTTTAAAATCTAAAAATGATTGCCATGCTATTTTGAAGAAAAATGAAAAATTGTCTTCAAAAATTGATTTTGTTTTAAAAGAGAATGTGGACTTGAAAAAAAAATTATTTCCATTTCGAATGAGCTAAATGCATGTTTAGAGAAAAATATTGTTTTGCATAATAAGATTAATGCTCATGTTTGCCATGCTAGTGTAGCCTCATCATCTAGACTACCTAATGCATGTATCTCTTCTTCTAAAATTAATGATGATATTTGTTTGATTAAGAAGAGATTAGATTGTTTGGGCTCCACTATGAGCCAATGTGCCTTGAATCATACACGGTTGGAAACTTTGTTTCGGAAGAAACAAGTTCCCTCATTTCATGCACACCATACACGGCATACACATGCTCCTCACGGACACCATCACACTATGTATGCTCATGTGTACACTTGTACACATTGTGGTCGAAATGGCCTCCTTGCTAAATTTTGCTTTGATAGATTATCTAATGTAAATTTAGCTAAGAAATTTGTTTGGGTTAGAGAAGGGACTAACCCCCATGGACCCAATAAGAGATGGGTACCAAAAACCACCCCTCCTTTTGTTATGATGTAGGTGTGGGCTCTCACATGACGTGAGAGTGATGACACCTTGGAGTGGATGCGTTCCGTACTTAAAGGAAATCAATTGGATGCATCACTCTCAAGGGAAGATTTGGTGGAGAGGACCACCATGTTTTGGAGACAAGGAAAGTTGCCCTCTTGGCTTTGGTAACAAATTCCTAAACTCCCATTTACTACATGCTTTACATTTTATCATTCTTAGCATGTATTGATAGCATGTTTTATTGTTTGATTTATAACATGTTTTGTTGATTACATGTTTATATCATTTGATTTATAGCTTGTCTTTGGATTAGTGTGTAAATGCCATGCTTATTAGATCCTTGACATACATGTATAGTATTTGAGACACATATGCTTATATGAACCCATATTTAGTGTTCTCACTTGTGTTTAAGCTATAATGTACATCATGAATCTAATACATGTGAATTTACATAGTAATCATGTTTTTAGCTTTATCATGATGTTTGTTTTATGCTTCATATGGTACAAACTAGTTTAGATGTAGATTTTATCAAAACTTGCATATATACATGTACACATAGTGAGAACAAATTGACTTTTATATGGTTACACTTCATGCTCATTTGTACCCACTATATGCACTTGTATAAGCTAGTTTTGAGGATTCTTCCATTTAAACTTGTCATACCTATTTTCTTGATTTTGCTTCATGTATATGTATTTTTGAATTCAAAACTAATAAATATACATGTATACCCATCGAGTCTTTTGCCTTCATGCAATTACTTTTAAATAGACTCGTTATGATTGGGATATGTATGTACATTGTTAGATTGGATGAATCATACATATACCTAGAAGTTGTGTTACAAATAAAGAATTTTGATGAATTCGTGTGAGTTTCGGTTTAGCAAAATGATATTCGTGTTTGTCTTGTGCTTAATGATTTGATTACTTGTTTAGATGTTAGTTTTCATTAAGACTAGGTATATATTTGTACATATAGTGGGACACAAATAAATCTATATATGTTTTGGGTTGAATGCTTATTTGTTCCCATTAGATGTGTGAATATAGTCTAGTTTTGATGATTCATACATTTTAAACTTGTATTCCCATTTTGAATTTGTTTTGATGAATATGTGTTTCATTTCATGTATATGTTTATTTTGTCAAAACATTAAGATATACATGTATACCCTTTGAGTCATTTGCCTTTCATGCAAATCTATATATATGGACTCAATTGTGTTTAGGGATATGTATGTATACTTAGTGTAGTGACAATTCATACATATACCTTGAAATGAAATCCGATTGGTTTAATGAAAATTTGGCTTTTCATGTTTTAAGATTATATGTTTAACTTCATGTATATGTCGATCTAATTCAAACTAATCTTATACATATACATCTTTTTGAGCCACGTGCCTTCATGCATATACTTTAGTGGACTCGTTGAGTTTTGGATATGTATGTATATTTTAGTTTGCATCAGACATACATATGCCATTGAAGATTAAACTAGTTAGTTTTATGATTTTCTAATTTTGATATTTAAAGGAATAGTTGAGTTTAATGAAATATTTTCATGATTATGATCTTCACATTTTATTTGTACACTCATATCTATTACTCATGTTTTGTTTCTCATGAGTTGTGCTTAATTGATTAGAGTAATAATATTATGTGATTTTCATTTCTATGAAAAATAATCTTGTTTTATTCCTTGCTTGAAGAATTTCGTACTAGTTAACAAGTTTTCCATTTAACTAGTTGCGATGTTCTTCACTTTGGTAGATGTTTCAAACTAAACCTAATTTTCAAATCTATTTTTGAAAACCCCTACCATCCAAGAGCGGTAGGATGGGAGATCATGTTCATGTATACCCTAAATTGAAAATCTTTAAAACTTGAATTATGATTGGGTGGTAGATGATATGAGATATACACATGCTTTTATTGTTATGTCAATTGGTATCATTGAACTCTTTCAATTGGTATCATTTTGATCTTCTTGTATACTCATATATGTTTTTGTATGTATGTATGCTTTAAATTCCAAGTATATCAATTTCTATTGGTATCTATCTTTCATACATATATATGTTTGTGTTTATGCTAGTGCTTGAGTTTCAATTTGTTTCAATTGATTACTTTTAAATTGATATCAAGACTATGCATGATTTTAGTTTGTATTTCATAAAGGGGAGAAAATGTGTATTTCATATTTCGTATTCTATTGGTATTTGATTTCCACTCCCTTGCTTTATGATAGAATATATTGATAATAATTTCAATTGGTATCTTTATGTCTTAAAGAATAATGTTTATTTTAAACATGTGATATCATATTTTTTTTAAATGAATAACTTTTACAATTGGTATCATATTTGAGAAATTCAAAATTTGGTATGTTTAATTACAATTGGTATCTAAAGACTTTGTTTTAAAGAAAATATTCAAAGTTTTGATTTGTATTTCCTATATGCAAGGAGAGCTTAACATCTCTCTTACATATAGATTCATGTTGAGTATATTATAAATTGAGGAGCTTGACAACTCTTCTTTATATGATATACGTGTGTAGGGGGAGCTTCACATCTCCTCTTATGCATTACATAATATGTGTTATGTGAATTGGGGCTTGTCATCCCTTCTTCATATAATGCATATGTGTAGGGAAGCTAACTTAGCGTCTTCCTCTTCATGAATGTATATAGCATATAACATTTATTGATGTTTGTTTATTGGTATCAAGATGCTTCATTGACATATTTTCAATTAATATCACGTTTTTAAAGTCACCCCTTATTGACTTTGTTTTTTGCTTTAGACAAAAAGGGGGAGAACTTTGTTTGTATTGTTTTGGTTGACAAAAAGGGAAGTAAGATTTTTACCCCTCATTTTATTTATGGTTTTTGATTATTCACCCCTTTGTTGATGATTGACAAAAAGGGGGAGAAGAATTTGAGTTTTGTTTTATATATGCATAATTGTGTTTTTGCATATACTAAGTTCATGCATAGCAAATAAATAATAAGATATGATGCATGCTTTTGTTTAGTATCATGTGCTTTCATTGCATATATATTATGTTTATTGTGATGCATGAGTTAAGGGGGAGCTTCTTTGAAGCTTAACTTTAATCCATGCATATATAACTCCATGAGTTTTGTCATCATCAAAAAGGGGGAGATTGTTGGCCCAATGGCCTTCCACTCTAGTTTTGATGATGATCAACACTCATGTAGTTATGTTTTACTAATATTCTTGTGTTTCTAAGTTTCAGATCATTAACAGGATATTAGTTGGTGATTAGCTTCAACAAGATGATTAGAAGCTATTCATGATGATTCCGGTGCCAAAGCTTAAAGATCATACCTTTGCACTTGGAGAATCACGGAGTTTTGGAGCAAGTCTACTTGAAGATGAAGATCGTCAAGAAGACTTAGGTATCTAGTTTAGAGTTTGTGTTTTAGATCCATTTTTGTAAAGCTTAGTTTAGTTGATATGCTCAAGTGCACAAAACACACACGATTTATGATTTGGTTTTTGGTTTTTATGAATAGTTGATCAAAACAAGTTTTCATATTCTATATGTATAGTAGATGATTTCTTTCTATACATACATGCGTTAACCTTCAAGATAAACTTATTTTGATATTTCTATTCATGTTTGGAAAATCATGTTTGATAAAAATACATGTTTGGTTTTTGATTGAATCGGTTTGGATTTCAAGGCTTGACACCCTTCTATATTTATTATCATAACTTTTTTTTTTATATTCAAATAACATGATTTAACTTGTATTTCAAAGTTAACTTTTAGATCTAAATTTCTTATTTAATAAGCATTTCCTGATTCTAATTTTAAAGTTGTCAAATATTTGGTTGAATTCTGTCTTTGTTCTGAAAATAAGTTACAGTTTCTGTTTTGATACCTGTCAGTGTTTTATTGATAACTTTCTCATATAAATTGATATTGATTTGATTTAAGTTGCATTAGAAAGAAGACTTCAATATCTACAATTTCATCCTATATACTTATTCCCAAATTCGAACGTTTTAGACCTCAAAAATGTGTTCCAATATGACCTATTTTGCTGTCTGCCAGGTTGAGCCAGTCGACTGCACGGTCGACTGGGCCAAGCGGCCAGTCGACCGGCCAGTCGACCGGACGTGCACAAAACTGTGCACGTTGGCTGTTTTGTAGACGGTCGACCGTGCGGTCGACCGACTGAGAGCAGATTGCTCTCGGGTTTTTTTCGGGTCGACCGACCAGTCGACCGGCCGCTGTCAACGGTCAAAAATAGCCGTTGGCCGGTCGACCGGCCAGTCGACCGGCGCCTGTCAGAATTGCCACATCAGCCTAACGGCTAGTTTTGATTTTTGGCCTATATAAACCCCATTCCTTTGGGATTTTGGCCAAGGTTTTTCAAGAGAAAAATTCTGATTTTCTGAAGAGTTTAAAAGAGTTTTAAAAGAGTTTTAAGTGCTAACAAGATTTATTCTTTGTGTTTTTGGGTTTTGGAAAAATCAAAGAAATTAGAATTTGGGATATTTGTATTGGTTTCATTCTCCATCTTTTACAAGAATTTCCCAAGTGTTTTCTTTGTTGCTTGTTTTCCAAAAACACCTAGTTTCCACACTTGAGCTATCTTCTATCCTAAACTATTAGGATCTTTGTTTTTGTGGAAAGAAAAAGAGAAAAGAAAAGAGAAAGAAAAGAGAGTTTGTGGTTTTTGGAACCACTTGTTGTAAACACCCTTTTATTTGTGAATCCCTCTTCGGTAGAGGTGATCGGGTGATTGGTTTGTGAGCCTCTTCGGTAGAGGTGTGTGTTGTAGTTGGCTACGGGCCGTATCCCTCTTCGGTAGAGGTGGATTGTGGTTGTATAGCCTCGGTGGCTTTGTACGGTTGAGAGAGGAGTTTGGTACTCCTATAGTGGATTGGGAAATCCTACACGGTGGTGTAGGCGGGGATGTAGAGCTAGGGGCTCGAACCTCGAAACACATCTTGGTCTTTGCGTTTGATCCAATTTCTCTCAACTCTACTCTATTTATATTTGTGCAAGCATCAATTCATTCATAACATCATATATACTTGCTTGTGTTTGAGCATTGTTTCATATTGCCTTGCATATTATTCATATTGTTATATATTGTATATGCTTGGATTGCTTGTGTGTGTGCAACACCTATACTCATCCAACAAGAGCTTCACATAGCTACCTCAACCATTCAAGGGGAATCAAGAGGTGCTTGTCCAGAGCCTCGCAAGGGGAATTCGGCAACACTTGTTGGATTGTACTAAGTGTTCTTGTAAGATTGTTTTAGCTTCTGCATTTAGCGCACATAGTTTGCATTAAGTTCACTAGATTAGCAATACACCTATTCCCCCCCCCTCTAGGTGCACTTTCAGATGTCTTATCCTATGCTTTTGTGTACATATGCTCACAACATGCATGCTTTCTTTACTCGGATTTATCGCTATACATGTGCAAGCTTGATTCCTGGTTTTCCACTGATTTCCTGGTTTTCCTTCATGTTTCTGGTTAACGCCTATATCTGCTTACTTGAATCATATCACTTGATCCTGTACACGTGTACCTGACTATGCACGCCGCTTGACATTCACCTTACCACTCGTTGGGGAGTTCTGACTCCCCTGGATCTGCATGTCTAGATTCCAGAGTTTGAAACTTGTGAATTTTTCTGGTTACTGATCAGAGATGCGTAGCGGTAGTGTGGATCATCGACAAACCGTCTGAGGCCCTATCCGTCCAGGCCCCCTGCTCGAGTCTCGAGTTCCCCTTTGTGATAAATGAGCGCCTTTTGTACAGTTCTTTGTATTCTTGTATTTGGGCCTATCGGTGATGTAATTTTCTTGTAATATTGTGTCACATCCTGTGATAACTTTATAATTGTACTCATAAGTTGGAATGTATAATGCACCACTTGCTTTCGTGCTTTTATTCTTGTCGTACTGATGCCCGCGAGGAACATGGTGGTATCAGAGCCTAGGCTCTCACATATTCAGTACAACCAGTCGGCGTATTAATGGGATATTAATTTTCAATTGGAGCGCATGAGTCCTTGGTTATACATTCCAACCACAAGTACAAAGTTATTTCTTCTTTCCTGATATTCCATCCTTTGTCTCATGAAACCCTTCCATCTGCTTATTTTCAATTTTCCATTATCTTTAAACCAACTCAAACATGGAAAGACGAGAAAATTGTGATCGTTCTGGCCCTTCTCAAGGTGACCCTGGTGGGAAGACCGATGATCAGATGAGATTTTGACAGAATATGATGGAAAATCTGCAGAAGCAAACGGAGATCTTACCCAAGGCTTATTGACGGTACGGGGTGAACCGAAACCAGGAAATGTGACCGATTTCAGGAGACTGCAACTAGCTGTGTTTTCTAGAACTGAAAGTCCATTGAATGCCGAACAGTGGCTAATCGACACGACGGATCTCCTGAAGGCAGCTCGAGTCCAGACAAGAACCAAGTGGAAGTGATTAAGATACAACTAAAAGATGAAGTAAGAACCTGGTGGTTAGCAGAAGAAGTGAGACTGGAGAAGCCCATTGCATTGGACCAATTCTCGAAAAGTTTCTACGAGAGGTTCTTTCCGAAGACGGTAGAGAAAGAGATGGAAGAATAATTTATCAAATTGCAGCAAAATGACCAATCTGTGGATGAGTATGCTACTGAGTTTCTGTGACTTAGTCAATTTGCACCATACATGGTAGCCGATGAGGAAAATCGAGCAAGTAGATTCCAGCAAGTCCTGAAAATAAAAATTCAAATGTTTCTTAAACCCAACTATTCGAGACGTATTCTCAGGTTCTTACCATTGCTTGAGAGGTAGAACGGGATTGGAAAAGAAGCGTCGGGATAAGATACAAAAAAATGTCGGTAAAAAGGTCCTTTCGGTTGATGGATGGAGAGGATCTAGTGAGACCCATTGGTACCCCATTGGCCATATGTCCTCTTCAACCTTCCCCTCAGTAGACATTATGTGAGTTCTGCCAGAAACAAGAACACCCCACAGCATAACTGTCAGAAAGCCTGTAGATTATGTTTTGTGTGCGGATTCAGAGATCATTTGAAGGATGATTGTCTATTCAAGAAGGCACAGAATGCTGCACCAGTCCGATCAGCATATTAAGTACCACCATCGTGAAAGAATTCTGGACCTTCTAGCAGGGGAGCCCCACATCATCCCTAGTAGCAAACATATAACCAAGTACAGAGAAGGCCAAGAGCTAGAGCAGGTGGCAAAAAGTGGCAAGCACATGATTCAACCAAAGAGAAAGCTAGAGTATCGGATGAGGTGAGAGCAGGAAGCGGTTCCCGATGTTTGGGACAAGAACCCTGAAGGTGTCACTCGTGACCATGATCCCCATTTTGCCATGCTTTGAGTTGGTAGATTTTTATATCATATCCACTTTATCACACTATTATCCTCAATCTTAGTTTTTTGTAATTATCTCTTTTTCATGTTGTTCCTATTCATCTCCATTCCATCTTTTCACTTTTTAGTTCTCATCTTCTTTATACCAACTTAAGATATAAATGACAGGAGACATAGCGACAGATAGACTGTACCGCTGCATAAGGAACGTCGGCATGAAATGAGTTCCAGAATCAGGACTTCTGTCAGACAGGGCTATGGTATTCTCTGTTTATATTATTCCAACAACAGTCACGATTCTTGGAGCAGGGGTATTTATGGAATTGATCTGTCATAAAGTTGACATCCAGAAAATAGTGTTCATGGCTCATCTCAGTTCTTATGAATTCTTGACCATGTCCTTCGAAGCCACAATGCCTAGCAGTTTTAATGAATATGATGAGCCACATACCCTGCTTGCCTCGTTAAGCGAGGGCCATGTTCTAGCCATGCAAGCTCAATCAGGCGTAGGCTTTGCTGCACCCTGGTACTTAGCATTCAGCGTTGTGTTACATACTGACTTTGCCGCATGAGCTCCACCTAGTGCGAACCTTGCAGAGCATTAGCTCCACCGCGCCCTTGCGCTTAGCGCCTGTCATTGTGTTATGCAATGGCCCCACCTGAGTTTAGCATCGCTCGTGGCTAGTTCCGACTGTGTTTAGCACTCTAGCCTCGTTCCCCGGATTTCTCTCGCCTTACTTTTTTTCATGAATTTAATGAACCTGGTTTTCTTGTTGTGTTTGATGAAGGTTGTCATAATCTTTCTTGATGATCTATTCAGCTAACATTGCAGGACTTGGGTATTTACTAGATTTCAATTTACAGTCGGGTTAACATTCAGAGGACAGTTATTATGAGTTCTTAGTTATGCTTTTTAGAGTAATTGACGCCCAATATTAAGAACTCATTATTATCGGTTGTTCTTTATTTATGTATTTGCGATCAGTTTATCGGGCTTTCTTTATCTACGATATTATGATCTATTTTTAGAGTGGTAGATAATTTATACAAGAGAGATAGTTCAGCTACATGTTATTCCAGTTATTAATTGTGTCGGGCAGAGACACTGGATTTAGATCGCAATTTTATTAAAGTCTTCTGAGAAGTTTAGAGACTCTTCTTATATTCAGCTTATCTTATCACTCTCAGAAAGACCGGGCAGTCTAGTCGGACCATTCAGATTCTTAATCATCTTCTTCTAACAGAAATTTCTTATTAACACTAATCTGATATGTATTGATATGGCACCGTCCAAAGATTTATACGGCAGGAAATGCAGGAGATGTCTAGGTCCTGAGTTATTGGTCAATCAGGTATGAGCATTACCCTTAGTTAATCATATCTTAATTGATATAATCCTCGTCCATGTCCTTCCTGTGTTCATTTTTCCCTTTATCGAAATTTCGAGGACGAAATTTTTGAAAGGTGAGTAGAATGTAACACCCCGTTTGGATTCGTGGACTCGGAGTCAGCCCTTGTCTGAACCGAGAACCCGATCTTAGTGTATTACTCGATTTGATCTTTTCAATAGTCAGATTTGGCTGATTTTAGTTTCAAATATTGTTTTCTAATATTTTAGATTTTTCATGATTATTTTGAAATTTTTCAGAATTATTCTGCAAAATCTTCAAAATCGACATCGACCGGTGCCGTCGATCAATTCTTGGATTTTGAGTTTACAAATGAAGTTGAATTTCTAAAATTCACTTTCACATTATTTCTTAAAATCATATTTTTTTTACTTTATATCATTTTAGGGATTTTTCTGAATTTATCGAAACTCGGCTGGATTTCGTGTCGGCCAATTTCACCATGTACCTTAAGATAATATTTTCTATTTTTTAGAATTTTTGAGACCTTTCTGAGTTACTCTATTTTTTTGGCTTTTCTGATTTTTTCAGTATTTTCTCAGATTCGGAGTTTTATCTAAATATTTTCTTTCTTTTTTTCTTTTCCCTTCCTTCTATTTTTCTCCTCCACAAGTTTTTCCTCTTTTCTTTTTCTTTTCTTTTTCTTTCTCCCTTTTTTTCCTCCTCCATATAAACCTTCTTCAAAATGTTCTCTCTTTTCATTTCTTCTTCTTTTTCCTTTTTCTTTTTCTTTCTTCCTTTTTCTTTCTTCTCTCTCTGGCCAACGATAGCACAACCCCATTCCTCCATTTCCCTCCCAAGTTCTTCATCTCTCTCTCTCTCTCTCTCTCTCTCTCTATCTCTCTCTCTCTCAAATTCTCTCCCTAATCTCACTTTCCTCTTTTTTCTTTTTCTCTCTCCTTAACTCATAAATTACCTCTCTCTCCCTCCATCTTCTCCACCCAAGCATCCCGTAACGGCGACCCCTCTACTTCTGGCGATCCCACTCCGGCGACCATCCCTGATGGCAACCACATCCCTCTTCCCCATTTCTCTCTCCTCCTTCTCCACTCAAACCATCTCATTCAATCGCCCCCAGCATAACTCCCAACATCACCCTTCCTCCTCCACCCGGGTTCCCGTCGGCCGTTCTCTACCAACGCCCCTTGCAGCAACGCGTCACCCAGGGCGCCACCTGGGGGGAGCACCTCCTCCTTCCACCCTTCTTCTCTCTTAATCTTTTTTTTCTCTTTCTCCTTCTCAAAATATCTCTCTCTCTCCCTACGTTTTCCCTCTCTCCTTCCCTGAGTTTCCCTCTCTCAATTTCTCTCTTCCTGCGTTTCTCTCTTTATCTCTCCTAGTTTGTTCTCTCTCTCTCTCTCTCTCCTGTCTCTCTCACCCTCGTTCTCTCTCTCTCTCCTGTCTCTCTCACCCCCGTATTCTCTCTCTCTCTCCTGTTCTGTCTTTTTCTCCTTGTTTCTCTCCCTCTCTCCATATATATATATATTTTACATTTTATTATATATTGGTTGTGTGCATGTGTTCTTGGGATTCCAGATTTCACGACATTTTCAGGGATTTAGGCGAGTGTCCTCGCCTCGTTTTGGGTTTCTACGCTTCGACGGGTCGACATCTAATTTATTTCGTATTCGATTTTATTTGTATTCATATTTTATATTGGAGTATGCCCTTATATTTGTATGTGGCCGAGTACCTAAGGTTGTACATGTATTATGCCTGTGACGAATATTTGTACTAGGGTAGTTTATTTTCTGTACATATACGATACCTGAGATGTGTTTTTTTTTACTTCTTTATACCATGCGTAGCTGACCCTTCGTGGTCGTTAGCCTCCAGGCTCTACACTCAGCCTCCGGGCTTTACCACTCAGTGGTAGCCTAGTTCTTATCATGTATATATGTATGCATGTGTGGTACTAACAGTGTAGGTGCCCTTGTATCAACTCTGGGTTCTGCCCACTCCCAAAATGGCTACCCAATAGATTAGAGGCCTTGCAACCTTTTGGGTTTTGTGGTAGCTACCGAGAGTGCGCTTAGACCCTAGGTACTCTAGCCTTCGGGCTCTCGCCCACTTCCTCAAAAGAGGAGTGCGCTTAGACCATAAGGTCTCTCATGCTCCGCCTGGTAGGCATGCTTAGACCACATCGTTTTTTCACTAGATTCGCCTAGGTGAAACTCTGTCAGATTTTAGACTCGCCCTTTAAGCTGAATCATTTACCAGTAGCTCCGTCAAGCGCTCTAGTAATTAAACACTATTTGCTACCCGTGCCTCTAGCTTACTTAGCTCTGCTTAGATGTTCACTTGCTTGCTAATCACTTGTTTGATAGTTGATCTATTCTTCTATTAATGGTTGTGAAGAGTTTGTAATCTTACTTATACTGTTTTCCTAAGACTGCATGATTTTTCAGTATTCGTATCGATCTCTTATATCAGTAATGTTTTCATATATCGCTTGACATGCTTTCACTTGATGTACTAACATTTACCATACTGTCTCTTGTCACCTGACCTGTTAATCACCTGGTAACTGATACCTGACTCCTGACTTATTATCAGTATCACATCTCTTGTGCCTGCACCCTGAGGGATGGCGAGTGGAGCTAAGTGCCACACGGAGTTAAGTGTCACACCACACACGTAGTGGGGGACACCTCTTGGTATCCGTGGGGGCCACCTCTAGGTATTCACATTGCATCCTCTTTGCTTCTGTTACTCGGAATGCATATGGTATGGAGCTAAGTGCCACACTGAGCAAAGTGTCACACCAAACACGTGCTGTGGGCTATCTCTTGGTACTCGTGGGGGCTACTCCTAGGTATCCACTACCGTATCCGTGACATGTAACAATAGTAATTTTAGGAACTTGGGATGTTTGGTCTCTCCTTCGTTCGGATACGGGTACTCACATATTAGATTCAAATGAGTTCTATTGGAGTACACATCGAAGTACAGACTACTAGTGGTGTGAGACATTGGTAGGGAGATGATTGAAATATCAGAGGTACTGATATTTATTTTTAAATTTCCTGACCTCTTGTTTACTAACTTGTATCAGCATGCTTGTGACTCAATACTTGATCCTGCATCAGATATAACTTAATTGCCAAACAAAAAAAAATTCAGGAGTGGGAGTTATTAAATTACTTCCTCATCCAAATAATGGTGCATGTATATCAGAGTTCGGATTAGGCTCTACCAGAGTGCGAACCCGGTGTGAACTGCCAGTATGGGATACTGGAAGAAAATGATTCGAATAACAAGTGACACTGATTGTTATTATTGTAATATTAGGTTATCCTATCCATCACTTGTACATGATCCCTGTGACATTATAATTACTCCTGACATTCTTATTCTGTTACATTGAGGCAATCAAGTTGTATGATCTCAGGTTATGGTGATATGGGGTATATAGTATATTATGAGGGTTTGCTTGTTCAGATTATCCCCTCGACGTATCAATCTCATGAATCCAAAGTCTAAGCCTATACAACTAGTTTTGTCCACTCTTGTATTTAATATAATACTTGATGTCTTATCTTTTGCTTTTGAGTACCTATGCTCACAACTCAATTTCGATGTATGCTTTCTTTACTCAGATTTATCGTTATGCATGTGCTCGATTGATTCCTAGTTTTTCACTGATTTCCTGATTTTTGTTCATGTTTCTGGTCAACGCCTATTGTAACACCCCGCTCCCGAAATACGTACTTAGTTGCGTATTCATATTTTTTGATCGTATTTTTTTGATTTACTTCCTGCATTTGTTTTGTATTATGAGTTATTTATGAGAACGTTTTGTCATGGGTTTGGATTCGTGAACTCGGAGTCAGCCCTACTCTGAACCGGGAGCCCGATCCTAGAGTATTGCTCGATTTAGACTTTTTGCTATTCTGATTTGACCGATTTCAGTTTCAAATATCATTTTCTAATATTCTAGATTTTTCGTGATTTTCTGGATTTTTTCTGAATTAAATTGTAAATTTTCAAAACCGGGGTCGACCGATACCGCTGCTCGAATCTCGGATTTTTAATTTACAAACGGAGTTGAAATTCTAAAAATGGCTTTCCTGTGACTTCTTAAAATCACATTTTTTTTATCTAAATACTTTTTCTGAGAATTTTCTAAATTTATCAAAATTCCACTGGATTTGGTGTCGGCCAGTATCACTGGTTGATTCCAAGAATTTTAGTTTACAATTGGAATCAAATTTCTGGATTTTACTTTCATATTTCTTCTTAGAATTATATTTTCTCCTTTATGGCATTTTCTGAGATTTTTTTAGATTTTATCAAAATCCGGCCGACCCGGTATAGACCGGTATTGACGGTTGACTTCAGGATTTTTATTTTTAAAGTGTGATTGAATTTTTGAAAAATGATTTCACCAAAAATCTTTAAATAATATTTATTATTTTTAAGAATTTTTGAGAAGCTTTCCAAACTACTTCATTTTTGGACTTTTCCGGAGTTTTCGGTGTTTTCCCAGATACCGAAATTTTATCCAGATATTATACTTTTCTCTTTTCCACTTTTCTCTTCCTCGCTAGACGCGAGTTTCACCAAACCTGAGTTCAACATTTAATGCAGGCATGCTCTCCATACTGCTTGTCCTGCAAGATCAATTCTGAATCTTATCACCATGTTTTTTTGTCTTTTCTGGCAAACACAAATCTCGCGTTTTTACTCCTGAACGCGGATTTTATTTCCGCGTCTGGCTTTCTTTTGCCTAGACGCAGATCCCACCTATATGAGACGCAGCTTATGTTGAATGAAACGCATGTTTCATTTAATAGGAATGACAATATTATAATCTTACTCCTTTATATATATTCCTCCTCCCTTCTCTCTCTTTCATTAATTTTTCTTTCCCCCTTCCTTTAACAGCCAACAGGCCAACGAAAATGGCAGCCCCTTGCTTCCTTGGCCGGCCACTCCACCCACCACCTTCACCCTCTATTTCCACCACCATCTCCACCAACTCTTCCACCTTTTTCTCCTCCATCTCCTCCACCATTCCAATAACAACAACCACAACAACAACACCACACCACCTTCTTCTTCCTCTCTTTCCACCAAACAACCCATTCTCACCACTAGCTTCACCACCATTCCCACCACCACCTACACCATCTTGACCACCACGAATCACGCCATCTTCCTCTCCTCGGCGTGCTCTTTCCAACGGACCTACTCGTCGCTCTCCGAAACACCATTTCTAAAACCCTAAAAAATCCATTTTGTACTAGACTTGCATTCCATTCTTGACTTGGGCTTGGAGCCTTGGCCGCCTTCTCCGGCCAACTTCGGCCAAATCCGGCCGCCGCCGGTGACCGCCGGCCATCGCCGGCCATCCTCCCTTTCCCTTTTCATTCTTCCTTCTTTCATTCTTTCCTTCCTTCTTTCTTTCTTTCTTCTTTTCTTTTTTCTTTTTCCTTTGCTTTCCTTTTTCTTTCATTCTCTGTTTTTCCCTCATCCTTGCCTCTTTCCCTTTTTCCAAAACCTGCGTCCCTCTCTCCCCCCATCCATGCGTCTCTCATTTTCTCATCTCCCTGTCTCTCCCTTTCTCTATGTAATTGCTGACGCGGATCTTCAACCCACGTCTAGGAAGTTCCTTAACGCGAATCTTCGCGTTCTTGACATTTGTATAACACGGTCTTCGTGTTCTTGTATCAACGCAACGCGGAGTCCATGCCCGCGTCTGTGTTCTACTCATGTTAACGCGACGTGGAACCCACGTCCGCGTCCGCGTTCTCCTCGCGTCCTGACTTGAATGCGGGTCTCGAACCTCGCGTTTGTGGCATCTACGCGACGCGACTCCCGCGTCTACGATCCCCGCATCTCACTCTCAAATCCGCGTCTCCCTGTGCACCCACTCTCTCTCTCTCCATGTACTTTCTCTCTCCATGGACTTCTCTCTCTAGCTCACTTTCTCTCTCCTCTCTCTTATTCTCTTTCTCTCTCTTGATTTTCTCCTCTCTCTACCACTTTCTCTTTAACGCATTGACGAGTTGATTTCCTGAATTTCGGAGATCGGGGATTTCACTATGTTTTCTGAAGACTTGGGCGAGTGTTCTCGCTTTCCTCTTGACTTTCCCATTTCATCGGGTCGACTTGTATTATTCACGATTTATGCTGTTTGGAACTAACACTTTCTTTGATTGTGTTTAGCTATTATTCTATCACTTGACAAGTACATGCTTGATATGTTAATACTTGACATGCTTTTGCTTGATACCTACCATCTACATGCTAATACCTGACACCTGTCTGTAACACTTGACAACTGTTGTGTCATCACCTGACACCCGAATTGCTACTTAACACTTACTTCTTGCTATGACATAACTTATCACCTGCCTCCTGACATATTAATACTTGACCTGTGATTATCACATTTACGGGAATGCTATACTTGTTATCCTGTATTACATATAGTGACTTGAATCTTGTACATGTTATCATGTATTATACATATACAGTGACCTGAATTTGTAGTACTCATGTACTCGTGAACTCCTGATCATGTCTTACACCTGCTATTCCCGTAAATTGATAATTACATATTAAATTATAATAAGACAACTTGTACCCGGTTTAGGGGAAACTGATGGGCCCTGATTAATCATGTTTATGGTGGTCTTATTGAGTCACGCGTGGCCACATACTTGAGGGATCACCTGGCGACCACCAGGGATTCCGTGGGGTGTGCTGGCACCCCTACTTCTGGTTATTCTTGTCGGGTATGCACACGCACTAGGCCTATTTCTATGGGATCTGCGATACTCTATTCCTGTTCGGGCGTAAATAAGTCCTGGTACCTAGCGGTACGTTCCGGCTCAGCACCGGATACTCCTGGACCGTTATCCCAGGCATGTACGGGGCCCATCCGAAACATGATTCATCGAACTTTATCAGTTTCTAAATAACTTGCTCTATAAGTTGTAAGTGGAAGTATGTGGAACGGGACGCATACTGAAGCCTACAACTTAGACGGCCCCAATTATAAAAGATGCCAGCTATGGATCCGTAGTATGCTTTGCCAGATTTGATTGTATCGGTTTTTACTTCAGATTTCTAATTTTATGATTATTAAACTATGCTTGCTTACTTCCTGCTTCATCACCGTGTTTTATTCCATTAGTCTCCTGTTCTTATCTGATCATACTATGAGTCTTCCCTACTTGATATCAATTGTGGTATATCTACTTAGTCCTGCATGCTTGTGCCGCGGCACGGTTTTTATGTTTATGATTCAGATTTATCGGTACACGTGTGCTTATCTATGCTCGCCATCTGTTTTTCACATCACCACTCGCTAGGGGAGTTCTGACTCCTCTGGATCCTCATGTCTAGGTTTTGAAGCTTGGAGCGTGTGGATTCTCTCAATTGCTGATCAGAGTGGTGCAGCGGTAGCGTAGATCTCCAGCAGACCGTCCAGAGCCCCATCCTTCCAGGCCCCCTTGTTCGACTCTAGAATTTTCCTGTTATGACTCTGAGCCTCCATTTGTACTGTTCATACTTGTACATCTACTTGTATTCTCGCAATTGCGTCATATTGGTGATGTAATATTCTTGTAATATTGGGACACTTCCTGTGATAACTTTGTAATTGTACTCTTATGTTAGAATGTATAATGCACCACGTGCTTCCGTACTCTGATTCTTGCCTGTATTGATGCTTAGCGTATATACGTGAGGGTATTTCTGACCTGCGTATATACGTCGCAGTAACGACTCCGTACCCGCTGGATCGGGGCGTTACACCTATACTTGCTTGCCTAAATCACATCACTTGATTCTATACATGTGTGCCTGACTATGCACGCTTCTTCGCATTCACCTCACCACTCGTTGGGGAGTTCTGACTCCCCTGGATCTGTATGTCCAGATCCCGGAGCTTGAAACTTGTGAATTCTCCCGGTTGCTGATCAGAGATGCGTAACGGTAGCGTGAAACATTGGCAAACCGTCTGAGGCCCTATCCTTCCGGGCCTCTTGCTCGGTTCTTGAGTTTCTTTTTGTGACTCGTGAGCACATTTTGTACAGTTCATAATTGTAAAGCTCTTTGTATTCTTGATTAATCCATGAATTAATGTTTTGTATGCATAATATTTGTTGTGGGATTTCCTTTCAACCACCTATGTCAAATCATAATTAAATAAAACTCACTCACAAAATTTAATTCGCTTCAGCCAACCTCTTTTTTAAAGAAGGGCGCGCGGTCAAAAAGACTTAGATGCCCCTCCATAGGATTAAGCTAAGGATTGCGACCATGATCACATTCCTTATAAAAATGCTCTATTTCTGAGTCTTTATTAGGATTGTAATTATGATCACGGTCCCCACAAAAAAATGCCATTTTTCTTGGTCTTTATGATCACAATCCTCTTTATTAGACTGCAATCAAGATCATAGTCCTTAAAAAAATATCATGCTCATAAGTTTTTATAGAATTGCCACCATGATCGCAGTTCTCTTTATTAGAATTGTGAGCCTAATCACAGTCCTCATAAAAATGCCTTGTTTTTTAGTTTTTGGTTCCAGTCCTCACAAAAACACAATTTTCCACCTTAAATTGGGACTAGGATAATGATTACAGTCCTCACAAATCGATCACAAACACAAACAAAACTAATTGCGAGTACAAACAAACGGGATCTGCAAAAGATTTATTCCAAATAAAATTTGTTCTGGGGGCTCCGCCTCCTGCAACCCCCGGGAGGGGCTTATCGCCCCTTTCTAACTCTCACGTTGATCTTACCGTGAAGGTCGATCTACGAATTACTCTGTGAGGGTCAGAGTTGAGGGGAGAGCAACGTAAGGGATGATGTGGAATGTTAAAAAAAGAAATAAAAATATATAAAGAAGTGCTGGTTAGGAAGAATCAGTTTATGCTGACGTGGATGAGACGGTAACGAATAAAAATATGGGGTGAGTTTTTTTTCTAATTATAAGAAAAGTCGGTGACTGTTGGTAATTTTTTCATTTCTTTCTATGTTGATTTTTTCTTTTGATTTTTTATGCCACCGTGCAATCTTCCTATCTGTATCTCCCCGTGATCTTTTAAATTTTGAAAAATAAATCTAGAAGCTACCCTTATGAAACATAAATCAATTATTGAAATTACCTTTTTATCATGTCCAACCATCCCTTATCTTTCTTAAATGCTAAAGAGTTTAGCTTAGTTTCCTATCTCTTAATTGTTACTGAGATTAATTTTTAAGAACCTTTTCCATTATAAAATCTTAAATAATCATCTAAAAGTACTAACTATTCACCTAGCCTCTTGTATTTATTT
Source organism: Agave tequilana (assembly GCA_038442645.1). Lineage (NCBI taxonomy): Eukaryota > Viridiplantae > Streptophyta > Magnoliopsida > Asparagales > Asparagaceae > Agave > Agave tequilana. The sequence continues at coordinate 315,737 of JAVJIF010031067.1, forward strand.
TATTTTCATTCTTATAAAAATAACATAAAAATTTGCTCTCTCGTATGAGCTTCAAAATCTCTTGTCATCGTTCCTCGATGAATTCTAAATTTAAGCATAAGTGATTAAATGAGCATATAAACTTCACTACAATATAAATCCATATTTGATCTATCTTTTAAGTGAATATATTGTTTTTAAGTAAATAAATTTTTTAATTTTTTAAAAGTACAATTTTGTATCTTTTTGTTACCTCAACTTCTCTCTGATTAAAGTATTTTATCTACTTTTTATAATTTCAGCAACACATGAATTATATTGTGTTTTAATTTTTACATTTTTATAGTAAATTTTTTGCTGAACTAATAAATATATCTTAAATATGTGTGCACTAAGAAATATATCTTATCATCAAATTTCAAAAGAATAAACTACATCCATTTTATCATTTTTTTGAACAAATTGTTAATCTATAATTTAAAATTTTAAACTGTATACTATTTAATTTGAAAAAAAGTTGACAACTTCAAATTAATCCTAGCAAGGCATATCATGAAAAACTTGTTCTTATTTTTTTCTAAAAATTAAAAAGTTGAAGAACAAGAAAAAAAATCTGATATGTTGTTACCCTTGAGATGTGGGTAAGGCAAATAGCATAATAAAACTTGTTCCTATTTTTCAGAAAATTAATAGTAAAAAGAAAAGAAAATTCTAATATAGAGAAGTGGGCTTTGAATGATTCAATTTGGAGTTCAAACCCGATGCTAGACCTAATTGCCATAGTTGAGGAATTTATTCTTAGTTGAGTTTGATAATCTGCACCAAAAAAAACACACTCAAAATGTTTAATTGTTTAGCAAATCTTGAATTTAGAAAACAGATAATAAGTTAAAATAAGAAATACTAAAATTAAAAAGTTTTCATTAGAATCCCCCGACGTCAACTTGAATGCCCAATTCTTAGAGATATATATTGTATTGTTATTGAAATAGACACGACACGCAGACACATGACAAATTCTTTAAAATACACACGACATGTGTGTTGGACACGCGTGTCGGACGCGTTTCGAACATGATACACGTGTCGAACATATTTCAAACACGACATGACTTCATGATAAAAGTGTTTGTGCTACATAGGAGAGTAACAATGCTACTGCTGATATCAGTGAAGAGTATTCTGAGAGTAGTCTGTCAAGCTTTCTTTAATTCCTTCATATATACCAAATCCTCTCAAAGGCCTTCGTCTGGGAGAAATGGAAAATTTTATTGATTCATTAAATTTCAAATTGGCACTTTCTAATATACATGCTTGCAACCCTCAAGACTCATGTAAATACAATGTGAGTCATTAGGTGAACTAGTTTATACCAAATCCTATACTTATTCCAAACTGATACAAACTAAAAACATAAATTCAAGCAACAAAGTAACAAAACTAGCAGGAAAAAAAAGAAAAGAAAGAAAGAACGAACGAACAAGTATCCAATTTTACAAACTTTCAAAAATATTTCTTGGACCACTCAGTAGTTAAGATGACTCATCCTTTGCAAAGAACTTTGCCGAGCCAAAATCTGCTATCTTGGGTTTAAACCTCTTTAACATAAATCCAAGTGATTTAAACCAAACCCTTTTTTCTTTTGGCGAGGGGCATTTTCAAAGCCCACCAAGTCTGAGATGGTCTCTGGATCTGAGTTTGCTTGGTGTTTTGGGAGAAACGAGAAAAAGCAGTCGAGATAGAAAGGGGATCTGGGGTTTTTGTCGCTGCTGTAGCTAGGATCTCTTTATTTTTCTTTTTCGTTTTTTACAGGAGGAAAGGAGAAATTGCGAAAGAGAAGAGTTTGACGTTGTCGTTGATGAGATCGGTTGTGCTAGCGTGAGAAAAGGTTAGTTTTGATCAAATATTCTACTTAACAAGTAATTCCCAACTCTACGAATCCAGTATAGTTAGCCTAATATATGCTTTCATGTCTAAATCTATGAATTTTTATTTTATTGGTTGTAATATTCATCTTGTTACACCTCATACTTTGACCTAAATTTAAAATGAAAGTGGATAGGTTATAATAAAAAAAATAAGAAATAAGAATAGTAGAGGCAATAGATTTTGAAAAGTTGAACTGAGTATGACTTGATTGAATACTTCACAAGAAAAGTTCCCTTTTAATCCTCCATGATAAACATCAATTATAGGACTCTTGTTTTCTAATCCACAAGACAAGGAGTACTCGAAAGATGAAATCAAGTGATAAGGGAATAATCTTTATATTTATAAAAAAAGAATAAATAACATACCATAAGATATGAGCTCTAATGATTACTAGATTATTTGAATATAAACATGTATCAACATGTGTAACATAGAGAGTAAAATTATAGAAAAATTGCTTGAAATTTCACATGGTATTACTATGTTAGTTCCTGGGCAATTGCGCATTGATCTTACGATTCTGGTAAATGAAAACTAAAAGATGAGTCTAAGTTAACAAAGGGTGAAATTTTTAGTTGTTAGAAGGTCCAAGAGTAGTTCAAGACACGTATTTTGGAAATAATTGAGAATTTTAATAGCGATGACTTCACAGTAAGTGAGGAACAAATGCTTTGTAATTTATAATTGTTTTGAAATGGATAACCTTTTGAGTTTTTATGTAAAAGATGTGGTTTATGCACATAAAACACATTATGTAATAATAGTATTGTGACACTCTTGAAGTATTATTTTCTTGAACCAAGAGTAACATATGCTCTATTTTCTCATATAGTCACAAGCATATGAAGCATGTACATGGGGCATGACTAATGATTCTTGATTGTGACATGATACTATTTGGATAACTCGTATGACTGTATTTTGCCCCTATACCATGTGCGTAAATGCGATGAATAATACCGAAATATTTGAAAATTAAGCAAGCTACTAGTCCTCAATGTGTCCCTCCATGAGGGTCCATTAATAAGGCAGCTCGACCACATGGTACATGGGTAAAATACAACCGTACGAGATAACCAAATGGTATCATATCACAATCAATTTATTAGGCATGCTCCATGCGCGTGGATCATATGCTGAGTATATCACTATATCAGAAAATTAAGCTACGAGTTCTAAATGTGTTCCTTCAATGAGCGTGTTTATCCGTGCATGTTGTTGATAAGGTTTAGTGACTTAATAGTAGTGAGACCCAAGTCAACCGTGCTAAAAAGTGTTGATCACATTCAAACATAGCCTACCTAATCCTGATGCAGGAAAACATATTATAAAATATTATATGTGTTGTATTTATTCTTTTTCATTACTTTGGTATGATTTTATGATTTGATCTAAACAAGCCATTTATCATGTTATATATATTTTGTGATTTTAAAATGTGAATTGCATGACTCGTGCATTCACTTATTGACCCTCAGCTCACTCTACCGCTACAGTTTTATTAATAGTTGAGAATCTTGAGATGTTAATCAAATGGAGTATTGTGAAAGGACTTGATATTTATGGAGCTTCTTTGGAGCTAGTATCACATTGAAGTTAGGTAATAAAAATATTAAATTTTGTATCTCTTACTTAGGGTGTGTTTGGTATTGTTTCTGTTTAAAATAAGTTCAAAAGGACTTATCTAAAAGTGCTTTTTGAAAAAATTCTTTTGCATAATTTAAGTTTTTTGGTTACATTAAATTTTTAAGTGCTTACAAAAAATATAAATATTTAAAATAAATTTATTAGAGAAAATAATCATAGAAATGAACATGTGAGGGAAACTTTAGTAAGATTCATAACCTGTAACAAAAGAAATAGAGAAGAATTCATTAAAAGATCATCTTACATGGAGATCATGAGAGAGAAAACAAGGAAAAAAAAAAGAGTAGATGAGCTTTTGGTTTATGTGGTTGAGAAGTCAAATAAGTAACTTTTTGACTTTTTTTGGGTCAAAATCCTATTTTAAAGTGGTTATCAAGCATTAATTTGGGGAAAGACACTTATTTGCTTTAAAATCCATGAAAGCACTTATAAGAAGCAACGCCAAACACACCCTTACAATTTGATAATAATCCATAAATGGATATTAAAATTGACGTCATTTACTTGTTTGATTAATTTATAATTATATTTATTAAATATTTTCTAGAACGAACGTTTGTTGCTTAAAAGAGGCCTTGCAGTTTCTGATGTTAGGAAGCTGATGGCCGTGTCATGCACCTGCTATAAATAAATACATGTTTTCATGGTGGGACATTTGAACCTTTTACCAGAGTAATTCGAGCCAAATTTTGGATTTGTCTAGTAAGATGTATCAAGTTTTTATTGAAAGATTAATATGTGGTGAGACTTGCTTTGGTTGTAAACTCCTTCATTTATGATGTTTGTGGCTATTTACAGGTGGTTTTGTTGTAGGAAGGTTCATGACTATATTGTCATGAGAAGAGTTCAATGTCATCAGTTTTGTGTTTTTATGGTCTGATGAGACAAACAGAGACCCGGATCTTGTTAACGAGTATAAGAGACAAGGCAAGTATGTGTTTTACCTTAATCAAGATTTTGAATGGATTAGGAGATGTGCGCGAATTCTATCTTTTAGTTATATCCAAACTCCACCATGAAATTGTGCATAATCCAAAGATTGTGTATGTTTTGTATTTATGTTGTCAAGAGAAGACTAGTATTGGATAAGTAAACATCATACTACATTTACTAATGTCGATAAGATATTGCAAAAGAGCAAAAATTCCAAACTCCTCTTCTTTTTCTCTATACTTGCAGCCATAGTTTCTTCTACCCTCTACCAAACTCCCACCCGATATCAAAAATCAAGCTCAATTCTGTCGTGTTATCCAACCCAGACACTATGCGTGCAAACGGATTGTACACAGGTTAACCATATTTGTTTTTTTTTTAAGCATACAAGGGGATGAATATTGGCCGTTGTTAGAATTTTAAACTCAATATCCATGCAATTAGATTAAATCTATAAATTTGGAGGGAGAACATGAATTTGGCCTCTATAAGCCTCTTTTTACTGTGAAGTGAGCATAAAATATAAATTGCACCAATTTAACCTTTTACTAATTACGGTACTGCTAATACAACGCCTTTATATGCCAAACTTTCGGGGTCGGCTAAGATATAACATATTTTCCCAAGAGGAAAATACACGATCACAGACTCAGATCAGTTAATTTGTGATTGTTTAAAATTGTTCACCGAGGTGAATCTCACTCTTTGGTTCTTTATTAATCTTCACACTCACAAGAGGTGAATGAGAAGTCACAGTTAAGTTTCTGCTTACCTCTCTTTGTTACCTCAAAGATCCAAACTTACCTCGAGGTGTTTTCTTTGGATTTATTTTTTATTACAGGCAATGTGCTCATATCTAAATGTATACTGCTAAGGTTATCATGCCTCACTGTAATTCAAATTAACTTTCTACTATAGTGAAATATATTTTTTTTAATATTTTGGAATTATGGTTCGTCAAAATCTTTTGATTTGGTGTACCATTTTTGCATGTTCTTGGAATCCATTTATTCTTGGTAGTAAATTTGTTTTTGCTTGTGTTTTTCCTTACCAAGGAACAAAATAATGCCTGTTAGATAGATCAATTATGGTCATTTTGCAAGGAAAAAGGTGGTAAGAGAGTTCTTTATTCATCTTATTTTCGTCATCCTGTTGAAGAAAGTAGATCTACTAGCGTATAAGTAGAATCAACAATATTAATACTTCAGGCATACGTTCTTTTAAGGGATTTTTAAAAAAATAAATAAAGAAGTCATCATTTTGCCCCCTATTTTCAACCATTACAGCTAGTGTTGTAATAAGTTTATTTCTCATTGTAAATGCGCGGAAAGTTAAGGAAAAAAAATAAGTCATTGATTATAATTATATAAACATTTATTTCTCATTGTCTATATTGGCCATATTAGGTATTATAATAAGTTTTGGTTACCATTTTTGACAATTTTAGAGGAAAAAAACCATTCATTATTAATAAAACTTCATATTTTGATATAAAATAATAAATCCTTAATGATTAGTATTAGTTAGTGTTGGAATACCCAACAATTAGAATAATTATCTCAACAATATTTTCAAAGATCTTAAAATATCCCATCGTTGCCATTTGTTCAAATTATTTTCCCTTTTTTTTCCCCTTTTAGTAAAAGGTGAGCCAAACATTCCTTGTTTTAACTTTTCACTTCAGATCGACAGCCAGAAGGCTCAGACTGGGTTTTTTGGTTTGAAAAAGTTGGCTTTTAATTTCCTATAAGATCACATAAAATCCACAAAAATAAGTTCATGTAAATATTTGAAGTACAAATATGTGTGATAAAAAATCAACACATATTACAAACTATTTGAACTATTTTTGAGGCATGAAAAAGTAAACTTTAAATCGAAAATCGTATTTTCTAAAAACTCAATTTTGAGATGGAAAATACGTTTTCTTCAAAACTTATATAAATACAAAAATATGATATAGAAACACATTTTGAAGCATAGTGTGTATGGATAGAATCCAATACACATATAAAAGATATATCTATATTTTTGACAATAAATCTCAAATTAAGTTTTAATAAAAACAAAACTTAAAAATCATGAACTAGAATCATCAAAATAAGTTTTTCTATAATATGAAACAATAATGTATGTGGATGAAATCCAATATACATATAAACCAAGTAAACTTATTTTGATTCTATCTATTCATCAAAACTAAAGATATGTTCTTAAAAATTCAAAACGGTTAGACCAAAACCAATAAATTTTGAACTTGTGTGTGTGTGTGTACTTGAGCATATCAAAACTAACTATCCTTACACAAGATCTAAACAAAAACTAAAACAAACCTAGATACAAGTCTTCTTGTTGATCTTTATCTTCAAGATGACTCGATCTAAACATGATCCATACAGCTTGACTCCATCCGAGTACTAAATGCGATCTTGACGTACGAGCTCTTGAATAACCATGTGTTAGCTTTAAAACTGGCTTTGTTGAAGCTATATACCTACTAAGATCTTGATCAATATCCGAAACTTATAAAACACAAGATGATTAGTAAACTTAACTTCATAAGTTAGTCATCATCAGAACTAAGGTGAAGGGCTCTGGGCCAACACATTATTTATCTTACTGAATTTTTAGGGATTTTTCTGAATTTATCGAAGCTCGGCCGGATTTCGTGTCAGCCAGTATCACTGATTGATTCTAAGAATTTATTTTGAAAAAGGAATGAATTTCTTGAATCCGATTTCACCATGTACCTTAAGATAATATTTTCTATTTTTAGAATTTTCGGAGACCTTTCTGAGTTACTCTATTTTTTTGGCTTTTCTGGTGTTTTCAGTATTTTTTCGGATTTAGAGTTTTATCTAGATATTTTCTTTTCTCTTTTCTTTTCACTTCCTTCTTTTTTTCTCCTCCAGTACTTTTTCCTATTTTTTTCTTCCTATTTTTTCTTTTCTTTTTCTTTCTGCCTCTTTTCTCCTGCACATAAACTCCCTTCAAAATATTTGCCTTTTCTTTTCTTATGCTTCTTTTTATTTCTTTTTCTTTCTTTCTTTTTCTTTCTTCTCCTCTAGCCAACGACAGCACAACCCCCTTCCTCCATTTCCCTCCCAAATTCTCCCCCCTCTCTCTCTCTTTACTTCTCAAATTCTCCCCCCAATCTCACTCACCCTTTCTTTCTCTATTACACTCATCAATTCCCTCTCTCTTCCTTCATCTTCTCTAGCCAAGTAAACCCCAGAGACGGCGACCCCTCCACCTCTGGCGAGCCCACTCCGGCGACCATCCCCGGTGGCAACCACCTCCCTCTTCCCGAATTCCCTCTCCTCCGCTTTCTTCTCTCAAACCAACTCCTTCAACCACCTCCACCACAGCTCCCAACACCACCCCTTCCTCCTCCACCCGGGCTCCCGTCGGCCGTCCTCTGTCGTCGCTCCCTGGCTGCGGTACGCCACCTAGGGGGAGCCCCTCCTCCTTCCACCCTTCCTTTCTCTCTCTCAATCTTTCTTTCTCTTTCTACTTTTATATATATCTCTCTATCCCTGTGTTTCCCCTTTCTCCTTCCCTGTGTTTCCCCCTCTCTATTTCTCTCTGCCCTGTTCTCTTTCTATTTCTCTCTCTTATTTTCTCTCTCCCTATCTTTCTTTCTCCCATATTCTCTCTCTCCTAGTTTTTTATCTCTCTCCTAGTTTTCTCTCTCTCCATATATACATATTTATATTTTATTATATATTGGTGCAGTGCATGTGTTCTTGAGATTCTAGATTTCACAGCGTTTTTCAGAGATTTAGGCGAGTGTCCTCGCCTCGTTTTGGGTTTCCTCGCTTTGACAGGCCGACTTGTAATTTATTCCGAATTCGATTGTATTTGTATTCTTATTTTGTATTGGGCAGTGCCCTTATATTTGTATGTAGCCGAGTGCCCAGGGTTGTATAAGTATTATGCCTGTGACGAATGTTTGTACTAGGGTAGTTTATTTTTGTACATATACCATATCTGAGATGTGTTCTTTTACTGCTTTATACCATTCGTGGCCGACCCTTTGTGGTGCTTTGCCTCCGGGCTCTACACTTAACCTCTAGGCTTCACCACTCAACGGTAGTCTAGTTCTTGTCACGTATATATGTATGCATGTATGGTACTAAGTGCAATCACTCTTGTACCGACTCTGGGTTTCTGCCCACTCCCGGGATGGCTACCCAATAGGTTATAGCCTTACACCCTTATGGGTTTTGTGGTAGCTACCGAGAGTGTGCTTAGACCCCAGTACTCTAGCCTTCAGGCTCTCACCCACTTCCTTGAAAGAGGAATGTGCTTAGACTATCAGGTTTCTCATGCTGCGTCTAGTAGGCATGCTTAGCGCTCAGCGCTTTATCACTAGATTTGCCTAGGCAGAAGTCTGCCAGATTTTAGGCTCGCTCTTTTAAGTCGAGTAATTCCAGTAGCTCCGTTAAGCGCTCTAATGATTAAACACTATTTGTTGCCTATGCCTCAAGCTTGCTTAGCTCCACTTGGATGTTCGCTTGCTTGCTAATCACTTGTTTGACAATTTATCTATTCTCCTATTAATGGTTGTGAAGAGTTTCAAATCTTACTTATATTGTTTTCCTGAGACTGCATGGTTTTCCGATATTCATATTAATCTCTTATATCTGTGTTATTTTTCAATTTTGCTTGACGTGCTTTCACTTAATGTACTAACATTTACCATGTTGTCTCTTGTCACCAGACCTGTTAATCACAAGACAACTGATACCTGACTCCTGACTTGCTACTGGTTTCACATCACTTGTGCCTACACGCTGCTGGATGGCGAGTGGAGCTAAGTGCCACACGGAGCAAAGTGTCACACCACACACGTGGTGGAGGCCATCTCTTGGTATCCGTGGGGGCCACCTCTAGGTATCCACATCGCATCATCTTTGTACCTATTACCCGAAATGCATATGGTATGGAGTTAAGTGCCACACGGAGCAAAGTGCCACGCCACACATGTGACATGGGCCTCCTCTTGGTATCCGTAGGGGCCAACTCTAGGCATCCACTACCGTATCTGTGGTTTTCTTGCCCTCCTGATCCAACACCTGACTTGTAATAATAATAATATTGGGAATATGAGATATTTGGTCTCTCCTTCATTCAGATACTATGACTCACATATCAGATCCAAATGAGTTTTACTAGAGTACACATCCTAGTACATACTACTAGTGGTGTGAGACACTGGTTGGAGATGATTGAAATATCAGACGGTACTAATGTTTATTATTCGATTTCCTGACCTCTTGTTTACTAATTTGTATCGGCATTCTTGTGACTCAATACTTGACCCTACATCAGATATAACTTAATTAGCAAACAATAATAAAGTCAGGAGCGGGTGTTATTAAATCACTTTCTCATCCAAATATTGGAGCCTGTATATCAAGATTCGGATTGGGTTCTACTGGAGTGCGGACCCGGTGTAAACTGCCGGTGGTATTGGACACTGGAAGGAAATGATTAGAATTCTCAAAATTTTAATTTACAAAAATTGTTAAATTTCTAAAATCTTCTTTCACATTATTTCATAGAATCACATTTTGAAAGTACACCTAGAAGGGGTAAATAGGTGTAGTGCTAATTTAATGCCAAATGGTGCGGAATTTAAACACTAATTGCTAACACACTATGTGTAACCAAGAGTGAGCCCAAATTTCTCGTGAATGGCTTTGAAACTATTCCTCTAGATTCCTCTAGATTAAGAGTTGAGGTGCTTTAAAAACTCTCTTGGTTGAACATAAGTGTGGGCACACAAACTATATCAAGCATATAAATGAATGGTAATTAATTACAATGCAAGATATATATATATATATATATATATATATATATATATATATATATATATAGAGAGAGAGAGAGAGAGAGTAAATCAAACTAAACATAGTGATATATTTCAAAGATCAAGCCACTGTTCTTCATCCCCGCCTTCACACAGAAGGATTTCCACTATGTCCACATAGGACCTTCCACAAAGGGACCTCCACCGAGGAATTACAATTACAACCAGGAGTGCACAGCTCTATTCTCTCAAACACAGACCTCTACACAAGAGGTGGGTACTAAGCCAAAGCTAGGAAAAAGTTACAATCTTGGTAGTCCAATAATCATAAACAACTCTTGGTGATCTCAAATGATCACAAACAATTTTTCTCACAAAAAAAGATCCTATAGATAGGTTTAGAATTAATAGCTCAAGTGTGAGAAATCAAAGTATTTTGGAAAAGAAACAACAAAGAAAATACTTGGAAAAAACTTCTAGATAGATATGAAAATGAAGATCGAAACTAAATTCCCAAAGACTTGTTTTCTTTTGATTTTCCAAAAACTTTGAAACAAATAAAGATAAGAGTTTTGGCACAAAAAACTTATTTTGAAAACTTTGTTAAAAATACTTAAGAATGTGAGAAAAATTGCCTTTGGAAATCTTGGTTAAAACTGGCCTCAAAGACCTATTTATATAGGGGTCTGAAAATACAGCCGTTGGGATCCAGAACAGGTCAAAAATGACTTGTTGGTCAATCACCCGGTACAAGCCCCAAAGCAAACTGCCTGTCGATCGACCGTCTGGTCGACCGAGGCAAGAACCAGAGAGCTAAGTCTCTGGATCGGTCGACCGGGGCTAGATCCAGAGAGCAAGCTCTCTGGATCGGTCAACCGTGTGGTCGACCGGCCCAAGGCCAAGGTTGTGTGCACGTATCCGTGCACATCAATCGACAGAGCTCTATTCTAGTCGACCGGTCGGTCGACCGCCAGAAGGCTCAGACTAGTTTTTTAGACTTGAAAAAGTAAGCTTTTAATTTCTTATAAAATCCCTTAAAATCAAATAAAATTCACAAAAATAAGTTCATGTAAATATTTGAAGTACAAATATGTGTGACCAAAAATCAACACATATTACAAACTATTTAAACTATTTTTGAGGCATGAAAATTAAGCTTTAAACCGAAAATCGTATTTTCTGAAAACTCGATCTTGAAATGAAAATATATTTTCTTCAAAACTTATATATATATAAAAACATGATATAGAAACACATTTTGAAGCATAGTGTGATTGGATAGAATCCAATGCACATATAAAAGATATATCTATATTTTTGACATTAAATCTCAAATTAAGTTTTGATAAAAACAAAACCCAAAAATCATGAACTAGAATTATCAAAATAAGTTTTTCTACAATATGAAATAATAATGTATATGGATGAAATCCAATATACATATAAACTAAGTAAACTTGTTTTAATTTTATATATTCATGAAAACTAAAGATATGTTCTTGAAAATCCAAAACAGTTAAACCGAAACCAATAAATTTTAAAATGTACTTGAGCATATCAAAGCTAACTATCCTTACATAAGATCTAAAAAAAAAGTAAAACAAACCTAGATACAAGTCTTCTTGTTGGTCTTCATTTTCAAGACGACTCGATCTAAACATGATCCATAGAGCTTGACTCCATCCGAGTACTAGATGCGATCTTGACGCGCGAGCTCTTGAATCAATATGTGTAAGCTCTAAAGATGGTTTTGAATCCTTTATTCAAACTAAACACTTTATAAGATCTTGATCAATATTTGAAACTTATTAAATACAAGATCATTAGTAAACTTAACTTCTTAAGTTAGTCATTATCAAAACTAAGGTGAAGGGCCTCTGGGCCAAGACGTTATTTATCTTAGTGCATTTTTAGAGATTTTTTCGAATTTATAGGAACTCGGTCGGATTTCATGTCGGCCAGTATCACTGATTGATTCCAAGATTTTTATTTTAAAAAGGGATTGAATCTTGAATCTGATTTCACCATGAACCTTAAGATAATATTTTTTATTTTAAGAATTTTTGGAAACCTCTCTGAGTTACTCTATTATTTTTTAGCTTTTCCGGTTTTTTTCGGTATTTTCTTGTATTCGGAGTTTTATCTGGATATTTTCTTTTTTTCTTTTCCCTTCCTTTTTTTTCTCCTCCACTACTTTTCCTATTTTTTTATTTTCTTTTTCTTTCTCCTTTTTTTCTCCTCCACATAAACTCCCTTCATAATATCTGCTCCCTTTTCTTTTCTTCTTCTTTTTTTTTCTTTTTCTTTCTTCCTTTTTCTTTCTTCTCCCCTGGCCAATGACAGCACAGCCCCCTTCCTCCTCCATTTCCCTTATAAGTTCTTCTTTTCTCTCTTTACTTCTTAAGTTCTCTCCCCAATCTCACTCACCCTTTCTTTCTCTGTTACACTCACCTATTCCCTCTCTCTCCCTCTATCTTCTTTAGTTAAGCAAACCCCAGCGACGATGACCCTCCACCTCTGGCGAGCCCACTCTGGCAATCACCCTCGGTGGCAATCACCTCCCTTTTCCCGACTTCTCTCTCCTCCTTCTCCTCTCAAACCACCTCCTTCAACCACCTCCACCACGGCTCCTAATACCACCCCTTCCTTCTCCTCCTGCATCTCTTTCCCCCTGGTTCTCTCTTTCTGTTTCTCTCTCCCTACGTCTCTCTTCTATTTTCTCTCTCTCCCCTATCATTCTCTCTCTTCTATTCTCTCTCTTCCCTAGTTTTCTCTCTCTCCATATATATATATTTATATTTTATTATATATTGGTGGCATGTACGTGTTCTTGAGATTCTAGATTTTACGGTGTTTTCAGAGATTTAGGCAAGTGTCTTCGCCTCATTTTGGGTTTCCTCGCTTCGACGGGTCTTGTAATTTTTTCCGTATTCGATTGTATTTATATTCATATTTTGTATTGGGTTGTGCCCTTCTATTTGTTTGTTGCCGAGTGCCCAGGTTTGTACAAGTATTATGCTTGTGACGAATGTTTGTACTAGGGTACTTTATTTTTTGTACATATACTATGCCTGAGATGTGTTCTTTTACTATTTTATATCATGCGTGGCCGACCCTTCGTGGTTGTTTAGCCTCCAGGCCCTATACTCAACCTCTGGGCTTCACCACTCAACGATGGTCTAGTTCTTATCACGTATATATGTATACATGTATGGTACTAACAGTGCAAGTACCCTTGTACTGACTCTGGGTGTCTACCCACTCCTGGGATGCCTATCCATTAGGTTATAGGCCTTGCACCCTTATAGTTTTTGTATTAGCTACCGTGAGTGCACTTAGACCCTGGGTACTCTAGCCTTCGGGCTCTCGCCCACTTCCTCGAAAGAGGAGTGTGCTTAGATCATCAGGTCTCTCATGCTCTACCTGGTAGACATGCTTAGCGCTTTATCACTAGATTTGCCTAGACAGAACTCTGCAAGATTTTAGACTCGCTCTTTTAAGCCGAGTCATTCTAATAGCTCCGTCAAGCGCTCAAATGATTAAATATTGTTTGCTGCCTATGCCTATAGCTTGTTTAGCTTCGCTTGGTTGTTCACTTTCTTGATAATCACTTGTTTGACAGTTTATCTATTCTTCTATTAATGGTTGTGAATAGTTTAAAATCTTACTTATACTGTTTTTCTGAACTGCATGGTTTTCCGGTATCCGTACCGATCTCTTATATCGGTATTATTTACCTATATCGCTTGACGTGCTTTCACTTGATGTACTAAATTTTACCATGTTGTCTCTTGTCACCTGACCTGTTAATCACCCGGCAACTGATACCTGACTCCTGACTTGCTACCGGTATTACATCTCTTGTGCTTGTACCCTGAGGAATGGCGAGTGGAGCTAAGTACCACACGGAGTAAAGTGCCACACCACACACGTGATTGAGGCCACCTCTTGGTATCATTGGGGGCACCTCTAGGTATCCACATTGCATCCTTTTTGCACCTATTACCCAGAATGCATATGGTATGGAGTTAAGTGCCACACGGAGCAAAGTGCCACACCACACACGTGATGTGGGCCACCTTATGGTATCCGGGGGGCCACCTCTAGGTATCCACTGTCGTATCCGTGGTTTTCCTGCCCTCCTGGTCCAGCACCAGACACATAACAATAATAATATTAGGGATGTGGGATATTTGGTCTCTCCTTCGCTCGGATGCTAGGACTCACATATCAGATCCAAATGAGTTCTACTGGAGTACACATCCTAGTACATACTACTAGTGGTGTGAGACACTGGTAGGGAGATGATTGAAACATCAGACGGTACTAATGTTTATTATTCGATTTCGTGACCTCTTGTTTACTAATTTGTATCAGCATGCTTGTGACTCAATACTTGACCCCGCATCAGATATAACTTAATTAGCAAACAATAACAAAGTCAGGATTGCGTGTTATTAAATTATTTTCTCATCTGAATAATGGTGTCTGTATATCAAGGTTAGGATTGGGTTCTACTGGAGTGCGGACCCAATGTGAAATGTCGGTGGTATTGGACACTGGAAGGAAATGATTAGAATAACAGATGACACTGATTGTTATTATTATACGATTAAGTTATCCTATCCATCACCTGTATATGATCTCCGTAACACTGTAATTACTCCTGACATTCTTATTCAGTTACATTGAGACAACTCAAGTTGTATGAGCTCAAGTTATGGTGAAATGGGATATATGGTATATATATGAGAGTTTCTTTATTTGGATTATCCCCTCGATGTATCAATCTCATGAATCCAAAGTCTAAGCCTATACAACTGGTTTTGTCCATTCTTGTGTTTAATATATTACTTGATGTCTTATCCTATGCTTTTGTGTACATATGCTCACAACATGCATGCTTTCTTTACTCATATTTATCGCTATACATGTGCAAGCTTGATTCCTGGGTTTCCACTGATTTCCTGGTTTTCCTTCATGTTTCTGGTCAACGCCTATATCTGCTTGCCTGAATCATATCACTTGATCATGTACACGTGTACCTGACTATGCACGCCGCTTGGCATTCACCTTACCACTCGTTGGGGAGTTCTGACTCCCCTAGATTTGCATGTCTAGATTCCAGAGTTTGAAACTTGTGGATTTTTCTGGTTACTGATCAGAGATGCGTAGCGGTAGTGTGGATCATCAGCAAACTGTCTGAGGCCCTATCCTTCCAGGCCCCCTACTCGGGTCTCGAGTTTCCCTTTGTGATTCGTGAGCGCCTTTTGTACAGTTCATAATTGTACAGCTCTTTGTATTCTTGCATTTGCGCCTATCGGTGATGTAATTTTCTTGTAATATTGTGTCACATCCTGTGATAACTTTGTAATTGTACTCATATGTTGGAATGTATAATGCACCACTTGCTTTCGTGGTCTTATTCTTGCCATACTGATGCTTAGTGTATATGTGTGAGGGCATTTTGACCGATGTATATATGTCGCAGTAACGTTTCCATGCCGCGAGGTACAGGGTGGTATCGAGCCTAGGCTCTCACATATTCAGTACAACCAGTCGGCGTATTAATGGGATATTAATTTTCAATTAGAGCGCATGAGTCCTTGGCTATACATTCCAACCACAAGTACAAAGTTATTTCTTCTTTCCTGATATTCCATCCTTTATCTCATGAAACCCTTCCATCTGCTTATTTTCAATTTTCTGTTATCTTTAAACCAACTCAAACATGGAAAGACGAGAAAATTGTGATGGTTCTGGCCCTTCTCAAGGTGACCCTGGTGGGAAGAACGATGATCAGATGAAATTCTGGCAGAATATGATGGAAAATCTGCAGAAGCAGACGGAGATCTTACACCAAGGCTTATTGACGGTACGGGGTGAACCGAGACCAGGAAATGTGACCGATTTCAGGAGACTGCAACCAGCTGTGTTTTCTAAAACTGAAAGTCCATTGAATGCTGAGCAGTGGCTAATCGACACGACAGATCTCCTGAAGGCAGCTCGAGTCCAGACAAGAACCAAATGGAAGTGACTAAGATACAACTAAAAGATGTAGTAAGAACCTGGTGGTTAGCAGAAGAAGCGAGACTGGAGAAGCCCTTTGCTTTGGACCAATTCTCGAAAAGTTTCTACGAGAGGTTCTTTCCGAAGATGGTAGAGAAAGAGATGGAAGAATAATTTATCAAATTGCAGCAAAAGGACCAATCTGTGGATGAGTATACTACAGAGTTTCGGTGACTTAGTCAATTCGCACCATACATGGTAGCCAATGAAGAAAATCGAGCAAGTAGATTCCAGCAAGTCCTGAAAATAAATATTCAGCTGTTTCTTAAACCCTAGCAGTTCAAGACATATTCTCAGGTTCTTACCATTGCTTGTGAGGTAGAACGGGGATTGCAAAAGAAGCGTCGGGATAAGATACAAAAATTGTCGGTAAAAAGGTCCTTTCGGTTGATGGATGGAGAGGATCTAGTGAGACCCACGGTACCCCATTGGCCATATGTCCTCTTCAACCTTCCCCTCAGTAGACATTATGTGAGTTCTGCCAAAAACATGAAACACCCCACAGCATAACTATCAGAAAGCCTGTAGATTATGTTTTGTGTGCGGATCCAGAGATCATTTGAAGGATGATTGTCTATTCAAGAAGGCAAAGAATGTTACACCGGTCCGATCAACATATTAAGTACCACCATCGAGAAAGAATTCTGGAGCTTCTGGAAGGGGAGCCCCACATCATCCCTAGTAGCAAACATATAACCAAGTACAGAGAAGGCCAAGAGCTAGAGCAGGTGGCAAAAAGAGGCAAGCACATGATTCAACCAAATAGAAAGCTAGAGTATCGGATGAGGTGAGAGCAAGAAGCGGTTCCCGATGTTTGGGACAAGAACCTTGAGGGTGCCACTCGTGACCATTATCCCCATTTTGTCATGCTTTGAGTTGGTAGATTTTTATATCATATCCACTTTATCACACTATTATCCTCAATCTTAGTTTTTCGTAATTATCTCTTTTTCATGTGATATATTTCAAATTTCAAGCCACTGCTCTACATCCCCGCTTTCACACAGAATGATTTCCACTATGTCCACACAGGACCTTCCACAAAGGGACCTCCACCAAGGAATTACAATTACAACCAGGAGTGCACAACTCTATTCTCTCAAACACAAACCTCTACACAAGAGGTGGGTACTAAGCCAAAGCAAGGAAAAGTTACAATCTTGGTGGTCCAATGATCATAAACAACTCTTGGTGATCTCAAATGATCACAAACAATTTTTCTCACAAAAATAAGATCCTATAGAAAGGTTTAGAATTAATAGCTCAAGTGTGAGAAATCAAACTATTTTGGAAAAGAAACAATAAAGAAAACACTTGGAAAAAACTTCTAGATAGATATGAAAATGAAGATCGAAACTAAATCCCCAAAGACTTGTTTTCTTTTGATTTTCTAAAAACTTTAAAACAATTAAAGATAAGAGTTTTGGACAAAAAACTTATTTTGAAAACTTTGCTAAAAATACTTGAGAATTTGAGAAAAATTGCCCTTGGAAATCTTGGTGAAAACTGGCCTCAAAGACCTATTTATATCGGGGTCTGAGAATATAGCCGTTGGGGTCTAGAACAGGTCAAAAATGACTTGTTGACCAATCACCCGGAACAGGCCCCAAAGCAAACTGTCTGTCGGTCGACCATGTGGTCGACCGAGGCAAGAACCAGAGAGCTAACTCTCTAGACCGGTCGACCTGGGCTAGATCTAAAGAGCAAGCTCTCTGGATCGGTCAACCGTGTGGTCGACCGGCCCAAGGCCAAGGCTATGTGAACGTATCCGTGCACATCGATCGACAGAGCTCTATTCCAGTCGACCGGTCGGTCGACCGCCAGAAGGCTCAGACTGGGTTTTTAGGCTTGAAAAAGTTGGCTTTTAATTTCCTATGAAATCCCATATAATCACATAAAATTCACAAAAATAAGTTCATGTAAATATTTGAAGTACAAATATGTGTGACCAAAAATCAACACATATTACAAACTATTTGAACTATTTTTGAGGCATGAAAATTAAGCTTTAAACCGAAAATCGTATTTTCTGAAAACACGATTTTGAAATAAAAATATGTTTTCTTCAAAACTTATATAAATATAAAAACATGATATAGAAACACATTTTGAAGCATAGTGTGATTGGATAGAATCCAATGCACATAGAAAAGATAAATCTATATTTTTGACATTAAATCACAAATTAAGTTTTGATAAAAACAAAACTCAAAAATCATGAACTAGAATTATCAAAATAAGTTTTTATACAATATGAAACAATAATGTATATGGATGAAATCCAATATACATATAAACCAAGTAAACTTGTTTTGATTCTATATATTCATGAAAACTAAAGATATGTTCTTGAAAATCCAAAACGGTTAAACCGAAACCAATAAATTTTGAACTTGTCTGTGTACTTGAGCATATCAAAACTAACTATCCTTACACAAGATCTAAACAAAAAGTAAAACAAACCTAGATACAAGTCTTCTTGTTGGTCTTCATCTTCAAGACGACTCGATCTAAACACGATCCATAGAGCTTGATGCGATCTTAACGCGCGAGCTCTTGAATTAATATGTGTTAGCTCTAAAGCTGATTTTGAATCCTTTGTTGAAACTAAACACCTACTAAAATCTTGATCAATATCTGAAACTTATTAAATACAAGATCATTAGTAAACTTAACTTCTTAAGTTAGTCATCATCAAAACTAAGGTGAAGGGCCTCTGGGCCAACACGTTATTACCTTAGTGCATTTTTAGAGATTTTCTGAATTTATCGAAACTCGGTCGGATTTCGTGTCCGCCAGTATCACTGATTGATTACAAGATTTTTATTTTAAAAAGGGATTGAATCTTGAATCCTATTTCACCATGTACCTTAAGATAATATTTTTTATTTTAAGAATTTTTGGAGACCTCTCCGAGTTACTCTATTTTTTTGGCTTTTCTGGCGTTTTCAGTATTTTCTTGTATTCGGAGTTTTATCTGGATATATTTTTTCCTTTTCCCTTCCTTTTTTCTCCTCCGCTACTTTTTCCTCTTTTTTTATTTTCTTTTTCTTTCTCCTTTTTTTCTCCTCTACATAAACTCACTTCATAATATCTGCTCCCTTTTCTTTTCTTCTTTTTTTTCTTTCTCTTTCTTCCTTTTTCTTCTTCTTCTCCCCTGGCCAACGACAGCACAGCCCCCTTCCTCCTCCATTTCCCTTATAAGTTCTTCTTCTCTCTCTTTACTTTTAAAGTTCTCTCTCCAATATCACTCACCCTTTCTTTCTCTGTTACACTCACCAATTCCCTCTCTCTCCCTCCATCTTCTCTTGCTAAGCAAACCCCGACGACGGCGACCCCTCCACCTCTGGCGAGCCCCCTCTGGCGACCATCCTCGGTGGCAATCACCTCCCTCTTCCCGACTTCTTTCTTCTCCTTCTCCTCTCAAACCACCTCCTTCAACCACCTCCGCCACGGCTCCCAATACCTCCCCTTCATTCTCCTCTTGGGTTCCCGTCGTCTCTGCCACCTCCCCCTGGCTACGGCGTGCCGCTTAGGGCGCCACCTAGGGGCCCCTCCTCCTTCCACCCTCTCTCTCTCTCAATCTTTCTATCTCTTTCCTCTTCTCTATATCTCTCTCTATCCCTGCGTTTTCTCTTTCTCCTTCATGTGTTTCCCTTTCTCTCTCTGTGTTTCTCTCTCCCTGCGTCTCTCTCCCCTAGTTCTCTCTTTCTGTTTCTCTCTCCCTACGTCTCTCTCTCTTCTATTTTCTCTCTATCCCCTATCTTTCTCTCTCTCTCTCGTATTCTCTCTCTTATGTTCTCTCTCTCCCCCTAGTTTTCTCTCTCTCCATATATATATATATTTTATTATATATTGGTGGCAAGCACGTGTTCTTGAGATTCCAGATTTCACGGTGTTTTCAGAGATTTAGGCGAGTGTCTTCGCCACGTTTTGGGTTTCCTCGCTTCGACGGGTCTTGTAATTTATTCCGTATTCGATTGTATTTATATTCATATTTTGTATTGGGTTGTGCCCTTCTATTTGTATGTTGCCAAGTGCTAAGGGTTGTACAAGTATTATGCCTGTGGCGAATGTTTGTACTAGGGTAATTTATTTTTTGTACATATACCATGCCTGAGATGTGTTCTTTTACTGTTTTATACTATGCGTGGTCGACCCTTCGTGTTTGTTTAGCCTACAGGCTCTACACTCAACCTCTGGGCTTCACCACTCAATGGTGGTCTAGTTCTTATCACGTATATATGTATACATGTGTGGTACTAACAGTACAAGTACCCTTATACTGACTCTGGGTTTCTACCCACTCCCGGGATGCCTATCCATTAGGTTATAGGCCTTGCACCCTTATAGGTTTTGTGGTAGCTACTGAGAGTGCGCTTAGACCCCGGGTACTCTAGCCTTCGGGCTCTCACCCACTTCCTCGAAAGAGGAGTGTGCTTAGATCATCAGGTCTCTCATGCTCTACCTGGTAGACATGCTTAGCGCTCAGTGCTTTATCACTAGATTTTCCTAAACAGAACTCTGTCAGATTTTAAACTCGCTCTTTTAAGCTGAGTCATTCCAATATCTCTGTCAAGCGCTCTAATGATTAAACATTGTTTGCAGCTAATGCCTCCAGCTTGTTTAGCTTCGCTTGGTTGTTCACTTGCTTGCTAATCGCTTGTTTGACAGTTTATCTATTCTTTTATTAATGGTTGTGAATAGTTTAAAATCTTACTTATACTATTTTTCTGAACTGAATGGTTTTCCGGTATCCGTACCGATCTCTTATATCGGTATTATTTACCTATATCGCTTGACGTGCTTTTACTTGATGTACTAACATTTACCATGTTGTCTCTTGTCACCGACCAGTTAATCACTCGGCAACTGATACCTGACTCCTGACTTGCTACCGGTATCACATCTCTTGTGCTTGCACCCTGAGGAATGGCGAGTGGCGCTAAGTGCCACACCACACACATGGTTGAGGCCACCTCTTAGTATCCGTGGGGCTGCCTCTAGGTATCCAGATTGCATCCTCTTTGCACCTGTTAACCAGAATGCATATGGTATGGTGCCACACAGAGCAAAGTGCTACACCACACACGTGATGTGGGCCACCTCTTGGTATCCGGGGGCCACCTCTAAGTATCCACTACCGTATCCGTGGTTTTCTTGCCCTCCTGGTCTAGCACCAGACACGTAACAATAATAATATTAGGAATGTGGGATATTTGGTCTCTCCTTCGCTCAGATGCTAGGACTCATATATCAGATCTAAATGAGTTCTACTGGAGTACACATCCTAGTACATGCTACTAGTGGTGTGAGACACTGGTAGGGAGATGATTGAAACATCAGACGGTACTAATGTTTATTATTCAATTTCCTGACTTCTTGTTTACTAATTGTATAAGCATGCTTGTGACTCAATACTTGACCCTGCATCAGATATAACTTAATTACCAAACAATAATAAAGTCAGGAGTCGGTGTTATTAAATCACTTTCTCATCCGAATAATGGTGTCTGTATATCATGGTTAGGATTGGGTTCTACTGGAGTGCGGACCCGGTGTGAAATGCCAGTGGTATTGGACACTAGAAGGAAATGATTAGAATAACATATGACACTAATTGTTATTATTGTACGATTAAGTTATCCTATCCGTCACCTATATATGATCTCCGTGACACCGTAATTGTTCCTGACATTCTTATTCAGTTATATTGAAATAACTCAAGTTGTATGAGCTCAAGTTATGGTGACATGGGGTATATGGTATATATATGAGGTTTCTTTGTTTAGATTATCCCCTCGATGTATCGATCTCATGAATCCAAAGTCTAAGCCTATACAATTGGTTTTGTCCACTCTTGTATTTAATATATTACTTGATGTCTTATCCTATGCTTTTGTGTACATATGCTCACAACACGCTTGCTTTCTTTACTCGGATTTATCGCTATACATGTGCTAGCTTGATTCCTGATTTTCCACTGATTTCTTGGTTTTCCTTTATGTTTCTGGTTAACGCCTATACCTGCTTGCCTGAATCATATCACTTGATCCTGTACACGTGTACATGACTATGCACGCCGCTTGGCATTCACCTTACCACTCGTTGGGGAGTTCTGACTCCCCTAGATCTGCATGTCAGATTCCAGAGTTTGAAACTTGTGGATTTTTCTAGTTACTGATCAGAGATGCGCAGCGGTAGTGTAGATCATCGACAAATCGTCTAAGGCCCTATCCTTCCAGGCCCCCTGCTCGGGTCTCGAGTTTCCTTTTTTGATTCGTGAGCGCCTTTGTACAGTTCATAATTGTACAGCTCTTTGTATTCTTGTATTTACGCCTATCGGTGATGTAATTTTCTTATAATATTGTGTCACTTCCTGTGATAACTTTATAATTGTACTCATATGTTGGAATGTATAATGCACCACTTGCTTTCGTGCTCTTATTCTTGCCTGTTCTGATGCTTAGCGTATATGTGTAAGAGCATTTTGACCGATGTATATATGTCACAGTAACGTTTCCATGCCCGCGAGGTATAGGGTGGTATCAGAGCCTAGGCTCTCACATATTCAGTACAACCAGTCGGCATATTAATGGGATATTAATTTTCAATTGGAGAACATGAGTCCTAGGCTATACATTCCAACCACAAGTACAAAGTTATTTCTTCTTTCCTGATATTCCATCCTTTGTCTCATGAAACCCTTCCATCTGCTTATTTTCAATTTTCCGTTATCTTTAAACCAACTCAATCATGGAAATACGGGAAAATTGTGATGGTTCTGGCCCTTCTCAAGGTGACCCTGGTGGGAAGAATGATGATCAGATGAGATTCCGACAGAATATGATGAATAATCTGCAGAAGCAGATGGAGATCTTACACCAAGATTTATTGACGGTACGGGGTGAACCGAGACCAGGAAATGTGACCGATTTTAGGAGACTGCAACCAGCTGTGTTTTCTAGAACTGAAAGTCCATTGAATACCGAGCAGTGGCTTATTGACACGATGGATCTCCTGAAGGCAGCTCGAGTCCAGACAAGAATCAAGTGGAAGTGACTAAGATACAACTAAAAGATGTAGTATGAACTGGTGGTTAGCAGAAGAAGCGAGACTGGAGAAGCCCATTGCTTTGGACCAATTCTCGAAAAGTTTCTACGAGTGGTTCTTTCTGAAGATGATACAGAAAGAGATGGAAGAATAATTTATCAAATTGCAGCAAAAGGACCAATCTGTGGATGAGTATGCTGCTGAGTTTCTATGACTTAGTCAATTCGCACCATACATGGTAGCCGATGAGGAAAATCGAGCAAGTAGATTCCAACAAGTCCTGAAAATAAAAATTCAGATGTTTCTTAAACGCCAGCAGTTCAAGACGTATTCTCAGGTTCTTACCATTGCTTGTGAGGTAGAACAGGGATTGAAAATGAAGCGTCAGGATAAGATACAGAAAATGTGGGTAAAAAGGTCCTTTCGGTTGATGGATGGAGAGGATCTAGTGAGACCTATTGGTACCCCATTGGCCATATGTCCTCTTCAACCTTCCCCTCAGCAGACATTATGTGAGTTCTACCAGAAACATGAACACCCCACAGCATAATTATCAGAAGGCCTATAGATTATGTTTTGTGTGCGGATCCAGAGATCATTTGAAGGATGACTGTCTGTTCAAGAAGGCAAAGAATGTTGCACCAGTCTGATCAGCATATTCAGGACCACCATTGAGAAAGAATTCAGGACCTACTGGCAGGGGAGCCCCACCTCATCCCTAGTAGCAAACATATAACCAAGTATAGAGAAGGCCAAGAGCTACAGTAGGTGGCAAAAAGAGGCAAGCACATGATTCAACCAAAGAGAAAGCTAGAGTATCGGATGAGGTGAGAGCAGGAAGCGGTTCCCAATGTTTGGGACAAGAACCCTGAGGGTATCACTCGTGACCATTATCCCCATTTTGTCACGCTTTGAGCTGGTAGATTTTTATATCATACCCACTTTATCACACTATTATCCTCAATCTTAGTTTTTCATAATTACCTCTTTTTCATGTTGTTCCTATCTTTTCAGTGTTCATCTCCATTCCATCTTTTCACTTTTTAGTTCTCATCTTCTTTATACCAATTTAAGATATGAATGGCAGGAGACATAGCGATAGATAGACTGTATCACTGCATAAGGAACGTCGGCATGAAATGAGTTCCAGAATCAGGACTTCTGTAAGACAGGGCTATGGTATTCTCTGTTTATGTTATTCCAACAACGGTCACGATTCTTGGAGCTGGGGTATTTATGGAATTGATCTGTCATAAAGTAGACATCTAGAAAACAGTGTTCATGGCTCATCTCAGTTCTTATAAATTCTTGACCATGTCCTTCGGAGCCACAACGCCTAGCAGTCTTAATGAATCTGATGAGCCACATACCCTGCTAGCCTCGCTAAGCGAGGGTCGTGTTCTAGCCATGCAAGCTCAATCAGGCGTGGGCTTTGCTGCACCCTAATACTTAGCATTTAGTGTTGTGTTACGTACTCACTTTGCCGCATGAGCTCCACCTAGTGCGAGCCTTGCAGAGCGTTAGCTCCATCGCGCCCTAGCGCTTAGAGCCTGACATTGTGTTATGCAATGGCCCCACCTGAGTTTAGCATCTCTCGTGGCTAGTTCCGACAGTGTTTAGCACTCTAGCCTCGTTCCCCGGATTTCTCCTGCCTTACTTGTTTTCATGAATTTAATGAACCTGGTTTTCTTGCTGTGTTTGATCAAGGTTGTCATAATCTTTCTTGACGATCTATTCAGCCAACATTGCATGACTTGGGTATTTACTAGATTTGTAATTTACAGTCGAGTTAACATTCAGAGGACAGTTATTATGAGTTCTTAGTTATGCTTTTCAGAGTAATTGACGCCCAATACTCAGAACTCATTATTATCGGTTGTTCTTTATTTATGTATTTGTGATCAGTTTATCAGATTTTCTTTATCTACGATATTATGATCTATTTCCAGAGAGGCAGATAATTATATAAGAGAGATAGTTCAGCTACATGTTATTCCAGTTATTAATTGTGTCGGGCAGAGACACTGTATTTAGATCGCAATTTTGTAAAAGTATTCTGGGAAGTTTAGAGTCTCTTCTTATATTTAACTTATCTTATCACTCTTAGAAAGACCGTGCAGTCTATTCAGACCATTCAGAATCTTAATCATCTTCTTCTAGAAGAAATCTCTTATTAACACTAATCTGATATGTATTGATATGGCATCGTCTGAAGATTTATACGGCAGAAAATGCAGGAGATGTCTATGTCCCGAGTTATTGGTCAATCAGGTATAAGCATTACCCTTAGTTAATCATATCTTAATTGATATAATCCTCGTCCCTGTCCTTCCTGTGTTCATTTTTCCCCTTATCGAAATTTTGAGGACGAAATTTTTGGAAGGTGAGTAGAATGTAACACCCCGTTTTCAGAATACGTACTTAATTACATATTTAGATTCTCGATTATATTTTTCAATTTACTTTCTGTATTTGTTTTTATTTTATGTACATTTATGTGATCATTTTGCATTAGATCCGGATTCGTGGACTCGGAGCCAGCCCTTGTCTGAACTGGGGACCCGATATTAGTGTATTGCTCGATTTGGTATTTTCAATAGTCAGATTTGGCTGATTTCTGTTTCAAATATTATCTTCTAATATTTTAGATTTTTATGATTATTTTGAAAATTTTCAGAATTATTCTGCAAAATCTTCAAAATCGACATCGACCGGTGCCGTCGATCAATTCTTGGATTTTTAATTTACAAATGAAGTTGAATTTCTAAAATTCACGTTCACATTATTTCTTAATATCATATTTTTTTACTTTATATCATTTTTAGAGATTTTTCTTAATTTATCGAAACTCGGCCGGATTTCGTGTCGGCCAATTTCACCATGTACCTTAAGATAATATTTTCTATTTTTGAGAATTTTCGGAGACCTTTCTAAGTTACTCTATTTTTTTGGCTTTTCTGATGTTTTTAGTATTTTCTCAGATTCAGAGTTTTATCTAAATATTTTCTTTTCTTTTTTCTTTCCCTTCCTTCTATTTTTCTCCTCCACAAGCTTTTCCTCTTTTCTTTTTCTTTTCTTTTTCTTTCTCCCTTTTTTCCTCCTCCATATAAACCTTCTTCAAAATGATCTCTCTCTTTTCATTTCTTCTTCTTTTTCCTTTATCTTTTTCTTTCTTCCTTTTTCTTTCTTCTCCTCTGGCCAACAATAGCACAGCCCCATTCCTCCATTTCCCTCCCAAGTTCTTTATCTCTCTCTCTCTCTCTCCTCTCTCTCTCTTTACTTCTCAAATTCTCTCCCCAATCTAACTTTTCCTTTCTTTCTCTCTCTCTCTCTCTCTCCTACACTCATAAATTACCTCTCTCTCCCTCCATCTTCTCCACCCAAGTATCCCGGTGACGGCGACCCCTCCACTTCTGGCGATCCCACTCCGGCGACCATCCCCGATGGTAACCACATCCCTCTTCCCCATTTCTCTCTCCTCCTCCTTCTCCACTCAAACCATCTTATTCAACCACCTCCACCATAACTCCCAACACCACCCCTTCCTCCTCCACCGGGGTTCCCGTCGGTCGTTCTCTACCGCCGCCCATGGCAGCAGCGCTCGCCCAGGGCGCCACCTGGGGGAGCACCTCCTCCTTACACCCTTCTTCTCTCTTAATATTTTTTCTCTTTCTCCTTCTCTATATATATCTCTCTCTCCCTATGTTTTCCTTCTCTCCTTCCCTGAGTTTCCCTCTCTTAATTTTTCTCTCTTCCTACGTCTCTCACTTTATCTCTCCTAGTTTGTTCTCTCTCTCTCTTCCTGCGTCTCTCTCTTCCCTGTTCTCTCTCTTATCTCTCTCACCCCCGTACTCTCTTCTCTCTCTCTCTCTCCTATTCTGTCTCTCTTTCTCCTAGTTTTCTCTCTCCCTCTCTCCTCTCTCTCTATATATATACATTTTATTATATATTGGTAGTGTGCATGTGTTCTTGGGATTCCAGATTTCACAGCGTTTTTAGAGATTTAGGCGAGTGTCCTCGCCTCGTTTTGGGTTTCTCCTCTTTGGCGGGTCAACTGGTAATTTATTTCATATTCGATCTTATTTGTATTCATATTTTGTATTGGACTGTGCCCTTGTATTTGTATGTGGCCGAGTGCCCAAGGTTGTGCATGTATTATGCCTGTGACGAATATTTGTACTAGGGTAGTTTATTTTCTGTACATATACGATACCTGAGATGTGTTTTTTTTTACTTCTTTATACCATGCGTAGCTGATCCTTCGTGGTCGTTAGCCTCTGGGCTCTACACTCAGCCTCCAGGTTTTACCACTCAGTGGTAGCCTAGTTCTTATCACGTATATATGTATGCATGTGTGGTACTAACAGTGCAGGTGCCCTTATACTGACTCTGGGTTTCTGCCCACTCCTAGAATGGCTACCCAATAGATTATAGGCCTTGCACCCTTTTGGGTTTTGTGGTAGCTACTGAGAGTGCGCTTAGACCCAGGGTACTCTAGCCTTCAGGCTCTCGCCCACTTCCTCAAAAGAGGAGTGCGCTTAGACTGTCAGGTCTCTCATGCTCCGCTTGGTAGGCAAGCTTAGACCACAGCGCTTTATCATTAGATTCGCCTAGGTGGAACTCTGTCGGGTTTTAGACTCGCCCTTTTAAGCTGAATCATTTCTCAGTAGCTCCGTCAACCACTCTAGTAATTAAACACTATTTGCTGCCCGTGCCTCCAGCTTATTTAGCTCTTCTTAGATGTTCACTTGCTTGCTAATCGCTTGTCTGATAGTTTATCTATTCTTTTATTAATGGTTGTGAAGGGTTTGTAATCTTACTTATACTGTTTTCCTGAGACTGCATGATTTTTCAGTAATCGTATCAATCTCTTATATCAGTAATGTTTTCATATATCGCTTGACATGCTTTCACTTGATGTACTAACGTTTACCATACTGTCTCTTGTTACCTGACCTGTTAATTCCTGGTAACTGATACCTAACTCCTGACTTATTATCGGTATCACATCTCTTGTGCCTGCACCCTGAGGGATGGCGAGTGGAGCTAAGTGCTATACGGAGCTAAGTGCCACACCACACACGTAATGGGGGACACCTCTTGGTATCCGTGGGGGCCATTGCATCCTCTTTGCTTCTGTTACTCGGAATACACATGGTATGGAGCTAAGTGCCACACTGAGCAAAGTACCACACCAAACACGTGCTATGGGCTACCTCTTGGTATTCGTGGGGGCCACTCCTAGGTATCCACTACCGTATTCGTGACACGTAACAATAGTAATATTAGGAACTTGGGATATTTGGTCTCTCCTTCGTTCGGATACGGGTACTCACATATCAGATCCAAATGAGTTAGTGGTGTGAGACATTGGTAGGGAGATGATTGAAATATCAGACCGTTTGATATTTATTTTTAAACTTCCTGACCTCTTGTTTACTAATTTGTATCGGTATGCTTTTGACTTAATACTTAATCCTGCATCAGATATAACTTAATTACCAAACAAAAAAAAGTCAGGAGTGGGAGTTATTAAATCACTTCCTCATCCGAATAATGGTGTCTATATATTAGAGTTCGGATTGGGCTCTACCGGAGTGCAAACCCGGTGTGAACTGCCAGTATGGGACACTGGAAGAAAATGATTCGAATAACAAGTGACACTGATTGTTATTATTATAATATTAGGTTATACTATCCATCACTTGTATGTGATCTCTGTGATATTATAATTACTCCTGACATTCTTATTCTGTTACATTGAGGCAACTCAAGTTGTATGAGCTCAGGTTTTGGTGATATGGGGTATATGGTATATTATGAGGGTTTCCTTGTTCGGATTATCCCCTCGACGTATCAATCTCATGAACCAAAGTCTAAGCCTATACAACTAGTTTTGTCCACTCTTGTATTTAATATATTACTTGATGTCTTATCTTTTGCTTTTGTGTACCTATGCTCACAACTCGGTTTCGATGCATGCTTTCTTTACTCGGATTTATCGTTATGCATGTGCTCGCTTGATTCCTGGTTTTTCACTGATTTTCTGATTTTCGTTCATGTTTCTGATCAACGCCTATACTTGCTTGCCTAAATCACATCACTTGATTCTATACACGTGTGCCTGACTATGCACGCCGCTTGGCATTTACCTCACCACTCGTTGGGGAGTTCTGACTCCCCTGGATCTGCATTCAGATCCCGGAGCTTGGAACTTGTGAATTCTCCCGGTTGCTAATCAGAGATGCGTAGCGGTAGCACGAATCATTGGCAAACCGTCTGAGGCCCTATCCTTCTAGGCCTCCTGCTCGGTTCTTGAGTTTCTTTTTGTAACTCGTGAGCACCTTTTGTACAGTTCATAATTGTATAGCTCTTTGTATTCATTCATTTGCGCCTATCAGTGATATGTAATATTCTTGTAATATTATGTCACATCCTGTGATAACTTTGTAATTGTACTCATATGTTGGAATATATAATGCACCACGTGCTTGCATACTCTCATTCTTGCTTCTACTGATGTTTAGCATATATATGTGAGGGTATTTTCGACCTACGTATATACGTCATAGTCACGTCTCCGCACCCGCGGGATCGGGGCGTTACATAATGGATGTACATGATTAATCTATTATTTGACGTGTGATTCTCTTGGAAGCGGGGAGAATCCATCCAATTGTTTTAGCCCAGCTCGCGAGTATTGAAGTATGGAAATTCAGTCTTGATTAATCTCTGAATTAATGTTTTGTATGCATAATTTTTGTTGTGGGATTTCCTTTCAACCACCTATGTCAAATCATAATTAAATAAAACTCACTCACAAAATTTAATTCGCTTCAGCCAACCTCTTTTTTAAAGAAGGGCGCGCGGTTAAAAAGACTTAAATGTCCCTCCATAGGATTAAGCTAAAGACTACGACCATGATCACATTCCTTACAAAAATGCTCTATTTCTGAGTCTTTATTAGGATTGTGATTATAATCACGGTCCCCACAAAAAATTCCATTGTTCCGAGTCTTTATGATCACAATTCTCTTTATTAGACTGCAATCATGATCATAGTCCTTAAAAAAATATCATGTTCATAAGTTTTTATAGAATTGCAACCATGATCGCAGTTCTCTTTATTAGGATTGTGACCCTAATCATAGTCCTCATAAAAATGTCTTGTTTTTTAGTTTTTGGTTCCAGTCCTTACAAAAACACAAATTTTCACCTTATATTGGGACTAGGATAATGATTATAGTCCTCATAAAATGTCATAATTTTCAATTAATAAAAAGATCACAGTTCTCATAAAGGATGACGATCATGAGTCGCAGTTCTCAGATCAACATTGTCATCATCATCGGACCTCCCTCCCATTCACCAACATTAAATGATCCCCAATGTTTTGCAGATCTAAATATCACATCGATCACAAACACAAACAAAACTAATTGCGAGCACAAACAAACGGGATCTTCAAAAGATTTATTCAAATAAAATTTGTTCTGGGGGCTCCGCCTCCTGCAACCCCCCGGGGGGGCTTACCGCCCCTTTCCAACCCTCATGTTGATCTTACAGTGAAGGTCAATCCATGAATTACTCTGTGAGGGTCAGAGTTGAGGGGAGAGCAACGTAGGGGAAGATGTGGAATGGTAAAAAGAGAAATGAAAATATATAAAGAAGTGCTAGTTAGGAAGAATCAGTTTATGCTGACGTGGATGAGACTGTAACGAATTAAAATATGGGGTGAGTTTTTTTCCTAATTATAAGAAAAGTAGGTGACTGTAGGGAATTTTTTCATTTTCTTTCTATGTTGCTTTTTTTTTGATTTTTTATGCCACCCTGTAATCTTCCTATCTGTATCTCCCCGTGATCTTTTAAATTTTTGAAAAATAAATCTAGAAGCTACCCTTCTAAAACATAAATCAATTATTGAAATTACCTTTTATCATGTCCAACCATCCCTTATCTTTCTTAAATGCTAAAGAGTTTAGTTTAGTCTCCTATCTCTTAATTGTTACTGAGATTAATTTTTTAAGAAACTTTTCCCTTATAAAATCTTAAATAATCATCTAAAAGTACTAACTATTCACCTAGCCTCTTGTATTTATTTTATTTTCATTCTCATAAAATAACATAAACGATTTCCTCTCTGAGCTTCAAAATCTCTTGTCATCGTTCCTCGATGAATTCTAAATTAAGCATAAGTGATTAATCTTTAAATGAACATATAAACTTCACTACAATAGAAATCCATATTTGATATGTCTTTTAAGTGAATATATTGTTTTAAGTAAATAAATTTTTTAATTTTTTAGAAGTACAATTTTGTATCTTTTTGTTACCTCAACTTCTCTCTGATTAAAGTATTTTATCTTCTTTTTATGATTTCAGCAACACATAAACTATATTGTGTTTTAATTTTTACTTTTTTATACTAAATTTTTTGCTGAACTAATAAAATATCTTAAATATGTGGGAACTAAGAAATATATCTTATCATCAAATTTCAAAAGATTAAACTACATCCATTTTATCATTTTTTGAACAAATTGTTAATCTATAATTTAAATTTTTAAACTGTATACTATTTATTTTGAAAAAAGTTGACAACTTCAAATTAATCCTAGCAAGGCATATCATGAAAAACTTGTTCTTATTTTTTTTCTAAAATTTAAAAAGTTGAAGAACAGGAAAAAAAAAATCTGATATGGTTGTTACCCTTGAGAAGTGGGTAAGGCAAATAGCATAATAAAACTTGTTCCTATTTTTCAAAAAATTAAAAGTAAAAGAAAAGAAAATTCTGATATAGAGAAGTGGGTTTTGAATGATTCAATTTGGAGTACAAACCCGATGCTAGACCTAATTGCCATAGCTGAGGAATTTATTCTTAGTTGAGTTTGAGAATCTGCACCAAAAAAAACACACTCAAAATGTTTAATTGTTTGGCAAATCATGAATTTAGAAAATAGATAATAAGTTAAAATGAGAAATACTAAAATTAAAAAGTTTTCATTAGAATCCCCCGACGTCAACTTGAATGCCCAATTCTTAGAGACATATACCCAATTCTTAGAGACATATATTGTATTGTTATTGAAATGGACACGACACGCAAACACATGACAAATTCTTTAAAAAACACACGACATGTGTGTTGGACACGCGTGTCGGACGCGTTTCGAACATGATACACGTGTCGAACATATTTCAAACACGACATGACTTCATGATAAAAGTGTTTGTGCTACATAGGAGAGTAACAATACTACTGCTGATATCAGTGAAGAGTATTTTGAGAGTAGTCTGTCAAGCTTTCTTTAATTCCTTCATATATACCAAATCCTCTCAAAGGCCTTCGTCTGGGAGAAATGGAAAATTTTATTGATTCATTAAATTTCAAATTGGCACTTTCTAATATACATGCTTGCAACCCTCAAGACTCATGTAAATACAATGTGAGTCATTAGGTGAACTAGTTTATACCAAATCCTATACTTATTCCAAACTGATACAAACTAAAAACATAAATTCAAGCAACAAAGTAACAAAACTAGCAGGAAAAAAAAAGAAAAGAAAGAAAGAACGAACGAACAAGTATCCAATTTTACAAACTTTCAAAAATATTTCTTGGACCACTCAGTAGTTAAAATGACTCATCCTTTGCAAAGAACTTTGCCGAGCCAAAATCTGCTATCTTGGGTTTAAACCTCTTTAACATAAATCCAAGTGATTCAAACCAAACCCTTTTTTCTTTTGGCGAGGGGCATTTTCAAAGCCCACCAAGTCTGAGATGGTCTCTGGATCTGAGTTTGCTTGGTGTTACGGAAGAAACTAGAAAAAGCAGTACGACGAGATAGAAAGGGGGTCTGGGGTTGTTGTCACTGCTGTAGCTAGGATCTCTTTATTTTTCTTTTTCATTTTTTACATGAGGAAAGGAGAAATTGCGAAAGAGAAGAGTTTGATGCTGCCGCTGATGAGATCGGTTGTGCTAGCGTGAGAAGAGGTTAGTTTTGATCAAATATTCTTCTTAACAAGTAATTCCCAACTCTACGAATCCAGTATAGTTAGCCTAATATATGCTTTCGTGTCTAAATCTATGAATTTTTATTTTATTGGTTGTAATATTCATCTTGTTACACCTCATACTTTGACCTAAATTTAAAATGAAAGTGGATAGGTGATAATAAAAAAAATAAGAAATAAGAATAGTAGAGGCAATATATTTTGAAAATTGAACTCAGTATGACTTGATTGAATACTTCACAAGAAAAGTTCCATTTTAATCCTCCATGATATACATCAATTATAGGACTCTTGTTTTCTAATCCACAAGACAAGGAGTACTCGAAAGATGAAATCAAGTGATAAGGGAATAATCTTTATATTTATAAAATAAGAATAAATAACAAACCATAAGATATGAGGTCTAATGATTACTAGATTTCTGAATATAAACATGTATCAACATGTGTAACACAGAACTTAAAATTATAAAAAAATTGCTTGAAATTTCACATGGTATTACTATGTTAGTTCCTGGGCAATTGCGCATTGATCTTTCGATTCTGGCAAATCAAAAGTAAAAGATGAGTCTAAGTTAACAAAGGGTGAAATTTTTAGTTGTTAGAAGGTCCAAGAGTAGTTCAAGACACGTATTTTGGAAATAATTGAGAATTTTAATAGCGATGACTTCACAGTAAGTGAGGAACAGATGCTTTGTAATTTATAATTGTTTTGAAATGGATAACCTTTTGAGTATTTATGTAAAAGATGTGGTTTATGCACATAAAACACGTTATGTAATTATAGTATTGTGACACTCTTGAAGTATTATTTTCTTGAACCAAGAGTAACATATGCTCCATTTTCTCATATAGTCAAAAGCATATGAAGCACGTACATGGGGCAAGACTAATGATTCTTGATTGTGACATGATACTATTTGGATAACTCGTATGACTGTATTTTGCCCCTATACCATGTGCGTAAATGCGATGAATAATACCGATATATTTGAAAGTTAAGCAAGCTACTAGTCCTCAATGTGTCCCCTCCATGAGGGTCTGTTAATAAGGCAGCTGGACCACATGGTACATGCGTAAAAATACAACCGTACGAGATAACCAAATAGTATCATATCATAATCAATTTATTAGGCATGCTTCATGCGCGTGGATCATATGTTGAGTACATCACTATATCAGAAAATTAAGCTACGAGTTCTAAATGTGTTCCTTCAATGAGCGTGTTTATCCGTACATGTTGTTGATAAGGTTTAGTGACTTAATAGTAGTGAGACCCAAGTCAACCGTACTTAAAAGTGTTGATCACATTCAACATAGCCTACCTAATCCTGATGCAGGAAAACATATTATAAAATATTATATGTGTTGTATTTATTCTTTATCATTACTTTGGTATGATTTTATGATTTGATCTAAACAAGCCATTTATCATGTTATATATATTTTGTGATTTTAAAATGTGAATTGCATGACTCGCGCATTCACTTATTGACCCTTAGCTCACTCTATCGCTACAGTTTTATTAATAGTTGAGAATCTTGAGATGTTAATCAAGTGGAGTATTGTGAAAGGACTTGATATTTATGGAGTTTCTTTGGAGCTAGTATCGCATTGAAGTTAGGTAATAAAAATATTAAATTTTGTATCTCTTACTTAGGGTGTGTTTGGTATTGTTTCTGTTTAAAATAAGTTCAAAAGGACTTATCTAAAAGTGCTTTCTGAAAAAATGCTTTTGCATAACTTAAGTTTTGTGGTAACATTAAATTTTTAAGCGCTTACAAAAAATATAAATATTTAAAATAAATTTATTAGAGAAAATAATGATAGAAATGAACATGTGAGGGAAACTTTAGTAAGATTCATAACCTATAACAAAAGAAATAGAGAAGAATTCATTAAAAGATCATCTTACATGGAGATCATAAGAGAGAAAACAAGGAAAAAAAGAGTAGATGAGCTTTTGGTTTATGTGGTTGAGAAGTCAGATAAGTAACTTTTTGACTTTTTTTTGGTCAAAGTCCTATTTTAAAGTGGTTATCAAGCATTAAATTTGGGGAAAGACACTTATTTGCTTTAAAATCCATGAAAGCACTTATAAGAAGCAACGCCAAACACACCCTTACAATTTGATAATAATCCATAAATGGATATTAAAATTGACGTCATTTACTTGTTTGATTAATTTATAATTATATTTATTAATATTTTCTAGAATGAACATTTGTTGCTTAAAAGAGGCCTTGCAGTTTCTGATGTTAGGAAGCTGATGGCCGTGTCATGCACCCGCTATAAATAAATACACGTTTTCATGGTGGGACATTTGAACCTTTTACCAGAGTAATTCGAGCCAAATTTTGGATTTGTCTAGTAAGATGTATCAAGTTTTTCTTGAAAGTTTAATATGTGGTGAGACTTGATTTGGTTGTAAACTCCTTCATTTATGATGTTTGTGGCTATTTATAGGTGGTTTTGTTGTAGGAAGGTTCATGACTATATTGTCATGAGAAGAGTTCAATGTCATCAGTTTTGAGTTTTTATGGTCAGATGAGACA
Organism: Agave tequilana; assembly: GCA_038442645.1. Lineage (NCBI taxonomy): Eukaryota > Viridiplantae > Streptophyta > Magnoliopsida > Asparagales > Asparagaceae > Agave > Agave tequilana. The sequence goes on from JAVJIF010031067.1 coordinate 351,736, forward strand.
AACAGAGACCCGGATCTTGTTAACGAGTATAAGAGATAAGGCAAGTATATGTTTTACCTTAATCAAGATTTTGAATGGATTAGGAGATGTGCGCGAATTCTATCTTTTAGTTATATCCAAACTCCACCATGAAATTGTGTATCATCCAAAGATTGTGTATGTTTTATATTTTTGTTGACAAGAGAGGACTAGTATTGGATAACTAAACATCATACTACATTTACTAATGTCGATAAGATATTGCAAAAGAGCAAAAAATTCCAAACTCCTCTTCTTTTTCTCTATACTTGCAGCCATAGTTTCTTCTACCCTCTACCAAACTCCCACCCGATATCAAAAAATCAAGCTCTATTCTGTCGTGTTGATCCAACCCAGACACTATGCGTGCAAACAGATTGTACACAGGTTAACCATATTTGTTTTTTTTTTAAGCATACAAGGGATGAATATTGGCCGTTGTTAGAATTTTAAACTCAATATCCATGTAATCAGATTAAATCTGTAAATTTAGAGGGAGGACGTGAAGTTGGCCTCTATAAGCCTCTTTTTACTGTGAAGTGAGCATAAAATATAAATTGCACCAATTTAACCTTTTACTAATTACGGTACTGCTAATACAAAGCCTTTATATGCCAAACTTTCGGGGTCGGCTAAGACATTACATATTTTCCCAAGAGGAAAATACATGATCGCAGACTCAGATCAGTTAATTTGTGATTGTTTAAAATTGTTCACCGAGGTGAATCTCACTCTTTGGTTCTTTATTAATCTTCACACTCACAAGAGGTGAATGAGAAGCCACCATTAAGTTTCTGCTTACCTCTCTTTGTTGCCTACAAGAAATGAAGTTTCAACCTCAAAGATCCAAACTTACCTCGAGGTGTTTTCTTTGGATTTATTTTTTATTACAGGCAATGTGCTCATATCTAAATGTATACTGCTAAGGTTATCATGCCTCACTGTAAATCAAATTAACTTTCTACTATAGTGAAATTATATTTTTTTAATATTTTGGAATTATGGTTCGTCAAAATCTTTTGATTTGGTGTACCATTTTTACATGTTTTTGGAATTCATTTATTCTTGGTAGTAAATTTGTTTTCTGCTTGTGTTTTTCCTTACCAAGGAACAAAATAATCTCTGTTAGATAGATCAATTATGGTCATTTTGCAAGGAAAAAGGTGGTAAGAGAGTTCTTTATTCATCTTATTTTAGTCGACATGTTGAAGAAAGTAGATCTACTAGCGTATATGTAGAATCAACAATATTTAATACTTCAGGCATATGTTCTTTTAAGGGATTTTTAAAAAAAAATAATGGAGTCATCATTTTGCCCCCTATTTTCAACCATTACAGCTGGTGTTGATTAGCTTTGCGATACTCTTGTCACTAAAGGAAGCTCGATGATCACTCTCATGAAAAGTTTAATTTGCAAATAAACTTTATGCAACTTGTATTGCATTTCCATTTAAAAAGATTATATTTGTAAAGAAATAAAAAAGTATTAAAAAAATAAAGGCAGTTGTATATATCATTTTTATTAGAAGTTGCAAACTTGTATATCCGCAATCATATTCTTTCTTAACATATTATTTGTTAAAATATTTATATTTTGATACATAAGAGAATTCATGTTTTCAAAAATATACTATTGATATTAAAGTATTATCTATAGCAAGTGTCATTAATATAAAAATTATGCAATATTAAAAATTCAAATTTGCAAGGGTATATATGCAAAGGGTATTTTTATCATATTGAACAAAATTATGACCATAGGGGTAATATACCTGCAAACTCTTTAAAATCAGAAGTTCACATATAAATAGAGACTTTTGAAGGGTCAATAAGCAAAATGCTAAGTTTTGGACGGTAAAGATGCAAAAAATTCTTAGTATACTATTTTCTTCTTCTCTTTTTCTTTCTTCTTTTTACTTATAATAAAACGGGTTCTTTCATATGTTCCTTCAGCAAGTTATGTTTTTGCTTATATACCCTTCTACGTTCCTTCAGAAAGTTATGTTTTTGCATATATACCCGTCTAATTTACAAGCGTACCCCTATAATCGCAATTTTGTTCAACATGATAAAATATTCTTAGCATATCTACCCACACAATTTTATTTTTAATATTCCATGATTTTTTGATATTAATAACATATTGTAATAGACAATACTTTAATATCAATATTATATTTTTGAACACATGGATTCTCTACTATATCAAAATATCAATATTTAATAATAATATGTTAGGGATAAATATGATAGGGGATATGCAAGCTTGAAGTTCTAATAAAAATGATATGTACACCTGCATCTTCTTTTATTTTTTTTATTATTTCTTTGTAAATATAAATGCAATACAAAATGCATAAAGTTTATTTGTAACTTAAACTTTTATAACGTATATAAAAGAATAATATTTTTGAGGGTATATTTGTAAAATTTGAATTTTCAAATATATATACTAAGGACAGCTTTGTCATATTGAAAAAAATTAACTGTAAAGATATATTTGCAAACTCTTTAGAATTAGATGTGTACATATGTTGATAGAGATTTTTGAGGGGTAAATAAGCAAAAGTTTAAGCTTCAGAGGATATATATGAAAAAAACCGTAATAAAACAAAGTCAAAAGTTGGGGAAAATCAAAATCAAATGAGAGCAAGAGCTCCACGTGCTTCTCAAGCCTTAGAAGGGTCAAGCTTGTATCAAACAAAAATTTGGACTTGTATTCTCTATTGCAAAATTCTGTGTGATATGCCTCGTGAGATGACCTGATAACATAACAGTTTTTAGTAATGCGTACTTCAAAACTCAAATTTATTTGATCTCAAGAGTTTTTATCCACACATTGAACAACCCATTAATGACAGAAACAATGTGTTCCTTTGTATACCAATCTCATTCTCTAGTCCCATACATTGAACGAGGAGAGAATCAATGTATTCCTTATATTGGACCTGCTGCACCTCAACTCTTTCGCATTGCAGCAAAGAGAGAAATAAGCAACGCTATGGAAACACATACGCAAATAAATATTTCGCATAAGAGCAGAAAAACAAGCAGCACTATAGAAACAACACCGTTTCTGTAATGCAATTTATAACTGAGGGTGAGTTATCCTTTAGCATTACTTTCCCTGACAAAGTCGAAATGATTGCAAGGTAGCATTATTTTTGTCTACAAAGCATAAATAATATAAGCTCAGGGGAGAAGAACGACAGAAGATGAATGAAATTTGACAAGTGGCTATATAACTAATAAGTACCAGGCCGTCGTCACATGATATATCCAAAGAACAGATTACAAAAGTCAATGCTTAGATCGCTCAAAATTGTTCACATTATCTTGACCAGATTATGCCTAGTAGCTATCTGGAACATTAAGGAATTCACATAAAGTTACAGAGACAGGCGGACAAATAACTAACTATACACCATCAAGTCTAAACACCCACAAATTCAATTTAAGAAGACTAGGCACCATCCTCCTCCACGTTGTTGACCCTCACGCACTCATCAATCCATTCACTGTATATGTCTATAGGCTCTGTAAGCGTTGTGACAGTAGTACAGTAACTTTCTTGGCAAATATTGCAGATGGCTTCGCCAATCAAGTTCTTCATATCAATGCGACATTCAACACTGCTCCTATGATCGCAGAACGGGCAGCAGAAGACAGTGTCCAGCTTCTCCATCCGCTTCTTAGGAGGTGGCTTTGCCCTTGACTTCCTCTTGCCCATCCTTACCTTGAACCGAAGAGCGAGCGAGCGAGAGATGGGAGGAATTTGCGAAATTGAGAAGGAGAGAAAAGCAGCGTCGAATACAGAGAGAAAGAGAGGAGGCGGACTTTATATAGAGGGAAACCCCAACTGAATCCGACCCGGATTCGAGTTACCAAAATAGGAAATCCAAATAGCACTCGTACACCGCGCTGTTGAGAGAGGTGGAAATGATTCGAACCCATATTTATTTCTAACTGAATCTGACCCGGATTCGAGTCACCAAAATAGGAATCCAACTAGCACGAGTCGTACTAGAGGGAATCCAGCGCAATTTGTGCGGAAAGTTAAGGAAAAAAATAATAAGTCATTGATTATAATAATATAAACATTTATTTCTCGTTGTCTATATTGGCCATATTAGGTATTACAATAAGTTTTGGTTACCATTTTTGACAATTTTAGAGGAAAAAAACCATTCATTATTAATAAAACTTCATATTTTGATATAAAATAATAAATCCTTAATGATTTGTATTAGTTAGTGTTGGAATACCCAACAATTAGAATAATTATCTCAACAATATTTTCAAAGATCTTAAATATCCCATTGTTGTCATTTGTTCAAATTATTTTCCCTTTTTTTTCCCTTTCAGTAAAAGGTGAGCCAAACACTCCTTGTTTTAACTTTTCACTTTATGACGGAAAGGGTTCTAAAAAAATTAACCTCGCATAACTCTAAAAATTAAACATGTTACATTTTCCCACGCAATCTTCTTCACATTTATGGTAGTTTCTGGAAAATATAAAAGCACATGGTAATTTGTTAAATTTAGCGAAAAAATTTCATGTTAATGGAGCATTTACACATATTTTCCTCTTATTAATATTGTGTAATAATGTGTAACACACCGTTTTCGGAATACATACTTAGTTAAGTTTTCAGATTCTCGATCATGTTTTTCAATTTACTTCCCGTATTTTTTTTTAATGTATATTTGTGCGATCGTTTTGCATTGGATCCACATTCGTGGACTTGGAGTCAACCCTAGTCTGAACCGGAAACCTGATCCTAGCGTATTGCTCGATTTTGTCTTCTTGGTAGTTAGATTTGGCCGATTTCAGTTTCAAACATCATTTTCTAATATTTTAGATTTTTCATAATTTTTTTTATTTTTCAGAATTACTCTGCAAAATCTTCAAAACCGGTATCGACCGGTACTGTCGATCGATTCTCGGATTTTTAATTTATAAACAGAATTGAATTTCTAAAATCAACTTTCACATTATTTCTTAGAATCACATTTTGAAAGTACACCTAGAGGTGGGGGCAAATAGGTGTAGTGCTAATCTAATGCCAAATGATGTAGGATTTAAACACTAATTGCTAACATACTATGTGTAATCAAAAGTGAGGGTGCCACTCGTGACCATTATCCCCATTTTGTCATGCTTTGAGTTGGTAGATTTTTATATCATATCCACTTTATCACACTATTATCCTCAATCTTAGTTTTTCGTAATTATCTCTTTTTCATGTGATATATTTCAAATTTCAAGCCACTGCTCTACATCCCCGCTTTCACACAGAATGATTTCCACTATGTCCACACAGGACCTTCCACAAAGGGACCTCCACCAAGGAATTACAATTACAACCAGGAGTGCACAACTCTATTCTCTCAAACACAAACCTCTACACAAGAGGTGGGTACTAAGCCAAAGCAAGGAAAAGTTACAATCTTGGTGGTCCAATGATCATAAACAACTCTTGGTGATCTCAAATGATCACAAACAATTTTTCTCACAAAAATAAGATCCTATAGAAAGGTTTAGAATTAATAGCTCAAGTGTGAGAAATCAAACTATTTTGGAAAAGAAACAATAAAGAAAACACTTGGAAAAAACTTCTAGATAGATATGAAAATGAAGATCGAAACTAAATCCCCAAAGACTTGTTTTCTTTTGATTTTCTAAAAACTTTAAAACAATTAAAGATAAGAGTTTTGGACAAAAAACTTATTTTGAAAACTTTGCTAAAAATACTTGAGAATTTGAGAAAAATTGCCCTTGGAAATCTTGGTGAAAACTGGCCTCAAAGACCTATTTATATCGGGGTCTGAAAATACAGCCGTTGGGGTCCAGAACAGGTCAAAAATAACTTGTTGGTCAATCGCCGGAACAGGCCCCAAAGCAAACTGCCTGTCGATCGACCGTCTGGTCGGCCGAGGCAAGAACCAGAGAGCTAACTCTTTGGACCGGTCGACCGGGGCTATATCCAGAGAGCAAGCTCTCTGGATCGGTCAACCATGTGGTCGACCGGCCCAAGGCCAAGGCTGTGTGCACGTATCCCTGCACATCAATCGATAGAGCTCTATTCTAGTCGACCGGTCGGTCGACCGCCAGAAGGCTCAGACTGGGTTTTTAGACTTGAAAAAGTTGGCTTTTAATTTCTTATAAAATCCCATAAAATCACATAAAATTCACAAAAATAAGTTCATGTAAATATTTGAAGTAAAAATATGTGTGACCAAAAATCAACACATATTACAAACTATTTGAACTATTTTTGAGACAAGAAATTAAGCTTTAAACCGAAAATCGTATTTTCTGAAAACTCGATTTTGAAATGAAAATATGTTTTCTTCAAAACTTATATAAATATAAAACATGATATAGAAACACATTTTGAAGCATAGTGTGATTGGATAGAATCCAATGCACATATAAAAGATATATCTATATTTTTGGCATTAAATCTCAAATTAAGTTTTGATAAAAACAAAACCCAAAAATCATGAACTAGAATTATCAAAATAAGTTTTTCTACAATATGAAACAATAATGTATATGGATGAAATCCAATATACATATAAATCAAGTAAACTTGTTTTGATTTTATATATTCATGAAAACTAAAGATATGTTCTTGAAAATCCAAAACGGTTAAACCGAAACCAATAAATTTTAAAATATACTTGAGCATATCAAAACTAACTATCCTTACATAAGATCTAAACAAAAAGTAAAACAAACCTACATATAAGTCTTCTTGTTGGTCTTCATCTTCAAGACGACTCGATCTAAACATGATATTTGACTCCATCCGAGTACTAGATGTGATCTTGACGCGCGAGCTCTTGAATCAATATGTGTTAGCTCTAAAGCTGGTTTTGAATCCTTTATTGAAACTAAACACCTACTATGATCTTGATCAATATCTGAAACTTATTAAATACAAGATCATTAGTAAACTTAACTTCTTAAGTTAGTCATTATCAAAACTAAGGTGAAGGACCTCTGGGCCAACACGTTATTTATCTTAGTGCATTTTAAGAGATTTTTTCGAATTTATCGAAACTCGGTCGGATTTCATGTCGGCCAGTATCACTGATTGATTCCAAGATTTTTATTTTAAAAAGGGATTGAATCTTGAATCCAATTTCACCATGTACCTTAAGATAATATTTTTTATTTTAAGAATTTTTGGAGACCTCTCCGAGTTACTCTATTTTTTTTAGCTTTTCCGGTTTTTTCGGTATTTTCTTGTTTTCAGAGTTTTATCTAGATATTTTCTTTTCCCTTCCTTTTTTTTTCTCCTCCACTACTTTTTCCTCTTTTTTTTATTTTCTTTTTCTTTCTCCTTTTTTTCTCCTCCACATAAACTTCCTTCATAATATCTGCTCCCTTTTCTTTTCTTCTTCTTTTTTTTTCTTTTTCTTTCTTCCTTTTTCTTTCTTCTCCCCTGGCCAACGACAGCACAGCCCCCTTCCTCCTCCATTTCCCTTATAAGTTCTTCTTTTCTCTCTTTACTTCTTAAGTTCTCTCCCCAATCTCACTCACCCTTTCTTTCTCTGTTACACTCACCAATTCCTTCTCTCTCCCTCCTTCTTCTCTAGCTAAGCAAAACCCCGGCGACGACGACCCCTCCACCTCTGGCGAGCCCACTCTGGCGATCATCCTCGGTGGCAATCACCTCCCTCTTCCCGACTTCTCTCTCCTCCTTCTCCTCTCGAGCCACCTCCTTCAACCACCTCCACCACGGCTCCTAATACCACCCCTTCCTTCTCCTCCCGAGTTCCCATCGCCCGTCCTCTGCCACCTCCCCTGGCTGCGGGGCGCCGCCCAGGGTGCCACCTAGGGGAGCCCCTCCTCCTTCCACCCTCTCTCTCTCAATCTTTCTCTTTCTCCTTCTCTATATCTCTCTATCCTTGCGTTTTCTCTTTCTCCCTCATGTGTTTCCCTCTCGCTCTCTCTATTTCTCTCTCCCCCTGGTTCTCTCTTTCTGTTTCTCTCTCCCTACGTCTCTCTCTTCTATTTTCTCTCTTCCCTATCATTCTCTCTCTTCTGTTCTCTATCTCTCCCCTAGTTTTCTCTTTCTCCATATATATATATATATTTATATTTTATTATATATTGATGGCATGCACGTGTTCTTGAGATTCTAGATTTCACGGTGTTTTTAGAGATTTAGGCGAGTGTCTTCACCTCGTTTTGGGTTTCCTCGCTTCGACGGGTCTTGTAATTTATTCTGTATTCGATTGTATTTATATTCATATTTTGTATTGGGTTGTGTCCTTCTATTTGTATGTTGCCGAGTGCCCAGGGTTGTACAAGTATTATGCTTGTGACGAATGTTTGTACTAGGGTACTTTATTTTTTGTACATATACTATGCCTGAAATGTGTTCTTTTACTATTTTATACCATGCGTGGCCGACCCTTCGTGGTTGTTTAGCCTCCAGGCTCTATACTCAACCTCCGGGCTTCACCACTCAACGATGGTCTAGTTCTTATCACGTATACATGTATACATGTGTGGTACTAACAGTGCAAGTACCCTTGTACTGACTCTGGGTGTCTACCCACTCCCGGGATGCTATCCATTAGGTTATAGGCCTTGCACCCTTATAGGTTTTGTAGTAGCTACCGAGAGTGCACTTAGACCCCGGGTACTCTAGCCTTCGGGCTCTCGCCCACTTCCTCGAAAGAGGAGTGTGCTTAGATCATCAGGTCTCTCATGCTCCGCCTGGTAGACATACTTAGCGCTCAGCGCTTTATCACTAGATTTGCCTAGACAGAACTCTGCAAGATTTTAGACTCGCTCTTTTAAGCCGAGTCATTCTAATAGATCCGTCAAGCGCTCTAATGATTAAACATTGTTTGTTGCCGATGCCTATAGCTTGTTTAGCTTCGCTTGGTTGTTCACTTGCTTGTTAATCGCTTGTTTGACAGTTTATCTATTCTTCTATTAATGGTTGTGAATAGTTTGAAATCTTACTTATACTGTTTTTCTGAACTGCATGGTTTTTCGGTATCCGTACCGATCTCTTATATCAGTATTATTTACCTATATCGCTTGACGTGCTTTCACTTGATGTACTAAATTTTACCATGTTGTCTCTTGTCACCTGACCTGTTAATCACCCAGCAACTAATACCTGACTCCTGACTTGCTACCGGTATTACATCTCTTGTGCTTGTACCCTGAGGAATGGCGAGTGGAGCTAAGTACCACACGGAGTAAAGTGCCACACCACACACGTGGTTGAGGCCACCTCTTGGTATCCTTGGGGCCACCTCTAGGTATCCACATTGCATCCTCTTTGCACCTGTTACCCAGAATGCATATGGTATGGAGTTAAGTGCCACACGGAGCAAAGTGCCACACCACACACGTGATGTGGGCCACCTCATGGTATGCGGGGGGCCACCTCTAGGTATCCACTGTCATATCCGTGGTTTTCCTGCCCTCCTGGTCCAGCACCAGACACGTAACAATAATAATATTAGGAATGTGGGATATTTGGTCTCTCCTTCGCTCGGATGCTAGGACTCACATATCAGATCGAAATGAGTTCTACTAGAGTACACATCCTAGTACATACTACTAGTGGTGTGAGACACTGGAAGGGAAATGATTGAAACATCAGACGGTACTAATGTTTATTATTCGATTTCCTGACCTCTTGTTTACTAATTTGTATCAGTAGGCTTGTGACTCAATACTTGACCCTGCATCAGATATAACTTAATTAGCAAACAATAATAAAGTCAGGAGTGGGTGTTATTAAATTATTTTCTCATCCGAATAATGGTGTCTGTATATCAAGGTTAGGATTGGGTTCTACTGGAGTGCGGACCCGGTGTGAAATGCCGGTGGTATTAGACACTGGAAGGAAATGATTAGAATAACAGATGACACTGATTGTTATTATTGTACGATTAAGTTATCCTATCCATCACCTGTATATGATCTCCGTGACACTGTAATTACTCCTGACATTCTTATTCAGTTACATTGAGACAACTCAAGTTGTATGAGCTCAAGTTAAGGTGACATGGGGTATATGGTATATATATGAGAGTTTCTTTGTTTGGATTATCCCCTCGATGTATCAATCTCATGAATCCAAAGTCTAAGCCTATACAACTGGTTTTGTCCATTCTTGTGTTTAATATATTACTTGATGTCTTATCCTATGCTTTTGTGTACATATGCTCACAACATGCATGCTTTCTTTACTCGGATTTATCGCTATACATGTGCAAGCTTGATTCCTGGTTTTCCACTGATTTCCTGGTTTTCCTTCATGTTTCTGCTCAGCGCCTATATCTGCTTGCTTGAATCATATCACTTGATCCTGTACACGTGTACCTGACTATGCACGCCGCTTGGCATTCACCTTACCACTTGTTGGGGAGTTCTGACTCCCCTGGATCTGCATGTCTAGATTCCAGAGTTTGAAACTTGTGGATTTTTCTGGTTACTGATCAGAGATGCGTAGAGGTAGTGTGGATCATCGACAAACCGTCGGAGGCCCTGTCCGTCCAGGCCCCCTGCTCGGGTCTCGAGTTTTCCTTTGTGATTCGTGAGCGCCTTTTGTATGGTTCATAATTGTACAGCTCTTTGTATTCTTGCATTTGCGCCTATCGGTGATGTAATTTTCTTGTAATATTGTGTCACATCCTGTGATAACTTTGTAATTGTACTCATATGTTGGAATGTATAATGCACCACTTGCTTTCGTGCTCTTATTCTTGCCGTACTGATGCTTAGCGTATATGTGTGAGGGCATTTTAACCGATGTATATATGTCGCAGTAACGTTTCCATGCCGCGAGGTACAGGGTGGTATCAGAGCCTAGGCTCTCACATATTCAGTACAACCAGTCGGCGTATTAATGGGATATTAATTTTCAATTGGAGCGCATGAGTCCTTGGCTTTACATTTCAACCACAATTACAAAGTTATTTCTTCTTTCCTGATATTCCATCCTTTGTCTCATGAAACCCTTCCATCTGCTTATTTTCAATTTTCCGTTATCTTTAAACCAACTCAAACATGGAAAGACGGGAAAATTGTGATGGTTCTGGCCCTTCTCAAGGTGACCCTGGTGGGAAGAATGATGATCAGATGAGATTCCGACAGAATATGATGGAAAATCTGCAGAAGCAGACGGAGATCTTACACCAAGGCTTATTGACGGTACGGGGTGAACCGAGACCAGGAAATGTGACCGATTTCAGGAGACTGCAACCAGCTGTGTTTTCTGGAACTGAAAGTCCATTGAATGCCGAGCAGTGGCTAATCGACACGACGGATCTCCTGAAGGCAGCTCGAGTCCAGACAAGAACCAAGTGGAAGTGACTAAGATACAACTAAAAGATGTAGTAAGAACCTGGTGGTTAGCAGAAGAAGCGAGACTGGATAAGCCCATTGCTTTGGACCAATTCTCGAAATGTTTCTATGAGAGGTTCTTTCCAAAGACGGTAGAGAAAGAGATGGAAGAATAATTTATCAAATTGCAGCAAAAGGACCAATCTGTGGATGAGTATGCTACTGAGTTTCTGTGACTTAGTCAATTCGCACCATACATGGTAGCCGATGAGGAAAATCGAGCAACTAGATTCTAGCAAGTCCTGAAAATAAAAATTCAGATGTTTCTTAAACCCCAGCAGTTCAAGATGTATTCTCAGGTTCTTACCATTGCTTGTGAGGTAGAACGGGGATTGGAAAAGAAGCGTCGGGATAAGATACAAAAAATGTCGGTAAAAAGGTCCTTTCGGTTGATGGATGGAGAGGATCTAGTGAGACCCATTGGTACCCCATTGGCCATATGTCCTCTTCAACCTTCCCCTCAGCAGACATTATGTGAGTTCTGCCAGAAACATGAACACCCCATAGCATAACTGTCAGAAAGCCTGTAGATTATGTTTTGTGTGCGGATCCAGAGATCATTTGAAGGATGATTGTCTGTTCAAGAAGGCAAAGAATGCTACACCAGTCTGATCAGCATATTAAGTACCACCATCGAGAAAGAATTCTGGACCTTCTGGCAGGGGAGCCCCACATCATCCCTAGTAGCAAACATATAACCAAGTACAGAGAAGGCCAAGAGCTAGAGCAGGTGGCAAAAATAGGCAAGCACATGATTCAACCAAAGAGAAAGCTAGAGTATCGGATGAGGTGAGAGCAGGAATCGATTCCCGATGTTTGGGACAAGAACCCTGAGGGTGTCACTCGTGACCATTATCCCCATTTTGTCATGCTTTGAGTTGGTATATTTTTATATCATATCCACTTTATCACACTATTATCCTCAATCTTAGTTTTTCGTAATTATCTCTTTTTCATGTTGTTCCTATTCATCTCCATTCCATCTTTTCACTTTTTAGTTCTCATCTTCTTTATACCAACTTAAGATATGAATGACAGGAGACATAGCGACAGATAGACTATACCGCTGCATAAGGAACGTCGGCATGAAATGAGTTCCAGAATTAGGACTTCTGTCAGACAGGGCCATGGTATTCTCTGTTTATATTATTCAAACAACGGTCACGATTCTTGGAGCTGGGGTATTTATGGAATTGATCTGTCATAAAGTTGACATCCAGAAAACAGTGTTCATGGCTCATCTCAGTTCTTATGAATTCTTGACCATGTCCTTCGAAGCCACAACGCCTAGCAGTCTTAATGAATATGATGAGCCACATACCCCGCTAGCCTCGCTAAGTGAGGGTAGTGTTCTAGCCATGCAAGCTCAATCAGGCGTGGGCTTTGCTGCAACCTGGTACTTAGCATTCAGCGTTGTGTTACATACTGACTTTGCCGCATGAGCTCCACCTAGTGCGAACCTTGCAGAGCGTTATCTCCACCGAGCCCTAGCGCCTGACATTGTGTTATGCAATGACCCCACCCGAGTTTAGCATCACTCGTGGCTAGCTCCGACAGTGTTTAGCACTCTAGCCTCGTTCCCCGGATTTCTCCCGCCTTACTTGTTTTCATGAATTTAATGAACCTGGTTTTCTTTTTGTGTTTGATGAAGGTTGTCATAATCTTTCTTGATGATCTATTCAGCTAACATTGCAGGACTTGGGTATTTACTAGATTTTCAATTTACAGTCGGGTTAACATTCAGAGGACAGTTATTATGAGTTCTTAGTTATGCTTTTTAGAGTAATTGACGCCCAATATTCAGAACACATTATTATCGGTTGTTCTTTATTTATGTATTTGCGATCAGCTTATCGGGTTTCTTTATCTATGATACTATGATCTATTTCCAGAGTGTCAGATAATTATATAAGAGAGATAGTTCACCTACATGTTATTCCAGTTATTAATTGTGTCGTGCAGAGACACTGGATTTAGATCGCAATTTTGTTAAAGTCTTCTAAGAAGTTTAGAGACTCTTCTTATATTCAGCTTATCTTATCACTCTCAGAAAGACCGGGCAGTCTAGTCGGACCATTCAGAATCTTAATCATCTTCTTCTAACAGAAATCTCTTATTAACACTAATCTGATATGTATTGATATGGCACCGTCCGAAGATTTATATGGGAGGAAATGCAGGAGGTGTCTAGGTCCCGAGTTATTGGTCAATCAGGTATGAGCATTACCCTTAGTTAATCATATCTTAATTGATATAATCCTCGTCCCTGTCCTTTCTGTGTTCATTTTTCCCCTTATCGAAATTTCGAGGACGAAATTTTTGGAAGGTGAGTAGAATGTAACACCCCGTTTGGATTCGTGGACTCGGAGTCAGCCCTTGTCTGAACCGGGAACCCGATCTTAGTGTATTACACAATTTGATCTTTTCAATAGTCAGATTTGGGTGATTTTAGTTTCAAATATTGTTTTCTAATATTTAGATTTTTCATGATTATTTTGGAATTTTTTAGAATTATTTTGCAAAATCTTCAAAATCGACATCGACCGGTGCCGTCGATCAATTCTTGGATTTTTGAATTTACAAATGAAGTTGAATTTCTAAAATTCACTTTCATTATTTCTTAAAATCATTTTTTTTTACTTTATATCATTTTTAGGAATTTTTCTGAATTTATCAAAACTCGGCCGGATTTCGTGTCGACCAATTTCACCATGTACCTTAAGATAATATTTTCTATTTTTTAGAATTTTCGGAGACCTTTCTGAGTTACTCTATTTTTTCGGCTTTTCTGGTGTTTTTAGTATTTTTTCGGATTCGGAGTTTTATCTAAATATTTTCTTTTCTTTTTTTCTTTTCCCTTCCTTCTATTTTTCCTCCACAAGTTTTTCCTCTTTTCTTTTTCTTTCCCCCTTTTTTCCTCCTCCATATAAACCTTCTTCAAAATGTTCTCTCTCTCTTCATTTCTTCTTCTTTTTCCTTTTTCTTTTTCTTTCTTCCTTTTTCTTTCTTCTCCTCTGGCCAACGATAGCACAACCCCATTCCTCCATTTCCCTCCCAAGTTCTTCATCTCTCTCTCTCTTTACTTCTCAAATTCTCTCCCCAATCTCACTTTCCCTTTTTTTCTCTCTCCTACACTCATAAATTACCTCTCTCTCCCTCCATCTTCTCCACCCAAGCATCCCGGTGACGGCGACCCCTCCACTTCTGGCGATCCCACTCCAGCGACCATCCCTGATGGCAACCACATCCCTCTTCCCCATTTCTCTCTCCTCCTTCTCCACTTAAACCATCTCATTCAACCGCCCCCACCATAACGCCCAACATCACCCCTTCCTCCTCCACCCAGGTTCTCGTCGGCCGTTCTCTACCCGCCGCCCCTAGCAGCAGCGCGTCACCCAGGGCGCCACCTGGGGGAAGCACCTCCTCCTTCCACCCTTCTTCTCTCTTAATCTTTTTTCTCTTTCTCCTTCTCAATATCTCCCTCTCCCTACGTTTTCCCTCTCTCCTTCCCTGAGTTTCCCTCTCTCAATTTCTCTCTCTTCCTGTGTCTCTCTCTTTATCTCTCCTAGTTTGTTCTCTCTCTTCATGCGTCTCTCTCTCCCCTGTTCTCTCTCTCTCTCCTGTATCTCTCACCCTGTATTCTCTCTCTCTCTCCTGTTCTGTCTCCTTCTCCTAGTTTTCTCTCCCTCTCTCCATATATATATTTACATTTTATTATATATTGGTTGTGTGCATGTGTTCTTGGGATTCCAGATTTCACGGCATTTTCAGAGATTTAGGCAAGTGTCCTTGCCCCGTTTTGGGTTTCTACTCTTCGACGGGTCGACTTGTAATTATTTCATATTCGATCTTATTTGTATTCATATTTTGTATTGGACTGTGCCCTTATATTTATATGTGGCCGAGTGCCCAAGGTTGTACATTGTATTATACCTGTGACGAATATTTGTACTAGGGTAGTTTATTTTCTGTACATATATGATACCTGAGATGTGTTTTTTTTACTTCTTTATACCATGTGTAGCTGACCTTCGTGGTCGTTAGCCTCCAGGCTCTACACTCAGCCTCCGGGCTTTACCACTCAGTGGTAGCCTAGTTCTTATCATGTATATATGTATGCATGTGTGGTACTAACAGTGCAGGTGCCCTTGTATCAACTCTGGGTTTCTGCCCACTCCCGGAATGGCTACCCAATAGATTAGAAACCTTGCACCCTTTTGGATTTTGTGGTAGCTACCGAGAGTGCGCTTAGACCCTGGGTACTCTAGCCTTCGGGCTTTCGCCCACTTCCTCAAAAGAGGAGTGCGCTTAGACCATAAGGTCTCTCATGCTCTGCCTGGTAGGCATGCTTAGACCACAACGCTTTTTCACTAGATTCGCCTAGGTGGAATTGTAATAACCGTATTTTGAAATACATGATTAATAATACATCATAGTATTTTATTATGTATTTGTAATTTATATTATTTTTATTTTTATTATTATTATTATTGTTCATAAAATGTTATCAGTATTATTGCTACTTTCTTTTCATTTTTCCCAACCCAATAGTTCATTAGGCCCAACCCAACCCATTCTACTCCTCTCTCATTTAATTTCATTAATTTTTTCTTTCCATTCCAGCCCATAGCCCAGAAGCCCACCATTATCTTCTCCCTATTTATTTCCTCTTCTCCCTTCTCTCTCTCTCACCCATCACAAACTGCAGCTAACCCTATCCCACATATACAGCGCCGCCGCCCCTCTCTCTCTTCCTTTGACTCCCCACGCAGTGTCGTTCACCTCCTCTGAACCCCACCGAGAACCGTGAACCGGTATGCCTCCTTCTTCTGCGAGATCCCTTCCCTCTCCTCCCTAGATCCAGCCAACATCCATTCACAAACCCAACCTCCGCCGGATCCGCGAGGCCACCCTGGTGTACTCCTCCATGGCCGTGAGCATCATTCTCCACCCAAGCCATATGTGAGTATGCTTCTTTAATTTTCTCTAAAATGAAAATGACTTTCATTGTTTACATACTAGAATTCTCGCATGTGAAATCATCTCTAACTCTCCCTATAATCAAATTTTGACCAGTTTATAGCAGTGATTGATTTCATGGGATTAGTTAGAGATGTTGGCCCAAAGGCCATTATCCCAGTTATTTTGATGATAACAAAACATATTTAGTTATGTATTTAACATTTGTGTTTTCAGAATATTTCAGGTTATTTAACAAGTTGTTTTTGACGGCTCCGCTAAAAGACTCACACATTTGGAGTTCGCCGCAAAAATGAAGATTCCCAAGCTATGCACAACTAGGATGCTTTGGGATCAAGATGATGATATGAAGATCAAGACAAGACCAAGACAACAAAGAAAAACAAGAATTGTATTTTTATTTTTTATTTTAGAAATTTTGTCAAAGCTAGATATTAGAAGTAGAGCTATGGGATTATCACACACACACCTTTTAGTTAGGTTCATGGCTTCAAAAAGATTTTCAATTTCCATTTCTAACTTAGATCTAAAGAGAACATTTTTTGGAAATAAGATTTTTAGAAAAACAATAGTTTTGGAAAATCATTTTATGGAAAAACAAGTTTTTATCAAAAGGATTTTTTATCAAACTATTTTAACATGATAGAAGTATGACACATGCTCATACTCTATGTTTTTACAAGTTCCAAAATCCTACCCAAGATCCAAAACCAAAAACCCAAGATTTCTGGTTCTGGAAGTTCTGTTTTTCAGAACTCACAGTAACCGGTCGACCGGCCCGGTCGACCGATGTGCACAATACTGTGCACGTCTATATCAGTCGACCGACCCGGTCGACCGATGTACACTTGCTTTCACAGGAGTTTTCGGTTGACCGACCCGGTCGACCGATGAACCCCAACGGTCACATTTTTTACCGTTGGCGGTCGACCGACCCGGTCGACCGGACTCTGTCAAAAGTTCTGACAGATCCAACAGCTATTTTTTCTGGCTGATTTCTCTTTTGGGATTTGGTACCAACGATTTTGTGAGGCTGTTTTTGACCCTATAAATAGAGGGTCACCTCATATTGATTAGACAACTATTGCAAAACAATTCCAAAAGATTTCTCAAGAGTTTTACAAAGAATTTTAATTCCTTTCTTTTACAAAAGATTTCCAAAGCCTAAATTCCCAACACCCAACTTGTAGCCTACATCTCTACTTTTCTCAAGCTTTGCACTACACAATCCCATATATCTACATCTACATATTTGGTTCTAGGATTGTGCTTAGTGAGCTTTTGTAAAGTGATCAAGTGTTGATCACTCTTTTCTTACTTGAGTGAAGTTGTAGAGGCATCGGCCTCAAGGCGAGCTAGTGTGCTCAAGGTGGTGTTGCGGCATCACGAGAGACGGACAAGTGTGTCCTTGTATTGTTGATCCAGTGGGATCCTCAATAGTGAAAATCCTTCAAGTGTGAAGGCGGGGACGTAGAGCGTGGCTCGAACCTCGAAAACAACTCCTTGTGTTTGCGTTTGATCAAATCTTTCTAAACTCTATCTCTTTATTACTTGCACTTTTATATTATCTATTACTTGCAAGAATTTGTGTATTGTGCTATTTGTGTGTTAAATTTTAAATTCCGCATTATTGCCATAATTCATATAGCCATCACCTATTCACCCCCCCTCTAGGTGATTTCAATTGGTATCAGAGCCTAACCCTACAACTTAGGTCTAACCACCTTAGGGAGATCCATATTTGGCTATATACATTTTTGTTGCATTTACATTTGCTTGTGCATTCATGGCATCCATGGACTTTTCTAGCATTAAATCCCCACCCAAGTTTGATGGTTTAAACTTCCCCATTTGGAAGGTGAAAATGAATCTCTTCCTTAAATCCCTAGGAGTTAGGGTAGCTAGGGCCATTACCAAAGATTTTATTGAACCCACTAGTGATGAGAGCACATGGTCCGAGGATACTTCCAAAGACTATGAGGCTAATGCTAGGGCACAATATGCATTGACCCAAGCATTAAATGAAGATGACCTTGCACGCATAATAAATTGTAAATCCGCATTTGAGGTTTGGAACATACTCATTGTGACTCATGAGGGAACGTCTCAAGTCAAGAGAGCCAAAGTTGACTTGCTACGTTCTCAATATGAGAATTTTTATATGTTTGATAATGAGAGCATTAATGACATGCTCACCGTTTTACAAAAATAACTAATGCTCTTTCTTCCTTAGGCGACAAGATTGATAATGATCAAAAGATAAGGAAGGTGATTAGAGCTCTTCCCAAGCTTGGGAAGTCAAGGCGACCACACTCAAGGAGCTCAACGACAAAGAGGAGATGGACTTCTCCGGCTTCATCGGAAATCTCAAGACGCATGAGATGGAGATGAAAGTTAGAGAGAGAGGGAGGCACCAAAGAAGAAGACAATTGCCTTCAAAGCCACTCCTACCATACACGAAGAAGACGACTCATCGGAAGATTGCGATGAGGACTTCGCCATGCTCATCCGGAAGGTGGGCAAGATGTTTTACAAGAAGGGACGGCAAAGTAACTTCCGAAGAGGGAAGCCTCAAGGAAGGTACGAGAAGAAAAGAGAAGAACCCGGTCCTTGCTTTCATTGCAAGAAGATCGGTCACCTAATTGCCGATTGCCCCGCTCTACAAGCAACCACATCCAAGAATGGGCAAAGAAAGAAGAAAGCCTTGGCCGCTACATGGGATGATTCGGAGTCGGAATCCGAAGAGGAGCACGACGCCGCCAACATGTGCTTTATGGCACAAGGTGAGGATTCATCTAAGGTATGTCTAGAAACTTCCATTGATGATGATGATCTCACAATGGATGAACTCGCTCAATTTTTTTAAGAATTGCAACATAGGTATGAGATTTCACAATCTCATAATACGAAATTGAAAAAGGAAAATGATGTTTTGAAGAACAAACTTGAAATTTGTTTAAAAGAGAAAAATGAGTTATCTAGTTCTTTTGAAAAATTGAAAAATGATTTTGATAAGTATAAGGTAGCTAATAAAGGAAAACCCCCATAATTTCTAGTAATAAAAATATTTTTGTTGAAATTCAAAAACGTGTTGATTCTTTAGATAACACTTTAAAGAAATGTGCATTTGATTTTAACAAGCTTGCATCTAAATTTCCTAAGGGAGTAGCCCAAGGGAAACATGTTCATCATAAACATGCTACACATAGACATGCACACACACATAACCATGCTTTTATGTACAATAGTGGTAGAATTTATATTTGCACGCATTGTGGCCGCAAAAGCCATTTAGAAAAATTTTGCTATGCTAAGAACAATGTTAAGAATAAATTTGTTTGGGTTCGCCCCGGATCTAACCCCAAAGGACCCACAAAGATTTGGGTACTAAAAGAGCCACCGAATTTAAATGATACAGGTATAGGTGGATCTACCCCCTCCAAGACTTAGGAGGAGGTGGTGCCCGGGTGGTTGATGCATCGGAGCTTAAAGAACAAATCGTGCATGCATCACTATCGTGGAGGCACCTATTTTGGAGATTGCCCTTCAATTGGTAACATCTCCATTTAAAAGTTTTTGATTTTTAGTCATGTATACATATGTATAGAATTGATAGTTTGCTTTTGTACTCTATTGATATATGCTTGTATAGAACTACTTTTCTATCATGTTGTATATGTGCCTTGTGTTAACTTCTATATCTTTTGTTTCATGCCTTGTTTAATGTATGTCCACATGTATAGTTTATAATTTGTGTTTATATACTTGTATACATATACACATTATTTTCATAAATAAAAATAAACATTTGTAAAATTTCCTATTTAAACAAACACCTTAAAGATGGCAATTGCGCACCTCAACTCATTCAAGATGAATCAAGAGGATGAAGTTCAGAACCCGTCACTGGGTATTCGGCTTCAACATCTTTAAAATCTTTGTTTAAATATGAAAAATAAAATTAAAAGGGATTGCATGAATTTTGATGTTGTAATAACTTAATGAAGATTTAAAACCTGTTGGTGTATTCCTATATATTTAATATGTCACACCTATTTTGACTACAAATTACTTTAAAATTTTTTTTTGGGGCTGTTAACAGATTTCAGGCAAAGCCGGTCGACCGACCTATAAAGCCCCGGTCGACCGACTCTGCCTGAGAAGAAATTTTTTATTTCTTTTCTGTTATCGGTCGACCGACTATGTGTCCCGGTCGACCGATCTTGCCTGCAGAGCTCTCGGGTTAAATCGGTCGACCGACCCGGTCGACCGCTCTATATTTACAGAGCTCTCGGGTTGTTTCGGTCGACCGACCCGATCGACCGATCGTCGTATTTTGCCCTATAACTGTCTTTTCTCTTCACTTTTTTCTTTCTCTCACTCTCACTCAGCAGACGAACCCACTCCATCTCCTCTCCAAAAATTTTTCTTTCTCTCCAATCCCTCAACTGATCCCAAATCAATTAAAAACCCATCTCAATTTCCTCATTCTACTTCCAGATCTTCGATTTCAGGATCATCCAACCACCAGATTCGGAGAATTTCAAGATTTTCAGTCTAGGGTTTTGGATTTTCTCAGTTAAGGTAAAAATCTGATTTTTGACTCTAATTTTCATTTCTTGCTTTAGAATCTATTATCTATTGTCATCAATCTAAGTTTCTAAGCATCTAGATCGTGCCTTAAACTTGATTACACCTAAAAATCCAATTTTTATTCATCATGTCGAAAAGATCTCGTACTGAGAAAGGGAAGGGTATTGCTCAACCCTCTTCTCAAGCTCCTAGACCTGTTCGACCCTTCCTTAATGATCTTGCAGCTGATCGATATTCCCATCTCTCCACGAGGAACATTAACTCGGGGAGATTCGTTGTCATCCAAGATTTTGAACACCTGAATATTCCACATATCCTGCAGTCCAACAATTTAGTGGAATTTTTGACCATCAAGGAACAAGTCTACACCTCCCTTGTTCCTTACTTTTATGCTAATTTTGAATTCGATGGGAATCGTATCACATCTAGGGTTTTAGGTAGAGACATCGACCTTTCTATCGGTCGATTTGCTAGGATTCTGCATCTCTCCACTGGCGGAGCAGATGTGTATTCCCATGATCTACATGACTTTGAATTCCCGGACGGTGAGTCTGCGCTCACCGCCTCTACCTTGATCCACGGGGATGACAACCCCGGTCTAGTAAGGAACGAAGTTGTGAGTAGGTACACTCTCACTGCTCAGGTCCTTGCTAAGATTATTTTCTTCAATATTGTCCCCAAACATGGTGAGTATAGCCATGCTAGGGGTTGTGTACCCTTGATTATCTATTGCCTTCTTAAAGGCATTAAGGTAAATTTTCCTAGAGTCATAGCCTCTCATATGGCTTCTGATCAGATCCGAACTGCGGGTAGGAGCTTGCCCTACGGCATGCTTATTACCCATCTTCTTAGGGCTCTAGATTTTGATCTTTCTGCCGAAAGTCCCTCCAATCCTTTGACCAACATCAACGGAGTTGTTCTGAAGATGATGGAAGCTCAGTTGCGTAGACACGCTCCTGTGCACCACCTATTCCTCCTGTTGGTCCTGGCTCTTCGTCTGCTCCTGGATCCTCTTCTTCTGCTTCAGCTCCTGTCTTTTCTCCAGAGGTTCTGGCACTTCTCTCTTCGGAGGTCCGCTCTCAGATCGAGGCGCACCAGGCCTGGGTCGAGAAGCGCGACGCAGCTATTCGTGCGGAGTTGGATGCTCGTGCCATTCAGGATGTTGCTTTTCGGGCGGAGGTCCGAAACGACATGTCATATTTTGCTGACTCCATGAGATTCGTGGATGTTCAGTTTCAGGCTCTTTTCTCAAAATTTGACATGCTCGTTCCTGATCGTACTCCGACTGCTTGTCGACTCCCAGCCACCGGTCCTCCATTTCCTCCCAGAGCTCGCTCTTCTGTTCCACCACCGCGCACCAGAGTAGATGGCATGGATCCAGAGGAGGTTGCTTCTTCAGAGGAAGGTGGTGATGATGACGGAGACGGCGATGACGGTGATGATGGTGCTGAGGAGTGACCTCCCCTTTTGATGATGTCAAAAAGGGGGAGAGTTATTTTGAGAGAGATATTTTGTAGTATTTGTGTTTTGGATATTTTGTGATGGACATGTAGTATTTATTTTTATTTTGCTTTGGACATGTATTTTTTTTTGTATGTGTTGTGGACATGGTTATCTTTTGTTTTTATGTATCTCTTATTTATGTCATGTATGAACTCATTTCCTTCATCTATTCTATGACATGAGTATTTGGTATTATGTGTTGGCATGGAAATATGGTGTTTATCATTTACATATGTTTTTCTATATATGCATGTGTTGAGGGGAGCTTCATTTGAAGTCTCTACCCAAAATATTTTGTGATAACTACATATGTTTTGCCATCATCAAAAAGGGGGAGATTGTTGGCCCAAAGGCCATTATCCCAGTTATTTTGATGATAACAAAACATATTTAGTTATGTATTTAACATTTGTGTTTTCAGAATATTTCAGGTTATTTAACAAGTTGTTTTTGACGGCTCCGCTAAAAGACTCACACATTTGGAGTTCGCCGCAAAAATGAAGATTCCCAAGCTATGCACAACTAGGATGCTTTGGGATCAAGATGATGATATGAAGATCAAGACAAGACCAAGACAACAAAGAAAAAAAATTGTATTTTTATTTTTTATTTTAGAAATTTTGTCAAAGCTAGATATTAGAAGTAGAGCTATGGGATTATCACACACACACCTTTTAGTTAGGTTCATGGCTTCAAAAAGATTTTCAATTTCCATTTCTAACTTAGATCTAAAGAGAACATTTTTTGGAAATAAGATTTTTAGAAAAACAATAGTTTTGGAAAATCATTTTATGGAAAAACAAGTTTTTATCAAAAGGATTTTTTATCAAACTATTTTAACATGATAGAAGTATGACACATGCTCATACTCTATGTTTTTACAAGTTCCAAAAATCCTACCCAAGATCCAAAACCAAAAACCCAAGATTTCTGATTCTGGAAGTTCTGTTTTTCAGAACTCACAGTAACCGGTCGACCGGCCCGGTCGACCGATGTGCACAATACTGTGCACGTCTATATCAGTCGACCGACCCGGTCGACCGATGTACACTTGCTTTCACAGGAGTTTTCGGTCGACCGACCCGGTCGACCGATGAACCCCAACAGTCACATTTTTGACCGTTGGCGGTCGACCGGACTCTGTCAAAAGTTCTGACAGATCCAACAGCTATTTTTTCTGGCTGATTTCTCTTTTGGTTTGGTACCAACGATTTTGTGAGGCTGTTTTTGACCCCTATAAATAGAGGGTCACCTCATATTGATTAGACAACTATTGCAAAACAATTCCAAAAGATTTCTCAAGAGTTTTACAAAGAATTTTAATTCCTTTCTTTTACAAAAGATTTCCAAAGCCTAAATTCCCAACACCCAACTTGTAGCCTACATCTCTACTTTTCTCAAGCTTTGCACTACACAATCCCATATATCTACATCTACATATTTGGTTCTAGGATTGTGCTTAGTGAGCTTTTGTAAAGTGATCAAGTGTTGATCACTCTTTTCTTACTTGAGTGAAGTTGTAGAGGCATCGGCCTCAAGGCGAGCTAGTGTGCTCAAGGTGGTGTTGCGGCATCACGAGAGACGGACAAGTGTGTCCTTGTATTGTTGATCCAGTGGGATCCTCAATAGTGGAAATCCTTCAAGTGTGAAGGCGGGGACGTAGAGCGTGGCTCGAACCTCGGAAACAACTCCTTGTGTTTGCGTTTGATCAAATCTCTCTAAACTCTATCTCTTTATTACTTGCACTTTTATATTATCTATTACTTGCAAGAATTTGTGTATTGTGCTATTTGTGTGTTAAATTTTAAATTCCGCATTATTGCCATAATTCATATAGCCATCACCTATTCACCCCCCCTCTAGGTGATTTCAAGAGAAATATTGAATTTTCATTTAGATCATCAAATACTTGATAGGGACATTAATGTGTCAATTTCACAAAATAAATAAATAAAATCAAAAGTTGTTGGGCTGATAACAGTAATCAAGCTATGGATTCATTGAGAAAATGGCATAGCCCCGGAAATAATGTGATTTGTTTAAGGAAAAAAAAGAAAAAGAAAGAGAACATGTATTTATTATTTTAATCCCACTTCTACTTAATTAAAATGTTTTCAAGGATGTGTAATGTGATTGAATTTGAGAGGACTACTTCTTAGGCAAAGATGAAATTTGATAGGCTTATTTAGTTACTATTAGGTCTGCTAGCACATATTGCTCTCATCAGTACAAAATCCTCAAGATAAAGTTTCACTAATTAGGATGATCTAGTTCCTGGTGGAAAGATGGAAAACAAGTAAAGATAGACCGATCTGAATGGTTCCAACTTCAAGGTATTAAACTGTAAAAGAAAAGATTGATTAAATTTGTTTCCAATTTCACATCAAATTTGTGGAGTTCCTTAAATACTAACACAAGTTTCCAGCTAGCCAACATTAACTTATTTTTAGTGTCACGTAATCAGAGCTTTGACTACAAGTGTTTCGGACCCGTTCGGACCCGTTACGGGAGATCCAGATATGTGCTCGTTGTGGACTCGGCATACTGACGATTTAGAAACCGGCCCATGGGATGATCCAGAGATTCGTATCAGTTCATGCGGTGAACACCAGACGGCGATTATATTCTGAAACCACGTCATTTCATGTGAGTGTCTCTCTCTCTTTCTCTCTCTTTATTTATTAAATGATCGCAGATATTATTTTATATGTGATGTAAATTGTTGAGTAGATTTCTTATGTTACATGTTTATGTGTGGAGATCATCGAGCGTGGGGGTGGACGGTCATCTCCTGTTATTTTTCATGTTGGGTGTATAGGGATATGATATGCATGATTATTGATACATGTTAGAACCCTCATGTTTGTCCTATGTATATCTAGAGTATTGTTGTAGACATATCAGGATGTAGCATGAGGGTATTTGAGATGGATATTGGTGGTAATGACTTGATCTAATAGAACTTAGATGCATGTATATGTTGTGATACCGAGTATTGGGATATCATGTTTGATCTTAATAGAAATGTGAACTCTTGAGGATTTGAGATTTAGAGTTGTATGTTAGAGTGAGGGATTAGTGCTGATATTGATATATGTTGGAATGACAATTATTATATCAAATTCATTGATGTATATCGATACTTGACGATCATGTAACTGTTGGGAATGTAAGTTAGATAGGATGACTTTGGATTGATCTGGGACTTATGCTATTTACATTGTATGATGATCAGTAATTAGACCTGACTTTATTAGTTGAGTATTGAGGACATATCAGATATGACTGGATTAGTTGAGTTGTGACTTAAATTGATCTTGAGTTAGAGGTTACCCAGGATCTATATTCCTTTTTATTGGAGCATGTCTTGTATTGTGGTGAGATCGACGTTGCAGGCATTTGGGATCTGTTAGATGTTATGTTGTTGATGTTGATTATCAAGAGTAGATATTCTAGATTACTTATTGAGGATGTTGACTGTTTAGATATAATTCAATATGTATTGACTTGTTGATCTCGAGGACATACCATATACTTCATGATTGGTTATTGATTATTTCAGTTAACAGAGATGACTTATTATGATGGTGATCTACATCTTGGAGTTTGATAATAGTTATTATTTGATCTCAGTTGTTGAGGGTATAGGATTAGAACATATTGATGTTGAGGAGAGGACTAATTACAGATTCATTGATATGATAGTCACCGTTTTGGATTGCACTGATACGGACTGATACTTAGTGATTCATGAGAATTGTATTGAGACTATAAGTTTATGGATTAGTTATTGATATCTCTTTAACATGGA
Source organism: Agave tequilana (assembly GCA_038442645.1). NCBI lineage: Eukaryota > Viridiplantae > Streptophyta > Magnoliopsida > Asparagales > Asparagaceae > Agave > Agave tequilana. Next base: position 378,030 of record JAVJIF010031067.1, read on the forward strand.
TGGATGAGATTATGGTCAGCTTTAGTTGAGACTGTTTATTGAGCAGTAGCTAGACTGTTACTGTTATTTTATCCATGTTATTGAAGTTACTGGGAAAATGATTGTTTGACCGTAACCACGGTACAGTCCTATTGTTCATCGTATACACGGTTACTGCTACTGTTACTGTTACTGATATTGTTCACTGTGTATACGATTACTGATTGACTGTTACTGTACTGTTATTGTTACTGTCACCGTATCGTCCCAGTGTTCTAGATAATATGGACATTGACTGGTTTAACTGAATTGAATGAATAATAATGTAAATGGACAACTTACACCGGGATTGGGGAAATTGATGGAGGAGACAGCGTCTGTATTTTGGGTGGACCTAGGATATAGGTTGCGCAGCTGACTGAGGGTTCCACTGCAGGGTTCCTGGGGGATGACTGACATCCCATCTGTTACTGTTACTGTTCCACTGTTTTCACAGTGAGATTACTGTTACTGTTACTGAGTACCTAGCGGTACGACCTGGTTCAGCGCCAGGAAACTGAGGCCGTGGTCCCGGGTATGTACGGGACCCACCTAAAATATGGATAATGTCTCCAACCAATCAGTTTCAATAACTTAGGACCCTGATTGACATATGTAGTAGGCGTAGTATAGGATGCGTCTATTACAGGTGGCAATTGGTGTTCGCTGACATAATAAATGATAATGAACTGTTAATATATTGGGACTGACCACAATCACCTGATTGTACATTTATATCACTGTGATAGACATATAACTATAACCATGACTGGATTGTATGCCAACCTAGTGACATGTGATAGATTACACGCCTTGACATTGATTGCATATTTACAGTTGTGCCAGTTATATTCTACCTTTATTCATGTTATTATCATGTGTATTACTGTTCAGCTATTTATCTTGTTATTTAGCCTTTTCTATTTACTGTTGCTCTTACTACTAATTATGCACATTGTTTCTTCTGCACGAGTTCTTTCCCCTTTACACACACACTCATTATGGTCGCGTTCTGACGACCCTGGATTTGCACGTCCAGATATTGGACGATTGTTTCTAATGTGCAGGTATTCGATGAGGCGGTACGCCTTGCGAGGAGCTTGGGTCCTCTCCCTTTGATTCTGGTATACTTGCATTTTATTCTTGTTATTATTCTTTGTTCCTATATATCACCTTTGACTTCTGTTCAGCTGCCATTTTCTTCCTGTTGTTCATTGCTATCATGTGTAGTCTTATATGTATTATTGCAGTGGTCCTTGATTATTATAGTTCTGATTATAGCTTGTTCAGGTTACAATTTAGGCTTAGCGTATATACGTGGGGTATTTTCCTCGCGTATATGCGTCGCCATAACGTCTCTGTATCCTTAGGATCGGGGCGTTACAACGTGGTATCAGAGCCAGGTTCGACATAAAACGGATCTGATCTTACCGGTAACTTGAAACAAGTTATAGTACACTGCAATATACATATACTATCCATGTGATAATATTGACTCCATTTGGAAATTGATCGTCCTCCCTTTGGAATTTCGTTCTTGATCTGTTGATATTCATGATTCTAACACTTCAATTAGAGTGATTTGGATGTCTATCTTGATTTCATCCTTCCTTCCTATTCATTCCTCCTGATTCTATCTCTTGAGATCGGTTACTCCATGTTGAAGCTGGTAGCAGAGATCAGAGCGCGCAGCGGAATCGTGGTGTCCCAACGAGGCGACGTGGAAGCTTGTTTGTATTTCCTCTTGATTGTTGATTCTTTTATCATTCCCTGTTTGAAGCTTGTTTGTTTCTTCTTGACCTTGATTCTTTTACCATTCCCCGCTTTATTGAAATTTCGAGGACGAAATTTTTATAAGGTGGGTAGAATGTAATAACCGTATTTTGAAATACATGATTAATAATACATCATAGTATTTTATTATGTATTTGTAATTTATATTATTTTTATTTTTATTATTATTATTATTGTTCATAAAATGTTATCAGTATTATTGCTACTTTCTTTTCATTTTTCCCAACCCAATAGTTCATTAGGCCCAACCCAACCCATTCTACTCCTCTCTCATTTAATTTCATTAATTTTTTCTTTCCATTCCAGCCCATAGCCCAGAAGCCCACCATTATCTTCTCCTTATTTATTTCCTCTTCTCCCTTCTCTCTCTCTCACCCATCACAAACTGCAGCTAACCCTATCCCACATATACAGCGCCGCCGCCCCTCTCTCTCTTCCTTTGACTCCCCACGCAGTGTCGTTCACCTCCTCTGAACCCCACCGAGAACCGTGAACCGGTATGCCTCCTTCTTCTGCGAGATCCCTTCCCTCTCCTCCCTAGATCCAGCCAACATCCATTCACAAACCCAACCTCCGCCGGATCCGCGAGGCCACCCTGGTGTACTCCTCCATGGCCGTGAGCATCATTCTCCACCCAAGCCATATGTGAGTATGCTTCTTTAATTTTCTCTAAAATGAAAATGACTTTCATTGTTTACATACTAGAATTCTCGCATGTGAAATCATCTCTAACTCTCCCTATAATCAAATTTTGACCAGTTTATAGCAGTGATTGATTTCATGGGATTAGTTAGAGAAATATTGAATTTTCATTTAGATCATCAAATACTTGATAGGGGACATTAATGTGTCAATTTCACAAAATAAATAAATAAAACCAAAAGTTGTTGGGCTGATAACAGTAATCAAGCTATGGATTCATTGAGAAAATGGCATAGCCCCGGAAATAATGTGATTTGTTTAAGGAAAAAAAAAGAAAAAGAAAGAGAACATGTATTTATTATTTTAATCCCACTTCTACTTAATTAAAATGTTTTCAAGGATGTGTAATGTGATTGAATTTGAGAGGACTACTTCTTAGGCAAAGATGAAATTTGATAGGCTTATTTAGTTACTATTAGGTCTGCTAGCACATATTGCTCTCATCAGTACAAAATCCTCAAGATAAAGTTTCACTAATTAGGATGATCTAGTTCCTGGTGGAAAGATGGAAAACAAGTAAAGATAGACCGATCTGAATGGTTCCAACTTCAAGGTATTAAACTGTAAAAGAAAAGATTGATTAAATTTGTTTCCAATTTCACATCAAATTTGTGGAGTTCCTTAAATACTAACACAAGTTTCCAGCTAGCCAACATTAACTTATTTTTAGTGTCACGTAATCAGAGCTTTGACTACAAGTGTTTCGGACCCGTTCGGACCAGTTACGGGAGATCCAGATATGTGCTCGTTGTGGACTCGACATACTGACGATTTAGAAACCGGCCCATGGGATGATCCAGAGATTCGTATCAGTTCATGCGGTGAACACCAGACGGCGATTCGATTCTGAAACCACGTCATTTCATGTGAGTGTCTCTCTCTCTTTCTCTCTCTTTATTTATTAAATGATCGCAGATATTATTTTATATGTGATGTAAATTGTTGAGTAGATTTCTTATGTTACATGTTTATGTGTGGAGATCATCGAGCGTGGGGGTGGACGGTCATCTCCTGTTATTTTTCATGTTGGGTGTATAGGGATATGATATGCATGATTATTGATACATGTTAGAACCCTCATGTTTGTCCTATGTATATCTAGAGTATTGTTGTAGACATATCAGGATGTAGCATGAGGGTATTTGAGATGGATATTGGTGGTAATGACTTGATCTAATAGAACTTAGATGCATGTATATGTTGTGATACCGAGTATTGGGATATCATGTTTGATCTTAATAGAAATGTGAACTCTTGAGGATTTGAGATTTAGAGTTGTATGTTAGAGTGAGGGGATTAGTGCTGATATTGATATATGTTGGAATGACAATTATTATATCAAATTCATTGATGTATATCGATACTTGACGATCATGTAACTGTTGGGAATGTAAGTTAGATAGGATGACTTTGGATTGATCTGGGACTTATGCTATTTACATTGTATGATGATCAGTAATTAGACCTGACTTTATTAGTTGAGTATTGAGGACATATCAGATATGACTGGATTAGTTGAGTTGTGACTTAAATTGATCTTGAGTTAGAGGTTACCCAGGATCTATATTCCTTTTTATTGGAGCATGTCTTGTATTGTGGTGAGATTGACGTTGCAGGCATTTGGGATCTGTTAGATGTTATGTTGTTGATGTTGATTATCAAGAGTAGATATTCTAGATTACTTATTGAGGATGTTGACTGTTTAGATATAATTCAATATGTATTGACTTGTTGATCTCGAGGACATACCATATACTTCATGATTGGTTATTGATTATTTCAGTTAACAGAGATGACTTATTATGATGGTGATCTACATCTTGGAGTTTGATAATAGTTATTATTTGATCTCAGTTGTTGAGGGTATAGGATTAGAACATATTGGTGTTGAGGAGAGGACTAATTACAGATTCATTGATATGATAGTCACCGTTTTGGATTGCACTGATATGGACTGATACTTAGTGATTCATGAGAATTGTATTGAGACTATAAGTTTATGGATTAGTTATTGATATCTCTTTACATGGATGGATGAGATTATGGTCAGCTTTAGTTGAGACTGTTTATTGAGCAGTAGCTAGACTGTTACTGTTATTTTATCCATGTTATTGAAGTTACTGGGAAAATGATTGTTTGACCGTAACCACGGTACAGTCCTATTGTTCATCGTATACACGGTTACTGCTACTGTTACTGTTACTGATATTGTTCACCGTGTATACGATTACTGATTGACTGTTACTGTACTGTTATTGTTACTGTCACCGTATCGTCCCAGTGTTCTAGATAATATGGACATTGACTGGTTTAACTGAATTGAATGAATAATAATGTAAATGGACAACTTACACCAGGATTGGGGAAATTGATGGAGGAGACAGCGTCTGTATTTTGGGTGGACCTAGGATACAGGTTGCGCAGCCGACTGAGGGTTCCACTACAGGGTTCCTGGGGGATGACTGACATCCCATCTGTTACTGTTACTGTTCCACTATTTTCACAGTGAGATTACTGTTACTGTTACTGAGTACCTAGCGGTACGGCCTGGTTCAGCGCCAGGAAACTGAGGCCGTGGTCCCGGGTATGTACGGGACCCACCTAAAATATGGATAATGTCTCCAACCAATCAGTTTCAATAACTTAGGACCCTGATTGACACATGTAGTAGGCGTAGTATGGGATGCGTCTATTACAGGTGGCAATTGGTGTTCGCTGACATAATAAATGATAATGAACTGTTAATATATTGGGACTGACCACAATCACCTGATTGTACATTTATATCACTGTGATAGACATATAACTATAACCATGACTGGATTGTATGCCAACCTAGTGACATGTGATAGATTACACGCCTTGACATTGATTGCATATTTACAGTTGTGCCAGTTATATTCTACCTTTATTCATGTTATTATCATGTGTATTACTGTTCAGCTATTTATCTTGTTATTTAGCCTTTTCTATTTACTGTTGCTCTTACTACTAATTATGCACATTGTTTCTTCTGCACGAGTTCTTTCCCCTTTACACACACACTCATTATGGTCGCGTTCTGACGACCCTGGATTTGTACGTCCAGATATTGGACGATTGTTTCTAATGTGTAGGTATTCGATGAGGCGGTACGCCTTGCGAGGAGCTTGGGTCCTCTCCCTTTGATTCTGGTATACTTGCATTTTATTCTTGTTATTATTCTTTGTTCCTATATATCACCTTTGACTTCAGTTCAGCTGCCATTTTCTTCCTGTTGTTCATTGCTATCATGTGTAGTCTTATATGTATTATTGCAGTGGTCCTTGATTATTATAGTTCTGATTATAGCTTGTTCAGGTTACAATTTAGGCTTAGCGTATATACGTGGGGTATTTTCCTCGCGTATATGCGTCACCATAACGTCTCCGTATCCTTAGGATCGGGGCGTTACAGGAACTTTGCCAGATTTTAGACTCGCCCTTTTAGGTTGAATCATTTCCCAGTAGCTCCATCAAGCGCTCTAGTAATTAAACACTATTTGCTACCCGTGCCTCCAGCTTACTTAGCTCTATTTAGATGTTCACTTGCTTGCTAATCGCTTGTTTGATAGTTTATCTATTCTTCTATTAATGGTTGTGGAGAGTTTGTAATCTTACTTATACTGTTTTCCTGAGACTGCATGATTTTTCAGTATTCATATCGATCTCTTATATCAGTAATGTTTTCATATATCGCTTGACATGCTTTCACTTGATGTACTAACATTTACCATACTATCTCTTGCCACCTGACCTGTTAATCACCTGGTAACTGATACCTGACTCCTGACTTATTATCGGTATCACATCTCTTGTGCCTGCATCCTGAGGGATGCCGAGTGGAGCTAAGTGCCACACGGAGCTATGTGCCACACCACACACGTAATGGGGGACACCTCTTGGTATCCGTGGGGGCCACCTCTAGGTATTCACATTGCATCCTCTTTGCTTCTGTTACTCGGAATGCATATGGTATGGAGCTAAGTGCCACAATGAGCAAAGTGTCACACCAAACACGTGCTGTGGGCTACCTCTTGGTATTCGTGGGGGCTACTCCTAGGTATCCACTACCGTATCCGTAACACGTAACTATAGTAATATTAGGAATTTGGGATATTTGGTCTCTCCTTCGTTCGGATACGGGTACTCACATATCAGATCCAAATGAGTTCTATTGGAGTACACATCGTAGTACAGACTACTAGTGGTGTGAGACATTGGTAGGGAGATGATTGAAATATCAGACGGTACTGATATTTATTTTTAAATTTCTTGACCTCTTGTTTACTAATTTGTATGAACATGCTTGTGACTCAATACTTGATCCTGCATCAGATATAACTTAATTACCCAAAAAAAAGTCAGGAGTGGGAGTTATTAAATCACCTCCTCATCCGAATAATGGTGCCTGTATAACAGAGTTCAGATTTGGCTCTACCAGAGTGCGAACCCGGTGTGAACTGCCAGTATGGGATACTGGAAGAAAATGATTCAAAAAACAAGTGACACTGATTGTTATTATTGTAATATTAGGTTATCCTATCCATCACTTGTACATGAGCTCTGTGACATTATAATTACTCCTGACATTCTTATTCTGTTACATTGAGGCAATCAAGTTGTATGAGCTCAGGTTATGGTGATATGGGGTATATAGTATATTATGAGAGTTTGCTTGTTCGGATTATCCCCTCGACGTATCAATCTCATGAATCCAAAATCTAAGCCTATACAACTAGTTTTGTCCACTCTTGTATTTAATATATTACTTGATGTCTTATCTTTTGCTTTTGAGTACCTATGCTCACAACTCGGTTTCGATGCATGCTTTCTTTACTCGGATTTATCGTTATGCATGTGCTCGCTTGATTCCTGGTTTTTCACTGATTTCCTGATTTTCGTTCATGTTTCTGGTTAACGCCTATACTTTTTTGCCTAAATCACATCACTTGATTCTATACACGTGTGCCTGACTATGCACACCGCTTTGCATTCACCTCACCACTCGTTGGGGAGTTCTGACTCCCCTGAATCTGTATGTCCAGATCCCGGAGCTTGAAACTTGTGAATTCTCCCGGTTGCTGATCAGAAATGTGTAGCGGTAGCGTGAAACATTGGCAAACCGTCTAAGGCCCTATCCTTCCAGGCCTCCTGCTCAGTTCTTGAGTTTCTTTTTGTGACTCGTGAGCACCTTTTGTACAGTTCATAATTGTATAGCTCTTTGTATTCTTGATTAATCCATGAATTAATGTTTTGTATGCATAATATTTGTTGTGGGATTTCCTTTCAACCACCTATGTCAAATCATAATTAATAAAACTCACTCACAAAATTTAACTCGCTTTAGCCAACCTCTTTTTTAAAGAAGGGAGCGCGGTCAAAATAACTTAAATGCCCTTCCATAGGATTAAACTAAGGATTGCGACCATGATCACATTCCTTACAAAATGCTCTATTTCTGAGTCTTTATTAGGATTGTGATTATGATCACGGTCCCCACAAAAAAATGCCATTGTTCTTGGTCTTTATGATCAGAATCCTCTTTATTAGAGTGCAATCATGATCATAGTCCTTAAAAAAATATCATGCTCATAAGTTTTTATAGAATTGCAACCATGATCGTAGTTCTCTTTATTAGGATTGTGAGCCTAATCACAGTCATCATAAAAATGCCTTGTTTTTTAGTTTTTCGTTCCAGTCCTCACAAAAACACAATTTCCACCATAAATTGGGACTAGGATAATGATTACAGTCCTCACAAATCGATCACAAATACAAACAAAACTAATTACGAGCACAAACAAACGGTATCTGCAAAAGATTTATTTCAAATAAAATTTGTTCTGGGGCTCCGCCTCTTGCAACCCCCGGGAGGGGCTTATCGCCCCTTTCCAACTCTCACGTTGATCTTACAGTGAAGGTCGATCCACGAATTACTCTGTGAGGGTCAGAGTTGAGGGGAGAGCAACATAGGGGATGATGTGGAATGTTAAAAAAAGAAATAAAAATATATAAAGAAGTACTGGTTAGGAAGAATAAGTTTATGCTGACGTGGATGAGACTATAACGAATAAAAATATGGGCTGAGTTTTTTTTCCTAATTATAAGAAAAGTAGGCGACTGTTGGGAATTTTTCATTTTCTTTCTATGTTGATTTTTTCTTTTGATTTTTTATGCCACCGTGCAATCTTCCTATCTGTATCTCCCCGAGATCTTTTAAATTTTTGAAAAATAAATCTAGAAGCAACCCTTCTGAAACATAAATCAATTATTGAAATTACCTTTTTATCATGTCCAACCATCCCTTATCTTTCTTAAATGCTAAAGAGTTTAGCTTAGTCTCCTATCTCTTAATTGTTACTGAGATTAATTTTTTAAGAACCTTTTCCATTATAAAATCTTAAATAATCATCTAAAAGTACTAACTATTCACCTAGACTCTTGTATTTATTTTATTTTCATTCTTATAAAAATAACATAAAAATTTGCTCTCTCGTATGAGCTTCAAAATCTCTTGTCATCGTTCCTTGATGAATTCTAAATTTAAGCATAAGTGATTAAATGAACATATAAACTTCTCTACAATAGAAATCCATATTTGATATATCTTTTAAGTGAATATATTGTTTTTAAGTAAATAAATTTTTTAATTTTTTAAAAGTACAATTTTGTTTCTTTTTGTTACCTCAAACTTCTCTCTAGCAATGCATATCATGTAAAACTTGTTCTTATTTTTTTTCTAAAAATTAAAAAGTTGAAGAACAGGAAAAAAAATCTGATATGTTGTTACCCTTGAGATGTGGGTAAGGCAAATAGCATAATAAAACTTGTTCCTATTTTCAGAAAATTAATAGTAAAAGAAAAGAAAATTCTAATATAGAGAAGTGGGCTTTGAATGATTCAATTTGGAGTACAAACCCGATGCTAGACCTAATTGCCATAGCTGAGGAATTTATTCTTAGTTGAGTTTGATAATCTGCACCAAAAAAAACACACTCAAAATGTTTAATTGTTTAGCAAATCATGAATTTAGAAAACAGATAATAAGTTAAAATGAGAAATACTAAAATTAAAAAGTTTTCATTAGAATCCCCCGACGTCAACTTGAATGCCCAATTCTTAGAGACATATACCCAATTCTTAGAGATATATATTGTATTGTTATTGAAATGACACGACACGCAGACACATGACAAATTCTTTAAAATACACACGACATGTGTGTTGGACACGCGTGTCGGACGCGTTTTGAACACGATACACGTGTCGAACATATTTCAAACACGACATGACTTCATGATAAAAGTGTTTGCGCTACATAGGAGAGTAACAATGCTACTGCTGATATGAGTGAAGAGTATTCTGAGAGTAGTTTGTCAAGCTTTCTTTAATTCCTTCATATACACCAAATCCTCCCAAAGACCTTCGTCTGGGAGAAATGGAAAATTTTATTGATTCATTAAATTTCAAATTGGCACTTGCTAATATACATGCTTGCAACCCTCAAGACTCATGTAAATACAATGTGAGTCATTAAGTGAACTAGTTTATACCAAATCCTATACTTATTCCAAACTGATACAAACTAAAAACATAAATTCAAGCAACAAAGTAACAAAACTAGCAGAAAAAAAAAAGAAAAGAAAGAAAGAAAGAACGAACAAGTATCCAATTTTACAAACTTTCAAAAATATTTCTTGGACCACTCAGCAGTTAAGATGACTCATCCTTTGCAAAGAACTTTGCCGAGCCAAAATCTGCTATCTTGGGTTTAAACCTCTTTAACATAAATCCAAGTGATTCAAACCAAACCCTTTTTTCTTTTGGCGAGGGGCATTTTCAAAGCCCACCAAGTCTGAGATGGTCTTTGGATCTGAGTTTGCTTGGTGTTTTGGGAGAAACGAGAAAAAGCAGTCGAGATAGAAAGGGGAACTGGGGTTGTTGTCACTGCTGTAGCTAGGATCTCTTTATTTTTCTTTTTCGTTTTTTACAGGAGGAAAGGAGAAATTGCGAAAGAGAAGAGTTTGACGCTGTCGTTGATGAGATCGGTTGTGCTAGCGTGAGAAGAGGTTAGTTTTGATCAAATATTCTACTTAACAAGTAATTCCCAACTCTACGAATCCAGTATAGTTAGCCTAATATATGCTTTCATGTCTAAATCTATGAATTTTTATTTTATTGGTTGTAATATTCATCTTGTTACACCTCATACTTTGACCTAAATTAAAAAGAAAGTGGATAGGTTATAATAAAAAAAATAAGAAATAAGAATAGTAGAGCCAATAGATTTTGAAAAATTGTACTGAGTATGACTTGATTGAATACTTAACAAGAAAAGTTCCCTTTTAATCCTCCATGATAAACATCAATTATAGGACTCTTGTTTTCTAATCCACAAGACAAGGAGTACTCGAAAGATGAAATCAAGTGATAAGGGAATAATCTTTATATTTATAAAGAAAGAATAAATAACAAACCATAAGATATGAGCTCTAATGATTACTAGATTATCTGAATATAAACATGTATCAACATGTGTAACATAGAGCGTAAAATTATAGAAAAATTGCTTGAAATTTCACATGGTATTACTATGTTAGTTCGTGGGCAATTGCGCATTGATCTTACGATTCTGGTAAATGAAAACTAAAAGATGAGTCTAATTTAACAAAGGGTGAAATTTTTAGTTGTTAGAAGGTCCAAGAGTAGTTCAAGACACGTATTTTGGAAATAATTGAGAATTTTAATAGCGATGACTTCACAATAAGTGAGGAACAAATGCTCTGTAATTTATAATTGTTTTGAAATGGATAACCTTTTGAGTTTTTATGTAAAAGATGTGGTTTATGCACATAAAACACATTATGTAATAATAGTATTGTGACACTCTTGAAGTATTATTTTCTTGAACCAAGAGTAACATATGCTTTATTTTCTCATATAGTCACAAGCATATCAAGCATGTACATGGGGCATGACTAATGATTCTTGATTGTGACATGATACTATTTGGATAACTCGTATGACTGTATTTTCCCCCTATACCATGTGCGTAAATGCGATGAATAATACCGAAATATTTGAAAATTAAGCAAGCTACTAGTCCTCAATGTGTCCCTCCATGAGGGTCTATTAATAAGGCAGCTCAACCACATGGTACATGGGTAAAATACAACCGTACGAGATAACCAAATAGTATCATATCATAATCAATTTATTAGGCATGCTCCATGCGCGTGGATCATATGCTGAGTATATCACTATATCAGAAAATTAAGCTACGAGTTCTAAATGTGTTCCTTCAATGAGCATGTTTATCCGTGCATGTTGTTGATAAGGTTTAGTGACTTAATAGTAGTGAGACCCAAGTTAACCGTGCTAAAAAGTGTTGATCACATTCAAACATAGCCTACCTAATCCTGATGCAGGAAAACATATTATAAAATATTATATATGTTGTATTTATTCTTTATCATTACTTTGGTATGATTTTATGATTTGATCTAAACAAGCCATTTATCATGTTATATATATTTTGTGATTTTAAAATGTGAATTGCATGACTCGCGCATTCACTTATTGACCCTCAGCTCACTCTACCGCTACAGTTTTATTAATGGTTGAGAATCTTGAGATGTTAATCAAGTGGAGTATTGTGAAAGGACTTGATATTTATGGAGTTTCTTTGGACCTAGTATCACATTGAAGTTTGGTAATAAAAATATTAAATTTTGTATCTCTTAATTATGGTGTGTTTGGTATTGTTTCTGCTTTAATATAAGTCATTTTTCAAAAGGACTTATCTAAAAGTGCTTTCTGAAAAAATTCTTTTGCATATTTTAATTTTTTTTGTTATATTAAGTTTTTAAGTGCTTACAAAAAAATATTTAAAATAAATTAATTAGAGAAAATTATGATAGAAATGAACATGTGAGAGAAACTTTTGTAAGATTCATAACCTATAACAAAAGAAATAGAGAAGAATTCATTAAAAAATCATCTTATATGGAGATCATGGGAGAAAGAAACAAGGAGAAAAAAGAGTAGATTAGCTTTTGGTTTATGTGGTTGAGAACTCAGATAAGTAACTTTTTGACTTTTTTTTTTGTCAAAGTCCTGTTTTAAAGTGGTTATCAAGCATCAAATTTGTGGAAAGAAACTTATTTGCTTTAAAATCCATGAAAGCACTTATGAGAAGCAACACCAAACACACCCTTACAATTTGATAATAATCCATAAATGGATATTAAAATTGATGTCACTTACTTGTTTGATTAATTGATAATTATATTTATTATATATTATCTAGAATGAACCTTTGTTGCTTAAAAGAGTCTTGCAGTTTTTGATGTTAGGAAGCTGATGGCCGTGTGATGCACCTGCTATAAACGGTGGGACACTTGAACCTTTTACCAGAGTAATTCGAGAAAAATTTTGGATTGGTCTAGTAAGATGTATCAAGTTTTTATTGAAAGTTTAATACGTGGTGAGACTTTGCTTTGGTAGTAAACTCCTTCATTTATGATGTTTGTGGTTATTTACAGGTGGTTTTGTTATGGGAAGGTTCACGACTATATTGTCATGAGAAGAGTTCAATGTCACCAGATTTAAAATTTTAAGGTTTGATGAGTTAACAAACAGAGACCCGGATCTTGGTAATGAGTATAAGAGACAAGGCAAGTATGCATTTTACCTTAATCAAGATTTTGAATGGATTAGGAGATGCGTGCATATTTTATCTTTTAGTGTTATATTCAAACTCCACCATGAAATTGTGCATCACCAAAGATTGTGTATGTTTTGGTATTTATGTTTTCATGAGAAGACTAGTATTGGATAACTAAACATCACACTACATTTACTATTGTCGGTAAGATAATGCAAAAACGTAAAAATACCAGACTCCTCTTCTTTTTCTCTATACTTGCAGCCATAATTTCTTATACCCTCTACCAAACTCCCACCCGAAATCAAAATATCAAGCTCTATTATGTCGTGTTGATCCAACCTAGACGCTAAGGGTGAAAACAGAACGTACACAGGTTAACCATATTTGTTTTTTTTCAGCATACAAGGGGATGAATAGTGGCCGTTGTTCGAATTTTAAACTCAATATCCAAGAAATCAGATTAAATCTGTAAATTTGGAGGGAGAACATGAAGTTGGCCTTATAAGCCTCTTTTTACTGTGAAGTGAGCATAAAATATAAATTGCACCAATTTAACCTTTTACTAATTACGATACTGCTAATACAAAGCCTTTATATCCCAAACTTTGGGGTCGCTAAGATATTACATATTTTTCCAAGAGGAAAATACATGATCGCAGACTCAGATCAGTTAATTTGTGATTGTTTAAAATTGTTCACCGAGGTGAATTCTTTCTCTTTGGTTCCTTATTAATCTTATCACTCACAAGAGGTGAAGGAGAGGTCACTGTTAAGTTTCTGCTTCTTTCTCTTTGTTGCCTACAAGGAATGAATTTCAACCTCAAAAATCCAAACTTAGCTCCATGTGTTTTCTTTGGATCTATTTTTTTTATTACAGGCAATGTGCTCATATCTAAATGTATACTCCTAAGGTTATCATGCCTCACCGTAATTCAAATTAACTTTCTACTATAGTGAAATTATATTTTTTTTAATATGTTGGAATTATGGTTCGTCAAAATCTTTTGATTTGGTGTACCATTTTTACAAGTTCTTGGAATCATTTATTCTTGGTAGTAAATTTGTTTTCTGCTTGTGTTTTTCCTTACCAAGGAACAAAATAATGCCCGTTAGATAGATCAATTATGGTCATTTTGCATGGAAAAAAGTGGTAAGAGTGTTCTTTATTCATCCTATTTTAGTCGTCATATTGAAGAAAGTAGATCTACTGGTGTATAAGTAGAATCAACGATATTTAATACTTCAGGCTTATGTTCTTTTAAGGGATTCATTTAAAAAAGAAAATCCACTTATGAAATTTAATTTAAAAAAGCTCTAAAAAAAATTTAATTATAAAAATCGACCTCTGACAGGCCAGGTAGGCATGACAAAGGCGTTGAGTGATTTCGCCTCGCTTGTGTGGTGCTGAGGCGTCGTGGGAGCTTTTTTGTCCGAGTTTGACGAACTCAAACGCAAAATTATAATAATTTTAGGTCCGGGTTTGGCGAACCCGGACTAAAAGTTTCTGAAATATGTTGGGTTTCTGAATAGTCCTTTATATGGTTCCTATGAGTTTTTTTTGTTGAATTTTTTTACTCTCTCTCTCACGACCCCAGCCCTGATCTTGATCATTTTTCTCAGCAGCTCACCCTGTACCCGATCCCTCTCCCTCTCCTCCCCCCTCACTCTTGTGGCCCTGACCAGATCCCTCTTGCAACACCGACCCTGACCTCGATCTTCTGCTCCGGCAGGTCACCTCGCACCCGATTCCGACCAATCTCTCTCTTGGCCCTAATTAGATCACGCTCCCAATCACAATCTCGAACCTGATCTTCTTCCCCGACAGCTCTCCCTACACCTGATCTTGGCCAGCCTCGTCTTCCTTCCCATCTTCGTCTCAACATCTGATCCAGACCCTTTCTTGGTTGTCGAATCTGCATTAGAACTCGACACCGTCAGCTGCAAGGTCGCTGATCTCAATGATTTATCTCTGAGTTTCTGCAATTGGTACACTTCTCAACAATTTATCTCTGAATTTTGTTTCTATTTACTTTCTGTGTTCGTTTATGTTTTAATTAGATTATTTGAATTTGAAGCTAATTAAGAAATTATTGATTTTTGTTCTCAATTGAGAAATTTGGAAGAAGTTCTAAGCAATTCTAACAAGTAATGTTATTTTGTGATATTAAATTTGGTACAGTGTCTAATGTGAATGTCCCTTTTCTTTCATTGTGCAATGGTAAACTAACAATAAATAAGGAGAATAAGCCAACATATGTTGATAGAATAGTAAAATCAATGCTAGTGAGAAATCCAGCCACAAGACGTGAATTGGTAGAGAAAATCTATCAGATTTCAAAAATTAATCCAAATGATTATCTGATTAACAAAACATGCAGGTGGCCTATATATAAAAAAATGGGTGGGACTAGATTGTGGGGAGTCCCAAGTTCCAGTCTATCTATGGCCTATATATTAAAAAAACAAAGGGTTTGCAGGTACAGCCCTACAATTACATATTTTTTTCAATATGACCAAAGTGTCCTTACAATGGCAAATTCAAATTTTGCATACATATCCTTCAAAAATATTATTCTTTCATATTTCACTCGTGCTTTTATCCAGGGAAGCGCACTTGCCTCACATCCCTACAAATAACCTAAGAAGACATGATCCCACTCTATATGTCCATTGCTATAATATTGAAATAGGACGATCCCCGTTATTTGCAGTGCACCTATAAAAAAAATTGAATCACTTATTTTGTCTTTTCCATATTGTAGGGGGAGATAGTTGTCGGAACGAAACATTTGTTTGCTTTCTCGAACACTGATTATGGGGTCATCATTCTGCCCCTTATTTTCATCCATTACCGCTGGTGTTGATCAGCTTTGTGATACTCTAGTAACTAAAGGAAGCTAGATGATCACTCTTATGAAAAGTTTAATTTGCAAATAAACTTTATGCATTCTGTACTGCATTTTCATTTAAAAAGATTATATTTGTAATAAAATAAAAAAGTATAAAAATAATAAAGGCAGATGTATATATCATTTTAATTAGAACTTGCAAACTTGTATATCCGCTATCATATTTATTCTTAACATATTATTTGTTAAAATATTGATATTTTGATACATTAGAGAATTCATGTTTTCAAAAATATACTATTGATATTAAAGTATTATCTATAGCAAGGGTCATTAATATAAAAACAATATTAAATATTCAAATTTGCAAGGGCGTATATGCAAAGTGTATTTTTATTATATTGAACAAAATTATGACCAGAGGGGCAATATACCTGTAAATTCTTTAAAGTTAGAAGTTCACATACAAATAGAGACTTTTGACGGGTCAGTAAGCAAAACGCTAAGTTTTGGAGGGTAAATATGCAAAAGTTCATTAGTATACTATTTTCTTCTTCTCGTTTTCTTTCTCCTCTTTACTTATAATAAAACGGGTTCTTTCATATGTTCCTTCAGAAAGTTATGTTTTTGCTTATATACCTTTCTAATTTACATGTTTACCCCCATAATCGCAATTTTTTTCAACATGATAAAATATTCATTGCATATCTACCCACACAAATTTATTTTTAGTATTTCATAATTTTTTGATATTAATAATATTTTTTAATAGATAATACTCTAATATCAATATTATATTTTTGAACGCATGGATTCTCTACTATATCAAAATATGAATATTTTAATAATAATATGTTAGGGATAAATATGATAGGGGATATGCATGATTGAAGTTCTAATAAAAATGATATGTACACCATCATCTATTTTTTATATTTTTTATTATTTCTTCGTAAATATGAATGCAATATAGAATGCATAAAGTTTATTTGCAACTTAAACTTTTTATAATGTATGTAAAAGAATAATATTTTGGAGGGTACATTTGCAAAATTTGAATTTTCAAATATATATACTAAGGACAGCTTTGTCATATTGAAAAAAAAAATTAAGTGTAAAGATATATATGCAAACTCCTTAGAATTAGACACGTACATATGCTGGCAAAGATTTTTGAGGGGTAAATAAGCAAAAGTTCAAGTTTCAGAGGATATATATGAAAAAAACCGTAATAAAACAAAGTCAAAAGTTGGGGAAAATCAAAATCGAATGAGAGCAAGAGCTCCACGTGCTTCATAAGCCTTAGAAGGCTCAAGCTTGTATCAAACAAAATTTTTGACTTATATTCTCTATTGCAAAATTCTCTATGATATGCCTCATGTGAAGACCCGATAACATAACAGTTTTTAGTATGCTTTATCTTGCATGTTTTGCGTGCTTCAAAACTCAAATTTATTAGATCTCAGGAGTTTTTATCCACACATTGAACAACCCATTAATGACAGAAACAATGTATTCCTTTGTATACCAATCTCCTTCTCTAGTCCCATAGATTGAACGAGGAGAGAATCAATGTATTCCTTATATAGCACCTGCTGCACTTCAACTCTTTCGCGTTGCAGCAAAGAGAGAAACGCTATAGAAACATGTACGCATATATTTCGCATAAGAGCAAAAAAACAAGCAGCACTATAGAAACAACACCGGTTCTGTAATGCAATTATTACTGAGGATGAGTTATCCTTTAGCATTACTTTCCCCGACAAAGTCGAAATGATTACAAGATAACATTATTTTTGTCTACAAAGCATAAATAATTATAAGCTGAGGGGAGAAGAGCACCAGAAGATGAATGAAATTTGACAAGTGGCTATATAACTAATAAATATCAGGCCCTCGTCACATGATATATCAAAAGAACAGATTACGAAAGTCAACGCTTAGACTGCCCAAAATTGTTCACATTATCTTGACCAGATTATGCCTACTATCTATCAGGAACACTAAGGAATTCAGAGAGTAGTTTTAAGCATCAGTAGAAAATTCACATATAGTTACAGAGACAGGCGGACAAATAACCAACTATACACCATCAAGTTAAACACCCACCAATTTAACAAGACTAGGCACCATCATCCTCCACGTTGTTGACCCTCTCGCACTCATCAATCCATTCACTGTATATGCCTATAGGCCCTGTAAGCGTTGTGACAGTAGTGCAGTAACTTTCTTAATATGTATAGTAGTATTTTAATATGTATATATGATTTGTATTGTAGTATTTTAATATGTATAAATGAATGTAGTAACTCTAATTTATAATACATGATTTAATATGTATAGTAGTATTTTAATATGTATATATGATTTGTATTAAGAGTTTTGATTATTTTATGTAGATTTTCATAACTAATAGTTATAAATTTCTAATATTATAATTATTGGTGATATTAGTAGTAGATGTTGCTATTATTTTGTTATGATTATTATTATTTATTATTATTGTTGTTATTACTAATATTGTTGTTGGTATTTTTATTATTATTAATTACTATTATCATTATTTTTTATTTTAATTATTATTTTCATGTAATCTTTATGGATTGTTATTATTACTACTATTAGTATTATTACTATAATTATTATTTTGTTGTTGTTCCTCTTACTAATATTTCATGTTCTTTCTCCTAACCCATGAATTCTAAACTCAAACCCAATAAGAAGCCAAATCAAAAATTGAATTCCTCTTAATTCTTTATCTCTTTAAATTCATAAATACATAAAAATAAAAGATAATTATTTTTAAAATTTGTGTAAAATTCTTCCCTATCCTAAAACACGTCCAAATCAAATTCAAATTAGTAGATAAACATTCAAATTTATGGGCATATCTAAATCCTAACTAAAAATCAATTTAAACTTAACCTAAGCACTAGAGAAACATGATAAGACTTATCTTATGTGGAAATATGTAAATAAATCTGAAATTATTACATAAAAAAAATACAATCTACTCTAGAAGGGGAGAAAGGCCATTATCATCAAGCTTTGGAGTTAATCATCAAAAGCAAGTACCCAGAGTCCCCTTCTTTTCCTTTGAGTTAATAGAAATCATGTCTAGGACTCCTTTGCTGATCCTTCCCACTACTCTAATTAGACCTAACTATTCTAGATCATATATATTATTTTTATTATTTTCATTAATTCATTATTTCATGATAGATAGCTATTATACTTGTAGTGTTGATTACTTCCTAATTTAATACCAATATTGAAAATATATATATTTTTCTCTTGAATACAATAAAATGCAGAGTTTTGTTGACACTCAATGTATAAGCTCAAAATATTTTAGGTATAATGCTAAGCAATCCAAAAGGAGGAAATAAAAATAGAAAGATAATGTAAACATTAATTTCATGGTCAAAAAAACATAGAGGAAAATATGACTAAATTTCTGAGAAATTCGTTGCGATCAAATTGAGAGGCCAATGGCATAAAATTCTAGACCAAGAGGTTGAAGGATCAAAGTTAAGTCTCAGATAAATAAATAAATAAATAAATCAGTACTTGCTGCACAGTTTTGATACATATATTAAGCCATTTACTAATGAAAAGTATTATGTTAAAGTAGATTAAATAGATTTTTGTCCTTGCTTCATGGACGCTGTTAATATAATAGTGTAATATATGTGCACTAGTTTCCTCTCTGTGCACATGTTGGTGATGATTATAATATAAAACTATATTACGAGAATATGTATCATCCTATATGTGGTAAAAGTGACCTAAATTGTATGACAAATTTACCAAGGACCCTAACTTCTTAAGAGATTTATTTTAGAAGCCATTATTATTATTATTTTCCCATACATCAAGTTCTATTACAGTTTGAACCCTGACTTTTCTGAAAATTTTGTTTAGTCCTAAATAAATTTCTGTTTAATCTTTGACTATTTTAAAAATTCTGTTTGTTCCTGAAATAACGGCTGTTAAGTCTTTGTAATTTCTAAAATCTGTTTCCAGATCTAAAATAACTGCTAATAAGTCTCTATAATTTCTGAAAACTGTTCCCAGACCTGAAATTACTACTGTTTAGTCTCTGTAAATTTTGAAAACTATTTTCAGACCTGAAATATTATTGGTTAGCACTGGTAACTTCTGAAAATTATTTTTAGCCCTAAAATATCACTGTTTAGCTCCCATAAGTTTTTCTAAAATTAAAAAAAACAAGTATGCTAAAATAGTTTAGCTTCCATAAAATAGTCTAAGAATTTATGATAATTTATGTTTGATCCATGTTGAACACTTTACTGAAACTTTAATAAATTTTAACTTAAAATCAAAATCTTAACACTAATAGATGTCAAGTTTCTTAGCTTAAATTCAAAATTTGGTTATGGACGAATTGAAACACGTTGTTATTATTTGATACTGATTTTCATGCATGCTATTGATATTACCTCTACTTAGTCACTTGTATATACGATGTTTGGACAAATAATTGACATGACTGACATTGTTCACGTAGGGACACCATGATATAGGAATTACAACATGAACATCTTGGACGTGAACACATGAATATGAATATGAACATGAACATGAACATGAAAGATTTAAATGACATGGATAAACACTTGCGTGAGACATGCACTTGAAATTACTTGGGAAAGTGGTACATAGTGATTATATAGGCTTGGTAAGGACATGGTGACACTGTTACTCTTGGCACTTGATCCACGCAAAATATTCATGTTTTATAATAAATTGGACTGTAAAAATGACAAGACGAAGGGCTAATGTGGGGGAAATTGATGATGAAAACGGAGGAACTGTACCTTGAGTACCCTACCTATGTTCAAGGTGTGGTGGTGCTTATTTTTCATGGTGCACGTCACTTTGTGATATGGATTATTGATGAGCTCATTCTACTTATATATTACTATACTGTATTACTCCTAGCATGGTTCCTGCTGGGGTACGCAGACGTTTTTTTTCACTAGTAGTTTTTAAATAACGATAACTATTGATTGATATGAGAGAATAGGCTGTGGTATGAGACGCATTCGTTTTCGCATCTTAGGACCCAATTGACATATGTAGTAGGCGTAAGATAGGGTATGTTCATTGCACGTTGCAGTTGGGTAGTGTCACATAATTAGTAACCCCTATAGACATCTTCATAATTAATCATTTACTTTGTGATTCTTGTGATGGTTACTACTAGTTGATTGTTTAGTTATACTTATTATACTTGACTTACTCCATGCTATGACCATATTTATGTTTCTATGAACGCTTATTTAACATCATGACTTAGATATTATAAAACTGGTTTTAGTACTACAAGTACATGATTGTGTAATGAAAATAAGTATCATGTAATTCTATATTGCGTGTCCTTTTCTTGTTCATACACATCTACGTGCTCTGCAATTATTGCATACTTTATTTTCTTTGTTTGTACTTATCAGGAGTTTTTGACTTCCCAGGGTTTGCTTACCTTAGATAGCGGAGAGTACGTAGAGACACCAGCTGGAGGCGAAGAGTACTACGAGGAGCCAGCTGAATCTCTGTAGCAGACTTAGAAAATTTCTTTAAATTATTTACTTTCAAAATATATGAATAAGTGAAAGGATGAACTCATTTCTTAGTTGAACTTGTATCTAGTTATTCGATTATTGTGGACTTCATTAGTTGAATAAAGTTTTGATTAGTTTTGCTTTCATGTATGTGTACTATATGTTAATCTCATTTATATGCAACAGAAAAAAATGACATAATTTGCAGGCTAGAGACTTAGTATGCTCCTTGAGCATGTAACCGGCCCAAATCACGTGCTTATCTCACTCTAGCGGGGAGCGGGCGTGATAGGGTTCTTTTTGTTATCAGAGCATAGGTTTAGATGTCACCCATTAATTATAATACAACAAATATAATAAACTAGGTTCTTACCTGCTGCACACTAATTCACACATACATGCAAACCAACATTTCATCACTTAGGATTCCCTTTCTTTGGTTTATATGTACTTCTGTCTCTCTATTTCTTATTTTCAGAGAGATATCTCCTCGTCATTCTTCAAACACCAGCATCGATTTTCGTGCTGAACTCTTGAAGGCTCTTGCGTTCTTCAGAATATCATTGACACCTAAACTCTAATATTAGATGGAATTACTATTATAAATTATTTGATAACTATTCTTTTTTGAATAGTATTAGAATAATACTTGTGCTTGCTATTACTTTGCGAGGTCTTCACAGTGAGTGAGGAACACATGCTTTGTAATTTATTGTTATTTTGAAATGCATAACCTTACGAGTTCTTATGTAAACAATGTGGTTTATTTACATAAAACACATTATGTAATAATAGCATTGTGACACTAATGAAGTTTTATTTTCGTGAACCAAGAGTAATATATGCTCCATTTTCTCATATAGTCACAAGCATATGAAGCATATACATGGGGGCATGACTAATGATTCTTGATTGTGACATGATACTATTTGGATTACTCATATGATTGTATTTTGCCACTATACCATGTGCGTATATGCGATGATTAATACCGATATATTTGAAAATTAAGTAAGCCATTAGTCCTCAATGTGTCCCTTCCATGAGGCTCTGTTAATACGAGAGCTCGACCACATGGTACATGAGGTAAAATACAATCGTACAAGATAACCAAATAGTATCATATCATAATCAATTTATTAGGCATGCTCCATGTGCGTGGATCATATGCTGAGTATATCACTATATCAGAAAATTAAGCTACGAGTTCTAAATGTGTTCCTTCCATAAGTGTGTTTATCCGTGCATGCTGTTGGTAAGGTTTAGTGACTTAATAGTAGGGAGACCTAAGTCAACAATGCTAAAAAGTGTTGATTCAAACATAGCCTACCTAATTCTAATGCATGAAATTTTTTTATAAAATATTATTTGTGTTGTATTTATTCTTTATCATTGCTTTGGTGTGATTTTAAGATTTGATATTAACAAGCCATTTATCATGTTATATATATTTTGTGATTTTAAAATGTGAATTGCATGACCCGCGCATTCACTTATTGTGCCTCAGCTCACTCTACCGCTACAATTTTATTAATAGTTGAGAATCTTGAGATGTTAATCAAATGGAGTATTGTGAAAAGACTTGATATTTATGGAGTTTCTTTGGACCTAGTATCACATTGAAGTTAGGTAATAATAATATTAAATTTTGTATCTCTTAATTATGGTGTGTTTGGTATTGTTTCTGCTTTCATATAAGTCATTTTTCAAAAGGACATATCTAAAAGTGCTTTCTGAAAAAATGCTTTTGCATATTTTAATTATTTTGGTTATATTAAGTTTTTAAGTGCTTTCAAAAAAAATATTTAAAATAAATTAATTAGAGAAAATTATGATAGAAATGAACATGTGAGAGAAACTTTTGTAAGATTCATAACCTATAACAAAAGAAATAGAGAAGAATTCATTAAAAGATCATCTTAAATGGAGATCATGGCAGAAAGAAACAAGGAGAAAAAAGAGTAGATTAGCTTTTGGTTTATGTGGTTGAGAAGTCAGATAAGTAACTTTTTGACTTTTTTTTGTCAAAGTCCTGTTTTAAAGTGGTTATCAAGCATCAAATTTGTGGAAAGAGCTTTAAAATCCATGAAAGAACTTATAAGAAGCAACTCCAAACACACCCATACAATTTGATAATAATCCATAACTGGATATTAAAATTGATGTCACTTACTTGTTTGATTAATTTATAATTATATTTATTATATATTTTCTAGAATGAACCTTTGTTGCTTAAAAGAGTCTTGCAGTTTTTGATGTTAGGAAGCTGATGGCCGTGTGATGCACCTGCTATAAATACATACATGTTTTCACGGTGGGACACTTGAACCTTTTACCAGAGTAATTCGAGAAAAATTTTGGATTGGTCTAGTAAGATGTATCAAGTTTTTATTGAAAGTTTAATATGTGGTGAGACTTTGCTTTGGTAGTAAACTCCTTAATTTATGATGTTTGTGGTTATTTACAGGTGGTTTTGTTGTGGGTAGGTTCACGACTATATTGTCTTGAGAAGAGTTCAATGTCACCAGTTTTAAAATTTTAAGGTTTGATGAGTTGACAAACAGAGACCCGGATCTTGTTAATGAGTATAAGAGACAAGGCAAGTATGCATTTTACCTTAATCAAAATTTTGAATGGATTAGGAGATGCGTGCATATTTTATCTTTTAGTGTTATATTCAAATTCCACCATGAAATTGTGCATCACCAAAGATTGTGTATGTTTTGGTATTTATGTTGTCATGAGAAGACTAGTATTGGATAACTAAACATCACACTACATTTACTATTGTCGGTAAGATAATGCAAAAACGTAAAAATACTAGACTCCTCTTCTTTTTCTCTATACTTGCAGCCATAATGTAACGCCCCGATCCTAAAGATACGGAGACGTTATGGCGATGCATATACGCGAGGAAAAATACCCCTCGTATACGCGCTAAGCCTAAATTTTAACCTGAACAAGCTATAAATCGGAAGCATAATGATCAATGAACACTGCAATAATACATATAGTGATAATTCTAAGGATAGCAGATAAATGATGGCAAGAACATGGCAGCTGAAAGAAATCAATGCAGAATCAGGAAATGACAGAATATAAAGAGGTGAAATACCAGAAATAGAAGAAAGAGCGTCTAGTCCCTCACAAGACGAACAGTCTCGTCGAACCCTGCACATTAGAACAACCGTCCAATAGCTGGACGTGCAAACCCAGGGTCGTCAGAATGCGACCATAATGAGTGTGTGTGTAAAGGGGAAACAGCTCGTGCAGAAGAAACCATGTGCATATATAACAGTAAGAACAACTGCAGATAGAAAGACTAAATAACACAATAAATAACTGAACAGTAACACATATGATAAAAACATGAATACAGGTAGCAGACAAAAGGCACAACTGTAGATATGCAATCAATGTCAAGGCGTGCAATCTATCACATGTCACTAGGTTGGCATCCAAGTCTGGTTATAAATCTGGTCCTGGTTACAATCATGTATACAGTCATGGGTCATAAGGCAGAGTAACAGTTCAGGGTATAATACAATGTGTTTCATCCAAACCATACAATAACAATCAGTAGTGTTCTATGTTATCTTTGTCACTTTCCCACCGGTGTCCCACAACATCTGACAGTTCACCCTGGAGCCCGCACATCCAGTAGAACTCATTCGAACTCCGATATGCGGGTATCATTGTTCGAATAGGGAAAGAGAACCAAATAACATGCATTCAAGGTGTTATCAACATACAAGTGCGTGTGGATGCTAATAGGCACTGAGAATGTAATATCACGCTAACACCAGGTGGCACAATCAGTAGATAGCCCTACAGATTCAAGAGGTGGCCCCCACAGATTCAAGAGGTGGACCCCACCACGTGTGTGGTGTGGCACTTTGCTCCGTGTGGCACTTTGTTCTGAGGGGAATGGATTCTAGAGGTGGCCCCCACGGATTCAAGAGGTGGCCCCCACCATGTGTATGATGTGGTACTTTGTTCCGTGTGGCACTTAGTTCCATTCAGGATCCACCGGACGCTAGTACGATTGTGGGATACATCCTCGTCATCCCGACACCAGGCGGCAAATCCGTCGGACGCCGGTTTGACTGTGCTATTAACAGGTCAACAGTGCATGGGACATGGTTACAGGGGGTACAGGAGTACTAGATGTCAAGTAACAGTGATACAGTCATATGTCAAGGTCCAGTGAAAGGTGTCTAGTGTACAGTCAGTTAGGTAATGCCATCAGTAACAATCAATACCTTATGCCATTTCAATTACTGGGATGCTACGGGACGGTAACAATATCAGTACAGTAATAATCAATCAGTAATCGTATACACGGTGAACAATATCAGTAACAGTAACAGTAACCGTGTATACGATGAACAATAAAACAGTAAAAGGTGTTACAGTCAACAATCATATCCCCGTAACTTCCAGTAATCTGAATACTAGGTTTATCAGTCAGGCCCCAATATAAGGAATATAGATTCTGGATAACCTCAAACTCAAGATCAATTTAAGTCACAACTCAACTAATCCAGTCATATCTGATATGTCCTCAACACTCAACTAATAATGTCATTGTCTAATCTCTGATCACCATTCAATATAAATAGCACAAGTCCCAGGTCAATCCAAAGTCAATACAATCAAGAAATGATTTCAATAGTTCCATAATCATCTAGTGTCAATACACAACAAGAAATCTGATATAATAATTGGTGTACCAACATATAACATCATCCAATACTAGTCCTCTCACTCTAACAAACAACTCTGACTCCCAAGTCTTCACAATCCACTCCTATTAAGATTAATCATAGTATCCCAACACTCCGCAATATAGCATGTACATGTATCTAAGTTATACTAGATTAAGTCGTTACCACCAATATCTATCTCTTGAAGTCACATTCATCCATCAATAATTATTACATAATCTATGGGTGAAGTCCACAATCCATAAAGTAACTATACCCAGCTAAAAGACAAATATTAGTCGACTAGGGGCTATATATAAGTCGACTAGAGGAAGGTGTAGTCGACTAATCAAGTGGGTCAAGTCGACTACACCATGGCCAAGTCGACTGACAGGGTAGGGCAAGTCGACTGCTACAGATACAGAAAGTTACACCACTTCCAGGTTAACCTATTAGTCGACTGGGTCAAGGGGTTAGTCGACTAATAACTACTGTTAGTTGACTATACAAGTGATCAAGTCGACCAGCAGAGAGGATATAGAGAGAGCAGAACAATCTCCTGGAGGCTAAACTAGTCGACTAGGTTCGGGGATTAGTCGACTAACAGGGATGTTAGTCAACTATAAACATGGGCAAGTCGACTAACTCCTCCTCTGTCAGCCAGAAATCAGAGATACATCATCACTTATTCTTCTCATATTCTCTCCAGTACTTACTCTTCAACACACATGTCTACGCTAGTAATCTAAGTATTCATATGGTAAATAAAGGTTTCCAACATCATAGATATATGTGCATCTCCTATTCTATGCATTCATCATGTAAAAATAAAGGGAATGACAAATCCACTACCATACTAAAAGTTCTCCACACTCATAACAATATAACACATTAAATGATTCATCACATACATAAAAAAATATTTACAATTACTCCAAATTAAAGAATGTGAGAGAGATGAGGAGAAACACTCACATTGGGGAATCTGGTCGTCGCCGGGCGAGTCGTCGTTACGGTCGCTGTGGTGCCGCTCTTCACTGTTGGACTACATAGGAGGGTAGCCAGGGTACTGGGGAAGGCCTGGCTGTAAGCTGGGGATCTCGCGCTCGCTGGAAGGGCCTGGAATTGCTGCTCGCTGCCGTGTGCGCTGGATCTGGATTGCCGTGCTGTTGCTCCCGTTCCTGGGCTGCTGGTCCAGGTCTGCTGGGGAACTCGGCTGCTCATCGAGGTGCTGTTGGAGGAGCTACTGGCCTGGTCCTCGCGCGAGAGGCCGGAGGTGGGTGATCCAGTGCGCGACCTGCTGCTTGGTGCCGCGCTGCCAAAGAAACAGGCAGCCTGGGCTGCTGCCAAGGCGCCAGGGAGCAGGGCTCTGGCCTGGTGGTTGCGTCCTGGATCTGGGCACTGGTCTGGATCTGTTGGCGCGCCAGGCTGCTGGAGATCTGTCGCCCTGCTGCTGTGTGGTGGCGCTCGCTGCGCAGATCTGCTGGATCTGCAGTTGGTTGGGTGCTCGGCCTGTGGTGCAGATCTGATGGGCTGTTGTTGGCTGGATCTGCTGGATGGGGGGCGACTGCTGCCAGGGGAGATGCGCACGGCCTGGTGGAGATCCTGCGAGTAGGGGGCTGCCTTGCTCGGTCGTGCTGTCACCTGGGGGCGCGGCTGGATGAGTCTGGGCTCGGCCTGGTGCTGCACCAATGGAGAAGATGGGGCGACCTGGATCTGGGTCTGCTGGTGGTGTGGTCGGCTGCAAGGAGAGAGCAGCCATGGAGAGAGAAGGGTGCGGCCATCAAGAGAGGGGAGATGGTGATCTGGGGCCGTTGCCGTGCGCGCGCTGGAAGGAGCTCCTGCGGCAAGGAGCAGAGAGGAAAAGGGAAGTGCGACTGTGGGTATTGGGATTAGTTTAGAGATTAGGTTATGAAATCTAGGTTTAGGTTAAGATAGGTTTATATAGGATGAGTTGGGTTAATGGGTTGATCCAAATAGGTAAGTGGGTTTGGATTTAGAAAATAGAAACGGGTAATGGATTATGGAATCCAAATGGGTAAATAGGAAATAGGGTGAGAGGCTAAACAAGGAGAACATCACCACCACCATGATTAGTACAAATGCCAATATTAAAATAAGTAATACCAATCACAAATAATAATTAACAATATCTATTATCACTAACAATAGAAATAATAATACTCCAATAGAAATAACAATAAATAATAATGGAAAAATAATTTTGCCATTTACTATCTGAAAATAATGTGCATATTCAACAATAATAATCACAAGAGAAATATAAATTAACTTGGTGAAATAAAAATAATCAGTAAATTAAAATAAATACTTTAGGAAAATGAAATTACTGTATTTTAGATTAGGGATATTACACATAATTTCTTCTACCCTCTACCAAACTCCCACCCGAAATCAAAATATTAAGCTCTATTATGTCGTGTTGATCCAACCTAGACGCTAAGGGTGTAAACAGAACGTACACAGGTTAACCATATTTGTTTTTTTTAAGCATACAAGGGGATGAATAGTGGCCGTTGTTCAAATTTTAAACTTAATATCCATGTAATCAGATTAAATCTGTAAATTTGGAGGGAGAACATGGAGTTGGCCTTATAAGCTTCTTTTTACTGTGAAGTGAGCATAAAATATAAATTGCACCAATTTAACCTTTTACTAATTACGATACTGCTAATACAAAACCTTTATATCCTAAACTTTGGGGTCGCTAAGATATTACATATTTTTCCAAGAGGAAAATCCATGATCGCAAACTCAGATTAGTTAATTTGTGATTGTTTAAAATTGTTCACCGAGGTGAAGTCTCTCTCTTTGGTTCTTTATTAATCTTATCACTCACAAGAGGTGAAGGAGAGCTCACTGCTAAGTTTCTGCTTCTTTCTCTTTGTTGGCTACAAGGAATGAATTTCAACCTCAAAAATCCAAACTTAGCTCCATGTGTTTTCTTTGGATCTATTTTTTTATTACAGGCAATGTGCTTATATCTAAATGTATACTCCTAAGGTTATCATGCCTCACCGTAATTCAAATTAACTTTCTACTATAGTGAAATTATATATTTTTAATATTTTGGAATTATGGTTCGTCAAAATCTTTTGATTTGGTGTACCATTTTTACAAGTTCTTGGAATCATTTATTCTTGGTAGTAAATTTGTTTTCTATTTGTGTTTTTCCTTACCAAGGAACAAAATAATACCCGTTAGATCAATCAATTATGGTCATTTTGCATGGAAAAAAGTGGTAAGAGTGTTCTTTATTCATCCTATTTTAGTCGTCATATTGAAGAAAGTAGATCTACTGGTGTATAAGTAGAATCAACAATATTTAATACTTCAAGCTTATGTTCTTTTAAGGGATTCATTTAAAAAAAAAATCCACTTATGAAATTTAATTTAAAAAACCTCTTAAAAAATTTAATTATAAAAATCGACCTCTGACAGGCCAGGTAGGCATGACATAGGCATTGAGCGATTTCGCCTCGCTTGTGTGGTGCTGAGGTGTAGTGGGAGCTTTTTTGTTCGAGTTTTACGAACTCAAATGCAAAATTATAATAATTTTAGGTTCGGGTTTGGCGAACCCGGACTAAAAGTTTCTGAAATATGTTGGGTTTCTGAAGAGTCCTTTATATGGTTCCTGTGAGTTTTTTTGTTGAATTTTTTTACTCTCTCTCACGACCCCAGCCCTGATCTTGATCATTTTTCTCAGCAGCTCACCCTGTACCCGATCCCTCTCCCCCTCTCCCCCCTCTCGCTTGTGGCCCTGACCAGATCCCTCTTGCAACACCGACCCTGACCTCGATCTTCTGCTCTGACAAGTCACCTCGCACCCGATTCTGACCAATCTCTCTCTTGGTCCTAATTAGATCACGCTCCCAATCACAATCTCGAAGCTGATCTTCTTCCCCGGCAGCTCTCTCTGCACCTGATCCTTGCCAGCCTCGTCTTCCTTCCCATCTTTGTCTCGACATCTGATCCTGACCCTTTCTTGGCTGTCGAATCTGCACCAGAACTCGACACCGTCGGTTGCAAGGTCGCTGATCTCAATGATGAAAAACACCTAGAGGGGGGGTGAATAGGTGTAAGTGCTAATCTAAGAAACTTAATGCAAACTAAGTGCGCTAAATGCGGAAGCTAATGCAAATCTTGCAACACACTTAATACAATCCACCAAGTGTAGCCGAATTCCCCTTGCGAGGCTCTGGACTAACTCCTCTTGATTCCCCTAGATATGGGTTGAGGCGCTATGTGAAGCTCTTGTTGGATGAGTATAAGTGATGCACACACACAAGCAAGCCAAGCATATAATAAATATGACAATAAGAGATGCAAGGCACAACACAAGCAATATATGATATGGCAATATGAATTATGCACAACACAAGCAAATATTGTATGATATGAAGTATGATGCTTTGCACAAAGTAAATGAGAGAGAGTTAGAGAGACAATGGGAGCAATCGCAAACAACGAGATTTGTTTCGAGGTTCGAGCACCTTGCTCTACATCCCCGCCTACACCACCGTGTAGGATTTCCACTATCTCAACTCCCACCGAGGGAACCTCTACCAAAGAGGATTTCTTACAACTCTAGGAGTACCAAACTCCTCTCTCAACAACAACCTCCACCGAGGCCCAACAACCAACAATAACAACAACCACCTCTACCGAAGAGGTTTACAACCAAACTCAATCACCTCTACCGAAGAGGGATCCAAACCAACAACCCAATACAACAATCTCCACCTCTACAAAAGAGGGAGCAACTCAAGAAATCAAGGGTTTACAACAAGTGGTATATCTCAACCACAAACCTCTTTCCTTTTTCTTTTCCCACAAAACAAGATCCTAAATAGTTTAGGATAGAAGATATAGCTCAAGTGTGGAATCAAAGTGTTTTTGGAAACAAGCAACAAAGAAAAATCTTTGGGAAAATACTTGCAATATGATAGAATTGAAGATCTAAGCAAAAATCCCAAAAACCTATTTTTCTTTGATTTTCCAAAAACCCAAAACAAATAAAGATGAGAAGTTTTTGCACTTAAAACTCTTTTGAAAACTCTTTTAAACACCTCAGAAAACTGGAAATTTTTCTCTTAAAAAACTTGGCCAAAATCCCCAAAGAGATGGGGTTTATATAGCCCCTATACAAAACTAGCCATTAGGCTGAGTTGGCAGTCTGACAGACTGCCGGTCGACCGGTCCGGTCGACCGCCAACGGTCAAAAATGTGACCGTTGGGCAATAGCGGTCGACCGGCCCGGTCGACCGAAACATCCTGAGAGCAGAACTCTCATCTCGGTCGACTGGCCCGGTCGACCGTCCCAGAGACTCCAAAACGTGCACAGACTTGTGCACGTCGGTCGACCGTCCCGGTCGACCGGCCTATGGTGCGGTCGACCGGTCCGGTCGACCGACTTGGCCTGTCAGCCAGTCCTCAGTTCTGCACAGATACGGGATTTGAAAATAGGTCTTTTCACTCAATAAAAATCCCATAAATTCACAGTAAATCAAAAAAATAGTTTTAATCACAATAAAAACTGTTTTTCTAAAAATATGTTTTTCTAAAACTTGTTTTATCATTTTACTTTGATAACCAAACTTGTGATAAAAATTTCAAGACATATATCAATCATATCAATTCATTTTTGTGTCTTGCCAATTTTATCAAAAACAAAACTTGTATTTTATCAAACTAGAATTTTCCAAAACATGAATAGGATAGTCAAAATAAGTTTGTTTACCAAGTTAAAGCATGTATGTATAAATAGAAAACATCTACTATACATATAACATATGTAAACTTGTTTTGATCAACTATTCATAAAAACCAAATATCAAATCATAAAATGTGTGTGTT
This sequence comes from Agave tequilana, assembly GCA_038442645.1. Classification (NCBI taxonomy): domain Eukaryota; kingdom Viridiplantae; phylum Streptophyta; class Magnoliopsida; order Asparagales; family Asparagaceae; genus Agave; species Agave tequilana. The sequence goes on from JAVJIF010031067.1 coordinate 410,250, forward strand.
TTGTGTTCACTTGAGCATATCAACTAAACTAAGCTTTACAAATGGATCTAAAACTCTATCTAAGCTAGGATACCTAAGTCTTCTTGACGATCTTCATCTTCAAGTAGACTTGCTCCAAAACTCCGTGATTCTCCAAGTGCAAAGGTATGATCTTTAAGCTTTGGCACCGGAATCACCATGATAAGCTTCTAATCATCTTGTTGAAGCTAATCATCAACTAATATCCTGTTAATGATCTGAAACTTAGAAACACAAGAATATTAGTAAACATAACTACATGAGTGTTGATCATCATCAAAACTAGAGTGGAAGGCCATTGGGCCAACAAATGATTTATCTCTGAGTTTCTGCAATTGGTACACTTCTCAGCAATTTATCTCTGAATTTTGTTTCTATTTACTTTCTTTGTTCGTTTATGTTTTAATTAGATTATTTGAATTATGAAGCTAATTAAGAAATTATTGATTTTTGTTCTCAATTGAGAAATTTGGAAGAAGTTCTAAGCAATTCTAACAAGTAATGTTATTTTGTGATATTAAATTTGGTACAGTGTCTAATGTGAATGTCCCTTTTCTTTCATGGTGCAATGGTAAACTAACAATAAATAAGGAGAATAAGCCAACATATGTTGATAGAATAGTAAAATCAATGCTAGTGAGAAATCCAGCCACAAGACGTGAATTGGTAGAGAAAATCTATCAGATTTCAAAATTAATCCAAATGATTATCTGACTAACGTAACATGCAAGTGGCCTATATATATAAAAAATGGGTGGGACTGGATTGTGGGGATTCCCAAGTTCCAGTCTATCTATGGCCTATATATCAAAAAAACAAAGGGTTTGAAGGTACAGCCCTACAATTACATTTTTTTTTCAATATGACCAAAGTGTCCTTACATTGGCAAATTCAAATTTTGCATACATATCCTTCGAAAATATTATTCTTTTATATTTCACTCGTGCTTTTATCCAGGGAAGCGCACTGCCTCACATCCCTACAAATAACCTAAGAAGACATGATCCCACTCTAAAATATTGCTATAATATTGAAATAGGACGATCCCCGTTATTTGCAGTGCACCAAAAAAAAAATTGAATCACTTATTTTGTCTTTTCCATATTGTAGGGGGAGATAGTTGTCAGAACAAAACATTTGTTTGCTTTCTCGAACACTGATTAAGGGGTCATCATTCTGCCCCTTATTTTCATCCATTACTGCTGGTGTAAATCAGCTTTGTGATACTCTAGTAACTAAAGGAAGCTAGATGATCACTCTTATGAAAAGTTTAATTTGCAAATAAACTTTATGCATTTTGTACTGCATTTCCATTTAAAAGATTATATTTGTAATAAAATAAAAAAGTATAAAAAATAATAAAGGCAGATGTATATATCATTTTAATTAGACCTTGCAAACTTGTATATCCTCTATCATATTTATTCTTAACATATTATTTGTTAAAATGTTGATATTTTGATACATTAGAGAATTCATGTTTTCAAAAATATACTATTGATATTAAAGTATTATCTACAGCAAGGGTCATTAATATAAAAACAATATTAAATATTCAAATTTGCAAGGGCAGATAAGCAAAGGGTATTTTTATTATATTGAACAAATTATGACCAGAGGGGTAATATACCTGCAAATTCTTTAAAGTTAGAAGTTCACATATAAATAGAGACTTTTGAAGGGTCAGTAAGCAAAACGCTAAGTTTTGGAGGGTAAATATGCAAAAGTTCATTAGTATACTATTTTCTTCTTCTCGTTTTCTTTCTCCTTTTACTTATAATAAAACGGGTTCTTTCATATGTTCCTTCAGAAAGTTATGTTTTTGCTTATATACCTTTCTAATTTACATGCTTACCCCGATAATCGCAATTTTTTCAACATGATAAAAATATCCATTGCATATCTACCCTCACAAATTTATTTTTAGTATTTCATAATTTTTTGATATTAATAATATTTTTTAATAGATAATACTCTAATATCAATATTATATTTTTGAACACATGGATTCTCTACTATATCAAAATATGAATATTTTAATAATAATATGTTAGGGATAAATATGATAGGGGATATGCATGCTTGAAGTTCTAATAAAAATGATATGTACACCATCATCTATTTTTTATATTTTATTATTTCTTTGTAAATATGAATGCAATACAGAATGCATAAAGTTTATTTGCAACTTAAACTTTTTATAATGTATGTAAAAGAATAATATTTTGGAGGGTACATTTGCAAAATTTGAATTTTCAAATATATATACTAAGGACAGCTTTGTCATATTGAAAAAAATATTAAGTGTAAAGATATATCTGCAAACTCCTTAGAATTAGACGCGTACATATGCTGGTAGAGATTTTTGAGGGTTAAATAAGCAAAAGTTCAAGTTTCAGAGGATATATATGAAAAAAACCGTAATAAAACAAAGTCAAAAGTTGGGGAAAATCAAAATCGAATGAGAGCAAGAGCTCCACGTGCTTCACAAGCCTTAGAAGGCTCAAGCTTGTATCAAACAAAATTTTGGACTTATATTCTCTATTGTAAAATTCTCTGTGATATGCCTCATGTGATGACCCGATAACATAACAGTTTTTAGTATGCTTTATCTTGTATGTTTTGCGTGCTTCAAAACTCAAATTTATTAGATCTCAGGAGTTTTTATCCTCACATTGAACAACCCATTAATGACAGATCAATGTATTCCTTTGTATACCTATCTCATTCTCTAGTCCCATACATTGAACGAGGAGAGAATCAATGTATTCCTTATATAGCACCTGCTGCACCTCAACTCTTTCGCATCGCAGCAAAGAGAGAAATAAGCAACGCTATGGAAACACGTACGCAAATATTTCGCATAAGAGCAGAAAAACAAGCAGCACTATAGAAACAACACCGTTTCTGTGATGCAATTATAACTGAGGGTGAGTTATCCTTTAGCATTACTTTCCCTGACAAAGTCAAAATGATTGCAAGGTAGCATTATTTTGTCTACAAAGCATAAATAATCATAAGCTCAGGGGAGAAGAATGACAGAAGATGAATGAAATTTGACAAGTGGCTATATAACTAATAAGTACCGGGCCCTCGTCACATGATATATCCAAAGAACAGATTACAAAAAGTCAATGCTTAGATCGCTCAAAATTGTTCACATTATCTTGACCAGATTATGCCTAGTAGCTATCAGGAACATTAAGGAATTCACATAAAGTTACAGAGACAGGCGGACAAATAACCAACTATACACCATCAAGTCTAAACACCCACCAATTTAAGAAGACTAGGCACCATCCTCCTCCACGTTGTTGACCCTCACGCACTCATCAATCCATTCACTGTATATGTCTATAGGCTCTGTAAGCGCTGTGACAGTAGTGCAGTAACTTTCTTGGCAAATATTGCAGATGGCTTCGCCAATCAAGTTCTTCATATCAATGCGACATTCAACACTGCTCCTATGATCGCAGAACGGGCAGCAGAAGACAGTGTCCAGCTTCTCCATCCGCTTCTTAGGAGGTGGCTTTGCCCTTGACTTCCTCTTGCCCATCCTTACCTTGAACCGAAGAGCGAGCGAGCGAGAGATGGGAGGAATTTGCGAAATTGAGAAGGAGAGAAAAGCAGCGTCGAATACAGAGAGAAAGAGAGGAGGCGGACTTTATATAGAGGGAAACCCCAACTGAATCCGACCCGGATTCGAGTTACCAAAATAGGAAATCCAAATAGCACTCGTACACCGTGCTGTTGAGAGAGGTGGAAATCATTCGAACCCATATTTATTTCTAACTGAATCCGACCCGGATTCGAGTCACCAAAATAGGAATCCAACTAGCACGAGTCGTACTAGTGGGGATCCAGCGCAAATGCGCGGGAAAGTTAAGGAAAAAATTAATAAGCCATTGATTATAATAATATAAACATTTATTTCTCATTGTCTATACTGGCCATATTAGGTATTATAATAAGTTTTGGTTACCATTTTTGACAATTTAGGAGAAAAAAACCATTCATTATTAATAAAAGATCATATTTTGATATAAAATAATAAATCCTTAATGATTAGTATCACTTAGTGCTGGAATACCCAATAATTTGAATAATTATCTCAACAATATTTTCAAAGATCTTAAAATATATTCCTTTGTTGCCATTTGTTCAAATTATTTTCCTTTTTTCCCCTTTCAGTAAAAGGTGAGCCAAACACTCCTTGTTTTAACTTTTCACCTTATGACAGAAAGGGTTCTAAAAAAAATTAACCTCGCATAACTCTAAAAATTAAACATGTTACATTTTCCCGCGTAATCTTCTAGACATTTATGGTAGCTTTTGGAAAATATAAAGCACATGGTAATTTGTGAAATTTAGCCAAAAAATTTCATGTTAATGGAGCATTTACACATTTTTGACCGTTAGGGCTGTCGATCGACCTATCGGTCGACTGCCCCAAGGCAAACTGCATGTCGGTCGACCGCCCAGTTGACCGAGGCAAGAACCAAAAAGCTAACTCTCTGGACCGGTCGACCGGGGCCAGATCCAGAGAGCAAGCTCTCTGGATAGGTCAACCGTGCGGTCGATCGGCCCAAGGCCAAGGCTGTGTGCACGTATCTGTGCACATCGGTCAACAGAGCTCTGTTCCGATCGACTGCCAGAAGGCTCAGACTGGGTTTTTTGGTTTGAAAAAGTTGACTTTTAATTTCCTATAAGATCACATAAAATCCACAAAAATAAGTTCATGTAAATATTTGAAGTATAAATATGTGTGACGAAAAATCAACACATATTACAAACTATTTGAACTATTTTTGAGGCATGAAAAGTAAGCTTTAAACCGAAAATCGTATTTTCTAAAAACTCAATTTTGAGATGGAAAATACGTTTTCTTCAAAACTTATATAAATAAAAAAATATGATATAGAAACACATTTTGAAGTATAGTGTGTATGGATAGAATCCAATACACATATAAAAGATATATCTATATTTTTGACAATAAATCTCAAATTAAATTTTAATAAAAACAAAACTTAAAAATCATGAACTAGAATCATCAAAATAAGTTTTTCTATAATATGAAATAATAATGTATGTGGATGAAATCCAATATACATATAAACCAAGTAAACTTGTTTTGATTCTATCTATTCATCAAAACTAAAGATATGTTCTTGAAAATTCAAAACGGTTAGACCAAAACCAATAAATTTTGAACTTTTGTGTGTGTGTACTTGAGCATATCAAAACTAACTATCCTTGCACAAGATCTAAACAAAAACTAAAACAAATCTAGATACAAGTCTTCTTGTGTTGATCTTCATCTTCAAGATGACTCGATCTAAACATGATCCATGGAGCTTGACTCCATCTGAGTACTAGATGCGATCTTAACGTACGAGCTCTTGAATAACCATGTATTAGCTTTAAAACTGGCTTTGAATCCTTTGTTGAAGCTATACACCTACTAAGATCTTGATCAATATCCGAAACTTATTAAACACAAGATGATTAGTAAACTTAACTTCATAAGTTAGTCATCATCAGAACTAAGGTGAAGGGCTCTGGGCCAACATATTATTTATCTTACTGAATTTTTAGGGATTTTTTTGAATTTATCGAAACTCGGCCGGATTTCGTGTCAGCTAGTATCACTGATTGATTCCAAAAATTTTATTTTGAAAAAGGAATGAATTTCTTGAATCTGATTTCACCATGTACCTTAAGATAATATTTTTATTTTTAGAATTTTCGGAGACCTTTCCGAGTTATTCTATTTTTTGGCTTTTCTGGTAATTTCAGTATTTTTTCGGATTCGGAGTTTTATCTAGATATTTTCTTTTCTTTTTTCTTTTCCTTTCCTTCTTTTTTTTCTCCTGCACTACTTTTTCCTATTTTTTTCTTCCTATTTTTTCTTTTCTTTTTCTTTCTCCCTTTTTTCCCCTCCACATAAACTCCCTTCAAAATATCTGCTTCCTTTTCTTTTCTTATGCTTCTTTTTTTTTCTTTTTCTTTCTTTCTTTTTCTTTCTCCTCCTCTAGCCAACGACAACACAACGCCCTTCCTCCATTCCCCCCCCCCAATTCTCCACCTCTCCCTCTCTTTACTTCTCAAATTCTCCCCCCATCTCACTCACCCTTTCTTTCTCTATTACACTCATCAATTTCCTCTATCTTCCTTCATCTTCTCTAGCCAAGTACACCCCGGAGACGGCGACCCCTCCACCTCTGGCTAGCCCACTCCCGCGACCATCCCCGGTGGCAACCACCTCCCCCTTCCCGAATTCCCTCTCCTCCTCCTTCTCCTCTCAAACCAACTCCTTCAACCTCCTCCACCACAGCTCCCAACACCACCACTTCCTCCTCCACCAGGGTTCCAGTCGGCCGTCCTCTGTCGTCGCCCCCTGGCTGCGGTGCGCCACCTAGGGGGAGCCCCTCCTCCTTCCACCCTTCCTCTCTCTCTCTCTCTCAATCTTTCTTTCTCTTTCTCCTTCTCTATATATCTCTCTCTATCCCTGTGTTTCCCCTTTCTCCTTCCCTGTGTTTCCCCCCCTCTCTATTTCTCTCTGCCCTAGTTCTCTCTTTGTTTCTCTCTCACTGCATCTCTCTCTTGTTTTCTCTCCCCTATCTTTCTCTCTCCCATATTCTCTCTGCTAGTTTTTTCTCTCTCTCCTAGTTTTCTCTCTTTTCATATATACATATTTATATTTTATTATATATTGGTGGAGTGCACGTGTTCTTGAGATTCCAGATTTCACAGCATTTTCAGAGATTTAGACGAGTGTCCTCATCTCGTTTTGGGTTTCCTTGCTTCGACAGGTCGACTTGTAATTTATTCCGTATTCGACTGTATTTGTATTCTTATTTTGTATTGGGCAGTGCCCTTATATTTGTATGTGGCCGAGTGTCCAGGGTTGTATAAGTATTATGCCTGTGACGAATGTTTGTACTAGGGTAGTTTATTTTTTGTACATATACCATACCTGAGATGTGTTCTTTTACTGCTTTATACCATTCGTGGTCGACCCTTCGTAGTGCACAACTCTATTCTCTCAAACACAAACCTCTACACAAGAGGTGGGTACTAAGCCAATGCGAGGAAAAAGTTACAATCTTGGTAGTCCAATGATCATAAACAACTCTTGGTGATCTCAAATGATCACAAACAATTTTTCTCACAAAAATAAGATCCTATAGATAGGTTTAGAACTAATAGCTTAAGTGTGAGAAATCAAAGTATCTTGAAAAAGAAACAATAAAGAAAACACTTAGAAAAAAACTTCTAGATAGATATAAAATGAAGATCGAAACTAAATTCCCAAAGACTTGTTTTCTTTTGATTTTCCAAAAACTTTGAAACAAATAAAGATAAGAGTTTTGGCACAAAAAACTTATTTTGAAAACTTTGTTAAAAACACTTGAGAATGTGAGAAAAATTGCCCTTGGAAATCTTGGTGAAAACTGGCCTCAAAGACCTATTTATATAGGGGTCTGAAAATATAGCGTTGGGGTTCAGAACAGGTCAAAAATACCTTGTTGGTTAATCGCCCGGAACAGGCCCCAAAGCAAACTGCCTGTCGGTCGACCGTCTGGTCGACCGAGGCAAGAACCAGAGAGCTAACTCTCTGGACCGGTCGACCGGGGCTAGATCTAGAGAGCAAGCTCTCTGGATCGGTTAACCGTGTGGTCGACTGGCCCAAGTCCTAGTCTGTGTGAACGTATCCGTGCACATTGATTGACAGAGCTCTATTCTAGTCGACTGATCGGTCGACCGGCAGAAGGCTCGGACTGGGTTTTTAGGCTTGAAAAAGTTGGCTTTTAATTTCCTATAAAATCCCATAAAATCACATAAAATTCACAAAAATAAGTTCATGTAAATATTTGAAGTACAAATATGTGTGACCAAAAATCAACACATATTACAAACTATTTGAACTATTTTTAAGGCATGAAATTAAGCTTTAAACCGAAAATCGTATTTTCTGAAAACTCGATTTTGAAATGAAAATATGTTTTCTTCAAAACTTATATAAATATAAAAACATGATATAGAAACACATTTTGAAGCATAGTGTGATTGGACAGAATCCAATGCACATAGAAAAGATAAATCTATATTTTTGACATTAAATCTCAAATTAAGTTTTGATAAAAACAAAACTCAAAAATCATGAACTAGAATTATCAAAATAAGTTTTTCTACAATATGAAACAATAATGTATATGGATGAAATCCAATATACATATAAACTAAGTAAACTTATTTTGATTCTATATATTCATGAAAACTAAAGATATGTTCTTGAAATCCAAAATGGTTAAACCGAAACCAATAAATTTTGAACTTGTCTGTGTACTTGAGTATATCAAAACTAACTATCCTTACACAAGATCTAAACAAAAAGTAAAACAAACCTAGATACAAGTCTTCTTATTGGTCTTCATCTTCAAGATGACTCGATGTAAACACAATTCATAGAGCTTGACTCCATCCGAGTACTAGATGTGATCTTGACGCGCGAGCTCTTGAATCAATATATGTTAGCTCTAAAGCTGGTTTTGAATCCTTTGTTGAAACTAAACACCTACTAAGATCTTGATCAATATCTGAAACTTATTAAATACAAGATCATTAGTAAACTTAACTTCTTAAGTTAGTCATCATCAAAACTAAGGTAAAGGGCCTATGGGCCAACACGTTATTTACCTTAGTGCATTTTTAGAGATTTTTTCGAATTTATCGAAATTCGGTCGGATTTCGTGTCGGCCAGTATCACTGATTGATTTCAAGATTTTTATTTTAAAAAGGGATTGAATCTTGAATCCGATTTCACCATGTACCTTAAGATAATATTTTTTTTATTTTAAGAATTTTTGGATACCTCTCCGAGTTACTCTATTTTTTTATCTTTTCCGGTATTTTCGGTATTTTCTTGTATTCGGAGTTTTATCTGGATATTTTCTTTTTTTTTTCCTTTTCCCTTCCTTTTTTTCTCCTCCACCACTTTTCCTCTTTTTTTTATTTTCTTTTTCTTTCTTCTTTTTTTCTCCTCCACATAAACTCCCTTCGTAATATCTGCTCCCTTTTCTTTTCTTCTTCTTTTTTTTTTTTTCTTTCTTTCTTTTTCTTTCTTCTTCCCTGGCCAACGACAGCACAGCCCCCTTCCTCCTCCATTTCCCTTATAAGTTCTTCTTCTCTCTCTTTACTTCTTAAGTTCTCTCCCCAATCTCACTCACCCTTTCTTTCTCTGCTACACTCACCAATTCCCTCTCTCTCCCTCCATCTTCTCTAGCTAAGCAAACCCCGGCGACGGCGACCCCTCCACCTCTGACGAGCCCACTCTGGAGACTATCCTCGGTGGCAATCACCTCCCTCTTCCCGACTTCTCTCTCCTCCTTCTCCTCTCAACCACCTCCTTCAACCACCTCTTGGCATCCGGGGGGCCACCTCAGGTATCCACTACTGTATCCGTGGTTTTCTTGCCCTCATGGTCCAGCACCAGACACGTAACAATAATAATATTAGGAATGTGGGATATTTGGTCTCTCCTTCGCTCGGATGCTAGGACTCACATATCAGATCCAAAGGAGTTCTACTGGGGTACACATCCTAGTACATACTACTAGCGGTGTGAGACACTGGTAGGGAGATGATTGAAACATCAGACGGTACTAATGTTTATTATTCGATTTCCTGACCTCTTGTTTATTAATTTGTATTAGCATGCTTGTGACTCAATACTTGACCCTGCATCAGATATAACTTAATTAGCAAACAATAATAAAGTCAGGAGTGGGTATTGTTAAATCACTTTCTCATCCGAATAATGGTGTCTGTATATCAAGGTTAGGATTGGGTTCTACTGGAGTGCGGACCCGGTGTGAAATGCCGGTGGTATTGGACACTGGAAGGAAATGATTAGAATAACAGATGACACTGATTGTTATTATTGTACGATTAAGTTATCCTATCCATCACCTGTATATGATCTCTGTGACACTGTAATTACTCCTGATATTCTTATTCAGTTACATTAAGGCAACTCAAGTTGTATGAGCTCAAGTTATGGTGACATGGGGTATATGGTATATATATGAGAATTTCTTTGTTTAGATTATCCCCTCGATGTATCAATCTCATGAATCCAAAGTCTAAGCCTATACAACTGGTTTTGTCCACTCTTGTATTTAATATATTACTTAACGTCTTATCCTATGCTTTTGTGTACATATGCTCACAACACGCATGCTTTCTTTACTCGGATTTATCGCTATACATGTGCTAGCTTGATTCCTGATTTTCCACTGATTTCCTGGTTTTCCTTCATGTTTCTGGTTAACGCCTATACCTGCTTGCCTGAATCATGTCACTAGATCCTGTACACGTGTACCTGACTATTCACCCCGCTTGGCATTCACCTTACCACTCGTTGGGGAGTTCTGACTCCCCTGGATCTGCATGTCCAGATTTCGGAGTTTGATACTTGTGGATTTTTTTGGTTACTGATCAGAGATGCACAGAGGTAGTGTGGATCATCGGCAAACCGTCTGAGGCCCTATCCTTCCAGGCCTCCTGCTCGGGTCTCGAGTTTCCCTTTGTGATTCGTGAGCGCCTTTTGTACAGTTCATAATTGTACATCTCTTTGTATTCTTGCATTTGCGCCTATCGGTGATGTAATTTTCTTGTAATATTGTATCACATCCTGTGATAACTTTGTAATTGTACTCATATGTTAGAATGTATAATGCACCACTTGCTTTCATGCTCTTATTCTTGCCGCACTGATGCTTAGCGTATATGTGTGAGGGCATTTTGACCGATGTATATATGTCGTAGTAACGTTTCCATGCCCGCGAGGTATAGGGTGGTATCAGAGCCTAGGCTCTCACATATTTAGTACAACCAGTCAGCAGATTAGTGGGATATTAATTTTCAATTGGAGCGCATGAGTCCTGGGCTATATATTCCAACAACAAGTACAAAGTTATTTCTTCTTTCCTGATATTCCATCCTTTGTCTCATGAAACCCTTCCATCTGCTTATTTTCAATTTTCCGTTATCTTTAAACCAACTCAAACATGGAAAGACGGGAAAATTGTGATGGTTCTGGCCCTTCTCAAGGTGACCCTGGTGGGAAGAACGATGATCAGATGAGATTCCGACAGAATATGATGGAAAATCTGCAGAAGCAGATGGAGATCTTACACCAAGGCTTATTGACGGTACGGGGTGAACCAAAACTAGGAAATGTGACCGATTTTAGGAGACTGCAACCAACTGTGTTTTCTGGAACTGAAAGTCCATTGAATGCTGAGCAGTGGCTAATCGACATGACGGATCTCCTGAAGGCAGTTCGAGTCCAGACAAGAACCAAGTGGAAGTGACTAAGATACAACTAAAAGATGTAGTAAGAACCTGGTGGTTAGCAGAAGAAGCCAGACTAGAGAAGCCCATTGCTTGGGACCAATTCTCAGAAAGTTTCTACGAGAGTTTCTTTCCGAAGACGGTACAGAAAGAGATGGAAGAATAATTTATCAAATTGGAGCAAAAGGACCAATTTGTGGATGAGTATGCTGTTGGAACTTACTTTTGATGATACATTTGTGAAGCCATATCATTTGGAGCTCTATCACAAGTATGTTCAAGAGTTCTATATGATCAAGACTTCCTAAAGAGAGTTGATAATGATGTATACTGTAACGGTTGATAGCATGTTAAAAGCCTTGAAACACACACACACACACACATCTTAGTCATATTAGTCGACTTATAGAAATGACTAGTAGACTAATACCAACTATAGTCGACTTGCAAAACTCTATAGTCGACTAGTATTTGTTCTGAAAAAGATCCCAACTCTCTGTTTGTCACTATTAGTCGACTTAACAGTATATATAGTCGACTAATAGACTTATGTAGTCGACTAGTTTCAGTTTCCAGAAACTTGTCTTTTGATTTTATCATGACCTAGTCGACTTGGTCTCTTCTATAGTCGACTAACCTTGAGAAATTTGCCTACCCTAGTCGACTAACCCATATCTCAAGTCGACTAATGGCACTTTCTGACTGTTGGACAGTTTCTGTTTTCTGGTGTTTTATCCAACGTTATCCAACGTTTAAATATTCAAATTTGTCCTAATAACTACCCTAACTGACTATAAATCACCTATAAATAGGGATGTTGTCCTAGGCTAAAAATACCAATTCAAATCAATAGTTTTCTGCCCAAAAACTCTGTTGAAAAAAATTTGATTTCAGAAAACTGTTTTCCACTTTCAGTTCTTCATTCAAATTCCTACTCTATAGTAAAGATTTCTGAGAGTCCACCTATAATAGCCCTTGTCCACAATCACATACAGATTCAAGGCTTATAGGAAAGTTTGTAATCACTCAAAGAGGAGCATTGTACAAGAGCGTCTTCGGGTTGAAGAGAGTTTGTACAAGGTGTTGTGGTCTTCTTGATTGTAAGAAGAGTTGTACACATTTGGCAAAGGGGATTTGTCAAGTGGTATGCAAGGTGTTGATTTTGGGTGTACAAAGTCAAAGGATAAAGGAAAATCTCAAGCGGGTGGCTTGGGGACTGGATGTAGGTCACGAGGACCGAATTAGGATAAATCACTTGTGTTTGCGATTGTTATCTTTTCTGTGATTTAATTTCCTTTTATTGCAAGTTCTTTATTTTTGTAACGCTAATATCTTTGTTTAAGTGTTGACGTATATTTTAGATCCTACAATTGGCATCATCTCGGGACCAACATATGCTGCTGAGTTTCTGTGACTTAGTCAATTCGCCCCATACATGGTAGCCGATGAGGAAAATCTAGCAAGTAGATTCCAGTAAGTCCTGAAAATAAAAATTCAGATGTTTCTTAAACTCCAGCAGTTCAAGACGTATTCTCAGGTTCTTACCATTGCTTGTGAGGTAGAACGGGGATTGGAAAAGAAGCGTCAGGATAAGATACAGAAAATGTCGGTAAAAAGGTCCTTTCGGTTGATGGATTGAGAGGATCCAGTGAGACCCATTGTACCCCATTGGCCATATATCCTCTTCAACCTTCCCCTCAACAGACATTATATAAGTTCTGCCAGAAACATGAACACCCCACAGCATAACTATCGGAAGGCCTGTAGATTATGTTTTGTGTGCGGATCCAGAGGTCATTTGAAGGATGATTATCTGTTCAAGAAGGCAAAGAATGCTGCACCAGTCCGATCAGCATATTCAGTACCACCATCGAGAAATAATTCAGGACCTACTAGCAGGGGAGCCCCACTTCATCCCTAGTAGCAAACATATAACCAAGTACAGAGAAGGCCAAGAGCTAGAGCAGGTGGCAAAAGAGGCAAGCACATGATTCAACCAAAGAGAAAGCTAGAGTATTGGATGAGGTGAGAGCAGGAAGCGGTTCCCAATGTTTGTGACAAGAACCCTGAGGGTGTCATTCGTGACCATTACCCCCATTTTGTCAAGCTTTGAGTTGGTAGATTTTTATATCATATCCACTTTATCACACTATTATCCTCAATCTTAGTTTTCATAATTATCTTTTTGTATGTTGTTCCTATCTTTTCAGTGTTCATCTCCATTCCATCTTTTCACTTTTTAGTTCTCATCTTCTCACTTTTTAGTTCTCATCTTCTTTATACCAACTTAAGATATGAATGATAGGAGACATAGCGACAGATAGACTATACCGCTGCATAAGGAACGTCGGCATGAAATGAGTTCCAGAATTAGGACTTCTGTCAGACAGGGCAATGGTATTCTCTGTTTATATTATTCCAACAACGGTCACGATTCTTGGAGCTGGGGTATTTATGGAATTGATCTGTCATAAAGTTGACATCCAGAAAACAGTGTTCATGGCTCATCTCAGTTCTTATGAATTCTTGACCATGTCCTTCGGAGCCACAACGCCTAGCAATCTTAATGAATATGATGAGCCACATACCCTGCTAGCCTCGCTAAGCGAGGGTCGTGTTCTAGCCATGCAAGCTCAATCAGGCGTGGGCTTTGCTGCACCCTGGTACTTAGCATTCAGTGTTGTGTTACGTACTGACTTTGCCGCATGAGCTCCACCTAGTGCGAGCCTTGCAGAGCGTTAGCTCCACCGCGCCCTAGCACTTAGCGCCTGACATTGTGTTATGCAATGGCCCCACCTGAGTTTAGCATCGCTCGTGGCTAGTTCCGACAGTGTTTAGCACTCTAGCCTCGTTCCCCGGATTTCTCCCGCCTTACTTGTTTTCATGAATTTAATGAACCTGGTTTTCTTGTTGTGTTTGATCAAGGTTGTCATAATCTTTCTTGACGATCTATTCAGCTAACATTGCAGGACTTGAGTATTTACTAGATTTTTAATTACAGTCGGGTTAACATTCACAGGACAGTTATTATGAGTTCTTAGTTATGCTTTTTAGAGTAATTGACGCCTAATATTCAGAACTCATTATTATCGGTTGTTCTTTATTTATGTATTTGCGATCAGTTTATCGGGTTTTCTTTATCTACGATATTATGATCTATTTTAGAGTGGCAGATAATTATATAAGAGAGATAGTTCAGCTACATGTTATTCCAGTTATTAATTGTGTCGGGCAGAGACACTGGATTTAGATCGCAATTTTGTTAAAGTCTTTTGGGAAGTTTAGAGACTCTTCTTATATTCAGCTTATCTTATCACTCTCAGAAAGACCAGGCAGTCTAGTCGGACCATTCAGAATCTTAATCATCTTCTTCTAGCAGAAATCTCTTATTAACACTAATCTGATATGTATTGATATGGCACCGTCCGAAGATTTATACGGCAGGAAATGCAGGGGATGTCTAGGTCTCGAGTTATTGGTCAATCAGGTATGAGCATTACCCTTATTTAATCATATCTGAATTGATGTAATCCTCATCCCTGTCCTTCCTGTGTTCATTTTTCCCCTTATCGAAATTTCGAGGATGAAATTTTTGGAAGGTGAGTAGAATTTAACACCCCGTTTTTGGAATACATACTTAGTTACATATTTAGATTCTCGATTGTATTTTTTGATTTACTTTCTGTATTTGTTTTTGTTTTATGTACATTTATGTGATCATTTTGCATTGGATCCGGATTCGTGGACTCGGAGTCAGCCTTTGTCTGAACCGGGAACCCGATCTTAGTGTATTACTCGATTTGGTCTTTTCAATAGTCAGATTTGGCTGATTTTAGTTTCAAATATTGTTTTCTAATGTTTTAGATTTTTCATGATTATTTTGAAATTTTTCAGAATTATTCTGCATAATCTTCAAAATCGACATCGACCGGTGTCGTCGATCAATTCTTGGATTTTTAATTTATAAATGAAGTTGAATTTCTAAAATTCGCTTTCACATTATTTCTTAAAGTCATATTTTTTTACTTTATATCATTTTTAGGGATTTTTCTGAATTTATCGAAACTCGGCAGGATTTCGTGTCGGCCAATTTCACAATGTACCTTAAGACAATATTTTTTATTTTTTAGAATTTTCGGAGACCTTTCCGAGTTACTCTATTTTTTCGTCTTTTCTGGTGTTTTTAGTATTTTCCCGGATTCAGAATTTTATCTAAATATTTTCTTTTCTTTTTCTTTTCCCTTCCTTCTATTTTTCTCCTCCACAAGTTTTTCCTCTTTTCTTTTTCTTTCTCCCTTTTTTCCTCCTCCATATAAACCATCTTCAAAATGTTCTCTCTCTATTCATTTCTTCTTCTTTTTCCTTTTTCTTTTTCTTTCTTCCTTTTTCTTTCTTCTCCTCTGGCCAACGATAGCACAACCCCATTCCTCCATTTCCCTCCCAAGTTCTTCATCTCTCTCTCTCTCTTTACTTCTCAAATTCTCTCCCCAATCTCACTTTCCCTTTCTCTCTCTTTCTCTCTCTCTCTCTCATACACTCATAAATTACCTCTCTCTCTCCCTCCATCTTCTCCACCCATGCATCCCAGTGACAGCGATCCCTCCACTTCTGGCGATCCCACTCCGGCGACCATCCCCGATGGCAACCACATCCCTCTTCCCCATTTATCTCTCCTCCTCCTTCTCCACTCAAACCATCTCATTCAACCACCCCCACCATAACTCCCAACAACACCCCTTTCTCCTCCACCCGGGTTCCCAACGGCCTTCTCTACCGCCGCCCCTGGTAGCAGCGCGTCGTCCAAGGCGCCACCTGGGGGAGCACCTCCTCCTTCCACCCTTCTTCTCTCTTAATCTTTTTTCTCTTTCTCCTTCTCTATATATCTCTCTCCTACGTTTTCCCTCTCTCAATTTCTCTCTCTTCCTGCGTCTCTCTCTTTATCTCTCCTAGTTTGTTCTCTCTTTCTCTTCCTGCGTCTCTCTCCCCTGTTTTCTCTCTTTCTCTCTCCTGTCTCTCTCACCTCCGTATTCTCTCTCTCTCCTGTCTCTCTCACCCCCGTATTCTCTCTCTCTCTTCTGTTCTGTCTCTTTCTCCTAGTTTTCTCTCCCTCTCTCTATATATTTACATTTTATTATATATTGGTAGTGTGCATGTGTTCTTGAGATTCCAGATTTCACGGCGTTTTCAGAGATTTAGGCGAGTGTCCTCACCTCGTTTTGGGTTTCTCCGCTTCGACGGGTCGACTTGTAATTTATTTCGTATTCGATTGTATTTGTATTCATATTTTGTATTAGACTGTGCCCTTGTATTTGTATGTGGCCGAGTGCCTAAGGCTGTACATGTATTATGCCTGTGACGAATATTTGTATTAGGGTAGTTTATGTTCTTTACATATACGATACCTGAGATGTGTTTTTATTTACTTCTTTATACCATGCGTAGCTGACCCTTCGTGGTCGTTAGCCTTCGGGCTCTACACTCAGCCTCCGGGCTTTACCACTCAGTGGTAGCCTAGTTCTTATCATGTATATATGTATGCATGTGTGGTACTAACAGTGCATGTGCCCTTGTACTGACTCTAGGTTTCTGCCCACTCCCGGAATGGCTACCCAAAGATTATAGGCCTTGCACCCTTTTGGGTTTTGTGGTAGCTACCGAGAGTGCGCTTAGACCTAGGGTACTCTAGCCAGGCTCTCGCCCACTTCCTCAAAGAGGAGTGCACTTAGACCGTCAGGTCCCTCATGCTCCGCCTGGTAGGCATGCTTAGACCACAACGCTTTATCACTAGATTCACCTAGGTTGAACTCTGTCAGATTTTAGACTCGTCCTTTTAAGCTGAATCATTTCCCAGTAGCTCCGTCAAGCGCTCTAGTAATTAAACACTATTTGATGCCGTGCCTCTAGCTTGCTTAGCTCTGCTTAGATGTTCACTTTCTTGCTAATCGCTTGTTTGATAGTTTATCCATTCTTCTATTAATGGTTGTGAAGAGTTTGTAATCTTACTTATACTGTTTTTCTAAGACTGAATGATTTTTCAGTATTCGTATCGATCTCTTATATCAGTAATGTTTTCATAAGTCGCTTGACATGCTTTCACTTGATGTACTAGCATTTACCATACTGTCTCTTATCACCTGATCGGTTAATCACCTGGTAACTGACACCTGACTCCTGACTTATTATCGGTATCACATCTCTTGTGCCTGCACCCTGAGGGATGGCGAGTGGAGCTAAGTGCCACACGGAGCTAAGTGCCACACCACACACGTAATGGGGGACACCTCTTGGTATCCGTGGGGCCACCTCTAGGTATTCACATTGCATCCTCTTTGCTTCTGTTACTCGGAATGCATATGGTATGGAGCTAAGTGCCACACTGAGCAAAGTGCCACACCAAACACGTGCTGTGGGCTACCTCTTGGTATTCGTGGGGGCTACTGCTAGGTATCCACTACCGTATCCGTGACACGTAACAATAGTAATATTAGAAACTTGGGATATTTGGTCTCTCCTTCGTTCGGATACGGGTACTCACATATCAGATCCAAATGAGTTCTACTGGAGTACACATCGTAGTACAGACTACTAGTGGTGTGAGACATTGGTAGGGAGATGATTGAAATATCAGACGGTACTGATATTTATTTTTAATTTCCTGACCTCTTGTTTACTAATTTGTATCGGCATGCTTGTGACTCAGTACTTGATCCTGCATCAGATATAACTTAATTACCAAACAAAAAAAAGTCAGGAGTGGGAGTTATTAAATCACTTCCTCATCCGAATAATGGTGTCTGTATATCAGAGTTCAGATTAGGCTCTACCAGAGTGCGAACCCGGTGTGAACTGCCAGTATGGGATACTGGAAGAAAATGATTCGAATAACAAGTCACACTGATTGTTATTATTGTAATATTAGGTTATCCTATCCATCACTTGTATATGATCTTTGTAACATTATAATTACTCCTGACATTCTTATTCTGTTACATTGAGGCAACTCAAGTTGTATGAGCTCAGGTTATGGTGATATGGGGTATATGGTATATTATGAGGGTTTCCTTATTCAGATTATCCCCTCGACGTATCAATCTCATGAATCCAAAGTCTAAGCCAATACAACTAGTTTTGTCCATTCTTGTATTTAATATATTACTTGATGTCTTATCTTTTGCTTTTGTGTACCTATGCTCACAACTCGGTTTCGATGCATGCTTTCTTTACTCGGATTTATCGTTATGCATGTGCTCACTTGATTCCTGATTTTTCACTGATTTCCTGATTTTCGTTCATGTTTCTAGTCAAAGCCTATACTTGCTTGCCTAAATCACATCACTTGATTCTATACACGTGTGACTGACTATGCACGCCGTTTCGCATTCACCTTACCACTCGTTGGGGAGTTCTGACTCCCCTGGATCTGCATGTCCAGATCCCGGAGCTTAGAACTTGTGAATTCTCCCGGTTGCTGATCAGAAATGGTAGCGGTAGCATGAGTCATTGGCAAACCGTCTAAAACCCTATCCTTCCAGGTCTCCTGCTCGGTTCTTGAGTTTCTTTTTGTGACTCGTGAGCACCTTTTGTACAGTTCATAATTGTATAACTCTTTGTATTCTTACATTTGCGCCTATCAGTGATATGTAATATTCTTGTAATATTGTGTCACATCCTTTGATAAGTTTGTAATTGTACTCATATGTTGGAATGTATAATGCACCACGTGCTTGCGTACTCTCATTCTTATTTGTACTGATATTTAGCGTACATATGTGAGGGTATTTTCGACCTACGTATATACGTCATAGTCACGTCTCCGCACCCGCGGGATTGGGGCGTTACATTAATCTATTGTTTGACGTGTGATTCTCTTGGAAGCGGGGAGAATCCATCCAATTGTTTTAGCCCAGCTCGCGAGTATTGAAGTATGGAAATTAAGTCTTGATTAATCAATGAATTATTGTTTTGTATGCATAATATTTGTTGTGGGATTTCCTTTCAACCACCTATGTCAAAACATAATTAAATAAAACTCACTCACAAAATTTAATTCGCTTCAGTCAACCTCTTTTTTAAAGAAGGGCGCGCGGTTAAAAAGACATAAATGCCCCTCCATAGGATTAAGCTAAGGACTGCGACCATGATCACATTCCTTACAAAATGCTCTATTTCTGAGTATTTATTAGGATTGTGATTATGATCACGGTCCCCACAAAAAAATGCCATTGTTCTAAGCCTTTATGATCACAATCCTCTTTATTAGACTGCATTCATGATCATAGTCCTTAAAAAAATATCATGTTCATAAGTTTTTTATAGAATTGCAACCATGATCGCAGTTCTCTTTATTAGGATTGTGACCCTAATCACAGTCCTCATAAAAATGCCTTATTTTTAGTTTTTAGTTCCAGTCCTTACAAAAACACAAATTTCCACCTTAAATTGGGACTAGGATAATGATTACAGTCCTCACAAAATGTCATAATTTTCAATTAATAAAAAGATCACAGTTCTCATAAAGGATGACGATCATGAGTCGCAGTTCTCAGATCAACATTGTCATCATCAGCGGACCTCCCTCCCATTCACTAATATCGAATGATCCCCAATGCTTTCCAGATCTAAATATCACATCGATCACAAACACAAACAAAACTAATTGCGAGCACAAACAAATGGGATCTGCAAAAGATTTATTCCAAATAAAATTTGTTCTGGGGGCTCCGCCTCCTGTAACCCCCAGGAGGGCTTACTGCCCCTTTCCAACCCTCACGTTGATCTTACCGTGAAGGTCGATCCACGAATTACTCTGTGAGGGTCAGAGTTGAGGGGAGAGCAATGTAGGGGACGATGTGGAATGGTAAAAAAGAAATGAAAATATATAAAGAAGTGCTGGTTAGGAAGAATCAGTTCATGCTGACGTGGATGAGACTGTAACGAATAAAATATGGGGTGAGTTTTTTTTTCCTAATTATAAGAAAAGTAGGTGACTGTAGGGAATTTTTTCATTTTCTTTCTATGTTGATTTTTTCTTTTGATTTTTTATGCCACCCTATAATCTTCCTATCTGTATCTCCCCGTGATCTTTTAAATTTTTGAAAAATAAATCTAGAAGCTACCCTTCTGAAACATAAATCAATTATTGAAATTACCTTTTTATCATGTCCAACCAT
The DNA here is from genome assembly GCA_038442645.1 of Agave tequilana. Classification (NCBI taxonomy): domain Eukaryota; kingdom Viridiplantae; phylum Streptophyta; class Magnoliopsida; order Asparagales; family Asparagaceae; genus Agave; species Agave tequilana. Next base: position 430,799 of record JAVJIF010031067.1, read on the forward strand.
CCCTTATCTTTCTTAAATGCTAAAGAGTTTAGTTTAGTCTCCTATCTCTTAATTGTTACTGAGATTAATTTTTAAGAACCTTTTCCGTTATAAAATCTTAAATAATCATCTAAAAGTACTAACTATTCACCTAGCCTCTTGAATTTATTTTATTTTCATTCTTATAAAAATAACATAAAAGATTTCCTCTCTCGTATGAGCTTCATAATCTCTTGTCATCGTTCCTCGATGAATTCTAAATTAAACATAAGTGATTAATCATTAAATGAACATATAAACTTCACTACAATAGAAATCCATATTTGATATATCTTTTAAGTGAATATATTGTTTTTAAGTAAATAAATTTTTTAATTTTTAAAAGTACAATTTTGTATCTTTTTGTTACCTCAACTTCTCTCTGATTAAAGTATTTTATCTACTTCTTATAATTTTAGCAACAGCTAAATTATATTGTGTTTAATTTTAAGTTTTTATACTAAATTTTTTACTAAACTAATAAATATATCTTAAATATGTGTGAACTAAGAAATATATCTTATCATCAAATTTCAAAAGATTAAACTACATCCATTTTATCATTTTTTTGAACAAATTGTTAATCTATAATTTAAAATTTTAAACTGTATAATATTAATTTTGAAAAAAGTTGACAACTTCAAATTAATCCTAGCAAGGCATATCATGAAAAACTTGTTCTTATTTTTTTCTAAAAAATTAAAAAGTTGAAGAACAGGAAAAAAAATCTGATATCGTTGTTACCCTTGAGAAGTGGGTAAGGCAAATAGCATAATAAAACTTGTTCCTAAAAGAAAAGAAAATTCTGATATAGAGAAGTGGGTTTTGAATGATTCAATTTGGAGTACAAACCCGATGCTAGACCTAATTGCCATAGCTGAGGAATTTATTCTTAGTTGAGTTTGATAATCTGCACCCAAAAAAAGACACTCAAAATGTTTAATTGTTTAGCAAATCATGAATTTAGAAAACAGATAATAAGTTAAAATGAGAAATACTACAATTAAAAAGTTTTCATTAGAATCCCCTGATGTCAACTTGAATGCCCAATTCTTAGAGACATACCCAATTCTTAGAGACATATATTGTATTGTTATTGAAATGGACACGACACGCAGACACATGACAAATTCTTTAAAAAACACACAACATGTGTGTTGGACACGCGTGTCGGACGCGTTTCGAACACGATACATGTGTCGAACATATTTCAAACACGACATGACTTCATGATAAAAGTGTTTGTGCTACATAGGAGAGTAACAATGCTACAGCTGATATCAGTGAAGAGTATTCTGAGAGTAGTCTGTCAAGCTTTCTTTAATTCCTTCATATATACCAAATCCTCTCAAAGACCTTCGTCTGGGAGAAATGGAAAATTTTATTGATTCATTAAATTTCAAATTGGCACTTGCTAATATACATGCTTGCAACCCTCAAGACTCATGTAAATACAATGTGAGTCATTAAGTGAACTAGTTTATACCAAATCCTATACTTATTCCAAACTGATACAAACTAAAAACATAAATTCAAGCAACAAAGTAACAAAACTAGCAGAAAAAAAAGAAAAGAAAGAAAGAAAGAACAAACAAGTATCCAATTTTACAAACTTTCAAAAATATTTCTTGGACCACTCAGCAGTTAAGATGACTCATCCTTTGCAAAGAACTTTGCCGAGCCAAAATCTGCTATCTTGGGTTTAAACCTCTTTAACATAAATCCAAGTGATTCAAACCAAACCCTTTTTTCTTTTCGCGAGGGGAATTTTCAAAGCCCACCAAGTCTGAGATGGTCTCTGGATCTGAGTTTGCTTGGTGTTTTGGGAGAAACGAGAAAAAGCAGTACGACGAGATAGAAAGGGGGTCTGGGGTTGTTGTCGCTACTGTAGCTGGGATCTCTTTATTTTTCTTTTTCATTTTTTACAGGAGGAAAGGAGAAATTGCGAAAGAGAAGAGTTTGACGCTGCTGCTGATGAGATCGGTTGTGCTAGCGTGAGAAGAGGTTAGTTTTGATCAAATACTCTACTTAACAAGTAATTCCCAACTCTACAAATCTAGTATAGTTAGCCTAATATTTGCTTTCATGTCTAAATCTATGATTTTTTATTTTATTTGTTGTAATATTCATCTTGTTACACCTCATACTTTGACCTAAATTTAAAATGAAAGTGGATAGGTTATTATAAAAAAATAAGAAATAAGAATATTTAAGGCAATAGATTTTGAAAAATTGAACTGAGTATGACTTGATTGTTCACAAGAAAAGTTCCCTTTTAATCCTCCATGATAAACATCAATTATAGGACTCTTGTTTTCTAATCCATAAGACAAGGAGTACTTGACAGATGAAATCAAGTGATAAGGGAATAATCTTTATAATTATAAAATAAGAATAAATAACAAACCATAAGATATGAGTGATTGGAAAGAGATGTGTGGTAGATTGCACAGATATTATAGAGAAAAGAGAAGGTTTAGAATCAACCTTTGTACTTGATCAATCCACAATTGTATTTATAAGATCAATGTATCCTTTCCAATCTCCGTTATAGCAAAGGCTATACCGGGTCGATTCTCCAGGAGAGCTAGCGATGGAAGCGTTACGGTTCAAAGTGAAACAAGAAAACGAAGATTCTTCTTTGTATTTACACAAATGCAAGAAACATGGAAAAGAAAATAGAAGAAGTGGTTGATTTGTGCATGATGGAAAAGAAACCAAAAAAACTTTAGTAAAGTGTATTGCTAAGAGAAAAGAAGCTAGTAAAGAAAATGTTTGGAAGACTTTAGATGAGAAAGTACATGGCTAGCTAACTTTACTTCGCTAACTTACTATACTCAATGGTGATGCTTGATTGCCTCATGTTGATTCATTGGCAAATAGAGATGACTTTGCTTGTTTGTTCAAGTACTTTACCGTTTTGAAGATGAGTTTTCCTTTAGTTCTTAGCTTGAAGCCTCATATTGATTCATTGGCTCTCTAGATAGATTATCAATGATGAACTCTAGGATTGGTACTCAAGGGATGCTAGGTTAGAAGAATCAACATTCATTTAAACATTCAAGACATAACAACAAATTAGCTTGAAGTAAAGAAGTTGTTCTACAAGTAGCACATGTTTGGTGATCCATCTCCATGTTCCATCAAGGCACTTGTTCTAGACAAGGCTCTAAATGAGGCACACATGAGTCATATGGAGGATGTACAAGCATTCACCAAGGGAAAGCAACTCTACTTCCTTGGTAAGTAAAAGAAACTCTCACAATGCAAGTATAAAGATAAGAAATCATTCAAAGAGATAGAAGTTAGCTATGTAAGTTGTTAGCTAGCCATGCAATAGAAATTTAGCTATCCATTACACAAGTAACAAAGCAACACTTCATAATGTAAAGCAAAGAGAAGTAAAGCAAATGAAAATGAAAGAAAGCAAAATAAGTAAAGCAATGCAAAGTAAAACGTACTAGAGCTTGCAAAGAGAAGACGAAGCTTTGATTAACCCTTGTTACAAGTGATGTCACCTCCTTGATTACAAGCTTTCAACAGCACTCACTTTCTCTCTTTGACAAAATCTCTAGGAGGAAGAAGATGGAGACTAAAACCTAGGAGAAGACTAAAACAAAATACAAGAGTTTCCCTAGTTCTCTCCTCTCTCTTCTCTGTTTTTCTCGTGCAGACCCTTGTCATGTATTTATAGCCCTCAGAGAGAAGCTTCGAGAGCCAGGTTGTTGGCGCAAAATCTGGGATCTAACGGCTTCATAACCGCCGCAGATACGCGGGAAAATCCAGGTTTTGGCGGCAAAATCTGGGCCGTTGAGCCCAGATTTTCTGGTACAGGTTCGTTGCGAGGTTGTTATCCACGTGGCCTTCTGGAAGATTCAGTTGGCGCGCGGATCTCTCTGAATCCAGATTCAAATCTTGGGCTTCTTTTTGGGCTTTTGAATTAATCTCTTTAATTATTGCTAATTAAAGAGATTAATGGGCTTTCTCTCTTTTAAGTTGTGGACCTGCAAAAATAGAGAGGAAAGGATTAAAAATCACGTTTTTATATACAATATGCATGGTATGGAAGTGGTAAAATATGCAAATATGTGTAACAATCACACCCCCATACCTAGCTTTTGCTCGTCCTCGAGCAAAAAAGAAAGAAAGAAAAAGAAAATCCTAACTAATTTATTACACCACTTTCGTAGGTGACACGATTGCACTGAGCACGTTCAACAAGCCGTTAAACCTCTAGGTTACCCTAGAGGAGGAGTGTTGTCTCCTGAGGGTTTTCAGCGGATTGCACCCACAAAATCCATAAAGAAAAATAAAAGGGTTAGTGAAATTTTTGATCCATGTTTTAAAGATTCTAACTTGAGCTATAGGTTTCAGGTTACCCTAAACTTTTCATTCCTCTTATAAGTATCTAATTGGAGTTTTGTTTCCAGCTTAGGTTAAGATTTTAGGAAAAAGATCAAAAACCGGATTTTGCATCAATCCTAGGATATATACATCTATAAATATGAAGGATCTTTCTTAGACTAAGTTCATTTATTTACTAATATATATAATATTTTTTTTCTTCTTCTTCTTTTTTTTATTTACAATGTTTATTTATTTACATTTCCTTAGCATCCTTAGGCTTTCTAGTTTGCCCTTGTAGCGAGCCTTTAACCGATGACTCCCAAACCAGACGGTCTTAGGGCACCAGATGAGAAAACATCCCTCGGGTTTAAGGTCTCGAGTAAAAAAGGCCACGAAGGAATTTAAGAACTTAACCACCTTTAGGCGTGATCGGCAATGCTTCTTGAGCCACGGCTAACCAGCTTAGTCAGTGGCTAAGTATTTATTATTTATTTATGTACATCTCTTTTTTTTCTTTTTTTTTTATTATATATATATGTAAATAAAATCACAAAGTCTTTGATTAATCCTTCAATATGTTTAATGTTTATATCTAAAGAAAGAATTAAAATTTAGTAATTTTTCTAATCCTTTATTACTTAACCTAAAAATCTAACAAAACTCCTCTTTTCAACTTATAATTAGAAATCTTAATTTAGAGCTTCCTTAATCCCTAAATTTCAAGTTTGATTCTTTAAACATGGATCAAAGAATTTCTTCTTTTCTTTTTTTTTATATTTTTTTATTTTTCTAAAAGAAAAAGTAAAATCTAAAAAGAAAGTAGAAAATCTCTAAAGAAAGGTAAAATCTAAAAGAAAATAAAAACCTAAAAAGAAAGTGAAAAATCCTAAAAATAAAAGGCCTAAAAAGAAAGTGAAAAATCCTAAGTTAGCATCTACCCCCCCATACCTATCTCATGCATTGTCCCCAATGCATGCAAGATGAAATGATGCATGAAATAGGTAAAGGATAAAGCTACTCCCTCTGTCGCTTTGGACCCGCGGTGGTGCTAGGTCCAGCCGACTGTGATCTCCTTAACGCTGCCTCCATACTACCTAGCCGAGAGGATTGCTCCTCTACCCTCTTCCTCAGCCTCACTTGTCCCCTAAAGATTTTCTTCATGCCCTTCCACATGGTGGACATGAAGGTTCGTGACTCAGTTGGGGGGTCCTGCCTCCAGAATTGTGGCTCATCTATCTCCTCTAGGCTTTCCTCCGAAGAGGACTCCACAGGTACATTCTCAGGCTGGGCACTGGGTGTCCAGAGTGCCTGCAAGCAACCATTATATGAGCTTGTGGGTCTCTCTACAGTAACAGGCACTCGGTCAAATGTATTAAAGACAACGTCTGATATGAAATGTTTACACATACGTGTGATTAAGATTGCATGGGAATGCTTTGCACCCCGAGTGCGGGAGGAATTGTCAAGAATAGCATGGAAGATGGCCCTATTCAAACAGACCGTGTGGTTATGTGTCATTAAATCATGGATTATCTGTAACACGGTCTGTTAAAGGAAGATTGGTGGTCAAGCCCAAAAATGTTGCGTTGGACCCAATGTCCAATGCAATGAACATTTCGAAAGGTCGTGTTGGCTTTGAGCCCACGGTCCTGAATTGTACAACGGACCCCCATGATGGTCATATAATCTATCAACGGCAAGGGGTCGCTATGGTGGGGATGACTGGGCACATTAGTGGTTTCAGCAATAAGTGGGATGGTAACAAAGATGTCACCGAATGGCATGTGAGATACAAATTGGTGCGTGTCATGATTCACAGATGCATGATCAATTGAATTATAAAAAGTAGTGACAAGATCAGGGCAATAATATGCATCGTAGTCATTGTTATCATAGACCAAAGAGTACCAATTCCATGAACGTATTCTATCCACAAAAATGTGCCCATACCCCCCACTATCATTCAAAAGTATGGAAAAATCCCTTTCTACAAACAAATTCGGGGCCATGTATGATAATGGATCTTAAAGCAAAGGATTTTAGAGAGGAAATTACAAACCACCCCCGGAGATCGTGGGGGAAATCCAAAAACAGTTGTGCAGAAGGCACCCGGGACAGAATCTGGAAGAATGGCTCTGGATCTGCCAGCAGCAGAGGAAATCAGCCGACCAAAATTTTTCTGGGCGCCAGAGATGGCCGGAGTGCGGCGGAATTTCGGCCGGAAGTGGGTTTTTGCGGCAGATCTGAAGATTCTGGTGAAGGAAAAAATTGGCAGGGGTTGGCTCTGGAAGAAGGAGTTTAGATCTGAGGGGATTTCTGCGTGTGAGGGAGAAAAGGTAGGTGAGGAGAGTATTTATAGGGGGTAGAAAAAATGGGATTTCCAATTTTATCCCTAGGTCAAAGGTATATTTACAACCATAGGTCAAAGGAGTTTGGAAATGAATGGAATCCTAGGGAAGAGAAATTTCTAGGAATGTGAAACTCTTATAAGCACAAAAATCCCTAATTTTTTTCTTTATTTTTATTTTTATGTATTATTTACAAAAAGTGTAAAAGAAAATTATTTACAAGTGTGGTCCAAAAATGATATTCAGGAAAATGCGCGGGAAACTATACAGATGGAATGGTCACAGATAAACTGGGTCGTGAAGACCCAATTCATGAACTTCTTGTGACACGACTTCCGTGGTAAGGAATGGCTTTAAACGTTGACCGTTCACAGTGAATGTGTTGCCATTATTCGGGTCAAGAATCTCGATCGCACCGTGGGAAAAGACTTTGTGCACTACGTATTGTCCAGACCACCTGGTTCTCAATTTACCAGGGAAAAGGTGGAGTCGTGAATTATACAACAGAACCTTTTGTCCTACGACAAAAATTTTCCTGTGAATGGATTTATCGTGAAAAAGCTTGGTTCTGTGTTTAGTGATCTGAGCATTGTCATATACTTCGTTTCTTAACTCTTCAAGCTCAGATATCTGCAACTTCCTTAATGCACCGGCTTTATCCAAATCCAAGTTCAGCTGCTTTAAAGCCCACATAGCTCGGTGTTCTAATTCAACTGGCAAGTGACAAGGTTTTCCAAATATAACTCGATATGGAGACATACCGAGGACAGTCTTGTAAGCGGTCCTGTATGCCCATAAGGCATCAGTGAGTTTGATGGACCAATCCTTACGGTTCTGTCCTACAGTTTTCTCCAAAATGAGTTTTATCTGTCTATTCGTGACTTCAACTTGCCCATTGGTTTGAGGATGGTAAGCCGTGGATAATTTGTGAGTAATAGAGTATTTACGCATCAAGGCTTCAAAAGCCCTATTGCAAAAATGACTCCCATTGTCGCTTATTATCGCACGGGGGGCTCCGAAGCGAGAGATGATGTTTTCTCTTAAAAACTTAATGACAACATGGTTGTCATTTGTCCTTGTAGGAATTGCTTCAGCCCATTTGGAAACATAATCTACGGCTACCAAAATGTATTGGTTACCGTAGGACAGAGGAAAGGGTCCCATAAAATCGATGCCCCAGAGGTCGAAAATTTCGACTTTCAAGATGGGTGTGAGGGGCATCATGTCTCTCTGTGTGATACGACCCGTCATTTGGCACTTATCACAAAGCTTGCAAAAATTGTATGCATCCTTAAAGAGAGTGGGCCAGTAAAATCCACTCTGAAGCACTTTCTCAGCAGTTTTCCGTGGACCAAAATGTCCACCGCAAGCTAATTTGTGACAAAATGTCAAAACACTCTGATGTTCATCCTCAGGAAGGCACCTACGTATGATCTGGTCAGGACAATATTTGAATAAATACGGTTCATCCCAAAAGAAGAACCGCATTTGACGCATGAAACGGTGTTTTTCCTGGCCTGACCAATGAGAAGGTATTTGCCTGGTAGCAAGGTAATTCACTATGTCAGCATACCAGGGCTCTCCACACATCTCAAAAATATGCTCGTCAGGGAAATTGTCATTAATTGGTATACTCTCCTTAGGTGCATTTGGGATTCTCGACAAATGATCAGCTACCACGTTCTCAACGCCCTTTTTATCTTTAATCTCCAAATCAAACTCTTGCAAAAGAAGTATCCATCGAATCAGTCTTGCCTTAGCATCCTTCTTTTGCATCAAGTATTTTAGGGCGGAGTGATCAGTGAAAATAATAGTCCTGGACCCTAGCAGATATTGGCGAAATTTCTCCAACGCAAAGATAACCGCTAAAAATTCCTTTTCAGTAGTTGTGTAATTGAGTTGGGCATCATTCAGCGTTTTGCTAGCATAATAGATTACGTGTTGCCTATTATCAATACGCTGCCCTAAAACAGCGCCTATAGCAAAGTCAGAGGCATCACACATAATCTCAAAAGGCTTGGTCCAATCTGGTGCAGAGATGATCGGTGCTGAGACAAGTCTACTTTTAAGCTCTTTCCATGATTTTTGACATTCCTCATCAAATATAAAGGGTACATCCTTTCCTAAGAGATTTGTCAAGGGTCTTGTAATGTTGCTAAACCCTTAAATGAATCGTCTATAGAAGCCAGCGTGCCCTAAGAATGATCTAATGTCCTTTAAACATGTTGGTTCAGTGAGCTTCGTTATGACTTCCACTTTAGACTTGTCCACCTCAATTCCTATTCTTGATACCTTGTGCCCAAGAACGATTCCTTGCTTGACCATAAAATGACACTTTTCCCAGTTAAGTGTCAATTTTTCTCCATACAGCGTTGTAACACCAGCTTTAAATGGTACAAGCATTGCTCAAAGGAATCCCCATAAATCGAGAAATTATCCATAAAAATTTCCAGAAATTTCTCCACCATGTTCGAAAAGAGGCTCAACATGCAACATTGAAATGTTGCAGGAGCATTGCAAAGGCCGAAGGGTATCCTTCAGTATGCAAACGTTCCAAAAGGACAGGTGAAGGTAGTCTTATCTTGGTCCTCGGGAGCAATTGGGATTTGATTATATCCTGAATATCCATCCAGGAAACAGTAATACTCGTGTCCTGCCAATCTCTCAAGCATTTGATTAATGAATGGAAGAGGAAAGTGGTCTTTACGTGTGGCGGTGTTCAACTTCCTGTAATCAATACAAACTCGAATCTTCGTTGGAAGACGTGTTTGTATCAATTCTTTATTCTCATTTTCCACCACCGTAAATCTAGCTTTCTTAGGCACAGTATGAACTGGACTAACCCACTGACTATCGGATATGGGATAGATAATCCCATTGTCTAATAGTTTCAAGATTTCAGATCTAACAGCTTCCTGCATAATGGGTTAAGTCTACGCTGTGGGTCTCGTTTAGGCTTGGCATCTTCCGTCAAATGAATCCTATGTTGAACAATGGAAGGACTAATCCCCTTGATATCAGCCATTGTCCAACCAATGGCCTCTCTATTTTCCCTTAACACAGTCAGAAGGTCCTCTTCTTGTTGTTTAGTTAGATTGGATGCAATGATTACCGGAAAGGATTCCTTCTCATCCAAGTACTTGTACTTGAGATGGTCGGGAAGAGCCTTAAGCTCAGAAGAAGGGACCGGATCTATCACTGGTTGTTCATGGTGTAAAGGAAGAATAGGGGTGTAATTAGTAGTCCTTTCAACATTTGATCCAACAATCTGATCAAGGTTGAAGTCATCCGACTCCAACTCAAACTGCTCTTCAGACTCATACTCCACCTCGTCGACATGTTCGTTGGTTAACCCCTCTATCAAGTTCACTTCAAAAGAGTCACTGTCCAAATCCCTTGGCTACTTTCCCAAATGGAAGACATTCACTTCTTTTGTCATATCTCCGAACGTTAGACGCATCGATCCATTTCGGCAGTTGATGATCGCATTCGATGTGGCTAAGAAAGGACGTTCGAGAATGACGGGTGTTTGTGCTCTGTGATTTTGTACGGGTTGTATTTCTAAAACAACAAAATCCACAGGGTAAATGAATTCCCCGACCCGTATCAAAACATCTGTAATCTCCCCCTTGGGAATCTTTACAGAGCGGTCAGCCAACTGTATAGTCATCTGGGTAGGACGAAGGTTGCCTAACCCTAACTGCTGATAGACGGAAAAGGGGAGAAGATTGATGCTCGCGCCCAAGTCTAGCAAAGCCCTATTTATGGTGGTCTGCCCTATGATGCAAGAAATGGTAGGGCTCCCTGGATCTTTGTATTTCACAGGGATCGGACCATTGAGCAGTTCACTTATGTTGGAAGCCAAGAAGACTTTTTTAGGGACATTTGCTTTTCTCTTTTTGGTACACATTTCTTTCAGAAACTTGGCGTAGGATGGGACTTGTTGAATGGCATCTAAGAGAGGGACATTGATTTGTACTTGGTTGAATATCTCTCTTATCTTCTCCATGTGAGCATTCATCTTATGATTTGTAAGCCTATTTGGGAATGGGACAACAGGCTTGTATGTTTGCTCATCAACTTTCTCTTTTCCTTTGGACTGGGAAGTGAATGGTTGTGTGCTTGATGAAGGATTGTCTTGCAAGGGCTGGTTTGGAACAGAAGGTGGTGACACAGATTTGGGAGACTGATTTGAAACCTTATTATCTACATGCTTCCCAGATCTAAGGATTTAAATAGCTTGGTATTGGCTGGGTCCCAAGTCTTCAACTTCGTGCAGGGGAAAATTGGCTTTGGGATTTGGCACAGGTTGGCTAGGCAGCATTCCTTTTTGTCTTTCAGTCAGAGTGTTAGCCAACTGCCCTATCTGGATTTGGAATTTGTTCATGTCCTGCTGCTGATTGTTCATCATTGAAGCTTGGGTCTTAGATAAGGTCTCTATCATTTTCTCCAAATTAGAAAGTCTCTTGTCTGAAGGGTTTGGTGGTGGATGATGCTGATACTGGGGCTGAAAATTTGCTTGGTAAGGCACAGGATTTTGATATGACTGGAACCTAGGTGGACTCTGGTATGAATGAACATTTGGTGGGTTCTGGTGGTAAGTCGGTGGATGAGACTGAGCAGGGTATTGTTGTGGAAATGGTTGTCTCGGCTGCTCGGGACCAGACTGACTCCAAGAAAAATTAGGATGGTTTCGCCATCCTGGATTATAGGTTTTGGAGTAAGGATTGTAAGTGGGTCTGGTGTACGCGGCATTCGTACTCTTTTGAAACATTTGAGTTTGATAAATTGGACACTCCTCAAATAGATGATTCAGATCATGGCAGTAGGTACAACCCGGATTTACCACAGATGGGTTGACCTGATTCACAGCAGAGTTTTCCCTGGACTCTAGCAACTCAATCCTCTTCATCAACTGTGTGATTTTAGCTTCTGCAGCTATTGAGGATCCTATGGAATGTAAACCAGTTCTGGAAGTTGTGGGTGTGGGTTTCTCAGTACATGACTCCCACTGGACTGTCTTTTCAGCTAAAGCCTCAAAAAGATCCCAACCCTGATCTTCATCCTTTTTTAAGAATTCTCCTTGACACATAGTTTCAAGGAGCGTCTTAGTCTGATAATCGAGCCCATCATAGATAATCTGGCACTGGCGCCATTTTTCTATACCGTGATGGGGACACAGGGCTACTAGGTCTTTGAAGCGCTCAAAGTACTTCCAAAACGGTTCATTTGCTTCTTGTTTGAATTGCATTATACTCTTCCTCATAATGGCTGTCTTATGGATAGGATAAAACTTTTTAAGAAAGACCTTAACGAAATCATCCCAAGAAGAAATTGAGCTGACTGGGAGATTATAAAGCCACTTCTTAGCAATATCCTTAAGTGTAAAAGGTATAAACCTAAGTCTGACAGCATCTTCGGTTAACTGGGAAATTCTCATCATAAGGCATACTTCTTCAAACTCCCGAATGAAGAAGTACGCATCCTCAGATTCAAGGCCATGGAATCGTGGAAGAGTGTTTATGAACTGGGGCTTTAACTCAAAGTTACTTCCATTTGTGTTTGGGAGGAGAATGCAAGATGGAAGTGATGTGCAGATCGGGTAGAACTTGTCTTGCAACGAAACGTTGGTGGTCATGATTGTGTCGAGTGGTGGTGTATGTGGCAGTGTAGAGATTCTCACAAGCCTAGCAGAATTCGGATCTCGATATCACTCTTGCATACAATTACACAATCAACGTGCACCGATCACACAGGCGGAAAATGAAAAATAACAATCAAGAAAAAAGAAAAATCAATCCAAGCTTTCTAGGTTTCCTGGACCTAGACGACTCCTAACTTTAGATCGTCCACAGGAGGTTTGGTGTAGACTTTGACTATAAGCGAATCAGCCAGGGAAGGGTAAGGTTGGTGGGAGGTTTTCCGTCAGAGACGTTCCTTAATTAAGTAACCAGCAACCTTCGGGCTTTCGGCCCTCAACCCCTTTCCTAGACACTGATTTTACAAAAGTCACTTTCCAACACTTTTCCCCCTTAGGATAATCTCCTAAGTGAGTCCGAATGTTCCTAGGGCCAGCGTCTAGTAGTTTTTATTTAGAAGCTTAGGATTGTGAGTGCTTGGGAAAATGATTTGTGGGCTAAGGAAAGGGTGATAAAATCTCCAACTTATCTTTTTTATGGGTGATGCCCTTAAAGTTGATTTGTGCAAGTGTACGATATAACAAACAAGGTTCACTCAAAGCTTAATTAAATCAAACAAAGAGTGAGTCCTAGTCTATATGCTATGCTTACGTACCTTGCCTCCAGCACTCTTCAACAGTAAATGTAAAGGAATTGAAAGACAAGTGCCTAGTATGCAAATGTCTAAACAATTTTTTAACTTTGCAACAAATTTTTTACTGTTGATTAGCAGATATCAAGTGAAGCAAACAAGATTTAAAGTATTGCAGCAGCTGTATTTTGCAGAGAAGTAAGCCCTGCAGAAAAGTGGTCAGTAGTTAACTCTTCCTTGCCGCAATTCTACGGCAAAAACCCAGAATTTGCGGCAATTCAGAGGGATCCTGGTCTCTGCTTTCGAGAGCAGAGGCCCAGGTCTACTTATATGTTTCTGCAATGCAAAATTTCCTGTTTCTTTAACCTGTAATCTGCAACAGAGAAGAAGATTCGTTTAGTTCTTCACTTTAAAGAAAATCCGTTGCTCTCCCCGGCAACGGCGCCAAAAATTTGATTGGGAAAGAGATGTGTGGTAGATTGCACAGATATTATAGAGAAAAGAGAAGGTTTAGAATCAACCTTTGTGCTTGATCAATCCACAATTGTATTTATAAGATCAATGTATCCTTTCCAATCTCCGTTATAGCAAAGGCTATACGGGTCGATTCTCCGGGAGAGCTAGCGATGGAAGCGTTACGGTTCAAAGTGAAACAAGAAAACAAAGATTCTTCTTTGTATTTACACAAATGCAAGAAACATGGAAAAGAAAATAGAAGAAGTGGTTGATTTGTGCATGATGGAAAAGAAACCAAAAGAACTTTAGTAAAGTGTATTGCTAAGAGAAAAGAAGCTAGTAAAGAAAATGTTTGGAAGACTTTAGATGAGAAAGTACATGGCTAGCTAACTTTACTTCGCTAACTTACTATGCTCAATGGTGATGCTTGATTGCCTCATGTTGATTCATTAGCAAATAGAGATGACTTTGCTTGTTTGTTCAAGTACTTTACCGTTTTGAAGATGAGTGTTCCTTTAGTTCTTAGCTTGAAGCCTCATATTGATTCATTGGCTCTCTAGATAGATTATCAATGATGAACTCTAGGATTGGTACTCAAGGGATGCTAGGTTAGAAGAATCCACATTCATTTAAACATTCAAGACATAACAACAAATTAGCTTGAAGTAAAGAAGTTGTTCTACAAGTAGCACATGTTTGGTGATCCATCTCCATGTTCCATCAAGGCACTTGTTCTAGACAAGGCTCTAAATGAGGCACACATGAGTCATATGGAGGATGTACAAGCATTCACCAAGGGAAAGCAACTCTACTTCCTTGGTAAGTAAAAGAAACTCTCACAATGCAAGTATAAAGATAAGCAATCATTCAAAGAGATAGAAATTAGCTATGTAAGTTGTTAGCTAGTCATGCAATAGAAATTTAGCTATCCATTACACAAGTAACAAAGCAACACTTCATGATGTAAAGCAAAGAGAAGTAAAGCAAATGAAAATGAAAGAAAGCAAAGTAAGTAAAGCAATGCAAAGTAAAACGTACTAGAGCTTGCAAAGAGAAGACGAAGCTTTGATTAACCCTTGTTACAAGTGATGTCACCTCCTTGATTACAAGCTTTCAACAACACTCACTTTCTCTCTTTGACAAAATCTCTAGGAGGAAGAAGATGGAGACTAAAACCTAGGAGAAGACTAAAACAAAATACAAGAGTTTCCCTAGTTCTCTCCTCTCTCTTCTCTGTTTTTCTCGTGCAGACCCTTGTCATGTATTTATAGCCCTCAGAGAGAAGCTTCGAGAGCCAGGTTGTTGGCGCAAAATCTGGGATCTAACGGCTTCATAACCGCCGCAGATACGCGGGAAAATCCAGTTTTGGCGGCAAAATCTGGGCCGTTGAGCCCAGATTTTCTGGTACAGGTTCGTTGCGAGGTTGTTATCCACGTGGCCTTCTGGAAGATTCAGTTGGCGCGCGGATCTCTCTGAATCCAGATTCAAATCTTGGGCTTCTTTTTGGGCTTTTGAATTAATCTCTTTAATTATTGCTAATTAAAGAGATTAATGGGCTTTCTCTCTTTTAAGTTGTGGACCTGCAAAAAAAGAGAGGAAAGGATTAAAAATCACGTTTTTATATACAATATGCATGGTACGGAAGTGGTAAAATATGCAAATATGTGTAACAGTCAATGAGCTCTATTGATTACTAGATTTCTAAATATAAACATGTATCAACATGTGTAACATAGAACTTAAAATTATAGAAAAATTGCTTGAAATTTCACATGGTATTACTATGTTAGTTCCTGGGCAATTGCGCATTGATCTTACTATTCTGGGAAATGAAAACTAAAAGATGAGTCTAAGTTAACTAAGGGTGAAATTTTTAGTTGTTAGAAGGTCCAAGAGCAGTTCACGACACGTATTTTGGAAATAATTGAGAATTTTAATGGCGATGACTTCACAGTAAGTGAGGAACAGATGCTTTGTAATTTATTATTGTTTTGAAATGGATAACCTTTTGAGTTTTTATGTAAAAGATGTGGTTTATGCACATAAAACACATTATGTAATAATAGTATTGTGACACTCTTGAAGTATTATTTTCTTGAACCAAGAGTAACATATGCTCCATTTTCTCATATAGTCACAAGCATATGAAGCATGTACATGGGGCATGACTAATGATTCTTGATTGTGACATGATACTATTTGGATAACTCGTATGACTGTATTTTTCCCCTATACCATGTGTGTAAATGCGATGAATAATACTGATATATTTGAAAATTAAGCAAGCTACTAGTCCTCAATGTGTCCCCTCCATGAAGGTCTTTTAATAAGGCAGCTCGACCACATGGTACATGGGTAAAAATACAACCGTACGGGATAACCAAATAGTATCATATCATAATCAATCTATTAGGCATGCTCCATGCGCGTGGATCATATGCTGAGTATATCACTATATCAGAAAATTAAGCTACGAGTTCTAAATGTGTTCCTTCAATGAGTGTGTTCATCCGTGCATGTTGTTGATAAGGTTTAGTGACTTAATAGTAGTGAGACCCAAGTCAGCCGTGCTAAAAAGTATTGATCACATTCAAACATAGCCTACCTAATCCTGATGCAGGAAAACATTTTATAAAATATTATATGTGTTGTATTTATTCTTTACTTTGGTATGATTTTATGATTTGATCTAAACAAGCCATTTATCATGTTATATATATTTTGTGATTTGAAAATGTGAATTGCATGACTCGCGCATTCACTTATTGACCCTCAACTCACTCTACCGCTGCAGTTTTATTTATAGTTGAGAATCTTAAGATGTTAATCAAGTGGAGTATTGTGAAAGGACTTGATATTTATGGAGTTTCTTTGGAGCTAGTATAACATTGAAGTTAGGTAATAATAATATTAAATTTTGTATCTCTTACTTAGGGCGTGTTTGTTATTGTTTCTGCTTTAAAATAAGTTCAAAAGGACTTATCTAAAAGTGCTTTCTAAAAAAATGCTTTTGCATAATTTAAGTTTTTTGGTTACATTAAATTTTTAAGTGCTTACAAAAAATATAAATATTTAAAATAAATTTATTAGAGAAAATAATGATAGAAATGAACATGTGAGGGAAACTTTAGTAAGATTCATAACCTATAACAAAAGAAATAGAGAAGAATTCATTAAAAGATCATCTTACATGGAGATCATGAGAAAGAAAACAAGGAAAAAAAGGGTAGATGAGCTTTTGGTTTATGTGGTTGAGAAGTCAGATAAGTAACTTTTTGACTTTTGTTTTTTGTCAAAGTCCTATTTTAAAGTGGTTATCAAGCATTAAATTTGGGGAAAGACACTTATTTGCTTTAAAATCCATGAAAGCACTTATAAGAAGCAACGCCAAACACACCCTTATAATTTGATAATAATCCCTAAATGGATATTAAAATTGACGTCATTTACTTGTTTGATTAATTTATAATTATATTTATTAAATATTTTCCAGAATGAATGTTTGTTGCTTAAAAGAGGCCTTGCAGTTTCTGATGTTAGGAAGCTGATGGCCGTGTCATGCACTCGCTATAAATAAATACATGTTTTCATGGTAGGACATTTGAACCTTTTACCAGAGTAATTCGAGCAAAATTTTGGATTATTCTAGTAAGATGTATCAAGTTTTTATTGAAAGTTTAATATGTGGTGAGACTTGCTTTGGTTGTAAACTCCTTCTTTTATGATGTTTGTGGCTATTTACAGGTGGTTTTGTTGTAGGAAGGTTCATGACTATATTGTCATGAGAAGAGTTCAATGTCATCAGTTTTGAGTTTTTATGGTCTGATGAGACAAACAGAGACCCGGATCTTGTTAACGAGTATAAGAGACAAGGCAAGTATGTGTTTTACCTTAATCAAGATTTTGAATGGATTAGGAGATGTGCGCGAATTCTATCTTTTAGTTATATCCAAACTCCACGATGAAATTGTGCATCATCCAAAGATTGTGTATGTTTTGTATTTATGTTGTCAAGAGAAGACTAGTATTGGATAACTAAACATCATACTACATTTACTATTGTCGATAAGATATTGCAAAAGAGCAAAAATTCCAAACTCCTCTTCTTTTTCTCTATACTTGCAGCCATAGTTTCTTCTACCCTCTACCAAACTCCCACCTGATATCAAAAAATCAAGCTCTATTCTGTCGTGTTGATCCAACCCAGACACTATGCGTGCAAACAGATTGTACACAGGTTAACCATATTTGTTTTTTTTTAAGCATACAAGAGGATGAATATTGGTCATTGTTAGAATTCTAAACTCAATATCCACATAATCAGATTAAATCTGTAAATTTGGAGGGAGAACATGAAGTTGGCTTCTATAAGCCTCTTTTTACTGTGAAGTGAGCATAAAATATAAATTGCACATATTTAACCTTTTACTAATTATGGTACTGCTAATACAAAGCCTTTATATGCCAAACTTTCGGGGTCGGCTAAGACATTACATATTTTCCCAAGAGGAAAATACATGATCGCAGACTCAGATCAATTAATTTGTGATTGTTTAAAATTGTTCACCGAGGTGAGGTCTCACTCTTTGGTTCTTTATTAATCTTCACACTCACAAGAGGTGACTGAGAAGTCACCGTTAAGTTTCTGCTTACCTCTCTTTGTTGCCTACAAGGAATGAAGTTTCAACCTCAAAGATCCAAACTTACCTCGAGGTGTTCTCTTTGGATTAATTTTTTATTACAGGCAATGTGCTCATATCTAAATGTATAATGCTAAGGTTATCATGCCTCACCGTAATTCAAATTAACTTTCTACTATAGTGAAATTATATTTTTTTAATATTTTGGAATTATGGTTCGTCAAAATCTTTTGATTTGGTGTACCATTTTTACAAGTTCTTGGAATCCATTTATTCTTGGTAGTAAATTTGTTTTCTGCTTGTGTTTTTCCTTACCAAGGAACAAAATAATGCCCGTTAGATAGTCCAATTATGGTCATTTTGCCTGGAAAAAGGTGGTAAGAGAGTTCTTTATTCATCCTATTTTAGTCGTCATGTTTAAGAAATTAGATCTAATAGCGTATAAGTAGAATCAACAATATTTAATACTTCAGGCATACGTTCTTTTAAGGGATTTTTAAAAAAAATAAAGGAGTCATCATTCTGCCCCCTATTTTCAACCATTACAGCTGGTGTTGATCAGCTTTACGATACTCTTGTCACTAAAGGAAGCTCGATGATCACCCTTATGAAAAGTTTAATTTGCAAATAAACTTTATGCATTTTGTATTGCATTTCCATTTAAAAAGATTATATTTGTAAAGAAATAAAAATGTATAAAAAATAATAAAGGCAGTTGTATATATCATTTTTATTAGAAGTTGCAAACTTGTATATCCGCAATCATATTCATTCTTAACATATTATTTGTTAAAATATTGATATTTTGATACATAAGAGAGTTCATGTTTTCAAAAATATACTATTGATATTAAAGTATTATCTATAGCAAGTGTCATTAATATAAAAATTATGCAATATTAAAAATTCAAATTTGCAAGGGTATATATGCAAAGGGTATTTTTATCATATTGAACAAAATTATGACCATAAGGGTAATATACCTACAAACTCTTTAAAATCATAAGTTCACATATAAATAGGGACTTTTGAAGGGTCAGTAAGCAAAACGCTAAGTTTTGGAGGGTAAATATGCAAAAAAGTACATTAGTATACTATTTTCTTCTTCTCTTTTTCTTTCTTCTTTTACTTATAATAAAACAGGTTCCTTCAGAAAGTTATGTTTTTGCTTATATACCCTTCTAATTTACATGCATACCCCTATAATCGCAATTTTGTTCAACATGATAAAAATATCCTTTGCATATCTACCCTCACAATTTTATTTTTAATATTCCATAATTTTTTGATATTAATATCAAATTGTAATAGATAATTCTTTAATATCAATATTATATTTTTGAACACATGGATTCTCTCCGATATCAAAATATCAATATTTTAATAATAATATGTTAGGGATAAATATGATAGGGGATATGTAAGCTTGAAGTTCTAATAAAAATGATACGTACACCTGCATCTTTTTTTATTTTTTTATTATTTCTTTGTAAATATAAATGCAATACAAATTGCATAAAGTTTATTTGCAACTTAAACTTTTTATAACGTATATAAAAGAATAATATTTTTGAGGGTACATTTGCAAAATTTGAATTTTCAAATATATATACTAAGGACAGATTTGTCATATTGAAAAAAATTAACTGTAAAGATATATCTGTAAACTCTTTAGAATTAGATGTGTACGTATGTTGATAGAGATTTTTGAGGGGTAAATAAGCAAAAGTTTAAGCTTCAGAGGATATACATATGAAAAAAAATCGTAATAAAACAAAGTCAAAAGTTGGGGAAAATCAAAATCGAATAAGAGCAAGAGCCCCACGTGCTTCACAAGCCTTAGAAGGGTCAAGCTTGTATCAAACAAAAATTTGGACTTGTATTCTCTATTGCAAAATTCTGTGTGATATGCCTCGTGTGATGACCCGATAACATAACAGTTTTTAGTAATGTGTACTTCAAAACTCAAATTTATTTGAACTCAAGAGTTTTTATCCACACATTGAACAACCCATTAATGACAGAAACAATGTATTCCTTTGTATACCAATCTCATTCTCTAGTCCCATACATTGAACGAGGAGAGAATCAATGTATTCCTTATATAGCACCTGCTGCATCTCAACTCTTTCGCATTGCAGCAAAGAGAGAAATAAGCAACGCTATGGAAACACGTACGCAAATATTTCGCATAAGAGCAGAAAAACAAGCAGCACTATAGAAACAACACCATTTCTGTAATGCAATTATAAATTGCACCAATTTAACCTTTTACTAATTACGATACTGCTAATACGAAGCCTTTATATCCCAAACTTTAGGGTCGCTAAGATATTACATATTTTTCCAAGAGGAAAATACATGATCGCAGACTCAGATCAGTTAATTTGTGATTGTTTAAAATTGTTCACCGAGGTGAAGTCTCTCCCATTGGTTCTTTATTAATCTTATCACTCATAAGAGGTGAAGGAGAGGTCACTGTTAAGTTTCTGCTTCTTTCTCTTTGTTGCCTACAAGGAATGAATTTCAACCTCAAAAATCCAAACTTAGCTCCATGTGTTTTCTTTGGATCTATTTTTTTATTACAGGCAATGTGTTCATATCTAAATGTATACTCCTAAGGTTATCATGCCTCACCGTAATTCAAATTAACTTTCTACTATAGTGAAATTATATTTTTTTAATATTTTGGAATTATGGTTCGTCAAAATCTTTTGATTTTGTGTACCATTTTTACAAGTTCTTGGAATCATTTATTCTTGGTAGTAAATTTGTTTTCTGCTTGTGTTTTTCCTTACCAAGGAACAAAATAATGCCCGTTAGATAGATCAATTATGGTCATTTTGCATGGAAAAAAGTGGTAAGAGTGTTCTTTATTCATCCTATTTTAGTCGTCATATTGAAGAAAGTAGATCTACTGGTGTATAAGTAGAATCAACAATATTTAATACTTCAGGCTTATGTTCTTTTAAGGGATTCATTTAAAAAAGAAAATCCACTTATGAAATTTAATTTAAAAAACCTCTAAAAAAAATTTAATTATAAAAATCGACCTCTGACAGGCCAGGTAGGCATGACAAAGGCGTTGAGTGATTTCGCCTCGCTTGTGTGGTGCTGAGGCGTCGTGGGAGCTTTTTTGTCCGAGTTTGATGAACTCAAACGCAAAATTATAATAATTTTAGGTCCGGGTTTGGCGAACCCGGACTAAAAGTTTCTGAAATATGTTGGGTTTCTGAAGAGTCCTTTATATGGTTCCTATGAGTTTTTTTTGTTGAATTTTTTACTCTCTCTCTCACGACCCCAACCCTGATCTTGATCATTTTTCTCAGCAGCTCACCCTGTACCCGATCCCTCTCCCTCTCCTCCCCCCTCTCTCTTGTGGCCCTGACCAGATCCCTCTTGCAACACCGACCCTGACCTCGATCTTCTGCTTCGGCAGGTCACCTCGCACCCGATTCCGACCAATCTCTCTCTTGGCCCTAATTAGATCACGCTCCCTATCACAATCTTGAACCTGATCTTCTTCCCCGACAGCTCTCCCTACACCTGATCTTGGCCAGCCTCGTCTTCCTTCCCATCTTCGTCTCAACATCTGATCCAGACCCTTTCTTGGTTGTCGAATCTGCATCAGAACTCGACACCGTCAGCTGCAAGGTCGCTGATCTCAATGATTTATCTCTGAGTTTCTGCAATTGGTACACTTCTTAGCAATTTATCTCTGAATTTTGTTTCTATTTACTTTCTTTGTTCATTTATGTTTTAATTAGATTATTTGAATTATGAAGCTAATTAAGAAATTATTGATTTTTGTTCTCAATTGAGAAATTTGGAAGAAGTTCTAAGCAATTCTAACAAGTAATGTTATTTTGTGATATTAAATTTGGTATAGTGTCTAATGTGAATGTCCCTTTTCTTTCATTGTGCAATGGTAAACTAACAATAAATAAGGAGAATAAGCCAACATATGTTGATAGAATAGTAAAATCAATGCTAGTGAGAAATCCAGCCACAAGATGTGAATTGGTAGAGAAAATCTATCAGATTTAAAAAATTAATCCAAATGATTATCTGATTAACGTAACATGCAGGTGGCCTATATATATAAAAAATGGGTGGGACTAGATTGTGGGGAGTCCCAAGTTCCAGTCTATCTATGGCCTATATATTAAAAAAACAAAGGGTTTGCAGGTACAGCCCTACAATTACATATTTTTTTCAATATGACCAAAGTGTCCTTACATTGGCAAATTCAAATTTTGCATACATATCCTTCAAAAATATTATTCTTTCATATTTCACTCGTGCTTTTATCCAGGGAAGCGCACTTGCCTCACATCCCTACAAATAACCTAAGAAGACATGATCCCACTCTATATGTCCATTGCTATAATATTGAAATAGGATGATCCCTGTTATTTGTAGTGCACCTAAAAAAAATTGAATCACTTATTTTGTCTTTTCCATATTGTAGGGGGAGATAGTTGTCGGAACGAATCATTTGTTTGCTTTCTCGAACACTGATTATGGGGTCATCATTCTGCCCCTTATTTTCATCCATTACTGTTGGTGTTGATCAGCTTTGTGATACTCTAGTAACTAAAGGAAGCTAGATGATCACTCTTATGAAAAGTTTAATTTGCAAATAAACTTTATGCATTCTGTACTGCATTTTCATTTAAAAGATTATATTTGTAATAAAATAAAAAAGTATAAAAAATAATAAAGGCAGATGTATATATCATTTTAATTAGAACTTGCAAACTTGTATATCCGCTATCATATTTATTCTTAACATATTATTTGTTAAAATATTGATATTTTGATACATTAGAGAATTCATGTTTTCAAAAATAGACTATTGATATTAAAGTATTATCTAAAGCAAGGGTCATTAATATAAAAAAAATATTAAATATTCAAATTTGCAAGGGCGTATATGCAAAGTGTATTTTTATTATATTGAACAAAATTATGACCAGAGGGGCAATATACCTGTAAATTCTTTAAAGTTAGAAGTTCACATATAAATAGAGACTTTTGACGGGTCAGTAAGCAAAACGCTAAGTTTTGGAGGGTAAATATGCAAAAGTTCATTAGTATACTATTTTCTTCTTCTCGTTTTCTTTCTCCTTTTTACTTATAATAAAACGGGTTCTTTCATATGTTCCTTCAGAAAGTTATGTTTTTGCTTATATACCTTTCTAATTTACATGTTTACCCCCATAATCGCAATTTTTTTCAACATGATAAAATATTCATTGCATATCTACCCACACAAATTTATTTTTAGTATTTCATAATTTTTTGATATTAATAATATTTTTTAATAGATAATACTCTAATATCAATATTATATTTTTGAACGCATGGATTCTCTACTATATCAAAATATGAATATTTTAATAATAATATGTTAGGGATAAATATGATAGGGGATATGCATGCTTGAAGTTCTAATAAAAATGATATGTACACCATCATCTATTTTTTATATTTTTTATTATTTCTTCGTAAATATGAATGCAATATAGAATGCATAAAGTTTATTTGCAACTTAAACTTTTTATAATGTATGTAAAAGAATAATATTTTGGAGGGTACATTTGCAAAATTTGAATTTTCAAATATATATACTAAGGACAGCTTTGTCATATTAAAAAAAAATTAAGTGTAAAGATATATCTGCAAACTCCTTAGAATTAGACGCGTACATATGCTGGTAGAGATTTTTGAGGGGTAAATAAGCAAAAGTTCAAGTTTCAGAGGATATATATGAAAAAATCGTAATAAAACAAAGTCAAAAGTTGGGGAAAATCAAAATCGAATGAGAGCAAGAGCTCCACGTGCTTCATAAGCCTTAGAAGGCTCAAGCTTGTATCAAACAAAATTTTTGACATATATTCTCTATTGCAAAATTCTCTGTGATATGCCTCATGAGAAGACCCGATAACATAACAGTTTTTAGTATGCTTTATCTTGTATGTTTTGCGTGCTTCAAAACTCAAATTTATTAGATCTCAGGAGTTTTTATCCACACATTGAACAACTCATTAATGACAGAAACAATGTATTCCTTTGTATACCAATCTCCTTCTCTAGTCCCATAGATTGAACGAGGAGAGAATCAATGTATTCCTTATATAGCACCTGCTGCACTTCAACTCTTTCGCGTTGCAGCAAAGAGAGAAACGCTATAGAAGCATGTACGCATATATTTCGCATAAGAGCAGAAAATCAAGCAGCACTATAGAAACAACACCGGTTCTGTAATGCAATTATTACTGAGGATGAGTTATCCTTTAGCATTACTTTCCCCGACAAAGTCGAAATGATTACAAGATAACATTATTTTTGTCTACAAAGCATAAATAATTATAAGCTGAGGGGAGAAGAGCACCAGAAGATGAATGAAATTTGACAAGTGGCTATATAACTAATAAATATCAGGCCCTCGTCACATGATATATCAAAAGAACAGATTACGAAAGTCAACGCTTAGACTGCCCAAAATGTTCACATTATCTTGACCAGATTATGCCTACTATCTATCAGGAACACTAAGGAATTCAGAGAGTAGTTTTAAGCATCAGCAGAAAATTCACATAAAGTTACAGAGACAGGCGGACAAATAACCAACTATACACCATCAAGTTTAAACACCCACCAATTTAACAAGACTAGGCACCGTCATCCTCCACGTTGTTGACCCTCCCACCCTCATCAATCCATTCACTGTATATGCCTATAGGCTCTGTAAGCGTTGTGACAGTAGTGCAGTAACTTTCTTAATATGTATAGTAGTATTTTAATATGTATATATGATTTGTATTGTAGTATTTTAATATGTATAAATGAATGTAGTAACTCTAATTTATAATACATGATTTAATATGTATAGTAGTATTTTAATATGTATATATGATTTGTATTAAGAGTTTTGATTATTTTATGTAGATTTTCATAACTAATAGTTATAAATTTCTAATATTATAATTATTGGTGATATTAGTAGTAGATGTTGCTATTATTTTGTTATGATTATTATTATTTATTATTATTGTTGTTATTACTAATATTGTTGTTGGTATTTTTAATATTATTATTTACTATTATCATTATTGTTTATTTTAATTATTATTTACATGTAATCTTTATGGATTGTTTTTATTACTACTATTAGTATTATTACTATAATTATTATTTTGTTGTTGTTCCTCTTACTAATATTTCATGTTCTTTCTCCTAACCCATGAATTCTAAACTCAAATCCAATAAGAAGCCAAATCAAAAATTGAATTCCTCTTAATTCTTTATCTCTTTAAATTCATAAATACATAAAAATAATAGATAATTATTTTTAAAATTTGTGTAAAATTCTTCCCTATCCTAAAACACGTCCAAATCAAATTCAAATTAGTAGATAAACATTCAAATTTATGGGCATATCTAAATCCTAACTAAAAATAAATTTAAACTTAACCTAAGCACTAGAGAAACATGATAAAACTTATCTTATATGGAAATATGTAAATAAATCTGAAATTAATACATAAAAAAATACAATCTACTCTAGAAGGGGAAAAAGGCCATTATCATCAAGCTTTGGAGTTAATCATCAAAAGCAAGTACCCAGAGTCCCCTTCTTTTCCTTTGAGTTAATAGAAATTGTAACGCCCCGATCCTAAAGATACGGAGACGTTATGGCGACGCATATACGCGAGGAAAATACCCCACGTATACACGCTAAGCCTCAATTGTAACCTGAACAAGCTATAAATCAGAACTAAAATAATCATCGATCACTGCAATAATACATATAAGACTACACATGATAGCAATGAATAACAGGAAGAAAATGACAGCTGAATAGAAGTCAAAGGTGATATGCAGGAATCAAAGAATAATAACAAGAATAAAATGCAAGTATACCAGAATCAAAGGGAGAGGACCCAAGCTCCTCGCAAAGCGTACCATCTCATCGAACACCTGCACATTAGAAACAATCGTCCAATATCTGGACGTGCAAATCCAGGGTCGTCAGAACGCGACCATAATGAGTGTGTGTGTAAAGGGGAAACAGCTCGTGCAGAAGAACAATGTGCATACATAATAATAACAGGTAACTAAAAGCACTAAATAATATGATAAACACCGAATAACAACATGTATGTAGAACAAGGCAGCTAACATAACTGTAAGCAACACTGACGTTATGGTGTGTAATCTAGCATGTCTCTAGTCTGGTATACAGTACTGGTCATGGTTACAATCATATGGTCCTGGTTACAATCATGTGGTCCTGGTTACAATCATGTATACCGTCATGTGTCATAAGGCAGGGTAACCATTCAGGGTATAACACAATGTGTTCATTCAATTCATTCAATAACAATCAGTAATGTTCTACGTTATCTTTATCACTTTCCCACCGGTGTCCCACAACATCCGACAGTTCACCCTGGAGCCCGCACATCCAGTAGAACTCATTCGAACTCCGATATGCGGGTATCATTGTTCGAATAGGGAAAGAGAACCAAATAACATGAGTCTTAGGGGTTATCATCATACAAGTGCGTGTGGATGCTAATAGGCACTGAGAATGCAATATCACGCTAACACCAGGCGTCACGTACAATAGATAGCCCTACAGATTCAAGAGGTGGCCCCCACAGATTCAAGAGGTGGCCCCCACCATGTGTATGGTGTGGCACTTTGCTCCGTGTGGCACTTTATTCTGAGGGAAACAGGATTCTAGAGGTGGCCCCCGTGGATTCAAGAGGTGGCCCCCACCATGTGTATGGTGTGGCACTTTGCTCCACGTGGCACTTAGTTCCTTTCAAGATCCGCCGGACGCTAGCACGATTGTGGGATACATCCTCATCAATCCCGACACCAGGCGGCAAACCGCCGGACGCCGGTTTGACTGTGCTATTAATAGGTCAACAGTGCATGGGACATGGATACAGGGGGTACAGGAGTACTAGATGTCAAGTAACAGTGATACAGTCATATGTCCAGGTCCAGTGAAAGGTGTCTAGTGTACAGTCAGTGAGGTAATGCCATCAATAACAATCAATACCTTATGCCATTTCAATTACTGGGATGCTACTGGACGGTAACAATATCAGTACAGTAATGATCAATCAGTAATCGTATACACGGTGAACAATATCAGTAACAGTAACAGTAACAGTAACCGTAACAGTAACAGTAACCGTGTATATGATGAACAATAGAACTGTACCGTGGTTACGGTCAAACAATCATTTCCCAGTAACTTCAATAACATGGATAAAATAACAGTAACAGTCTAGCTACTGCTCAATAAACAGTCTTAACTAAAGCTGATCATAATCTCATCCATCCATACTAAAGAGATATCATAAACTATTCCATTAACTTATATTCCCAATACCATCCTCGTAAATCGTTAAGTATCAATCCGTATCAGTGTAAGCCAAAACGGTAAACTACCATATCAATGAATCTGTAATTAGTCCTCTCCTCAACACCAATATGTTCTAGTCCTATAACCACCAATAACTGAGATCAATTAATAACTGTTATCAAACTCCAAGATATAGATCACTGATATCGACTAGATTACCATCATCACAACTCAATCTATATCAATAGGTGTAATCAATAACCATGCATGTCCTCGAGATCAACAAGTCAAACACATACCCCAATCATATTAAATAAGAAACATCATCAAACACATGTGATCTAGAATATCTACTCAACTACTTCAGTCATATCTGATATGTCCTCAAATACTCACTAATAAAGTCATTCTAACTACTGATCATCACTCAATGTAAATAATATAAGTCCCAGGTCAATCCAAAGTCAACACAACCAACTCATGATTCCCAACAGTCATATGATCATCAATTATCAATATACATCAATGATTCTGATATAATAATTGTCATTCCAACATATATCTATGATCAAGCTCAGCTCTCTCACTCTAACAATTTAATCTGATTCCCGAATCCTCAAGGGTTCACACTTCTATTAAGATCAAACATGATATTCCAATACTCAGTATCACAACATATACATGCCTCTAAGTTCTATTAGATCAAGTCATTACCACCAATATCCATCTCAATTACCCTCATGCTACATCCTGATATGTCTACAACAATACTCTAGATATACATAGGACAAACATGGGGGTTCTAACATGTATCAAGAATCATGCATATCATGTTCCTAAACATCCAATATGTAAAAATAGACGGGAGATGACCGTCCACCTTCATGCTCGGCGATCTCCACACATAAACATGTAATCTAAGTATTCTACTGAACAATTACATCACATATAAAATAATAGCTGCGATCACTTAATAAAAGAGAGGAGGAGGAAGAGACACTCACATTGGGGAATCTGGTCGTCGCCGGGCGAGTCGCCATTACGGTCGCTGTGGTGCCGCTCTTCGCTGTTGGACTGCATAGGGGGGTAGTCAGGGTGCTGGAGAAGGCCACCGTGCCAGTCTCCGATGATGACCTGGCGTGGATCAGGAGAACTCGCTGCTCGCCCGTCATGTGCGCTGGTTCTGGATTGCTGTGTCGCTGCTCTCCTTCCTGGGCTGCTGGTCCGGATCTCACCAAACAAATCCAAAATACTGTAACACGCAACCAATACATACAAATAATTATAAATACATGCTAAACACCCACACTTGCATACAAACATATACGCGTACACGTACATAAACAAGCATGCACATACATACATGTCCAATTTAATAAATACCTATTATTAACTAAAATGCATATACAAGTATACATATACATACATACATGCATACTTAAATAAATGCCAACACATATTAATATAAGTACATACACTTAATTAAATGACATACCCATCTACACAAATGAATAGAAACACATGCATATAAATCATGCATACATATACATGATTATACATAAACACATGCATGCATCCAAATTAATAAATATACCTATACATTAATTAATTTAATGCAAACATATCCAATTTAATTAAGTCCCATTTATTAATCACTAAATATACACATAAATGATTAAAGAATAAATTCATGCATAATTGTATACCATGCATAAATTCTAAATTAATAAATATCTATTATTAACTATAAATACTTATACATATTAAATAATTATTAACATACATGCATTCAAATACCAAGGCACTCACGCACACACACACAAACATACACATTTATCAACTTCCCAATTATTACACAAATGCCATAATACATGTAAATAAAGCTAACCTCGGGGCATCTTGCGGCGCACCGATGGAGGCTCCGACGGAGGCGTGCGGGGTCGCGGAGGGTGTTGTTGGAAAGAGCAACACGCCGTGAAGGGCGTGGGGTACGTTCGCGCTCGCCGACGTCGATCAACGGCATCCCGCGGAGAGCCCGAAAATAGCTCGGTGGAAGGATTTTTTTTTGCCGCACATGAAACAAAACACACATTGAATTAATAAACTTACATTCATCTTACTCCCAAACTAAACACTAATAAATTAAAGTACACATTAATGTAAAGAGTGAGGGAGGGAAGCTTCGGCTAGGGAAATTAATTAACAAAAATGCCATAACCAATAAAAATGACTAAATAAACAATAGAGCAGAGATAAAAAAAAGATCACCTAAGTTCTGAGCAGCAGATGCGGCAAGCAAAGGAGGTGTTGCAACTGGCTGTGGAGCATATGGGGAAAATGTAGATCTGTAGGTGTAGGGAGATGTTGCGACAAATCCAAGGAGGAAGCGGCCATCTCGTCTTCACGACGGCTTGACAAAGATTGCGGTGAGATGAGAAGATTGGCCATGAAGGAGAATGAGGTGGGGAAGTGCTCTGGGATGTTGCCATCATTGAGTGGTAATGGAGAAGTCGGTTGTGCTTGGCCTGGCGTTGGTCTGCAGTTGCGGAGAGGGGCGCGCTGGAGGGTGGTCCGGCCAGGTGGAGGGGAAGTGGTCTGGTGATGGCCGGCTGTTGGGAGGTGCGGCAGCTGGTGGCTGGATCTCGCCGGAGGTGGTCCGGCCAGGGGAGGAGGCGCCGGATCCGGTTTGCTCTGGCGCCAGCGAGCAGGCAAGGGGGCGCTGTGGATCTGGGAGGGGGTGCGGCTGATCCAGAGAAGGGGGGAGGCGGCTGTGTGTGTGGGAGGAGATGAGTTTAGGGATTTGTTAATTAGGTTTAGGGTTTGGTATCAATAGGATTATATAGTAGGGTGGTATTGGGTTAGGTCTAGGCAACCGGGTTAGGATCCGAATGGGCTAATGGGTATAGGATTAGGAACGGGTCATGGGTTTGGGTAATGAATTAGATAGCGGGTATGGCATCGGGTCTCATAATGGGTATAAGGATCAAGACAACAAGAGTATGGATAATGGGCTAGAATCCAAATAGTCGTAGGATCATCAATGGGCAAATTGGAAGTAGGGAGAGAGGCCAACAAGTGAAACACAACCTGAATAAATAACATAAGTACCAATGCCAATATCCAAACTAAATAAATAAAATAATAGTAACGCAAATCATAATTACTGAATGCCAACAATAGAATAATAATACATTAACAATAAATAATAATCACAATGGAGTAAAAATATTAGTAAACAATAATGACCTTAATGAAACACTGGAAATAATATTTAAATATCAATCAATAATAATAATGGTAAATATAAAATGTCAAATTACTATCTACTGTCTAAAAATAATTTTCATACTTAATAATAATAATCTTAGGAAAAATAATAATTTAACTTGATTAAATAAAAATACTCATTAACTCAAAATAAATACTTGGAGAAAATAAAAATACAGTAGTTTAGATTAGGGATATTACAGAAATCATGTCTAGGACTCCTTTGCTGATCCTTCCCACTACTCTAATTAGACCTAACTATTCTAGATCATATATATTATTTTTATTATTTTCATTAATTCATTATTTCATGATAGATAGCTATTATACTTGTAGTGTTGATTACTTCCTAATTTAATACCAATATTGAAAATATATATATTTTTCTCTTGAATACAATAAAATGCAGAGTTTTGTTGACACTCAATGTATAAGCTCAAAAATATTTTAGCTATAATGCTAAGCAATCCAAAAGGAGGAAATAAAAATAGAAAGATAATGTAAACATTAATTTCATGGTCAAAAAAACATAGAGGAAAATATGACTAAATTTCTGAGAAATTCGTTGCGATCAAATTGAGAGGCCAATGGCATAAAATTCTAGACCAAGAGGTTGAAGGATCAAAGTTAAGTCTCCGAAAAATAAATAAATAAATAAATCAGTGCTTGCTGCACAGTTTTGATACATATTTTAAGCCATTTACTAATGAAAAGTATTATGTTAAAGTAGATTAAATAGATTTTTGTCCTTGCTTCATGGACGCTGTTAATATAATAGTGTAATATATGTGCACTAGTTTCCTCTCTGTGCACATGTTGGTGATGATTATAATATAAAACTATATTACGAGAATATGTATCATCCTATATGTGGTAAAAGTGACCTAAATTGTATGACAAATTTACCAAGGACCCTAACTTCTTAAGAGATTTATTTTAGAAGCCATTATTATTATTATTTTCCCATACATCAAGTTCTATTACAGTTTGAACCCTGACTTTTCTGAAAATTTTGTTTAGTCCTAAATAAATTTCTGTTTAATCTTTGACTATTTTAAAAATTTTGTTTGTTCCTGAAGTAACGGCTGTTAAGTCTTTGTAATTTCTAAAATCTGTTTCCAGATCTAAAATAACTGCTAATAAGTCTCTATAATTTCTGAAAACTGTTCCCAGACCTGAAATTACTACTGTTTAGTCTCTGTAAATTTTGAAAACTGTTTTCAGACCTGAAATATTATTGGTTAGCACTGGTAACTTCTGAAAATTATTTTCAGCCATAAAATATCACTGTTTAGCTCCCATAAGATTTTCTAAAATTAAAAAAACAAGTATGCTAAAATAGTTTAGCTTCCATAAAATAGTCTAAGAATTTATGATAATTTATGTTTGATCCATGTTGAACACTTTACTGAAACTTTAATAAATTTTAACTTAAAATCAAAATCTTAACACTAATAGATGTCAAGTTTCTTAGCTTAAATTCAAAATTTGGTTATGGACGAATTGAAACACGTTGTTATTATTTGATACTGATTTTCATGCATGCTATTGATATTACCTCTACTTAGTCACTTGTATATACGATGTTTGGACAAATAATTGACATGACTGACATTGTTCACGTAGGGACACCATGGTTAGCACTGGTAACTTCTGAAAATTATTTTCAGCCATAAAATATCACTGTTTAGCTCCCATAAGATTTTCTAAAATTAAAAAAAACAAGTATGCTAAAATAGTTTAGCTTCCATAAAATAGTCTAAGAATTTATGATAATTTATGTTTGATCCATGTTGAACACTTTACTGAAACTTTAATAAATTTTAACTTAAAATCAAAATCTTAACACTAATAGATGTCAAGTTTCTTAGCTTAAATTCAAAATTTGGTTATGGACGAATTGAAACACGTTGTTATTATTTGATACTGATTTTCATGCATGCTATTGATATTACCTCTACTTAGTCACTTGTATATACGATGTTTGGACAAATAATTGACATGACTGACATTGTTCACGTAGGGACACCATGATATAGGAATTACAACATGAACATCTTGGACATGAACACATGAACATGAAGATGAACATGAACATGAACATGAAAGATTTAAATGACATGTATAAACACTTGCGTGAGACATGTGTTAGACTTATTAGTTTTAAAGTCTAATTTATTTTGGGCCTAATCAAGTCAATTGGATATTTGCACCCGCCCACTTAACCTATGTTGTTTGACCCAATAAAGAATTGATCAAACCTAAATGGTTTGGGTCTAGACACGTTTTCAATTACACTTAGCCATGAGTGTATTTAAATTAGAATGTGGGACTCATCACACGTGTGGAACTCGTGTTATAAATCAAGGGCCTAGATCTATGATGAGTTGAACTAGGGTTTCTTGATACTATATATATCATGAGTAGGGTTCCCTCTCCACCAACAATAATAACTCTCTCTTAAAGGCCTCTCATCTCCTCTAAGAATAAAGAAGAGAACTTGGTGGCTGGAGAGAAGAATCCTCTCCCTCAACTCCGCGTCCTCGAGATCGTGCAACCTTCGGCAATCTCTTCGTGATGGAATCAGGTATGCCTAAAACCCTCCTTCCCTTTGATCATGATAAAGAGGCTTACAGTATATGTGTAGATCTTGTATGGAATAAATTTAGATCTAACAATTGGTATCAGAGCCTCCTCTTTATCAGATCATAGGGATCTACAGAAATTATGATCTCGATATATAAATATCATAAAAATATCTCCTTTGATTCAATAAATATTTTGTGTCTCATATGTTGGATCAAAAGATTAAAAGGAGTGATTTTTATTGAATTTAACATGTATATATTTTTATGAAAATTTTGATTTGTGTGTTATTTAGATTTTTTTAAAAAAAAGGGGGGCATGGCCTGTCTGCACGCAGGCGCTTGCAGGCGCCTGCATGCAACGAAAATTAAATAAAAAAAAAAATTGTGTGCCCCGTCATGCAGGCGCTTGCAGGCGCCTGCATGTAAAAAAAAAAAAAAAAGGCTGGACGCATGCAGGGGCTTCCCTGCATGCAAGCCTTAAAGTGCCAAATAAAAAAAAAAGTGATGTTAGATGCATGCGCTGGAAGCACCAGCGCATGCATCTGAAGGAGATTTCAAAATTTAAAAAAAAAATGGTTATTTATTTAGGGTTTCCTTAATTTGAGATTATGAGATTAATTAGGATTAAAAATTTAGAGATTGAATTTTACTCTAATAAGGAAACTTACTCCTAATTAATTTCATATTAATTTTCAATTGGGATTGTTGAGATTGATTTGGGTATTATGATTGAGATATAATTCTAATCTATTAAGGATATTTTGGGTAGAATTCTACTCAAATAAAGAGACCTAATCCCAATCAATCTCACATAAAGCTAATAGGGTTTTATTCAGTTATTTAAACCCAGCCCAATAAGAAAGGAAACCAATAACTTAACCATTGCGGGTCGGGCCTGATTCAGACCCGATAAGCACTGCAGACCCGTTTTGCCAATAGAAACTTCAATTAGCCGTTACGGGCTCATACGACCTCTGTTTTGGGCATGTAAATAGCCGTTTCGAAGCTCTTGACGAGCACTACAGTATTACAGGAACTATACATGACAAAACAGTAGTTAGTTGACATAAAGAAGGCATTGAAGTGTTTGCTTATCATGGTTATATGTACCCTTACATGCTTCCGCTTTATCATCAATATTTTATTGCTTATATTGTCTTGCATGATGAATATTGGTGTTTATTACAGTTAATAACACACAGATAAAGATATATACATGTTCAAGCTAAAAAATTTATAAAAGAGCTTATTTAATTGCGTATGTAGTTCATGCGGACAATAGCCGGCCCAAAGAAAGACTATTGTTTGGCCGAATTATGTACGGCGTTAGATACTTGATGTGGGTAATGCAAGTGGGAGAACCTTGATGTGTGGTAATCGGCCCAAAGGAAGGTTGTCACACTATTGGCCCATATTGCATTACCCTCATCAACTAGTCCGATGGCGGAACAAGAATACAGATGCATAAATTTGTGTGGCCCATGCGTGTGGCAATCGGTCCAAAGGAAGTTTGTCATTATGGCCGGGTCATTACATATATTATATGGCCAATATAGATTACTTAAACTTTAGGACCAATCCTATAAAGTGACAGTCGGCCCAAAGGAAGGCTGTTCTCTTACATAGGACCTAGACTTTAGGATATCTATATTGGGCCAGTACAGTGTTGGCATATAGAGACACAACTTGTTCTGAAAGTTTAACCGGCAGCTCTATCGGTTAAACTGGTTGCATTTTCTGAAATTCATTTTTTATGGCTATTACAGTAGAATTTTATTAAATGCAATGTTTATGTTAAACTGATGAGAAATTGTACATTTATGTAGTTTAAATTGAATGGTACAAACTTTAAGAAGTGGTAAGACCACGTAAATGATCGTTCTTGAATTCATGCACCTAGAGTACACCTTAAAGATTGATGGATCTCTACTATCACTAATAAAAGTTCAGTAAAGAAAAGGTCAATTATGGTAAGTGGGAGAGATCTTACAAGAGGTGTCTAATGGTCATAAAATACACTATTCCTATAACTATTAGGGGTTCTATGCCTGATAAAGTCAGTGCTCACTTAGCATTCAGGGTAATACTTCTAATAAGAAAAGGAAAAGTGTAACTAAAGGGAGAAACATAAATATCACTACAATGGCTGACCCTAAGTGGCAAAAGTGCAGAAAAAGTAGCCTAAGGTTATTGCATACTTCTTCTGTAAGAAAGTAAGCCACCTCAAGTAGGAATGCATAAAGTATCAGAAATGACTATCTAGTGGGTATATCTCATATTTATATTTGTTCTGAGATTAATTTATTTTTAGTGCCACTTTATAAATTGTGAATAGATAATTCACATAAGCGATTCAATGCGGAACTTCCAAACTCAAAGGAGGCCCAGCCCAGCTGAGCGATACGTATACATGGGTGATGAAAATAAAGTTACAATTAAAGTTGTTGGAGTTTGTAGGCTTAAATTAGATTCTGATTTTTTGTTTTAGATTTGGATGAGACTTTATATGTACCGTCCTTTTAGGCGGAATCATATTTCAATTTCATTTGTTAGACAGATCTAGTTTTACTGTCACTCTTGATAATGAAATACTTAGTCTACTTTCCAAATCTAAAGTTGTTGTTACTAGAATTCTAATTGATGGCTATATATAAATTGAAACTTCATGCTTTATATACTGAATCTCTATATGTGAATAGCATAGGCACTAAGCGAAAATTAATTAAAGAAACATTAGAAAGTTTGGTACTAGACGAAGTTCAAGTGTCTTAATTTGGTGTATACAGACATTTGTGGTCCATTCCCTACAGCTTCTTGGAATGGTCATGAATATTTCATCACTTTTACAGACAATTACTCTCGTTATAGGTACCTACACTTGTTCCATGAGAAATCCCAATCATTGGACATGTTTAAAGCCGTTACATCTGATTATGGTGGTGA
Source organism: Agave tequilana (assembly GCA_038442645.1). Classification (NCBI taxonomy): domain Eukaryota; kingdom Viridiplantae; phylum Streptophyta; class Magnoliopsida; order Asparagales; family Asparagaceae; genus Agave; species Agave tequilana. The sequence goes on from JAVJIF010031067.1 coordinate 467,064, forward strand.
GTATTATGACAGATATGACGAATCAGGTAAATGTCCCGAATCATTTGTCAATTTCTGAAAGAGTGGTATTATCGCTTAGTACACCATATCAGGGACACCTCATCAAAATGGTATTGCTAAGAGATAAAATCACACACTAAAGGACATGGTTAGGAGTATGATAGCTCACACTACTCTACCAGAGTCACTATATATTGAAGCCTTAAAAATGGTTGTCGCCTCCTTAGAAGAATACCTAGCAAAACAGTAACTAAAACCCTATATGAGTTATGCACTGAGAAATCTCTCAGTATTAGGCATTTATATTTTTGGGGTTGTCCAGCAGAAGTTCGGCCATATATACCATATGAGAAAAAGTTGGACTCAAGGACAGTTAGCTGTTTATTTGTAGGGTATTCTGAGAGGTATAAAGGCTTTAAGTTTTATTGTCCCTCCACTAAGAACATAAAGATGGATTGCTAAATTTTTTTGAGAATATTCAGAACAGTGGGAGTCAACTACATAAAGATTTCATATTTAAGAAAGAACATATTGTTATACCCATGACAATTGTTCCAAATGATAAAGTAGTTGTTCGACTTCAAGATGAAAATACAGTTGCATCCTTACAAGATACCTATACAGTTCATCCTGAAATAGATCATGCTGGTGAGGTAGAAATTGAAAATTCTCAACCACAAGTCCCTTAGGAGATCAACTAGGGAGAGGAGATCAGTCATTGCAAATGACTATATTGTTTATCTCCAATAGCATGAGTTTGACATAAGGCTAGAGGATGACCCCGCATCCTTAAATGAAATCAAACTCAACATTCACTCCAGTAAGTGGTCAAATGCCATGAAAGATGAGTTAAAATCCATAAAGGACAATGATGTTTGGGATTTAGTAGAGTTGCCTGAAGGAAAGAAACCGATTGGTTGTAAATGAGTATTCAAAACCAAGCGGGACTCGAAAGGTAATGTCAAAAGGTATAAGGCACATCTTGTCACAAAGGGATTCACTCAAAGAAAGGGCATTGATTATAAGGAGACTTTCTCCCTAGTTTTCATAAAGCATTTTTTTAGGATTATTATTATGGCACTGGTGACTTACTTTGACCTGAAGTTATACCAAATGGATGTTAAGATTCTCTTTCTTAATGGTAGCATTAAGAAGGAAATCTGTATGGCGCAACCAGAAAGTTTTAAAGTGAAAGTTTCATAATATTTAGTTTGCAAATAAAGAAATTCATTTATGGTTTAAAGCAAGCATCCCGTCAATAGTATTTGAAATTTGATCAAGTAATATCCGACTTTGATTTTAAGGAAAATATAGTTGATCAATGCATTTACCATAAATTTAAAGAGAGTAGATTTATATTTCTTGTGCTATATGTGGATGACATTCTATTAGCAAGTAACGATATAGATCTTCTACTTGAGACCAAGAGTTTTATCTCAAAGAATTTTGAGATGAAAGATCTTGGAGACGCTTCTTTTGTGATAGGCATCCAGATTCAACGTGACAGGACACGTGGAATATTAGGTTTATCACAAAAGGCATATATCGATAAAGTGCTAGATAGATATGGCATGAAGAATTGCTCTTTGGGTGATGCGCCTGTCACTAAGGGAGATAAGTTAAGTCTACTCTAATGTCTCAAGAACAATCTAAAGAAAGAGCAAATGAAAGACATTCCATGTGCATTGGCGGTTGGAAGTCTGATGTATGCTCAAGTTTGTACCCATCAAACATAACATATACCGTTGAGAAACTTGACAGAAACTTGATCAATCATGGGATTGATCTCTGGAAGACTGTCAAGAAGGTAATGCGATATCAATAGAAGACTACATGAAATCTGATCAGTTGCAGCTGATCGGATACACAGATTCAGATTATGTTGTATGTATCGACAATAGGAAGTCCACTTCATGTTACATTTTCCTTATTGTAGGAAGATGGTGGATTTAGTCGAGAGGCCATTACAGCTACACTGTGATAATAAGAGCTATAGAACTCTACTACAATAGTGACAAGAGTTCAGTAAAGTCGAAGCATATCGACATCAAGTTTCTTGTCATCAATGATAAAGTTCGGAATCATATTTTGTATGTTGATAGTGATGACACTATTCTTAACATTACAGATCCACTCATTAAAGGACTTTCACCTAAAGTATTCTTAGAGCATATTGCTCATATGGGGATGACTAGTCATTATGATATCCTGATTTTGTGGGAGTGGATAATTTTATGTAACAGACATTATTTCTAAGTGCACTTTATGAATATTTGTTGATTCTGATAAATAAATTTATAACTGCTTTTCCTAAAGTTTACTTTTGCGCATTTGAGTTTGTTGAATTAGCAGTAGACTCGTTGGAGTCATAAAGTGAGACTCGTTGGAGTCATAAGGCTAGACTCGTTGGAGTCATAAAGTGGAAACCAGTTAGAATTGTACCTTATTTGATCAGAGGACATTTCCATGCCACACGTCCACATTTGATCTATGTCGTTAGGGGTTCTGAAACTTGTGATGTGAAAGGTCCTACCTCGATTATACAGAAGGTAACGATCGCCATGTTCGGTGGCAGGACTCTTAATGGACCAGATTGTTTTGAAACGTTGTTTGTCGGTGGTTAAAGTTTTTTGACGTCATAAAGTTATGCATAATATCTATTCAGTATGACTTGCTTGGTCCAAGTGGGAGATTGTTAGACTTATTAGTTTTAAAGTCTAATTTATTTTGGGCCTAATCAAGTCAATTGGATATTTGCACCCGCCTACTTAACCTATGTTGTTTGACCCAATAAAGAATTGATCAAACCTAAATGGTTTGGGTCTAGACACGTTTTCAATTACACTTAGCCATGAGTGTATTTAAATTAGAATGTGGGACTCATCACACGTGTGGAACTCGTGTTATAAATCAAGGGCCTAGATCTATGATGAGTTGAACTAGGGTTTCTTGATACTATATATATCATGAGTAGGGTTCCCTCTCCACCAACAATAATAACTCTCTCTTAGAGGCCTCTCATCTCCTCTAAGAATAAAGAAGAGAACTTGGTGGCTGGAGAGAAGAATCCTCTCCCTCAACTCTGCGTCCTCGAGATCGTGCAACCTTCGGCAATCACTTCGTGATGGAATCAGGTATGCCTAAAACCCTCCTTCCTTTTGATCATGATAAAGAGGCTTACAGTATATGTGTAGATCTTGTATGGAATAAATTTAGATCTAACAACATGCACTTGAAATTACTTGGGAAAGTGGTACATAGTGATTATATAGGCTTGGTAAGGACATGGTTACACTGTTACTCTTGGCACTTGATCCACGCAAAATATTCATGTTTTATAATAAATTTGACTGTAAAAATGACAAGACGAAGGGCTAATGTGGGGGAAATTGATGATGAAAACGGAGGAATTGTACCTTGAGTACCCCTACCTATGTTCAAGGTGTGGTGGTGCTTATTTTTCATGGTGCATGTCACTTTGTGATATGGATTATTGATGAGCTCATTCTACTTATATATTACTATACTGTATTACTCCCGGCATGGTTCCCGCTGGGGTACGCAGACGTTTTTTTCACTAGTAGTTTTTAAATAACGATAACTATTGATTGATATGAGAGAATAGGCTCTGATATGAGACGCATTCGTTTTCGCATCTTAGGACCCAATTGACATATGTAGTAGGCGTAAGATAGGGTATGTTCATTGCACGTTGCAGTTGGGTAGTGTCACCTAATTAGTAACCCCTATGGACATCTTCATAATTAATCATTTACTTTGTGATTCTTGTGATGGTTACTACTAGTTGATTGTTTAGTTATACTTATTATACTTGACTTACTCCATGCTATGACCATATTTATGTTTCTATGAACGCTTATTTAACATCATGACTTAGATATTATATTACTAGTTTTAGTAATAAACTCATACTACAAGTACATGATTGTGTAATGAAAATAAGTATCATGTAATTGTATATTGCGTGTCCTTTTCTTGTTCATACACATCTACGTGCTCTGCAATTATTGCATACTTTATTTTCTTTGTTTGTACTTATCAGGAGTTTTTGACTTCCCAGGGTTTGCTTACCTTAGATAGCGGAGAGTACGTAGAGACACCAGCTGGAGGCGAAGAGTACTACGAGGAGCCAGCTGAATCTCTGTAGCAGACTTAGAAAATTTCTTTAAATTATTTACTTTCAAAAATGTATGAATAAGTGAAAGGATGAACTCATTTCTTAGTTGAACTTGTATCTAGTTATTCGATTATTGTGGACTTCATTAGTTGAATAAACTTTTGGTTAGTTTTGCTTTCATGTATGTGTACTATATGTTAATCTCATTTATATGCAGCAGAAAAAAATGACATAATTTGCAGGCTAGAGACTTAGTATGCTCCTTGAGCATGTCACCGGCCCAAATCACGTGCTTATCTCACTCTAGCGGGGAGCGGGCGTGATAGGGTTCTTTTTGTTATCAGAGCATAGGTTTAGATGTCACCCATTAATTATAATACAACAAATATAATAAACTAGGTTCTTACCTGCTGCACACTGATTCACACATACATGCAAACCAACATTTCATCACTTAGGATTCCCTTTCTTTTGTTTATATGTACTTCTGTCTCTCTATTTCTTATTTTTAGAGAGATATCTCCTCGTCATTCTTCAAACACCAGCATCGATTTTCGTGCTGAACTCTTGAAGGCTCTTGCGTTCTTCAGAATATCATTGACACCTAAACTCTAATATTAGATGGAATTACTATTATAAATTATTTGATAACTATTCTTTTTTGAATAGTATTAGAATAATACTTGTGCTTGCTATTACTTTGCGAGGTCTTCACAGTGAGTGAGGAACACATGCTTTGTAATTTATTGTTATTTTGAAATGCATAACCTTACGAGTTCTTATGTAAACAATGTGGTTTATTTACATAAAACACATTATGTAATAATAGCATTGTGACACTAATGAAGTTTTATTTTCGTGAACCAAGAGTAATATATGCTCCATTTTCTCATATAGTCACAAGCATATGAAGCATATACATGGGGGCATGACTAATGATTCTTGATTGTGACATGATACTATTTGGATTACTCATATGATTGTATTTTGCCACTATACCATGTGCGTATATGCGATGAATAATACCAATATATTTGAAAATTAAGTAAGCCATTAGTCCTCAATGTGTCCCTTCCATGAGGCTCTGTTAATACGGGAGCTCGACCACATGATACATGAGGTAAAATACAATCGTACAAGATAACCAAATAGTATCATATCATAATCAATTTATTAGGCATGCTCCATGTGCGTGGATCATATGCTGAGTATATCACTATATCAGAAAATTAAGCTACGAGTTCTAAATTTGTTCCTTCCATAAGTGTGTTTATCCGTGCATGCTGTTGGTAAGGTTTAGTGACTTAATAGTAGGGAGACCTAAGTCAACAATGCTAAAAAGTGTTGATTCAAACATAGCCTACCTAATTCTAATGCATGAAATTTTTTTATAAAATATTATTTGTGTTGTATTTATTCTTTATCATTGCTTTGGTGTGATTTTAAGATTTGATCTTAACAAGCCATTTATCATGTTATATATATTTTGTGATTTTAAAATGTGAATTGCATGACCCACGCATTCACTTATTGAGCCTCAGCTCACTCTACCGCTACAATTTTATTAATAGTTGAGAATCTTGAGATGTTAATCAAATGGAGTATTGTGAAAAGACTTGATATTTATGGAGTTTCTTTGGACCTAGTATCACATTGAAGTTAGGTAATAATAATATTAAATTTTGTATCTCTTAATTATGGTGTGTTTGGTATTGTTTCTGCTTTAATATAAGTCATTTTTCAAAAGGACATATCTAAAAGTGCTTTCTGAAAAAATGCTTTTGCATATTTTAATTATTTTGGTTATATTAAGTTTTTAAGTGCTTTCAAAAAAAATATTTAAAATAAATTAATTAGAGAAAATTATGATAGAAATGAACATGTGAGAGAAACTTTTGTAAGATTCATAACCTATAACAAAAGAAATAGAGAAGAATTCATTAAAAGATCATCTTATATGGAGATCATGGGAGAAAGAAACAAGGAGAAAAAAGAGTAGATTAGCTTTTGGTTTATGTGGTTGAGAAGTCAGATAAGTAACTTTTTGACTTTTTTTTGTCAAAGTCCTGTTTTAAAGCGGTTATCAAGCATCAAATTTGTGGAAAGAACTTTAAAATCCATGAAAGCACTTATAAGAAGCAACTCCAAACACATCCATACAATTTGATAATAATCCATAAATGGATATTAAAATTGATGTCACTTACTTGTTTGATTAATTTATAATTATATTTATTATATATTTTCTAGAATGAACCTTTGTTGCTTAAAAGAGCCTTGCAGTTTTTGATGTTAGGAAGCTGATGGCCGTGTGATGCAGCTCCTATAAATACATACATGTTTTCACGGTGGGACACTTGAACCTTTTACCAGAGTAATTCGAGAAAAATTTTGGATTGGTCTAGTAAGATGTATCAAGTTTTTATTGAAAGTTTAATATGTGGTGAGACTTTGCTTTGGTAGTAAACTCCTTAATTTATGATGTTTGTGGTTATTTACAGGTGGTTTTGTTGTGGGTAGGTTCACGACTATATTGTCATGAGAAGAGTTCAATGTCACCAGTTTTAAAATTTTAAGGTTTGATGAGTTGACAAACAGAGACCCGGATCTTGTTAATGAGTATAAGAGACAAGGCAAGTATGCATTTTACCTTAATCAAGATTTTGAATGGATTAGGAGATGCGTGCATATTTTATCTTTTAGTGTTATATTCAAATTCCACCATGAAATTGTGCATCACCAAAGATTGTGTATGTTTTGGTATTTATGTTGTCATGAGAAGACTAGTATTGGATAACTAAACATCACACTACATTTACTATTGTCCGTAAGATAATGCAAAAACGTAAAAATACCAGACTCCTCTTCTTTTTCTCTATACTTGCAGCCATAATTTCTTCTACCCTCTACCAAACTCCCACCCGAAATCAAAATATCAAGCTCTATTATGTCGTGTTGATCCAACCTAGACGCTAAGGGTGTAAATAGAACGTACTCAGGTTAACCATATTTGTTTTTTTTAAGCATACAAGGGGATGAATAGTGGCCGTTGTTCGAATTTTAAACTTAATATCCATGTAATCAGATTAAATCTGTAAATTTGGAGGGAGAACATGTAGTTGGCCTTATAAGCTTCTTTTTACTATGAAGTGAGCATAAAATATAAATTGCACCAATTTAACCTTTTACTAATTACGATACTGCTAATACAAAGCCTTTATATCCCAAACTTTGGGGTCGCTAAGATATTACATATTTTTCCAAGAGGAAAATACAAGATCGCAGACTCAGATTAGTTAATTTGTGTTTGTTTAAAATTGTTCACCGAGGTGAAGTCTCTCTCTTTGGTTCTTTATTAATCTTATCACTCACAAGAGGTGAAGGAGAGGTCACTGCTAAGTTTCTGCTTCTTTCTCCTTGTTGGCTACAAGGAATGAATTTCAACCTCAAAAATCCAAACTTAGCTCCATGTGTTTTCTTTGGATCTATTTTTTTTATTACAGGCAATGTGCTTATATCTAAATGTATACTCCTAAGGTTATCATGCCTCACCGTAATTCAAATTAACTTTCTACTATAGTGAAATTATATTTTTTTAATATTTTGGAATTATGGTTCGTCAAAATCTTTTGATTTGGTGTACCATTTTTACAAGTTCTTGGAATCATTTATTCTTGGTAGTAAATTTGTTTTCTGTTTGTGTTTTTCCTTACCAAGGAACAAAATAATACCCGTTAGATCAATCAATTATGGTCATTTTGCATGGAAAAAAGTGGTAAGAGTGTTCTTTATTCATCCTATTTTAGTCGTCATATTGAAGAAAGTAGATCTACTGGTGTATAAGTAGAATCAACAATATTTAATACTTCAGGCTTATGTTCTTTTAAGGGATTCATTTAAAAAAAATCCACTTATGAAATTTAATTTAAAAAACCTCTTAAAAAATTTAATTATAAAAATCGACCTCTGACAGGCCAGGTAGGCATGACATAGGCATTGAGCGATTTCGCCTCGCTTGTGTGGTGCTGAGGTGTAGTGGGAGCTTTTTTGTCCGAGTTTGACGAACTCAAATGCAAAATTATAATAATTTTAGGTCCGGGTTTGGCGAACCCGGACTAAAAGTTTCTGAAATATGTTGGGTTTCTGAAGAGTCCTTTATATGGTTCCCGTGAGTTTTTTTTGTTGAATTTTTTTACTCTCTCTCTCACGACCCCAGCCCTGATCTTGATCATTTTTCTCAGCAGCTCACCCTGTACCCGATCCCTCTCCCTCTCTCCCCCCTCTCTCTTGTGGCCCTGACCAGATCCCTCTTGCAACACCGACCCTGACCTCGATCTTCTGCTCCGGCAGGTCACCTCGCACCCGATTCCGACCAATCTCTCTCTTGGCCCTAATTAGATCACGCTCCCAATCACAATCTCGAAGCTGATCTTCTTCCCCGGCAGCTCTCTCTGCACCTGATCTTGGCCAGCCTCGTCTTCCTTCCCATCTTTGTCTCAACATCTGATCCTGACCCTTTCTTGGCTGTCGAATCTGCACCAGAACTCAACACCGTCGGCTGCAAGGTCGCTGATCTCAATGATTTATCTCTGAGTTTCTGCAATTGGTACACTTCTCAGCAATTTATCTCTGAATTTTGTTTCTATTTACATTCTTTGTTCGTTTATGTTTTAATTAGATTATTTGAATTATGAAGCTAATTAAGAAATTATTGATTTTTGTTCTCAATTGAGAAATTTGGAAGAAGTTCTAAGCAATTCTAACAAGTAATGTTATTTTGTGATATTAAATTTGGTACAGTGTCTAATGTGAATGTCCCTTTTCTTTCATGGTGCAATGGTAAACTAACAATAAATAAGGAGAATAAGCCAACATATGTTGATAGAATAGTAAAATCAATGCTAGTGAGAAATCCAGCCACAAGACGTGAATTGGTAGAGAAAATCTATCAGATTTCAAAAATTAATCCAAATGATTATCTGATTAACGTAACATGCAAGTGGCCTATATATATAAAAAATGGGTGGGACTGGATTGTGGGGAGTCCCAAGTTCCAATCTATCTATGGCCTATATATCAAAAAAACAAAGGGTTTGCAGGTACAGCCCTACAATTACATTTTTTTTTCAATATGACCAAAGTGTCCTTACATTGGCAAATTCAAATTTTGCATACATATCCTTCGAAAATATTATTCTTTCATATTTCACTTGTGCTTTTATCCAGGGAAGCGCACTGCCTCACATCCCTACAAATAACCTAAGAAGACATGATCCCACTCTAAAATATTGCTATAATAATGAAATAGGACGATCCCCGTTATTTGCAGTGCACCTAAAAAAAAAATTGAATCACTTATTTTGTCTTTTCCATATTGTAGGGGGAGATAGTTGTCAGAATGAAACATTTGTTTGCTTTCTCGAACACTGATTAAGGGGTCATCATTCTGCCCCTTATTTTCATCAGTTACCGCTGGTGTTGATCAGCTTTGTGATACTCTAGTAACTAAAGGAAGCTAGATGATCACTCTTATGAAAAGTTTAATTTGCAAATAAACTTTATGCATTTTGTACTGCACTTCCATTTAAAAAGATTATATTTGTAATAAAATAAAAAAGTATAAAAAATAATAAAGGCAGATGTATATATCATTTTAATTAGAACTTGCAAACTTGTATATCCGCTATCATATTTATTCTTAACATATTATTGTTAGATCTAAAAATTTATTCCATACAAGATCTACATATACTGTAAGCCTCTTTATCATGATCAAAGGGAAGGAGGGTTTTAGGCATACCTGATTCCATCACGAGGATACCGAAGATTGCAATATCTCGAAGACGCCGGAGTTGAGGGAGAGGATTCTTCTCTCCAGCCACCAAGTTCTCTTCTTTATCCTTAGAGGAGATGAGAGGCCTCTAAGAGAGAGATGATTATTCTTGTTGGTGGAGAGGGAACCCTACTCATGATATATATAGCATCAAGAAACCCTAGTTCAACTCATCATAGATCTAGGCCCTTGATTTATAACACGAGTTCCACACGTGTGATGAGTCCCACATTCTAATTTAAATACACTCATGGCTAAGTGTAATTGAAAACGTGTCTAGACCCAAACCATTTAGGTTTGATCAATTCTTTATTGGGTCAAACAACATAGGTTAAGTGGGCGGGTGCAAATATCCAATTGACTTGATTAGGCCCAAAATAAATTAGACTTTAAAACTAATAAGTCTAACAATCTCCCATTTGGGCCAAGCAAGTCATACTGAATAGATATTATGCATAACTTTATGACGTCAAAAAACTTTAACCGCCGACAAACCACGTTTCAAAACAATCTGGTCCATTAAGAGTCCTGCCACCGAACATGGCGATCGTTACCTTCTGTATAATCGAGGTAGGACCTTCCACATCACAAGTTTCAGAACCCCTAACGACATAGATCAAATGTGGATGTGTGGCATGGAAATGTCCTCTGATCAAATATGGTACAATTCCAACTGGTTTCCACTTTATGACTCCAACGAGTCTAGCCTTATGACTCCAACGAGTCTAACTTTATGACTCCAACGAGTCTAACTGCTAATTCAATACACTCAAATGCGCAAAAGAAAACTTTAGGAAAAGCAGTTATAAATTTATTTATCAGAATCAACAAATATCCATAAAGTGCACTTAGAAATAATGTCTGTTACATAAAATTATCCACTCCCACAAAATCAGGATATCATAATGACTAGTCATCCCCAATGAGCAATATGCTCTAAGAATACTTTAGGTGAAAGTCCTTTAATGAGTGGATCTGTAATGTTAAGAATAGTGTCTCATCACTATCAACAGACAAAATATGATTCCGAACTTTATTATTAATGACAAGAAACTTGATGTCGGTATGCTTCGACTTTACTGAACTCTTGTCACTATTGCAGTAGAGCTTTATAGCTCTTATTGTCACAGTGTAGCTGTAATGGCCTCTCGACTAAATCCACCATCTTCCTACAATAAGGAAAATATAACATGAAGTGGACTTCCTATTGTCGATACATACAGCATAATCTGAATCTGTGTATCTGATCAGCTGCAACTGATCAGATTTCATGTAGTCTTCTATTGATATCGCATTACCTTCTTGACAGTCTTCCAGAGATCAATCCCATGATTGATCAAGTTTCTGTCAAGTTTCTCAATGGTATATGCTATTCTGTATGGGTACAAACTTGAGCACACATCAGACATCCAACCGCCAATGTATATGGAATGTCTTTCATTTGCTCTTTCCGTAGATCATTCTTGGGACATTAGAGTAGACTTAACTTATCTCCCTTAGTGACAGGCGCATCACCCAAAGAGCAATTCTTCATGCCATATCTATCTAGCACTTTATCGATATAGGCCTTTTGTGATAAACCTAATATTCCACGTGTCCTGTCACGTTGAATCTAGATGCCTATCACAAAAGAAGCGTCTCCAAGATCTTTCATCTCAAAATTTTTTGAGAGAAAACTCTTGGTCTCAAGTAGAAAATCTATATCGTTACTTGCTAATAGAATGTCATCCACATATAGCACAAGAAATATAAATCTACTCCCTTTAAATTTATGGTAAATACATTGATCAACTATATTTTCCTTAAAATCAAAGTCGGATATTACTTGATCAAATTTCAAATACTATTGACGGGATGCTTGCTTTAAACCATAAATGAATTTCTTTATTTGCAAACCAAATATTATGAAACTTTCACTTTAAAACTTTATGGTTGCACCATATAGACTTCCTTCTTAATGCTACCATTAAGAAAGGCAATCTTAACATCCATTTGGTATAACTCCAGGTCAAAGCGAACCACGAGTGCCATAATAATCTTAAAAGAATGCTTCATGAAAACTAGGGAGAAAGTCTCCTTATAGTCAATGCCTTCTCTTTGAGTGAATCCCTTTGTGACAAGATGTGCCTTATACCTTTCGACATTGCCTTTCGAATCCCGCTTGGTTTTGAATACTCATTTACAACCAATCGGTTTCTTTCCTTCAGGCAACTCTACTAAATCCCAAACATCATTGTCCTTTATGGATTTTAACTCATCTTTTATGGCATTTGACCACTTAGTGGAGTGAATGTTGAGTTTGGCCTCATTCAAGGATGTGGGGTCATCCTCTAGCCTTATGTCAAACTCATGCTATTGGAGATAAACTATATATAGTCATTTGCAATGACTGATCTCCTCTCTCTAGTTGATCTCCTAGGCACTTGTGGTTGAGAATTTTTAGTTTCTACCTTACCAACATGATCTACTTCAGGATGAACTGTATATGTATCTTGTAAGGATGCAACTGTATTTTCATCTTAAAGTCGAACAACTACTTTATCATTTGGAACAATTGTCATGGGTATAACAATATATCCTTTCTTAAATATGAAATCTTTATGTAGTTGACTCCCACTGTTCTGAATATTCTCAAAAAAATTTAGCAATCCGTCTTTATGTTCTTAGTGGAGGGACAATAAAACTAAAGCCTTTATACCTCTCAGAATACCCTACAAATAAACAGCTAACTGTCCTTGAGTCCAACTTCTTCTCATATGGTATATATGGCCGAGCTTCCGCTGGACAACCCCAAACATGTAGATGCCTAATACTGAGAGTTTTCTCAGTCCATAACTCATACGGGGTTTTAGTTACTGTTTTGCTAGGTATTCTATTAAGGAGGTGACAACCATTTTTAAGGCTTTAATATATAATGACTCTGGTAGAGTAGTGTGAGCTATCATACTCCCAATCATATCCTTTAGTGTGTGATTTTATCTCTCCGTAATACCATTTTGACGAGGTGTCCCTGATATGGTATACTAAGCGACAATACCACTCTTTTAGAAATTAACAAATGATTCTGGACATTTACCTGATTCGTCATATCTGTCATAGTACTCACCACCATGATCAAATCTAACGGCTTTAAACATGTCCAATGATTGAGATTTCTCATGGAACAAGTGTAGGTACCTATAACGAGAGTAATTGTCTGTAAAAGTGATGAAATATTCATGACCATTCCAAGAAGCTGTAGGGAATAGACCACAAATGTCTGTATACACCAAATTAAGACACCTGAACTTCGTCTAGTACCAAACTTTCTAATGTTTCTTTAATTAATTTTCGCTTAGTGCCTATGCTATTCACATATAGAGATTCAGTATATAAAGCATGAAGTTTCAATTTATATAGCCATCAATCAGAATTCTAGTACCAACAACTTTAGGTTTGGAAAGTAGACTAAGCATTTCATTATCAAGAGTGACAGCAAAACTAGATCTGTCTAACAAATGAAATAGAAATATGATTCCGCCTAAAAGGACGGTACATATAAAGTCTCATCCAAATCTAAAACAAAAAACCAGAATCTAATTTAAGCCTACAAACTCCAACAACTTTAATTGCAACTTTATTTCCATCACCCATGTATACGTATCGCTCAGCTGGGCTGGGCCTCCTTTGGGTTTGAAAGTTCCGCATTGAATCGCTTATGTGAATTATCTATTCATAATTTATAAAGTGGCACTAAAGCTAAATTAATCTCAGAACAAACATAAATATGAGATATACCCGCTAAATAGCCATTTCTGATACTTTATGCATTCCTACTTAAGGTGGCTTACTTTCTTACAGAAGAAGTATGCAATGACCTTAGGCTACTTTTTCTGCACTTTTGCCACTTAGGATCAGCCACTGTAGTAGTGTTTATGTTCCTCCCTTTAGTTTCACTTTCCTTTTCTTATTAGAAGTTTACCCTGGATGCTAAGTGAGCACTGACTTTATCGGGCATAGCACTTCTAATAATTATAGGAATAGTGTATTTTATGACCATTAGACACCTCTTGTAAGATCTCTCCCACTTACCATAATTTACCTTTTCTTTACTGAACTTTTATTAGTGATAGTAGAGATCCATCAATCTTTAAGGTGTACTCTAGGTGCATGAATTCAAGAACGATCATTTACGTGGTCTTACCACTTCTTAAAGTCTGTACCATTCAATTTATACTACATAAGTGTACAATTTCTCATCAATTTAACATAAACATTGCATTTAATAAAATTCTACTGTAATAGCCATAAAAAATGAATTTTAGAAAATGCAACCAGTTTAACCGATAGAGCTGCCGGTTAAACTTTCAGAACAAGTTGTGTCTCTATATGCCAACACTGTACTGGCCCAATATAGATATCCTAAAGTCTAGGTCCTATGTAAGAAAACAACCTTCCTTTGGGCCGACTGTCACTTTATAGGATTGGTCCTAAAGTTTAAGTAATCTATATTGGCCATATAATATATGTAATGACCCGGCCATAATGACAACCTTCCTTTGGGCCGATTGCCACACGCATGGGCCACACAAATTTATGCATCTGGATTCTTGTTCCGCCATCGGACTAGTTGATGAGGGTAATGCAATATGGGCCAATAGTGTGACAACCTTCCTTTGGGCCGATTACCACACATCAAGGTTCTCCCACTTGCATTAACCACATCAAGTATCCGAAGCCGTACATAATTCGGTCAAACAACAGTCTTCCTTTGGGCCGGCTATTGTCCGCATGAACTACATACGCAATTAAATAAGCTCTTTTATAAATTCTTTAACTTGAACATGTATATATTTTTATCTGTGTGTTATCAACTGTAGTAAACACCAATATTCATTATGCTAGATAATATAAGAAATAATATAAATATTGATGAAGCGGAAGCATGTAAGGGTACACGTTAACCATGATAAACAAACATTTCAATGCCTTCTTTATGTCAACTAACTACTGTTTTGTCATATCTAATGCCTGTAATACTGTAGTGCTCGTCAAGAGCTTCGAAACGGCTGTTTACATGCCCAAAACAGAGGTCGTATGAGCCCGTAACGGCTAATTGAAGTTTCTATTGGCAAAACGGGTCTGCAGTGCTTATCGGGTCTGAATCAGACCCGACCCGCAATGGTTAACTTATGGGTTTCCTTAATAGGTCGGGTTTAAATAAACTGAATAAAACCCAATTAGCTTAATGTGAGATTGATTGAGATTAGGTTTCTTTATTTGAGTAGAATTCTATCCCAAAATATCCTTAATAGATTAGAATTATATCTCAATCATAATACCCAAATCAATCTCAACAATCCCAATTGAAAATTAATATGAAATTAATTAGGAGTAAGTTTCCTTATTAGAGTAAAATTCAATCTCTAAATTTTTAATCCTAATTAATCTCATAATCTCTAATTAAGGAAACCCTAAATAAATAACCATTTTTTTTTTAAATTTTGAAATCTCCTTCAGATGCATGCGCTGGTGCTTCCAGCGCATGCATCTAACATCAATTTTTTTTTTTGGCACTTTAAGGCTTGCATGCAGGGAAGCCCCTGCATGCGTCCAGCCTTTTTTTTTTTTTACATGCAGGCGCCTGCAAGCGCCTGCATGACGGGGCACACAATTTTTTTTTTTATTTAATTTTCGTTGCATGCAGGCGCCTGCAAGCGCCTGCGTGCAGACAGGCCATGCCCCCCCTTTTTTTTTAAATCTAAATAACACACAAATCAAAATTTTCATAAAAATATATACATGTTAAATTCAACAAAAATCACTCCTTTTAATCTTTTGATCCAACATATGAGACACAAAATATTTATTGAATCAAAGGAGATATTTTTATGATATTTATCTATCGAGATCATAATTTCTGTAGATCCCTATGATCTGATAAAGAGGAGGCTCTGATACCAATTGTTAGATCTAAAAATTTATTCCATACAAGATCTACATATACTGTAAGCCTCTTTATCATGATCAAAGGGAAGGAGGGTTTTAGGCATACCTGATTCCATCACGAGGATACCGAAGATTGCAATATCTCGAAGACGCCGGAGTTGAGGGAGAGGATTCTTCTCTCCAGCCACCAAGTTCTCTTTTTTATCCTTAGTGGAGATGAGAGGCCTCTAAGAGAGAGATGATTATTCTTGTTGGTGGAGAGGGAACCCTACTCATGATATATATAGCATAAAGAAACCCTAGTTCAACTCATCATAGATCTAGGCCCTTGATTTATAACACGAGTTCCACACGCGTGATGAGTCCCACATTCTAATTTAAATACACTCATGGCTAAGTGTAATTGAAAACGTGTCTAGACCCATTATTATTATTATTTTCCCATACATCAAGTTCTATTACAGTTTGAACCCTGACTTTTCTGAAAATTTTGTTTAGTCCTAAATAAATAGTTTAGCTTCCATAAAATAGTCTAAGAATTTATGATAATTTATGTTTGCTCCATGTTGAACACTTTACTAAAACTTTAATAAATTTTAACTTAAAATCAAAATCTTAACACTAATAGATGTCAAGTTTCTTAGCTTAAATTCAAATTTTGGTTATGGACAAATTGAAACCCGTTGTTATTATTTGATACTGATTTTCATGCATGCTATTGATATTACCTCTACTTAGTCACTTGTATATACGATGTTTGGACAAATAATTGACATGACTGACATTGTTCACGTAGGGACACCATGATATAGGAATTACAACATGAACATCTTGGACATGAACACATGAATATTAATATGAACATGAACATGAACATGAATGATTTAAATGACTTGGATAAACACTTGCGTGAGACATGCACTTGAAATTACTTGGGAAAGTGGTACATAGTGATTATATAGGCTTGGTAAGGACATGGTGACACTGTTACTCTTGGCACTTGGTCCACGCAAAATATTCATGTTTTATAATAAATTTGATTGTAAAAATGACAAGACACGGGGCTAATGTGGGGGAAATTGATGATGAAAATGGAGGAACTGTACCTTGAGTACCCCTACCTATGTTCAAGGTGTGGTGGTGTTTATTTTTCATGGTGCATGTCACTTTGTGATATGGATTATTGATGAGCTCATTCTACTTATATATTACTATACTGTATTACTCCTGACATGGTTCCCGCTGGGGTACGCAGACGTTTTTTTCACTAGTAGTTTTTAAATAACGATAACTATTGATTGATATGCGAGAATAGGCTGTGGTATGAGACGCATTCATTTTCGAATCTTAGGACCCAATTGACATATGTAGTAGGCGTAAGATAGGGTACGTTCATTGCACGTTGCAGTTGGGTAGTGTCACCTAATTAGTAACCCCTAGGGACATCTTCATAATTAATCATTTACTTTGGGATTCTTGTGATGGTTACTAATAGTTTATTGTTTAGTTATACTTATTACACTTGACTTACTCCATGCTATGACCATATTTATGTTTCTATGATCGCTTATTTAACATCATGACTTAGATATTATATAACTAGTTTTAGTAATAAACTCATACTACAAGTACTTGATTGTGTAATAAAAATAAGTATCATGTAATTGTATATTGCGTGTCCTTTCTTTTTCATACACATCTACGTGCTCTGCAATTATTGCATACTTTATTTTCTTTGTTTGTACTTATCAGGAGTTTTTGACTTCCCAGGGTTTGCTTACCTTAGATAGCGGAGAGTACGTAGAGACACCAGCTAGAGGCCAACAGTACTATGAGGAGCCAGCTGAATCTCTGTAGCAGACTTAGAAAATTTCTTTAAATTATTTACTTCCAAAAATGTATGAATAAGTGAAAGGATGAACTCATTTCTTAGTTGAACTTGTATCTAGTTATTCGATTATTGTGGACTTCATTAGTTGAATAAACTTTTGATTAGTTTTGCTTTCATGTATGTGTACTATATGTTAATCTCATTTATATGCAGCAGTAAAAAATGACATAATTTGCAGGCTAGAGACTTAGTATGCTCCTTGAGCATGTCACCGGCCCAAATCACGTGCTTATCTCACTCTAGCGGGGAGCGGGCGTGATAGGGTTCTTTTTGTTATCAGAGCATAGGTTTAGATGTCACCCATTAATTATAATACAACAAATATAATAAACTAGGTTCTTACCTGCTGCACGCTGATTCACACATACATGCAAACCAACATTTCATCACTTAGGATTCCCTTTCTTTGGTTTATATGTACTTCTGTCTCTCTATTTCTTATTTTCAGAGAGATATCTCCTCGTCATTCTTCAAACACCAGCATCGATTTTCGTGCTGAACTCTTGAAGGCTCTTGCGTTCTTCAGAATATCATTGACACCTAAACTCTAATATTAGATGGAATTACTATTATAAATTATTTGATAACTATTCTTTTTTGATAATGTTTTTTTGTATAGTATTAGAATAATACTTGTGCTTGCTATTACGTTGCGAGGACTTCACAGTGAGTGAGGAACACATGCTTTGTAATTTATTGTTGTTTTGAAATGCATAACCTTACGAGTTCTTATGTAAACAATGTGGTTTATTTACATAAAACACATTATGTAATAATAGCATTGTGACACTAATGAAGTTTTATTTTCGTGAACCAAGAGTAATATATGCTCCATTTTCTCATATAGTCACAAGCATATGAAGCATATACATGGGGGCATGACTAATGATTCTTGATTGTGACATGATACTATTTGGATTACTCATATGATTGTATTTTGCCACTATACCATGTGCGTTTATGCGATGAATAATACCGATATATTTGAAAATTAAGTAAGCCATTAGTCCTCAATGTGTCCCTTCCATGAGGCTCTGTTAATACGGGAGCTCGACCACATGGTACATGAGGTAAAATACAATCGTACAAGATAACCAAATAGTATCATATCATAATCAATTTATTAGGCATGCTCTATGTGCGTGGATCATATGCTAAGTATATCACTATATCAGAAAATTAAGCTACGAGTTCTAAATGTGTTCCTTCCATAAGTGTGTTTATCCGTGCATGCTGTTGGTAAGGTTTAGTGACTTAATAGTAGGGAGACCTAAGTCAACAATGCTAAAAAGTGTTGATTCAAACATAGCCTACCTAATTCTAATGCATGAAATTTTTTATAAAATATTATATGTGTAGTATTTATTCTTTATCATTGCTTTGGTGTGATTTTAAGATTTGATCTTAACAAGCCATTTATCATGTTATATATATTTTGTGATTTTAAAATGTGAATTGCATGACCCGCGCATTCACTTATTGAGCCTCAGCTCACTCTACCGCTACAGTTTTATCAATAGTTGAGAATCTTTAGATGTTAATCAAGTGGAGTATTGTGAAAAGACTTGATATTTATGGAGTTTCTTTGGACCTAGTATCACATTGAAGTTATGTAATAATAATATTAAATTTTGTATCTCTTAATTATGGTGTGTTTGGTATTGTTTCTGCTTTAATATAAGTCATTTTTCAAAAGGACTTATCTAAAAGTGCTTTCTGAAAAAATTCTTTTGCATATTTTAATTATTTTGGTTATATTAAGTTTTTAAGTGCTTACAAAAAATATTTAAAATAAATTAATTAGAGAAAATTATGATAGAAATGAACATGTGAGAGAAACTTTTGTAAGATTCATAACCTATAACAAAAGAAATAGAGAAGAATTCATTAAAAAATCATCTTATATGGAGATCATGGGAGAAAGAAACAAGGAGAAAAAAGAGTAGATTAGCTTTTGGTTTATGTGGTTGAGAAGTCAGATAAGTAACTTTTTGACTTTTTTTTGTCAAAGTCCTGTTTTAAAGTGGTTATCAAGCATCAAATTTGTGGAAAGAAACTTATTTGCTTTAAAATCCATGAAAGCACTTATAAGAAGCAACACCAAACACACCCTTACAATTTGATAATAATCCATAAATGGATATTAAAATTGATGTCACTTACTTGTTTGATTAATTTATAATTATATTTATTATATATTATCTAGAATGAACCTTTGTTGCTTAAAAGAGTCTTGCAGTTTTTGATGTTAGGAAGCTGATGGCCGTGTGATGCACCTGCTATAAACGGTGGGACACTTGAACCTTTTACCAGAGTAATTCGAGAAAATTTTTGGATTGGTCTAGTAAGATGTATCAAGTTTTTATTGAAAGTTTAATATGTGGTGAGACTTTGCTTTGGTAGTAAACTCCTTCATTTATGATGTTTGTGGTTATTTACAGGTGGTTTTGTTATGGGAAGGTTCACGACTATATTGTCATGAGAAGAGTTCATTGTCACCAGATTTAAATTTTTAAGGTTTGATGAGTTAACAAACAGAGACCCGGATCTTGGTAATGAGTATAAGAGACAAGGCAAGTATGCATTTTACCTTAATCAAGATTTTGAATGGATTAGGAGATGCGTGCATATTTTATCTTTTAGTGTTATATTCAAACTCCACCATGAAATTGTGCATCACCAAAGATTGTGTATGTTTTGGTATTTATGTTTTCATGAGAAGACTAGTATTGGATAACTAAACATCACACTACATTTACTATTGTCGGCAAGATAATGCAAAAACGTAAAAATACCAGACTCCTCTTCTTTTTCTCTATACTTGCAGCCATAATTTCTTATACCCTCTACCAAACTCCCACCCGAAATCAAAATATCAAGCTCTATTATGTCGTGTTGATCCAACCTAGACGCTAAGGGTGTAAACAGAACGTACACAGGTTAACCATATTTGTTTTTTTTCAGCATACAAGGGGATGAATAGTGGCCGTTGTTC
This sequence comes from Agave tequilana, assembly GCA_038442645.1. NCBI lineage: Eukaryota > Viridiplantae > Streptophyta > Magnoliopsida > Asparagales > Asparagaceae > Agave > Agave tequilana. Next base: position 487,849 of record JAVJIF010031067.1, read on the forward strand.
GAATTTTAAACTCAATATCCAAGAAATCAGATTAAATCTGTAAATTTGGAGGGAGAACATGAAGTTGGCCTTATAAGCCTCTTTTTACTGTGAAGTGAGCATAAAATATAAATTGCACCAATTTAACCTTTTACTAATTACGATACTGCTAATACAAAGCCTTTATATCCCAAACTTTGGGGTCGCTAAGATATTACATATTTTTCCAAGAGGAAAATACATGATCGCAGACTCAGATCAGTTAATTTGTGATTGTTTAAAATTGTTCACCGAGGTGAAGTCTCTCTCTTTGGTTCTCTATTAATCTTATCACTCACAAGAGGTGAAGGAGAGGTCACTGTTAAGTTTCTGCTTCTTTCTCTTTGTTGCCTACAAGGAATGAATTTCAACCTCAAAAATCCAAACTTAGCTCCATGTGTTTTCTTTGGATCTATTTTTTTTATTACAGGCAATGTGCTCATATCTAAATGTATACTCCTAAGGTTATCATGCCTCACCGTAATTCAAATTAACTTTCTACTATAGTGAAATTATATTTTTTTAATATTTTGGAATTATGGTTCGTCAAAATCTTTTGATTTGGTGTACCATTTTTACAAGTTCTTGGAATCATTTATTCTTGGTAGTAAATTTGTTTTCTGCTTGTGTTTTTCCTTACCAAGGAACAAAATAATGCCCGTTAGATAGATCAATTATGGTCATTTTGCATGGAAAAAAGTGGTAAGAGTGTTCTTTATTCATCCTATTTTAGTCGTCATATTGAAGAAAGTAGATCTACTGGTGTATAAGTAGAATCAACAATATTTAATACTTCAGGCTTATGTTCTTTTAAGGGATTCACTTAAAAAAGAAAATCCACTTATGAAATTTAATTTAAAAAACCTCTAAAAAAATTTAATTATAAAAATCGACCTCTGACAGGCCAGGTAGGCATGACAAAGGCGTTGAGTTATTTTGCCTCGCTTGTGTGGTGCTGAGGCGTCGTGGAAGCTTTTTTGTCCGAGTTTGACGAACTCAAACGCAAAATTATAATAATTTTAGGTCCGGGTTTGGCAAACCCGGACTAAAAGTTTCTGAAATATGTTGGGTTTCTGAAGAGTCCTTTATATGGTTCCTATGAGTTTTTTTTGTTGAATTTTTTTACTCTCTCTCACGACCCCAGCCCTGATCTTGATCATTTTTCTCAGCAGCTCACCCTGTACCTGATCCCTCTCCCTCTCCTCCCCCCTCTCTCTTGTGGCCCTGACCAGATCCCTCTTGCAACACCGACCCTGACCTCGATCTTCTGCTCCGGCAGGTCACCTCGCACCCGATTCCGACCAATCTCTCTCTTGGCCCTAATTAGATCACGCTCCCAATCACAATCTCGAACCTGATCTTCTTCCCCGACAGCTCTCCCTACACCTGATCTTGGCCAGCCTCGTCTTCCTTCCCATCTTCGTCTCAACATCTGATCCAGACCCTTTCTTGGTTGTCGAATCTGCATCAGAACTCGACACCGTCAGCTGCAAGGTCGCTGATCTCAATGATTTATCTCTGAGTTGCTGCAATTGGTACACTTCTCAACAATTTATCTCTGAATTTTGTTTCTATTTTCTTTCTTTGTTCGTTTATGTTTTAATTAGATTATTTGAATTATGAAGCTAATTAAGAAATTATTGATTTTTGTTCTCAATTGAGAAATTTGGAAGAAGTTCTAAGCAATTCTAACAAGTAATGTTATTTTGTGAAATTAAATTTGGTACAATGTCTAATGTGAATGTCCCTTTTCTTTCATGGTGCAATGGTAAACTAACAATAAATAAGGAGAATAAGCCAACATATGTTGATAGAATAGTAAAATCAATGCTAGTGAGAAATCCAGCCACAAGACGTGAATTGGTAGAGAAAATCTATCAGATTTCAAAAATTAATCCAAATGATTATCTGATTAACGTAACATGCAGGTGGCCTATATATATAAAAAATGGGTGGGACTAGATTGTGGGGAGTCCCAAGTTCCAGTCTATCTATGGCCTATATATTAAAAAAACAAAGGGTTTGCAGGTACAGCCCTACAATTACATATTTTTTTCAATATGACCAAAGTGTCCTTACATTGGCAAATTCAAATTTTGCATACATATCCTTCAAAAATATTATTCTTTCATATTTCACTCGTGCTTTTATCCAGGGAAGCGCACTTGCCTCACATCCCTACAAATAACCTAAGAAGACATGATCCCACTCTATATGTCCATTGCTATAATATTGAAATAGGATGATCCCCGTTATTTGCAGTGCACCTAAAAAAAAAATTGAATCACTAATTTTGTCTTTTCCATATTGTAGGGGGAGATAGTTGTCGGAACGAAACATTTGTTTGCTTTCTCGAACACTGATTATGGGGTCATCATTCTGCCCCTTATTTTCATCCATTACCGCTGGTGTTGATCAGCTTTGTGATACTCTAGTAACTAAAGGAAGCTAGATGATCACTCTTATGAAAAGTTTAATTTGCAAATAAACTTTATGCATTCTGCACTGCATTTTCATTTAAAAAGATTATATTTGTAATAAAATAAAAAAGTATAAAAAATAATAAAGGCAGATGTATATATCATTTTAATTAGAACTTGCAAACTTGTATATCCGCTATCATATTTATTCTTAACATATTATTTGTTAAAATATTGATATTTTGATACATTAGAGAATTCATGTTTTCAAAAATATACTATTGATATTAAAGTATTATCTATAGCAAGGGTCATTAATATAAAAACAATATTAAATATTCAAATTTGCAAGGGCGTATATGCAAAGTGTATTTTTATTATATTGAACAAAATTATGACCAGAGGGGCAATATACCTGTAAATTCTTTAAAGTTAGAAGTTCACATATAAATAGAGACTTTTGACTGGTCAGTAAGCAAAACGCTAAGTTTTGGAGGGTAAATATGCAAAAGTTCATTAGTATACTATTTTCTTCTTCTCGTTTTCTTTCTCCTTTTTACTTATAATAAAACGGGTTCTTTCATATGTTCCTTCAGAAAGTTATGTTTTTGCTTATATACCTTTCTAATTTACATGTTTACCCCCATAATCGCAATTTTTTTCAACATGATAAAATATTCATTGCATATCTACCCACACAAATTTATTTTTAGTATTTCATAATTTTTTGATATTAATAATATTTTTTAATAGATAATACTCTAATATCAATATTATATTTTTGAAGGCATGGATTCTCTACTATATCAAAATATGAATATTTTAATAATAATATGTTAGGGATAAATATGATAGGGGATATGCATGCTTGAAGTTCTAATAAAAATGATATGTACACCATCATCTATTTTTTATATTTTTTATTATTTCTTCGTAAATATGAATGCAATATAGAATGCATAAAGTTTATTTGCAACTTAAACTTTTTATAATGTATGTAAAAGAATAATATTTTGGAGGGTACATTTGCAAAATTTGAATTTTCAAATGTATATACTAAGGACAGCTTTGTCATATTGAAAAAAAAAATTAAGTGTAAAGATATATCTGCAAACTCCTTAGAATTAGACGCGTACATATGCTGGTAGAGATTTTTGAGGGGTAAATAAGCAAAAGTTCAAGTTTCAGAGGATATATATGAAAAAAAATCGTAATAAAACAAAGTCAAAAGTTGGGGAAAATCAAAATCGAATGAGAGCAAGAGCTCCACGTGCTTCATAAGCCTTAGAAGGCTCAAGCTTGTATCAAACAAAATTTTTGACTTATATTCTCTATTGCAAAATTCTCTGTGATATGCCTCATGTGAAGACCCGATAACATAACAGTTTTTATGCTTTATCTTGTATGTTTTGCGTGCTTCAAAACTCAAATTTATTAGATCTCAGGAGTTTTTATCCACACATTGAACAACCCATTAATGACAGAAACAATGTATTCCTTTGTATACCAATCTCCTTCTCTAGTCCCATAGATTGAACGAGGAGAGAATCAATGTATTCCTTATATAGCACCTGCTGCACTTCAACTCTTTCGCGTTGCAGCAAAGAGAGAAACGCTATAGAAACATGTACGCATATATTTCGCATAAGAGCAGAAAATCAAGCAGCACTATAGAAACAACACCGGTTCTGTAATGCAATTATTACTGAGGATGAGTTATCCTTTAGCATTACTTTCCCCAACAAAGTCGAAATGATTACAAGATAACATTATTTTTGTCTACAAAGCATAAATAATTATAAGCTGAGGGGAGAAGAGCACCAGAAGATGAATGAAATTTGACAAGTGGCTATATAACTAATAAATATCAGGCCCTCGTCACATGATATATCAAAAGAACAGATTACGAAAGTCAACGCTTAGACTGCCCAAAATTGTTCACATTATCTTGACCAGATTATGCCTACTATCTATCAGGAACACTAAGGAATTCAGAGAGTAGTTTTAAGCATCAGCAGAAAATTCACATATAGTTACAGAGACAGGCGGACAAATAACCAACTATACACCATCAAGTTTAAACACCCACCAATTTAACAAGACTAGGCACCATCATCCTCCGCGTTGTTGACCCTCCCGCCCTCATCAATCCATTCACTGTATATGCCTATAGGCTCTGTAAGCGTTGTGACAGTAGTGCAGTAACTTTCTTAATATGTATAGTAGTATTTTAATATGTATATATGATTTGTATTGTAGTATTTTAATATGTATAAATGAATGTAGTAACTCTAATTTATAATACATGATTTAATATGTATAGTAGTATTTTAATATGTATATATGATTTGTATTAAGAGTTTTGATTATTTTATGTAGATTTTCATAACTAATAGTTATAAATTTCTAATATTATAATTATTGGTGATATTAGTAGTAGATGTTGCTATTATTTTGTTATGATGATTATTATTTATTATTGTTGTTGTTATTACTAATATTGTTGTTGGTATTTTTAATATTATTATTTACTATTATCATTATTGTTTATTTTAATTATTATTTACATGTAATCTTTATGGATTGTTATTATTACCACTATTAGTATTATTACTATAATTATTATTTTGTTGTTGTTCCTCTTACTAATATTTCATGTTCTTTCTCCTAACCCACGAATTCTAAACTCAAACCCAATAAGAAGCCAAATCAAAAATTGAATTCCTCTTAATTCTTTATCTCTTTAAATTCATAAATACATAAAAATAAAAGATAATTATTTTTAAAATTTGTGTAAAATTCTTCCCTATCCTAAAACACGTCCAAATCAAATTCAAATTAGTAGATAAACATTCAAATTTTTGGGCATATCTAAATCCTAACTAAAAATCAATTTAAACTTAACCTAAGCACTAGAGAAACATGATAAAACTTATCTTATATGGAAATATGTAAATAAATCTGAAATTAATACATAAAAAAATACAATCTACTCTAGAAGGGGAGAAAGGCCATTATCATCAAGCTTTGGAGTTAATCATCAAAAGCAAGTACCCAGAGTCCCCTTCTTTTCTTTTGAGTTAATAGAAATCATGTCTAGGACTCCTTTGCTGATGCTTCCCACTACTCTAATTAGACCTAACTATTCTAGATCACATATATTATTTTTATTATTTTCATTAATTCATTATTTCATGATAGATAGCTATTATACTTGTAGTGTTGATTACTTCCTAATTTAATACCAATATTGAAAAAATATATATTTTTCTCTTGAATACAATAAAATGCAGAGTTTTGTTGACACTCAATGTATAAGTTCAAAAATATTTTAGCTATAATGCTAAGCAATCCAAAAGGAGGAAATAAAAATAGAAAGATAATGTAAACATTAATTTCATGGTCAAAAAAAACATAGAGGAAAATATGACTAAATTTCTGAGAAATTCGTTGCGATCAAATTGAGAGGCCAATGGCATAAAATTCTAGACCAAGAGGTTGAAGGATCAAAGTTAAGTCTCCGAAAAATAAATAAATAAATAAATCAGTGCTTGCTGTACAGTTTTGATACATATATTAATTTACTAATGAAAAGTATTATGTTAAAGTAGATTAAATAGATTTTTGTCCTTGCTTCATGGACGCTGTTAATATAATAGTGTAATATATGTGCACTAGTTTCCTCTGTGTGCACATGTTGGTGATGATTATAATATAAAACTATATTACGAGAATATGTATCATCCTATATGTGGTAAAAGTGACCTAAATTGTATGACAAATTTACCACGGACCCTAACTTCTTAAGAGATTTATTTTAGAAGCCATTATTATTATTATTTTCCCATACATCAAGTTCTATTACAGTTTGAACCCTGACTTTTCTGAAAATTTTGTTTAGTCCTAAATAAATTTCTGTTTAATCTTTGACTATTTTAAAAATTCTGTTTGTTCCTGAAATAACGGCTGTTAAGTCTTTGTAATTTCTAAAATCTGTTTCCAGATCTAAAATAACTGCTAATAAGTCTCTATAATTTCTGAAAACTGTTCCCAGACCTGAAATTACTACTGTTTAGTCTCTGTAAATTTTGAAAACTGTTTTCAGACCTGAAATATTATTGGTTAGCACTGGTAACTTCTGAAAATTATTTTCAGCCCTAAAATATCACTGTTTAGCTCCCATAAGATTTTCTAAAATTAAAAAAAACAAGTATGCTAAAATAGTTTAGCTTCCATAAAATAGTCTAAGAATTTATGATAATTTATGTTTGATCCATGTTGAACACTTTACTGAAACTTTAATAAATTTTAACTTAAAATCAAAATCTTAACACTAATAGATGTCAAGTTTCTTAGCTTAAATTCAAAATTTGGTTATGGACGAATTGAAACACGTTGTTATTATTTGATACTGATTTTCATGCATGCTATTGATATTACCTCTACTTAGTCACTTGTATATACGATGCTTGGACAAATAATTGACATGACTGACATTGTTCACGTAGGGACACCATGATATAGGAATTACAACATGAACATCTTGGACATGAACACATGAACATGAACATGAAAGATTTAAATGACATGGATAAACACTTGCGTGAGACATGCACTTGAAATTACTTGGGAAAGTGGTACATAGTGATTATATAGGCTTGGTAAGGACATGGTGACATTGTTACTCTTGGCACTTGATCCACGCAAAATATTCATGTTTTATAATAAAATTGACTGTAAAAATGACAAGACGAAGGGCTAATGTGGGGGAAATTGATGATGAAAACGGAGGAACTGTACCTTGAGTACCCCTACCTATGTTCAAGGTGTGGTGGTGCTTATTTTTCATGGTGCATGTCACTTTGTGATATGGATTATTGATGAGCTCATTCTACTTATATATTACTATACTGTATTACTCCTGGCATGGTTCCCGCTGGGGTATGCAGACGTTTTTTTCACTAGTAGTTTTTAAATAACGATAACTATTGATTGATATGAGAGAATAGGCTGTGGTATGAGACGCATTCGTTTTCGCATCTTAGGACCCAATTGACATATGTAGTAGGCGTAAGATAGGGTATGTTCATTGCACGTTGCAGTTGGGTAGTGTCACCTAATTAGTAACCCCTATGGACATCTTCATAATTAATCATTTACTTTGTGATTCTTGTGATGGTTACTACTAGTTGATTGTTTAGTTATACTTATTACACTTGACTTACTCCATGCTATGACCATATTTATGTTTCTATGAACGCTTATTTAACATCATGACTTAGATATTATATAACTAGTTTTAGTAATAAACTCATACTACAAGTACATGATTGTGTAATGAAAATAAGTATCATGTAATTGTATATTGCGTGTCCTTTTCTTGTTCATACACATCTACGTGCTCTGCAATTATTGCATACTTTATTTTCTTTGTTTGTACTTATCAGGAGTTTTTGACTTCCCAGGGTTTGCTTACCTAAGATAGCGGAGAGTACGTAGAGACACCAGCTGGAGGCGAAGAGTACTACGAGAAGCCAGCTGAATCTCTGTAGCAGACTTAGAAAATTTCTTTAAATTATTTACTTTCAAAAATGTATGAATAAGTGAAAGGATGAACTCATTTCTTAGTTGAACTTGTATCTAGTTATTCGATTATTGTGGACTTCATTAGTTGAATAAACTTTTGATTAGTTTTGCTTTCATGTATGTGTACTATATGTTAATCTCATTTATATGCAGCAGAAAAAAATGACATAATTTGCAGGCTAGAGACTTAGTATGCTCCTTGAGCATGTCACCGGCCCAAATCACGTGCTTATCTCACTCTAGCGGGGAGCGGGCGTGATAGGGTTCTTTTTGTTATCAGAGCATAGGTTTAGATGTCACCCATTAATTATAATACAACAAATATAATAAACTAGGTTCTTACCTGCTGCACACTGATTCACACATACATGCAAACCAACATTTCATCACTTAGGATTCCCTTTCTTTGGTTTATATGTACTTCTGTCTCTCTATTTCTTATTTTCAAAGAGATATCTCCTCGTCATTCTTCAAACACCAGCATCGATTTTCTTGCTGAACTATTGAAGGCTCTTGCGTTCTTCAGAATATCATTGACACCTAAACTCTAATATTAGATGGAATTACTATTATAAATTATTTGATAACTATTCTTTTTTGAATAGTATTAGAATAATACTTGTGCTTGCTATTACTTTGCGAGGTCCTCACAGTGAGTGAGGAACACATGCTTTGTAATTTATTGTTATTTTGAAATGCATAACCTTACGAGTTCTTATGTAAACAATGTGGTTTATTTACATAAAACACATTATGTAATAATAGCATTGTGACACTAATGAAGTTCTATTTTCATGAACCAAGAGTAATATATGCTCCATTTTCTCATATAGTCACAAGCATATGAAGCATATACATGGGGGCATGACTAATGATTCTTGATTGTGACATGATACTATTTGGATTACTCATATGATTGTATTTTGCCACTGTACCATGTGCGTATATGCGATGAATAATACCGATATATTGAAAATTAAGTAAGCCATTAGTCCTCAATGTGTCCCTTCCATGAGGCTCTGTTAATACGGGAGCTCGACCACATGGTACATGAGGTAAAATACAATCGTACAAGATAACCAAATAGTATCATATCATAATCAATTTATTAGGCATGCTCCATGTGCGTGGATCATATGCTGAGTATATCACTATATCAGAAAATTAAGCTACGAGTTCTAAATGTGTTCCTTCCATAAGTGTGTTTATCCGTGCATGCTGTTGGTAAGGTTTAGTGACTTAATAGTAGGGAGACCTAAGTCAACAATGCTAAAAAGTGTTGATTCAAACATAGCCTACCTAATTCTAATGCATGAAATTTTTTATAAAATATTATTTGTGTTGTATTTATTCTTTATCATTGCTTTGGTGTGATTTTAAGATTTGATCTTAACAAGCCATTTATCATGTTATATATATTTTGTGATTTTAAAATGTGAATTGCATGACCCGCGCATTCACTTATTGAGCCTCAGCTCACTCTACCGCTACAATTTTATTAATAGTTGAGAATCTTGAGATGTTAATCAAATGGAGTATTGTGAAAAGACTTGATATTTATGGAGTTTCTTTGGACCTAGTATCACATTGAAGTTAGGTAATAATAATATTAAATTTTGTATCTCTTAATTATGGTGTGTTTGGTATTGTTTCTGCTTTAATATAAGTCATTTTTCAAAAGGACATATCTAAAAGTGCTTTCTGAAAAAATGCTTTTGCATATTTTAATTATTTTGGTTATATTAAGTTTTTAAGTGCTTTCAAAAAAAATATTTAAAATAAATTAATTAGAGAAAATTATGATAGAAATGAACATGTGAGAGAAACTTTTGTAAGATTCATAACCTATAACAAAAGAAATAGAGAAGAATTCATTAAAAGATCATCTTATATGGAGATCATGGGAGAAAGAAACAAGGAGAAAAAAAGTAGATTAGCTTTTGGTTTATGTGGTTGAGAAGTCAGATAAGTAACTTTTTGACTTTTTTTTGTCAAAGTCCTGTTTTAAAGTGGTTATCAAGCATCAAATTTGTGGAAAGAGCTTTAAAATCCATGAAAGCACTTATAAGAAGCAACTCCAAACACATCCATACAATTTGATAATAATCCATAAATGGATATTAAAATTGATGTCACTTACTTGTTTGATTAATTTATAATTATATTTATTATATATTTTCTACAATGAACCTTTGTTGCTTAAAAGAGTCTTGCAGTTTTTGATGTTAGGAAGCTGATGGCCGTGTGATGCACCTGCTATAAATACATACATGTTTTCACGGTGGGACACTTGAACCTTTTACCAGAGTAATTCGAGAAAAATTTTGGATTGGTCTAGTAAGATGTATCAAGTTTTTATTGAAAGTTTAATATGTGGTGAGACTTTGCTTTGGTAGTAAACTACTTAAGTTATGTTGTTTGTGGTTATTTACAGGTGGTTTTGTTGTGGGTAGGTTCACGACTATATTGTCATTAGAAGAGTTCAATGTCACCAGTTTTAAAATTTTGAGGTTTGATGAGTTGACAAACAGAGACCCGGATCTTGTTAATGAGTATAAGAGACAAGGCAAGTATGCATTTTACCTTAATCAAGATTTTGAATGGATTAGGAGATGCGTGCATATTTTATCTTTTAGTGTTATATTCAAATTCCACCATGAAATTGTGCATCACCAAAGATTGTGTATGTTTTGGTATTTATGTTGTCATGAGAAGACTAGTATTGGATAACTAAACATCACACTACATTTACTATTGTCCGTAAGATAATGCAAAAACGTAAAAATACCAGACACCTCTTCTTTTTCTCTATACTTGCAGCCATAATTTCTTCTACCCTCTACCAAACTCCCACCCGAAATCAAAATATCAAGCTCTATTATGTCGTGTTGATCCAACCTAGACGCTAAGGGTGTAAACAGAACGTACACAGGTTAACCATAATTGTTTTTTTTAAGCATATAAGGGGATGAATAGTGGCCGTTGTTCGAATTTTAAACTTAATATCCATGTAATCAGATTAAATCTGTAAATTTGGAGGGAGAACATGAAGTTGGCCTTATAAGCTTCTTTTTACTGTGAAGTGAGCATAAAATATAAATTGCACCAATTTAACCTTTTACTAATTACGATACTGCTAATACAAAGCCTTTATATCCCAAACTTTGGGGTCGCTAAGATATTACATATTTTTCCAAGAGGAAAATACATTATCGCAGACTCAGATTAGTTAATTTGTGATTGTTTAAAATTGTTCACTGAGGTGAAGTCATCCTATTTTAGTCGTCATATTGAAGAAAGTAGGTCTACTGGTGTATAAATAGAATCAACAATATTTAATACTTCAGGCTTATGTTCTTTTAAGGGATTCATTTAAAAAAAAAATCCACTTATGAAATTTAATTTAAAAAAACCTCTTAAAAAATTTAATTATAAAAATCGACCTCTGACAGACCAGGTAGGCATGACATAGGCATTTAGCGATTTCGCCTCACTTGTGTGGTGCTGAGGTGTAGTGGGAGCTTTTTTGTCCGAGTTTGACGAACTCAAATGCAAAATTATAATAATTTTAGGTCCAGGTTTGGCGAACCCGGACTAAAAGTTTCTGAAATATGTTGGGTTTCTGAAGAGTCCTTTATATGGTTCCCGTGAGTTTTTTTTTGTTGAATTTTTTTACTCTCTCTCTCACGACCCCAGCCCTGATCTTGATCATTTTTCTCAGCAGCACACCCTGTACCCGATCCCTTTCCCTCTCTCTTGTGGCCCTGACCAGATCCCTCTTGCAACACCGACCCTGACCTCGATCTTCTGCTCCGGCAGGTCACCTCGCACCCGATTCCGACCAATCTCTCTCTTGGCCCTAATTAGATCACGCTCCCAATCACAATCTCGAAGCTGATCTTCTTCCCCGGCAGCTCTCTCTGCACCTGATCTTTGCCAGCCTCGTCTTCCTTCCCATCTTTGTCTCAACATCTGATCCTGACTCTTTCTTGGCTGTCGAATCTGCACCAGAACTCGACACCGTCGGCTGCAAGGTCGCTGATCTCAATGATTTATCTCTGAGTTTCTGCAATTGGTACACTTCTCAGCAATTTATCTCTGAATTTTGTTTCTATTTACTTTCTTTGTTCGTTTATGTTTTAATTAGATTATTTGAATTATGAAGCTAATTAAGAAATTATTGATTTTTGTTCTCAATTGAGAAATTTGGAAGAAGTTCTAAGCAATTCTAACAAGTAATGTTATTTTGTGAAATTAAATTTGGTACAATGTCTAATGTGAATGTCCCTTTTCTTTCATGGTGCAATGGTAAACTAACAATAAATAAGGAGAATAAGCCAACATATGTTGATAGAATAGTAAAATCAATGCTAGTGAGAAATCCAGCCACAAGACGTGAATTGGTAGAGAAAATCTATCAGATTTCAAAAATTAATCCAAATGATTATCTGATTAACGTAACATGCAAGTGGCCTATATATATAAAAAATGGGTGGGACTGGATTGTGGGGAGTCCCAAGTTCCAGTCTATCTATGGCCTATATATCAAAAAAACAAAGGGTTTGAAGGTACAGCCCTACAATTACATTTTTTTTTTCAATATGACCAAAGTGTCCTTACATTGGCAAATTCAAATTTTGCATACATATCCTTCGAAAATATTATTCTTTCATATTTCACTCGTGCTTTTATCCAGGGAAGCACACTGCCTCACATCCCTACAAATAACCTAAGAAGACATGATCCCACTCTAAAATATTGCTATAATATTGAAATAGGACGATCCCCGTTATTTGCAGTGCACCTAAAAAAAAATTGAATCACTTATTTTGTCTTTTCCATATTGTAAGGGGAGATAGTTATTAGAACGAAACATTTGTTTGCTTTCTCGAACACTGATTAAGGGGTCATCATTCTGCCCCTTATTTTCATCCATTACCGCTGGTGTTGATCAGCTTTGTGATACTCTAGTAACTAAAGGAAGCTAGATGATCACTCTTATGAAAAGTTTAATTTGCAAATAACTTTATGCAGTTTGTACTGCATTTCCATTTAAAAAGATTATATTTGTAATAAAATAAAAAAGTATAAAAAATAATAAAGGCAGATGTATATATCATTTTAATTAGAACTTGCAAACTTGTATATCCGCTGTCATATTTATTCTTAACATATTATTTGTTAAAATATTGATATTTTGATACATTAGAGAATTCATGTTTTCAAAAATATACTATTGATATTAAAGTATTATCTGTAGCAAGGGTCATTAATATAAAAACAATATTAAATATTCAAATTTGCAAGGGCATATAAGCAAAGGGTATTTTTATTATATTGAACAAAATTATGACCAGAGGGGTAATATACCTGCAAATTCTTTAAAGTTAGAAGTTCACATATAAATAGACACTTTTGAAGGGTCAGTAAGCAAAACGCTAAGTTTTGGAGGGTAAATATGCAAAAGTTCATTAGTATACTATTTTCTTCTTCTCGTTTTCTTTCTCCTTTTACTTATAATAAAACGGGTTCTTTCATATGTTCCTTCAGAAAGTTATGTTTTTGCTTATATACCTTTCTAATTTACATGCTTACCCCGATAATCGCAATTTTTTTCAACATGATAAAAATATCCATTGCATATCTACCCTCACAAATTATTTTCGTATTTCATAATTTTTTGATATTAATAATATATTTTAATACATAATACTCTAATATCAATATTATATTTTTGAACACATGGATTCTCTACTATATCAAAATATGAATATTTTAATAATAATATGTTAGGGATAAATATGATAGGGGATATGCATGCTTGAAGTTCTAATAAAAATGATATGTACACCAGCATCTATTTTTTATATTTTTTATTATTTCTTTGTAAATATGAATGCAATACAGAATGCATAAAGTTTATTTGCAACTTAAACTTTTTATAATGTATGTAAAAGAATAATCTTTTGGAGGGTACATTTGCAAAATTTGAATTTTCAACTATATATACTAAGGACAGCTTTGTCATATTGAAAAAAAATATTAAGTGTAAAGATATATCTGCAAACTCCTTAGAATTAGACGCGTACATATGCTGGTAGAGATTTTTGAGGGGTAAATAAGCAAAAGTTCAAGTTTCAGAGGATATATATGAAAAAAAACCGTAATAAAACAAAGTCAAAAGTTGGGAAAAATCAAATCGAATGAGAGCAAGAGCTCCACGTGCTTCACAAGCCTTAGAAGGCTCAAGCTTGTATCAAACAAAATTTTGGACTTAAATTTTTATTAAGGTGGGTAGAATGTAATATCCCTAATTTAAACTACTGCATTTTAATTTCCTGAAGTATTTATTTTAATTTACAAATTATTCTATCAACTTAATCTATTATTTTCTTTCTTGTAATTATTATTAATATTATTAGTGTTGCTATTGTTACTGTCAATTATTATTATTATTATTATCTTGTAATGTTATTGGTATTATTAATGTTATTATTTTGGTTAAGTAATGTTACTACTAATGTTGGATTATTATTTTGTAGTGGTGTTTGTTATATTCCTCTTCCCTTGATTTCCATTCATGTCTTATTCCTTGATCCTACCAATACCCATTTGGAGTCCAAGCCCATACCCATTAGTGATGCTATGCCCATTACTCTATTTGGATTTTTTTACCCATTATCTTGACTACCCATTAACCTATTGATTCCTAATCCTACCCATTAGCCCAATAACCTAATACCCAATATTTATCATTTGGATCCTAACCCATGCCCGCTAGCCTAAACCCAACACCTATTCATCTATTGGACCTTAACCCATTATGCTCATTACCCTATTACTTGGTGATCCATAGCCCAACACCTATTTACCTAATTGGATCCTAATCTAGTATTACCTCTCAACCCATTTGGATAAAACCCAACACTCATTACCTAGCCGGATCCTAACCCGTTGCCTAGACCGCTATCCGCAAACCCTATAACCCAATACTCCTATATATAAACCTATCTTAACCTAAACCTAAACCTAATTAATTTCTCCCAAATTCCCCCACCTGCAGCCGCACATCACCATCCAGGCTTTCCCTTGTCGCCCACCTCTTCTCTCCTCTCTTCCATCAGATCCAGCAGACCGAGATCCAGGTCACCCAACCTCTCTTCTTGGCTGTACAGCAGCAGATCCATGGCCGAGCAGCAGATTCAGCCACCCCCCTGTGATCCAGGCCGCGGCCAGGCTTCCAACAGCAGCACCTGGCCCCCCTGGATCCCCTCTCCTCTCCAGCAGGGCCTCCCCTTCCTCCACCGCAGCAGGACAGCAGCAGGCGCAGCAGCAGATCAGATCTGCAACGGCTGTCCAGATCCGCGCAGCGAGCCCCTCTTGGCCGAGCGGCGAGTTCTCCGGATCCACGCCAGACCGTCATCGGAGACCAACACGGCAGCCTTCTCCAGCCCCTGGCTACCCTGCCGTGCCGTCCAACAGCGAGGAGCGGCACCACAGCAACCGCGACAGCGACTCGCCGGCAACGATCAGATTTCCCGATGTGAGTGTATTCTCCTCCTCCTTTTGATTACTTGTATTTATTTGCATTGATTTAATTATGATTCTTCCATGTGTACCTACATTAGTGTAGAGATTGTGTATGTCGACGTGTGCAAGAGAAGATACTTATACATGTTTTATGGTGTGAGAGATCAGGTATCAGTATGCCCTGTTTCTGGCTGACAGAGGTCTATTAGTCAACTAATACCCTTTATTAGTCGACTAATGGCCCTGTTAGTCGACTAATTTATGCCACTAGTCGACTAACCCTCCTTCCAGAATATGTTGAACTCTCTGTATCATTCTGCTGGTCGACTAGACATGTTTAGTAGTCGACTAATAGACTTATTAGTCGACTATACCTTACCCTCAAGTCGACTAATCATCACCCCTAGTCGATTTTCCCTCTTCTTATAGTCGACTACACTTCCCCTAGTCGACTTATAGATGACCCTAGTCGACTACAGTTGGCCTGTCAGCTATGTGTAGTTCCTTTATTGGATGTAGGCCTTACCCATGGATTATGTGATGGATATAGATGGATGTACATGACTATTGATGGATGGATATGATTCCTAGAGATGGATATTGTTGGGAATGTCTTGATCTAATAGGTCTTATGCATGTATTGGATATGTTGCCAAGTGTTGGGATATCATGACTGATCTTAATAGAAGAGGGAATCTGTGAAGACTTATGGTTCAGCGTAGATTTATTGGAGTGAGAGGACTAGTAATGATTATTGATATATGTTGGAATGGCAGTTTATGTATCAGATTACTAGATGTGTAATGAAACTAGATGATTATGGAACTATTGGAATTTAGAGTTGGTTGTAATGACTTGGATCTATAGTTGAGTATATGAGAACTATCAGATGATGTGTCGTTGATGTTTATTATTAGAAGTTGCTATTCTATATTGCAGTTGTTTGAGGACATATTAGATGTGATCTTACCTATTAAAAGAGTAGAGTTCTTGACGATTGGATGGTACATGGACTATTTCAGAGTTGGGCTGTGAGTTGGACTGAACTAGAGTTATAGAAGACCGATGATATATTTTATGTAGAGGACTTCCAGACTTGATATTCATTTATTGGTGATGACTTGATGATGATTCATTCAGAGGTTGATGTATACTTGTTATGATGTTAGAGACTGGTTTACTTCAGTTATCAAGGATGACTTATTATGATAGTGAGTCTATTTGATATCAGTGATGCTGTACTTCGGAATTACCAGATAGCAGTTATCAGTTATCAGTAGATTTGATTATCTTTTGATGATAACACAGGTGAGAGTTAAGTTGGATATTGGTGCACTGAACTTAACTGGTCATGCCTGGCACCTGACTGATAAACCTAGTATTCATATTACTGGAAGTTACGGGAAATGTTTGGTTGACTGTAATACCTTTTACAGTTTTATTGTTCATTGTATACACGGTTATTGTTACTGTTACTGTTACTGTTGCTGATATTGTTCACCGTGTATACGATTACTGATTGATTATTATTGTACTGATATTGTTATCGTCCCGTAGCATCCCAGTAATTGAAATGGCATGAGGTATTGATTGTGACTGATGGCACTACCTAACTGACTGTACACTAGACACCTTTCATGGGACTTTGGCATATGACTGTATCACTATTACTTGACATCTAGTACTCCTGTCCCCCCTGTATCCATGTTCCATGCACAGTTGACCTGCTAATAGCACAGTCAAACCGGCGCCCGGCGGTTTGCCGCCTGGTGTCGGGATGACGAGGATGTATCCCACAATCGTACTAGCGTCCGGTGGATCCTGAATGGAACTAAGTGCCACACGGAACAAAGTGCCACACCACATACATGGTGGGGGCCACCTCTTGAATCCGTGGGGGCCACCTCTAGAATCCATTCCCCTCAGAGCAAAGTGCCACACGGAGCAAAGTGGCACACCACACACGTGGTGGGGGCCACCTCTTGAATCTGTGGGGCCACCTCTTGAATCTGTAGGGCTATCTACTGATTGTGCCACCTGGTGTTAGCGTGATATTACATTCTCAGTGCCTATTAGCATCCACACGCACTTGTATATTGATAACACCTTGAATGCTTGTTATTTGGTTCTCTTTCCCTATTCAAACAATGATACCCGCATATCGGAGTTCGAATGAGTTCTACTGGGTGTGCGGGCTCCAGGGTGAACTGTCGGATGTTGTGGGACGCCGGTGGGAAAGGAACAAAGATAACAAAGAGCACTACTGATTGTTATTGAATGGTTTGACTGAAACACATTGTATATACCCTGAACTGTTACCCTGCCTTATGACACATGGCTATATACATGATTGTAAGCAGGACCAGATGATTGTAACCAGGACCAGACTTGGATGCCAGCCTAGTGACATGTGATAGATTACACGCCTTGGCATTGATTGCATATTTACAGTTGTGCCAGTTGTCTTCTATATGTATTCATGTTGTTATCATATGTGTTACTGTTCAGTTATTTATTTTGTTATTTAGTCTACAGTTGTTCGTACTATTATTTATGCACATTGTTCTTCTGCACGAGCTTTTTTCCCTTTACACACACACTCACCATGGTCGCGTTCTGACGACCCTGGGTTTGCACGTCCAGCTATTGGACGATTGTTTCTAATGTGCAGGTGTTTGATGAGGCGGTACGCTTTGCGAGGAGCTTGGGTCCTCTTCCTTTGATTTTGGTACTTTTGCATTTTCTGTCCCTGCTATTTTTCCTTGATTCTCGTATATCACATTTAGCCTATCATTCTATTCCTGTTATTTCATGATTCTATCTTTTATCGCTTTCAACTGCCATATCTTTGTCATTATCCATCTGTTATCATGTATATGTAATGTTGCAGTGATTCTATAGTTCTGATTATAGCTTGTTCAGGTTAATTTAGGCTTAGCGTATATACGTGGGGTATTTTCCTTGCGTATATACGTTGTCGACTCTCGTCGCGACTCCGTTTCCGTTTATTTTGGGAAGCGGGGCGTGACAGGGTTTTTGTGGTATCAGAGCCTAGGTTTTCGACTTGCGATCTTGAATTTTGACTCTTGTTTCGCAAGATGACCTAGTTCTTACCGATAACTTGAATAAGTTATACTTACACTGCAATATACATATACTATTCACATGGTAATATTGACTCCATTTGGAATTGATCGTCCTCCTTTAGAATTCCATTCTTGATCTGTTGATATCCATGATTCCAACACTTCATTTTGAGTGATTTGGATGTCCATCTTGATTTCTATCCTCTTTCCGATTCTATTTCCTGATTTTTGTCTCCTGAGTTTGACCACTCCATGTTGAAGCTGGTAGCAGAGATCAGAGCGCGCAGCGGAATCGTGGTGTCCCAACGAGGCGACGTGGAAGATTGTTGTGTTCTCTCTTGATTCTAGATTCTTTTTACTATTCCCTACCTTATCGAAAATTCGAGGACGAAATTTTTATTAAGGTGGATAGAATGTAATATCCCTAATTTAAACTACTGTATTTTTAATTCCTGAAGTATTTATTTTAATTTACAAATTATTCTATCAACTTAATCTATTATTTTCTTTCTTGTAATTATTATTAATATTATTAGTGTTGCTATTGTTACTGTCAATTATTATTATTATTATTATCTTGTAATGTTATTGGTATTATTAATGTTATTATTTTGGTTAAGTAATGTTGCTACTAATGTTGGATTATTATTTTGTAGTGGTGTTTGTTATATCCTCTTCCCTTGATTTCCATTCATGTCTTATTCCTTGATCCTACCAATACCCATTTGGAGTCCAAGCCCATACCCATTAGTGATGCTATGCCCATTACTCTATTTGGATTTTTTTACCCATTATCTTGACTACCCATTAACCTATTGGATTCCTAATCCTACCCATTAGCCCAATAACCTAATACCAATATTTATCATTTGGATCCTAACCCATGCCCGCTAGCCTAAACCCAACACCTATTCATTTATGGACCTTAACCCATTATGCTCATTACCCTATTACTTGGTGATCCATAGCCCAACACCTATTTACCTAATTGGATCCTAATCTAGTATTACCTCTCAACCCATTTGGATCAAACCCAACACTCATTACCTAGCCGGATCATAACCCGTTGCCTAGACCGCTATCCGCAAACCCTATAACCCAATACTCCTATATATAAACCTATCTTAACCTAAACCTAAACCTAATTAATTTCTCCCAAATTCCCCCACCAGCAGCCGCACATCACCATCCAGGCTTTCCCTTGTCGCCCACCTCTTCTCTCCTCTCTTCCATCAGATCCAGCAGACCCAGATCCAGGTCACCCAACCTCTCTTCTTGGCTGTACAGCAGCAGATCCATGGCCGAGCAGCAGATTCAGCCACCCCCCTGTGATCCAGGCCGCGGCCAGGCTTCCACTAGCAGCACCTGGCGCCCCTGGATCCCCTCTCCTCTCTAGCAGGGCCTTCCCCTTCCTCCACCGCAGCAGGACAGCAGCAGGCGCAGCAGCAGATCAGATCTGCAGCGGCTGTCCAGATCCGCGCAGCGAGCCCCTCTTGGCCGAGCGGCGAGTTCTCCGGATCCACGCCAGACCGTCATCGGAGACCGACACGGCAGCCTTCTCCAACCCCTGGCTACCCTGCCGTGCCATCCAACAGCGAGGAGCGGCACCACAGCAACCGCGACAGCGACTCGCCCGGCAACGATCAGATTTCCCGATGTGAGTGTATTCTCCTCCTCCTTTTGATTACTTGTATTATTTGCATTGATTTAATTATGATTCTTCCATGTGTACCTACATTAGTGTAGAGATTGTGTATGTCGACGTGTGCAAGAGAAGATACTTATACATGTTTTATGGTGTGAGAGATCAGGTATCAGTATGCCCTGTTTCTGGCTGACAGAGGTCTATTAGTCGACTAATACCCTTTATTAGTCGACTAATGCCCTGTTAGTCGACTAATTTATGCACTAGTCGACTAACCCTCCTTCCAGAATATGTTGAACTCTCTGTATCATTCTGCTGGTCGACTTGACATGTTTAGTAGTCGACTAATAGACTTATTAGTCGACTATACCTTACCCTCAAGTCGACTAATCATCACCCCTAGTCGATTTGCCCTCTTCTTATAGTCGACTACACTTCCCCTAGTCGACTTATAGATGACCCTAGTCGACTACAGTTGGCCTGTCAGCTATGTGTAGTTCCTTTATTGGATGTAGGCCTTACCCATGGATTATGTGATGGATATAGATGGTTGTTCATGACTATTGATGGATGGATATGATTCCTAGAGATGGATATTGTTGGGAATGTCTTGATCTAATAGGTCTTATGCATGTATTGGATATGTTGCCAAGTGTTGGGATATCATGACTGATCTTAATAGAAGAGGGAATCTGTGAAGACTTATGGTTCAGCGTAGATTTATTGGAGTGAGAGGACTAGTAATGATTATTGATATATGTTGGAATGGCAGTTATGTATCAGATTACTAGATGTGTAATGAAACTAGATGATTATGGAACTATTGGAATTTAGAGTTGGTTGTAATGACTTGGATCTATAGTTGAGTATATGAGAACTATCAGATGATGTGTCGTTGATGTTTATTATTAGAAGTGCTATTCTATATTGCAGTTGTTTGAGGACATATTAGATGTGATCTTACCTATTAAAAGAGTAGAGTTCTTGACGATTGATGGTACATGGACTATTTCAGAGTTGGGCTGTGAGTTGGACTGAACTAGAGTTATAGAAGACCGATGATATATTTTATGTAGAGGACTTCCAGACTTGATATTCATTTATTGGTGATGACTTTGATGATGATTCATTCAGAGGTTGATGTATACTTGTTATGATGTTAGAGACTGGTTTACTTCAGTTATCAAGGATGACTTATTATGATAGTGAGTCTATTTGATATCAGTGATGATGTACTTCGGAATTACCAGATAGCAGTTATCAGTTATCAGTAGATTTGATTATCTTTTGATGATAACACAGGTGAGAGTTTAGTTGGATATTGGTGCACTGAACTTAACTGGTCATGCCTGGCACCTGACTGATAAACCTAGTATTCATATTACTGGAAGTTACGGGAAATGTTTGGTTGACTGTAACACCTTTTACAGTTTTATTGTTCATTGTATACACGGTTATTGTTACGTTACTGTTACTGTTACTGATATTGTTCACCGTGTATACGATTACTGATTGATTATTACTGTACTGATATTGTTATCGTCCCGTAGCATCCCAGTAATTGAAATGGCATGAGGTATTGATTGTGACTGATGGCACTACCTAACTGACTGTACACTAGACACTTTCACGGGACTTTGGCATATGACTGTATCACTATTATTTGACATCTAGTACTCCTGTACCCCCTGTATCCATGTTCCATGCACAGTTGACCTGCTAATAGCACAGTCAAACGGCGCCCGGCGGTTTGCCGCCTGGTGTCGGGATGACGAGGACGTATCCCACAATCGTACTAGCGTCCGGTGGATCCTGAATGGAACTAAGTGCCACACGGAACAAAGTGCCACACCACATACATGGTGGGGGCCACCTCTTGAATCCGTGGGGGCCACCTCTAGAATCCATTCCCCTCAGAGCAAAGTGCCACACGGAGCAAAGTGCCACACCACACACGTGGTGGGGGCCACCTCTTGAATCTGTGGGGGCCACCTCTTGAATCTGTAGGGCTATCTACTGATTGTGCCACCTGGTGTTAGCGTGATATTACATTTTCAGTGCTATTAGCATCCACACGCACTTGTATGTTGATAACACCTTGAATGCTTGTTATTTGGTTCTCTTTCCCTATTCGAACAATGATACCCGCATATCGGAGTTCGAATGAGTTCTACTGGATGTGCGGGCTCCAGGGTGAACTGTCGGATGTTGTGGGACGCCGGTGGGAAGGAACAAAGATAACAAAGAGCACTACTGATTGTTATTGAATGGTTTGACTGAAACACATTGTATATACCCTGAACTGTTACCCTGCCTTATGACACATGGCTATATACATGATTGTAAGCAGGACCAGATAATTGTAACCAGGACCAGACTTGGATGCCAGCCTAGTGACATGTGATAGATTACACGCCTTGGCATTGATTGCATATTTACAGTTGTGCCAGTTGTCTTCTATATGTATTCATGTTGTTATCATATGTGTTACTGTTCAGTTATTTATTTTGTTATTTAGTCTGCAGTTGGTCGTACTATTATTTATGCACATTGTTCTTCTGCACGAGTTTTTTTCCCCTTTACACACACACTCACCATGGTCGCGTTCTGACGACCCTGGGTTTGCACGTCCAGCTATTGGACGATTGTTTCTAATGTTCTGGTATTTGATGAGGCGGTACGCTTTGCGAGGAGCTTGGGTCCTCTTCCTTTGATTCTGGTACTTTTGCATTTTCTGTCCCTGCTATTTTTCCTTGATTCTCGTATATCACATTTAGCCTGTCATTCTATTTTTGTTATTTCATGATTCTATCTTTTATCGCTTTCAACTGCCATATCTTTGTCATTATCCATCTGTTATCATGTATATGTAATGTGTGCAGTGATTCTATAGTTCTGATTATAGCTTGTTCAGGTTAATTTAGGCTTAGCGTATATACGTGGGGTATTTCCTTGCGTATATACGTCGCTGACTCTCGTCGCGACTCCGTTTCCGCGTATTTTGGGAAGCGGGGCGTGAAAATTTTCCTCTTATTAATATTGTGTAAAAATGTGTGTAACACACCGTTTCCTCTTAGTAATACTATAAAATCACATTTTTATAGTACACCTAGAGAGGTGGTAAATAGGTATAGTGCTAATCTAATGCCAAAATGATACGGAATTTAAAAACTAATTGCTAACACACTATGTGTAATTAAGAGTGAGCTCGAATTCTCAGTGAATGACTCTAAAACTACTCCTCTAGATTCCTCTAAATTAAAAGTAGAGGTGCTTTAAAAAGCTCTCTTGGTTTGAAAACAAGTGTGAGCACACAAACTATATCAAGCATATAAATGAATAAGCAATTAATGGCAATGCAAGATATAAATGAATGTAGTAACTCTAATTTATAATACATGATTTAATATGTATATATGATTTGTATTAAGAGTTTTGATTATTTTATGTAGATTTTCATAACTAATAGTTATAAATTTCTATTATTATAATTATTGGTGATTATTAGTAGTAGATGTTGCTATTATTTTGTTATGAATTATTATTATTTATTATTATTGTGTTATTACTAATATTGTTGTTGTTATTTTTAATATTATATTTACTATTATCATTATTGTTTATTTAATTATTATTTACATGTAATCTTTATGGATTGTTATTATTACTACTATTAGTATTATTACTATAATTATTTATTATGTTGTTGTTCCTCTTACTAATATTTCATGTTCTTTCTCTAACCATGAATTCTAAACTCAAACCCAATAAGAAGCCAATCAAAAATTGAATTCCTCTTAATTCCTTATCTCTTAAATTCATAAATACATAAAAATAAAAGATAATTATTTTTAAATTTGTGTAAAATTCTTCCCTATCCTAAACACCGTCCAAATCAAATTCAAATAGTAGATAAACATCAAATTTATGGGCATATCTAAATCCTAACTAAAAACAATTTAAACTTAACCTAAGCACTAGAATAACATGATAAAACTTATCTATATGGCAATATGTAAATAATCCGAAATTAATACATAAAAAAATACAATCTACTCTAGAAGGGGAGAAAAGGCCATTATCATCAAGCTTTGGAGTTAATCATCAAAGGCAAGTACCCAGAATCCCTTCTTTTTCCTTTGAGTTAATAGAAATCATGTCCAGGACTCCTTTGATGATCCTTCCCACTACTCTAATTAGACCTAACTATTCTAGATCACATATATTATTTTTTATTATTTTCATTAATTCATTATTTCATGATAGATAGCTATTATACTTGTAGTGTTGAATACTTCCTAATTTAATACCAATATTGAAAATATATATATTTTTCTCTTGAATACCATAAAATGCAGAGTTTTGTTGACACTCAATGTATAAGCTCAAAATATTTTAGGTATAATGCTAAGCAATCCAAAAGGAGGAAATAAACTAGAAAGATGATGTAAACATTAATTTCATGGTCAAAAAAAAAACATAGAGGAAAATATGACTAAATTTTCTGAGAAATTTGTTGTGATCAAATTGAGAGGCCAATGGCATAAAATTCTAGACCAAGAGGTGAAGGATCAAAGTTAAGTCTCAGAAAAATAAATAAATAAATAAATCAGTGCTTGCTGCACAGTTTTGATACATATATTAAGCCATTTACTATTGAAAAGTATTATGTTAAAGTAGATTAAATAGATTTTGTCCTTGCTTCATGGACGCTGTTAATATAATAGTGTAATATATGTGCACTAGTTTCCTCTCTGTGCACATGTTGGTGATGATTATAATATAAAACTATATTACGAGAATATGTATCATCCTATATGTGTAAAAGTGACCTAAATTGTATGACAAATTTACCAAGGACCCTAACTTCTTAAGAGATTTATTTTAGAAGCCATTATTATTTATTATTTTCCCATACATCAAGTTCTATTACAGTTTGAACCCTGACTTTTCTGAAAATTTTGTTTAGTCCTAAATAAATAGTTTAGCTTCCATAAAATAGTCTAAGAATTTATGATAATTTATGTTTGCTCCATGTTGAACACTTTACTGAAACTTTAATAAATTTTAACTTAAAATCAAAATCTTAACACTAATAGATGTCAAGTTTCTTAGCTTAAATTCAAATTTTGGTTATGGACAAATTGAAACCCGTTGTTATTATTTGATACTGATTTTCATGCATGCTATTGATATTACCTCTACTTAGTCACTTGTATATACGATGTTTGGACAAATAATTGACATGACTGACATTGTTCACGTAGGGACACCATGATATAGGAATTACAACATGAACATCTTGGACATGAACACATGAATATTAATATGAACATGAACATGAACATGAATGATTTAAATGACTTGGATAAACACTTGCGTGAGACATGCACTTGAAATTACTTGGGAAAGTGGTACATAGTGATTATATAGGCTTGGTAAGGACATGGTGACACTGTTACTCTTGGCACTTGGTCCACGCAAATATTCATTTTTTATAATAAATTTGATTGTAAAAATGACAAGACACGGGGCTAATGTGGGGGAAATTGATGATGAAAATGGAGGAACTGTACCTTGAGTACCCCTACCTATGTTCAAGGTGTGGTGGTGTTTATATTTCATGGTGCATGTCACTTTGTGATATGGATTATTGATGAGCTCATTCTACTTATATATTACTATACTGTATTACTCCTGGCATGGTTCCCGCTGGGGTACGCAGACGTTTTTTTCACTAGTAGTTTTTAAATAACGATAACTATTGATTGATATACGAGAATAGGCTGTGGTATGAGACGCATTCGTTTTCGAATCTTAGGACCCAATTGACATATGTAGTAGGCGTAAGATAGGGTACGTTCATTGCACGTTGCAGTTGGGTAGTGTCACCTAATTAGTAACCCCTAGGGACATCTTCATAATTAATCATTTACTTTGGGATTCTTGTGATGGTTACTACTAGTTGATTGTTTAGTTATACTTATTACACTTGACTTACTCCATGCTATGACCATATTTATGTTTCTATGAACGCTTATTTAACATCATGACTTAGATATTATATAACTAGTTTTAGTAATAAACTCATACTACAAGTACTTGATTGTGTAATAAAAATAAGTATCATGTAATTGTATATTGCGTGTCCTTTTCTTGTTCATACACATCTACGTGCTCTGTAATTATTGCATAATTTATTTTCTTTGTTTGTACTTATCAGGAGTTTTTTGACTTCCCAGGGTTTGCTTACCTTAGATAGCGGAGAGTACGTAGAGACACCAGCTGGAGGCGAAGAGTACTATGAGGAGCCAGCTGAATCTCTGTAGCAGACTTAGAAAATTTCTTTAAATTATTTACTTTCAAAAATGTATGAATAAGTGAAAGGATGAACTCATTTCTTAGTTGAACTTGTATCTAGTTATTCGATTATTGTGGACTTCATTAGTTGAATAAACTTTTGATTAGTTTTGCTTTCATGTATGTGTACTATATGTTAATCTCATTTATATGCAGCAGAAAAAAATGACATAATTTGCAGGCTAGAGACTTAGTATGCTCCTTGAGCATGTCACCGGCCCAAATCACGTGCTTATCTCACTCTAGCGGGGAGCGGGCGTGATAGGGTTCTTTTTGTTATCAGTGCATAGGTTTAGATGTCACCCATTAATTATAATACAACAAATATAATAAACTAGGTTCTTACCTGCTGCACGCTGATTCACACATACATGCAAACCAACATTTCATCACTTAAGGATTCCCTTTCTTTGGTTTATATGTACTTCTGTCTCTCTATTTCTTATTTTTAGAGAGATATCTCCTCGTCATTCTTCAAACACCAGCATCGATTTTCGTGCTGAACTTTTGAAGGCTCTTGCGTTCTTCAGAATATCATTGACACCTAAACTCTAATATTAGATGGAATTACTATTATAAATTATTTGATAACTATTCTTTTTTGATAATGTTTTTTTGTATAGTATTAGAATAATACTTGTGCTTGCTATTACGTTGCGAGGACTTCACAGTGAGTGAGGAACACATGCTTTGTAATTTATTGTTGTTTTGAAATGCATAACCTTACGAGTTCTTATGTAAACAGTGTGGTTTATTTACATAAAACTCATTATGTAATAATAGCATTGTGACACTAATGAAGTTTTATTTTCGTGAACCAAGAGTAATATATGCTCCATTTTCTCATATAGTCACAAGCATATGAAGCATATACATGGGGGCATGACTAATGATTCTTGATTGTGACATGATACTATTTGGATTACTCATATGATTGTATTTTGCCACTATACCATGTGCGTATATGCGATGAATAATACCGATATATTTGAAAATTAAGTAAGCCATTAGTCCTCAATGTGTCCCTTCCATGAGGCTCTGTTAATACGGGAGCTCGACCACATGGTACATGAGGTAAAATACAATCGTACAAGATAACCAAATAGTATCATTTCATAATCAATTTATTAGGCATGCTCTATGTGCGTGGATCATATGCTAAGTATATCACTATATCAGAAAATTAAGCTACGAGTTCTAAATGTGTTCCTTCCATAAGTGTGTTTATCCGTGCCTGCTGTTGGTAAGGTTTAGTGACTTAATAGTAGGGAGACCTAAGTCAACAATGCTAAAAAGTGTTGATTCAAACATAGCCTACCTAATTCTAATGCATGAAATTTTTTTATAAAATATTATATGTGTAGTATTTATTCTTTATCATTGCTTTGGTGTGATTTTAAGATTTGATCTTAACAAGCCATTTATCATGTTATATATATTTTGTGATTTTAAAATGTGAATTGCATGACCCGCGCATTCACTTATTGAGCCTCAGCTCACTCTACCGCTACAGTTTTATCAATAGTTGAGAATCTTTAGATGTTATTCAAGTGGAGTATTGTGAAAAGACTTGATATTTATGGAGTTTCTTTGGACCTAGTATCACATTGAAGTTATGTAATAATAATATTAAATTTTGTATCTCTTAATTATGGTGTGTTTGGTATTGTTTCTGCTTTAATATAAGTCATTTTTCAAAAGGACTTATCTAAAAGTGCTTTCTGAAAAAATTCTTTTGCATATTTTAATTTTTTTTGGTTATATAGGTTTTTAAGTGCTTACAAAAAATATTTAAAATAAATTAATTCGAGAAAATTATGATAGAAATGAACATGTGAGAGAAACTTTTGTAAGATTCATAACCTATAACAAAAGAAATAGAGAAGAATTCATTAAAAAATCATCTTATATGGAGATCATGGGAGAAAGAAACAAGGAGAAAAAAGAGTAGATTAGCTTTTGGTTTATGTGGTTGAGAAGTCAGATAAGTAACTTTTTGACTTTTTTTTTGTCAAAGTCCTGTTTTAAAGTGGTTATCAGGCATCAAATTTGTGGAAAGAAACTTATTTGCTTTAAAATCTATGAAAGCACTTATAAGAAGCAACACCAACACACCCTTACAATTTGATAATAATCCATAAATGGATATTAAAATTGATGTCACTTACTTGTTTGATTAATTGATAATTATATTTATTATATATTATCTAGAATGAACCTTTGTTGCTTAAAAGAGTCTTGCAGTTTTTGATGTTAGGAAGCAGATGGCCGTGTGATGCACCAGCTATAAACGGTGGGACACTTGAACCTTTTACCAGAGTAATTCGAGAAAAATTTTGGATTGGTCTAGTAAGATGTATCAAGTTTTTATTGAAAGTTTAATATGTGGTGAGACTTTGCTTTGGTAGTAAACTCCTTCATTTATGATGTTTGTGGTTATTTACAGGTGGTTTTGTTATGGGAAGGTTCACGACTATATTGTCATGAGAAGAGTTCAATGTCACTAGATTTAAATTTTTAAGGTTTGATGAGTTCACAAACAGAGACCCGGATCTTGGTAATGAGTATAAGAGACAAGGCAAGTATGCATTTTACCTTAATCAAGATTTTGAATGGATTAGGAGATGCGTGCATATTTTATCTTTTAGTGTTATATTCAAACTCCACCATGAAATTGTGCATCACCAAAGATTGTGTATGTTTTGGTATTTATGTTTTCATGAGAAGACTAGTATTGGATAACTAAACATCACACTACATTTACTATTGTCGGTAAGATAATGCAAAAACGTAAAAATACCAGACTCCTCTTCTTTTTCTCTATACTTGCAGCCATAATTTCTTATACACTACCAAACTCCCACCCGAAATCAAAATATCAAGCTCTATTATGTCGTGTTGATCCAACCTAGACGCTAAGGGTGTAAACAGAACGTACACAGATTAACCATATTTGTTTTTTTTCAGCATACAAGGGGATGAATAGTGGCCGTTGTTCGAATTTTAAACTCAATATCCATGAAATCAGATTAAATCTGTAAATTTGGAGGGAGAACATGAAGTTGGCCTTATAAGCCTCTTTTTACTGTGAAGTGAGCATAAAATATAAATTGCACCAATTTAACCTTTTACTAATTACGATACTGCTAATACAAAGCCTTTATATCCCAAACTTTGGGGTCGCTAAGATATTACATATTTTTCCAAAAGGAAAATACATGATCGCAGATTCAGATCAGTTAATTTGTGATTGTTTAAAATTGTTCACCGAGGTGAAGTCTCTCTCTTTGGTTCCTTATTAATCTTATCACTCACAAGAGGTGAAGGAGAGGTCACTGTTAAGTTTCTGCTTCTTTCTCTTTGTTGCCTACAAGGAATGAATTTCAACCTCAAAAATCCAAACTTAGCTCCATGTGTTTTCTTTGGATCTATTTTTTTTATTACAGGCAATGTGCTCATATCTAAATGTATACTCCTAAGATTATCATGCCTCACCGTAATTCAAATTAACTTTCTACTATAGTGAAATTATATTTTTTTAATATTTTGGAATTATGGTTCGTCAAAATCTTTTGATTTGGTGTACCATTTTTACAAGTTCTTGGAATCATTTATTCTTGGTAGTAAATTTGTTTTCTGCTTGTGTTTTTCCTTACCAAGGAACAAATAATGCCCGTTAGATAGATCAATTATGGTCATTTTGCATGGAAAAAAGGGGTAAGAGTGTTCTTTATTCATCCTATTTTAGTCGTCATATTGAAGAAAGTAGATCTACTGGTGTATAAGTAGAATCAACAATATTTAATACTTCAGGCTTATGTTCTTTTAAGGGATTCATTTAAAAAAGAAAATCCACTTATGAAATTTAATTTAAAAAACCTCTAAAAAAAATTTAATTATAAAAATCGACCTCTGACAGGCCAGGTAGGCATGACAAAGGCGTTGAGTGATTTCGCCTCGCTTGTGTGGTGCTGAGGCGTCGTGGGAGCTTTTTTGTCCGAGTTTGACGAACTCAAACGCAAAATTATAATAATTTAGGTCCGGGTTTGGCGAAGCCGGACTAAAAGTTTCTGAAATATGTTGGGTTTCTGAAGAGTCCTTTATATGGTTCCTATGAGTTTTTTTTGTTGAATTTTTTTACTCTCTCTCTCTCTCACGACCCAGCCCTGATCTTGATCATTTTTCTCAGCAGCTCACCCTGTACCCGATCCCTCTCCCTCTCTCCCCCCTCTCTCTTGTGGCCCTGACCAGATCCCTCTTGCAACACCGACTCTGACCTCGATCTTCTGCTCCGGCAGGTCACCTCGCACCCGATTCCGACCAATCTCTCTCTTGGCCCTAATTAGATCACGCTCCCAATCACAATCTCGACCTGATCTTCTTCCCCGGCAGCTCTCCCTACACCTGATCTTGGCCAGCCTCGTCTTCCTTCCCATCTTCGTCTCAACATCTGATCCAGACCCTTTCTTGGTTGTCGAATCTGCACCAGAACTCGACACCGTCCGCTGCAAGGTCGCTGATCTCAATGATTTATCTCTGAGTTTCTGCAATTGGTACACTTCTCAGCAATTTATCTCTGAATTTTGTTTCTATTTACTTTCTTTGTTCGTTTATGTTTTAATTAGATTATTTGAATTATGAAGCTAATTAAGAAATAATTGATTTTTGTTCTCAATTGAGAAATTTGGAAGAAGTTCTAAGCAATTCTAACAAGTAATGTTATTTTGTGATATTAAATTTGGTACAATGTCTAATGTGAATGTCTCTTTTCTTTCATTGTGCAATGGTAAACTAACAATAAATAAGGAGAATAAGCCAACATATGTTGATAGAATAGTAAAATCAATGCTAGTGAGAAATCCAGCCACAAGACGTGAATTGGTAGAGAAAATCTATCAGATTTCAAAAATTAATCCAAATGATTATCTGATTAACGTAACATGCAGGTGGCCTATATATATAAAAAATGGGTGGGACTAGATTGTGGGGAGTCCCAAGTTCCAGTCTATCTATGGCCTATATATTAAAAAAACAAAGGGTTTGCAGGTACAGCCCTACAATTACATATTTTTTTCAATATGACCAAAGTGTCCTTACATTGGCAAATTCAAATTTTGCATACATATCCTTCAAAATATTATTCTTTCATATTTCACTCGTGCTTTTATCCACGGAAGCGCACTTGCCTCACATCCCTACAAATAACCTAAGAAGACATGATCCCACTCTATATGTCCATTGCTATAATATTGAAATAGGACGATCCCCGTTATTTGCAGTGCACCTAAAAAAAAAATTGAATCACTTATTTTGTCTTTTCCATATTGTAGGGGAGATAGTTGTCGGAAGGAAACATTTGTTTGCTTTCTCGAACACTGATTAAGGGGTCATCATTCTGCCCCATATTTTCATCCATTACCGCTGGTGTTGATCAGCTTTGTGATACTCTAGTAACTAAAGGAAGCTAGATGATCACTCTTATGAAAAGTTTAATTTGCAAATAAACTTTATGCATTCTGTACTGCATTTTCATTTAAAAAGATTATATTTGTAATAAAATAAAAAAGTATAAAAAATAATAAAGGCAGATGTATATATCATTTTAATTAGAACTTGCAAACTTGTATATCCGCTATCATATTTATTCTTAACATATTATTTGTTAAAATATTGATATTTTGATACATTAGAGAATTCATGTTTTCAAAAATATACTATTGATATTAAAGTATTATCTATAGCAAGGGTCATTAATATAAAAACAATATTAAATATTCAAATTTGCAAGGGCGTATATGCAAAGTGTATTTTTATTATATTGAACAAATTATGACCAGAGGGACAATATACCTGTAAATTCTTTAAAGTTAGAAGTTAACATATAAATAGAGACTTTTGACGGGTCAGTAAGCAAAACGCTAAGTTTTGGAGGGTAAATATGCAAAAGTTCATTAGTATACTATTTTCTTCTTCTCGTTTTCTTTCTCCTTTTTACTTATAATAAAACGGGTTCTTTCATATGTTCCTTCAGAAAGTTATGTTTTTGCTTATATACCTTTCTAATTTACATGTTTACACCCATAATCGCAATTTTTTTCAACATGATTAAATATTCATTGCATATCTACCCTCACAAATTTATTTTTAGTATTTCATAATTTTTTGATATTAATAATATTTTTTAATAGATAATACTCTAATATCAATATTATATTTTTGAACGCATGGATTCTCTACTATATCAAAATATGAATATTTTAATAATAATATGTTAGGGATAAATATGATAGGGGATATGCATGCTTGAAGTTCTAATAAAAATGATATGTACACCATCATCTATTTTTATATTTTTTATTATTTCTTCATAAATATGAATGCAATATAGAATGCATAAAGTTTATTTGCAACTTAAACTTTTTATAATGTATGTAAAAGAATAATATTTTGGAGGGTACATTTGCAAAATTTGAATTTTTAAATATATATACTAAGGACAGCTTTGTCATATTGAAAAAAAAAATTAAGTGTAAAGATATATATGCAAACTCCTTAGAATTAGACGCGTACATATGCTGGCAGAGATTTTTGAGGGGTAAATAAGCAAAAGTTCAAGTTTCAGAGGATATATATGAAAAAAACCGTAATAAAACAAAGTCAAAAGTTGGGGAAAATCAAAATCGAATGAGAGCAAGAGCTCCACGTGCTTCATAAGCCTTAGAAGGCTCAAGCTTGTATCAAACAAATTTTTGACTTATATTCTCTATTGCAAAATTCTCTATGATATGCCTCATGTGAAGACCCGATAACATAACAGTTTTTAGTATGCTTTATCTTGTATGTTTTGCGTGCTTCAAAACTCAAATTTATTAGATCTCAGGAGTTTTTATCCACACATTGAACAACCCATTAATGACAGAAACAATGTATTCCTTTGTATACCAATCTCCTTCTCTAGTCCCATAGATTGAACGAGGAGAGAATCAATGTATTCCTTATATAGCACCTGCTGCACTTCAACTCTTTCGCGTTGCAGCAAAGAGAGAAACGCTATAGAAACATGTACGCATATATTTCGCATAAGAGCAGAAAAACAAGCAGCACTATAGAAACAACACCGGTTCTGTAATGCAATTATTACTGAGGATGAGTTATCCTTTAGCATTACATTCCCCGACAAAGTTGAAATGATTACAAGATAACATTATTTTTGTCTACAAAGCATAAATAATTAAAAGCTGAGGGGAGAAGAGCACCAGAAGAAGAATGAAATTTGACAAGTGGCTTTATAACTAATAAATATCAGGCCCTCGTCACATGATATATCAAAAGAACAGATTACGAAAGTCAACGCTTAGACTGCCCAAAATTGTTCAAATTATCTTGACCAGATTATGCCTACTATCTATCAGGAACACTAAGGAATTCAGAGAGTAGTTTTAAGCATCAGCAGAAAATTCACATATAGATACAGAGACAGGCGGACAAATAACCAACTATACACCATCAAGTTAAACACCCACCAATTTAACAAGACTAGGCACCATCATCCTCCACGTTGTTAACCCTCTCGCACTCATCAATCCATTCACTGTATATGCCTATAGGCCCTGTAAGCGTTGTGACAATAGTGCAGTAACTTTCTTAATATGTATAGTAGTATTTTAATATGTATATATGATTTGTATTGTAGTATTTTAATATGTATAAATGAATGTAGTAACT
Source organism: Agave tequilana (assembly GCA_038442645.1). Lineage (NCBI taxonomy): Eukaryota > Viridiplantae > Streptophyta > Magnoliopsida > Asparagales > Asparagaceae > Agave > Agave tequilana. The sequence goes on from JAVJIF010031067.1 coordinate 522,219, forward strand.
CTAATTTATAATACATGATTTAATATGTATAGTAGTATGTATATATGATTTGTATTAAGAGTTTTGATTATTTTATGTAGATTTTCATAACTAATAGTTATAAATTTCTAATATTATAATTATTGGTGATATTCGTAGTAGATGTTGCTATTATTTTGTTATGATTATTATTATTTATTATTATTGTTGTTATTACTAATATTGTTGTTGGTATTTTTATTATTATTAATTACTATTATCATTATTATTTATTTTAATTATTATTTACATGTAATCTTTATGGATTGTTATTATTACTACTATTAGTATTATTACTATAATTATTATTTTGTTGTTGTTCCTCTTACTAATATTTCATGTTCTTTCTCCTAACCCATGAATTCTAAACTCAAACCCAATAAGAAGCAAATCAAAATTGAATTCCTCTTAATTCTTTATCTCTTTAAATTCATAAATACATAAAAATAAAAGATAATTTTTTTAAAATTTGTGTAAAATTCTTCCCTATCCTAAAACACGTCCAAATCAAATTCAAATTAGTAGATAAACATTCAAATTTATGGGCATATCTAAATCCTAACTAAAAATCAATCTAAACTTAACCTAGCACTAGAGAAACATGATAAGACTTATCTTATATGGAAATATGTAAATAAATCCGAAATTAATACATAAAAAAATACAATCTACTCTAGAAGGGGAGAAAGGCCATTATCATAAGCTTTGGAGTTAATCATCAAAAGCAAGTACCCAGAGTCCCCTTCTTTTCCTTTGAGTTAATAGAAATCATGTCTAGGACTCCTTTGCTGATCCTTCCCACTACTCTAATTAGACCTAACTATTCTAGATCATATATATTATTTTTATTATTTTCATTAATTCATTATTTCATGATAGATAGCTATTATACTTGTAGTGTTGATTACTTCCTAATTTAATACCAATATTGAAAATATATATATTTTTTCTCTTGAATACAATAAAATGCAGAGTTTTGTTGACACTCAATGTATAAGCTCAAAAATATTTTAGGTATAATGCTAAGCAATCCAAAAGGAGGAAATAAAAATAGAAAGATAATGTAAACGTTAATTTCATGGTCAAAAAACATAGAGGAAAATATGACTAAATTTCTAAGAAATTCGTTGTGATCAAATTGAGAGGCCAATGGCATAAAATTCTAGACCAAGAGATTGAAGGATCAAAGTTAAGTCTCAGAAAAAATAATAAATAAATAAATCAGTGCTTGCTGCACAGTTTTGATACATATATTAAGCCATTTACTAATGAAAAGTATTATGTTAAAGTAGATTAAATAGATTTTTGTCCTTGCTTCATGGACGCTGTTAATATAATAGTGTAATATATGTGCACTAGTTTCCTCTCTGTGCACATGTTGGTGATGATTACAATATAAAACTATATTACGAGAATATGTATCATCCTATATGTGGTAAAAGTGACCTAAATTGTATGACAAATTTACCAAGGACCCTAACTTCTTAAGAGATTTATTTTAGAAGCCATTATTATTATTATTTTCCCATACATCAAGTTCTATTACAGTTTGAACCCTGACTTTTCTGAAAATTTTATTTAGTCCTAAATAAATTTCTGTTTAATCTTTGACTATTTTAAAAATTCTGTGTGTTCCTGAAATAACGGCTGTTAAGACTTTGTAATTTCTAAAATCTGTTTCCAGATCTAAAATAACTGCTAATAAGTCTCTATAATTTCTGAAAACTGTTCCCAGACCTGAAATTACTACTATTTAGTCTCTGTAAATTTTGAAAACTGTTTTCAGACCTGAAATATTATTGGTTAGCACTGGTAACTTCTGAAAATTATTTTTAGCCCTAAAATATCACTGTTTAGCTCCCATAAGTTTTTCTAAAATTAAAAAAAAACAAGTATGCTAAAATAGTTTAGCTTCCATAAAATAGTCTAAGAATTTATGATAATTTATGTTTGATCCATGTTGAACACTTTACTGAAACTTTAATAAATTTTAACTTAAAATCAAAATCTTAACACTAATAGATGTCAAGTTTCTTAGCTTAAATTCAAAATTTGGTTATGGACAAATTGAAACCTGTTGTTATTATTTGATACTGATTTTCATGCATGCTATTGATATTACCTCTACTTAGTCACTTGTATATACGATGTTTGGACAAATAATTGACATGACTGACATTGTTCACGTAGGGACACCATGATATAGGAATTACAACATGAACATCTTGGACGTGAACACATGAATAAGAATATGAACATGAACATGAACATGAAAGATTTAAATGACATGGATAAACACTTGCGTGAGACATGCACTTGAAATTACTTGGGAAAGTGGTACATAGTGATTATATAGGCTTGGTAAGGACATGGTGACACTGTTACTCTTGGCACTTGGTCCACACAAAATATTCATGTTTTATGATAAATTTGATTGTAAAAATGACAAGACACGGGGCTAATGTGGGGAAATTAATGTGGGGGAAATTAACTGTAAAGATATATTTGCAAACTCTTTAGAATTAGATGTGTACATATGTTGATAGAGATTTTTGAGGGGTAAATATGCAAAAGTTTAAGCTTCAGAGGATATATATGAAAAAAACCGCAATAAAACAAAGTCAAAAGTTGGGGAAAATCAAAATCGAATGAGAGCAAGAGCTCCACGTGCTTCACAAGCCTTAGAAGGGTCAAGCTTGTATCAAACAAAAATTTGGACTTGTATTCTCTATTGCAAAATTCTGTGTGATATGCCTCGTGAGATGACCCGATAACATAACAATTTTTAGTAATGCATACTTCAAAACTCAAATTTATTTGATCTCAAGAGTTTTTATCCACACATTGAACAACTCATTAATGACAGAAAAAATGTATTCCTTTGTATACCAATCTCATTCTCTAGTCCCATACATTGAACGAGGAGAGAATCAATGTATTCCTCATATAGCACCTGCTGCACCTCAACTCTTTCGCATTGCAGCAAAGAGAGAAATAAGCAACACTATGGAAACAAGCAGCACTATAGAGACAACACCGTTTCTGTAATGCAATTATAACTGAGGGTGAGTTATCCTTTAGCATTACTTTCCCTGACAAAGTCGAAATGATTACAAGATAGCATTATTTTTGTCTACAAAGCATAAATAATTATAAGCTCAGGGGAGAAGAGCACCATAAGATGAATGAAATTTGACAAGTGGCTATATAACTAATAAATACCAGGCCCTCGTCACATGATATGTCAAAAGAACAGATTACAAAAGTCAACGCTTAGACTGCTCAAAATGTTCACATTATCTTGACCAGATTACGCCTAGTATCTATCAGGAACACTAGGGAATTCAGAGCAGCAGTTTTAAGCATATGCAGAAAATTCACATATAGTTACAGAGACAGGCGGACAAATAACCAACTATACACCATCAAGTCTAAACACCCACCAATTTAACAAGACTAGGCACCATCATCCTCCACGTTGTTGACCCTCACGCACTCATCAATCCATTCACTGTATATGTCTATAGGCTCTGTAAGCGTTGTGATAGTAGTGCAGTAACTTTCTTGGCAAATATTGCAGATGGCTTCGCCAATCAGTTCTTCATATCAATGCGACATTCAACACTGCTCCTATGATCGCAGAACGGGCAGCAGAAGACAGTGTCCAGCTTCTCCATCCGCTTCTTAGGAGGTGGCTTTGCCCTTGACTTCCTCTTGCCCATCCTTCAACTGTGCTTCAGTATCACTGTTAATAAAATTCAGCCATTTTATTAACAACTTCAAAACCAAAATCTCAGAGGAAATTCATGAGGAAGTAATACATCCAGAAAAAGAAATTTGGGAATCAATAATAGCACTGTAACCAATCGGAAATTCTAGAAGGAGACACAAAGAAAAAAGAAAAGCGGCGATCAAAAAGAAAAGAAGAATAAGATTGTGAAAAAAAAAACCTTACCTTGAACCGAAGAGCGAGCGAGAGATGGGAGGAATTTGCGAAATTGAGAAGGAGAGAAAAGCAGCGTCGAATACAGAGAGAGAGAGAGAGAGAGGGACGGCCTTTATATAGAGGGAAACCCCAGTGAGAGGAAAAGATCGCGCAGTTGAGAGAGGTGTTAATGATTCGAACCCATATTTATTTCTAACTGAATCCGACTCGGATTCGAGTTACCAAAATAGGAATCCAAATAGCACGAGTCGTGCTTGTGGGAAACCAGCGCAAATGCGGGAGAAAGGTTAAGGAAAAAAAAATAATAAGTCATTGATTATAGTAATGGTCTATATTCACCATATTAGGTATTATAATAAGTTTTGGTTACCATTTTTGACGATTTTAGAGAAAAGAACCATTCACTATTAATAAATGATCATATTTTGATATAAAATAATAAATCATTAATGATTAGTATTATTTAGTGTTGGAATACCCAACCATTAGAATAATTATTTCAATAATATTTTAAAAGATCTTAAAATATTACATTGTTGCCATTTGTTCAAAATATTTCTCTTTTTTCTCTTTCAGTAAAGGTGAGACAAACTCTCCTTGTTTTAATTTTTCACTTTATGACGGAAAGAGTTCTAAAAAAATTGACCTCGCATAACTCTAAAAATTAAACATGTTACATTTTCCCGCGCGCGCAATCTTCTTGACATTTGTGGTAGTTTCTGGAAAACATAAAAGCTCATGGTAATTTTGAAATTTAGCCAAAAAATTTCATGTTAATGGAACATTTGCACATATTTTCCTCTTATTAATATTGTGTAAAAATGTGTAACACACCGTTTCCGAAATTCTTACTTAATTAAGTATTCAGATTCTCGATCATTTTTTTTCGAATTACTTCCCGTATTTTTTTTATGTATATTTATGCGGTCGTTTTGCATTGGATCCGGATTCGTAGACTCGGAGTCAGCCCTACTCTGAACCGGGGACCCGACCTTAGTCTATTACTCAATTTGGTCTTTTTAGTAGTCAATTTGACCGATTTTAGCTTCAAACATCGTTTTTCAATATTTTAAAATTTTCATGATTTATTTGGAATTTTTCAGAATTATTCTGCAAAATCTTCAAAATCGGTATCGACCGGTGCCGTCGATTGATTCTCGGATTTTTAATTTACAAATAGTTGAATTTCTAAAATCTACTTTCACATTACTTCTTAAAATCACATTTTGAAAGTACACTTAGAGAGAGGGTAAATAGGTGTAGTGTTAATCTAATGTCAAATGATACGGAATTTAAACACTAATTATTAACACACTATGTGTAATCAAGAGTGAGCTCGAATTCTTAGTGAAGGGCTTTAAAACTACTCCTCTAGATTCCTCTAAATTAAAAATAGAGGTGCTTTAAAAGCTCTCTTGGTTGAAAACAAGTGTGAGCACACAAACTATATCAAGCATATAAATGGATAAGCAAATAATGACAATGCAAGATATAAATGAATAATTGTTATATTGTATTATTAATCTTATTTACTATTTTGTATAAGCAATTTTTAATAAGTTAGCCAATTATCATAAATTAGTTATGTTCATTGCTATGTTCTCATACATTGTTATCTATTCGTCATTATAATCGTTATTTACTTAACTGATTTATTAGTAAATTAACTCACATTATGAGTCCTTATTGAATACTTTATATATTATTCAATACTTCCTACAACTATTTGATATTTTTTGGTATTATATTATTAGCTTCTTATTTCATTATTAGTGAAACTATTTCTCCTTATTTTTTTTAAAATCATTTCTTTTATGCGCATAGCTGACTCATAGTTTGGAATTGTTTATTTTTTTTAAATTATATTTTATAGTTTCACAATATATATATATATATACGTTTCTAAATAGGTTTTGAAATTTTTTCAACATGATTTTCTGAAATTTTAAATTTTATACTTTTATATGAATAGGCTTTAAATTTATATGAATTAGCTTAAAATTTGCTAACATATTTTCTGTATTCTATTTTAAAATTTATTTTTCTCAACTTATTTGTTTAAAACTAGTTTTATAAATACTTGTCATTTTTATACTTTCAAAAGCCTCATTTAACTTCACAAAGTATTTTTTTTTCAAATAGAGTTTCTGAAGTTTAATTTTAAATTCACTCATACTTTAGTTAAGTACTTCTTTCACATTTTATATATTAGCAATATCTATAGTATTTAAAAGCATACATTGTGATTCTTCAAATTTGTTATTTATAAGTTTATTGTTCTTGAATAGTTTTCTCAAAATTTTCAAATTTAAATTTCTAAATTTTTATGTTTAGAATAGTTATTCCATAAATTGATCATTCTTCTCTTGAAAATCTATCTATTGAATCTTTTGATTTTTTGATTCCAACTCTCTTCTAGATTATCTGAATTTTCACCTTAATTCCCATCTTTTTTTCTCAATTCTATGTTCTTGATTTGTTTCTAGAAACTGGTCACCCCATTTCGAAACTGGTAGCAGAATCGTGGTGCCGAAGGGAGAAGACGTCGTCACGGATAGACATCGGTTCTATCCTTTGATTCCTCAACTTTTTTCTTATCTATTTCCATGACCTTGAGTCTTTTTTATCAATTTCCTCGCCTTATTGAAATTTTGAGAACGAGATTTTTGTAAGGTGGGTAGAATATAATAACTCTAATATTTAATATATGATTTAGTATGTATACTAGTATTTTAATATGCATATATGATTTGTATTAAGAGTTATTATTATTTTATGTAGATTTTCATAACTAATAGTTATAAATTTCTATTATTATTATTATTAGCGATTATTAGTAGTAGATGTTGTTGCTATTATTTCGTTTCGATTATATTATTTATTATTATTGTTGCTATTAATAATATTGTTGTTGTTATTAATATTATTATTTACCATTATTATTATTGTTTATTTTAATTATTATTTACATAAAATCTTTATGGATTGTTATTATTACTACTATTAGTATTGTTGTTGTTATTATCATTATTATTTTGTTGTTATTCCTCTTACTAATATTTCATGTTCTTTCCCTTAGCCCATGAATTCTAAACCAAACCCAAGACCCAATAAGAAACCAAATAAAAATTGAATTCCTGTTAATTTCTTATCTCTTTAAATTCATGAATATATAAAAATAAAAGATAATTATTTTAAAATTCGTGTAAAATTCTCCCTACCCTAAAACACGTCCAAATCAAATTCAAATTGGTAGATAAACATTCAAATTTATGGGCATATTTAAATCCTAACTAAAAACCAATTTAAACTTAACCAAAACACTAGAAAACATGATAAAACTCATCTTACATGGCCATCTATAAATAAATCTGAAATTAATCCATAAAAAAATACAATCTACTCTATAAGGGGAGAAAGGCTATTATCATCAAGCTTTGGAGTTAATCATCAAAGGCAAGTACCCAAAGTCCACTTCTTTTCTTTGAGTCAATAGAAATCATGTGTAGAACCCCTTTGATGATCCTTCCCACTACTCTAATTAGATCTAACTATTCTAGATCATATGTATTATTTTTGTTATTTTCATTAATTCATTATTTCATGATAGATAGTTCTCATACTTGTAGTGTTAAATACTTCCCAATTTAATACCAATATTGAAAATATATATATTTCGACTCAATGTATAAGCTCAAAATATTTTAGCTATAGTGCTAAGCAATCCAAAAGGAGGAAATGAAAACAGAAAGATGGTGTAAACATTAATTTCATGGACAAAAAAAACATAGAGGAAAATAGGACTAAATTTTTGAGAAATTCGTTGCCATCAAATTGAGAGGCCAATGGCAAAAATTCTGGACCAAGAGGTTGAAGGATCAAAATCAAGTCTCAGAAAAATAAATAAATAAATAAATCAGTGCTCGCTATACAGTTTTGATACATATATTAAGCCATTTACTAATGAAAAGCATTATGTTAAAGTAGATTAAATAGATTTTTGTCCTTGCTTCATGGATGTTGTTAATATAATAATGTAATATATGTGCACTAGTTTCCTCTCTATGCACAGGTTGGTGATGATTAAAATATAAAACTATATTACGGAATATGTATCAACCTATATATGCTAAAAGTGACCTAAATTGTTTAACAAATTTATCATGGACCCTCACTTCTTAAGAGGTTTATTTTAGAAGCCATTATTATTATTTTCCCATACATCAAGTTCTATTAGAATATGGACCCTGACTTTTCTGAAATTTTGTTTAGTCCTGAATAAATTTCTGTTTAATCTCTGACTATTTAGAAAATTCTTTTTGGTCCTGAAATAACTGTTGTTAAGTCCTTGTAATTTCTGAAAAATATTTTCAGACCTGAAATAACTGGTATTAATCCCTGTAATTTTTGAAAACTGTTTTCAAACCTGAAATAACTATTGTTTAGTCTCTGTAATTTTTGAAAACTGTTTTCAGACCTGAAATATTATTGATTAGCCCTTGTAACTTTTGAAAACTATTTTCAGCCCTAAAATATCACTGTTTAGCTCCCACAAGTTTTTCTAAAAGGAAAAAAACAAGTATGCTAAAATAGTTTAGCTTCCATAAAATAGTTTAAGAATTTATGATAATTTATGTTTGCTCCATGTGTAGGCTGTCTAAAAATCACCAAGACAAGCCACCAAAACACAGAGATCCAAGATTCAGGCGCAAGGCTAAATGCGACAATCAAGACGCGAGAGATAGCCCGCGTCTCAGCATCAAGGCGCGTCAGCCCGAAGCCCGCGTCTCAGCATCAAGGCGCGTCGGCCCGAAGCCCGCGTCTCAGCATCAAGGCGCGTCAGCCGAAGCCCGCGTCTCAGCATCAAGACGCGTTGGCTCGACACCCACGTCTCGGTTGCAACCACCCCCGATTATGGCGCCATCCACCGCCCATGTAGCGGGGAAGTTGGCCCTCATCGTGGAGCACTTTTAGGGGGCACGATCACCCCCTAAAAACCCTATAAATAGTCCCGTCACTATTGAAGGGGGGACGACAATGAAGAGGACAATTAAGGTCGACAATTAAGAAGAGAAAAAAAACAACAACAACAAAGAGAGAGGACGTCGACGATTATCGGGCAAAGGAGAGATCATCGACAGAGAGAGAGAAAACCCTTCAGCGAGCTTACTGAGTACTAGCCGCTCTTCGCCTACCTCCTCTTCTAGAGTTTTGGTAGACGGAGCTGAGTTACTCCCTCTACCGACCGAAGAGAAGATCCCCGACGGTCCGAACAGTCATCCGGTCAACGGAGAACAAGATTCACTCTCCACCGCCACACGAAGAACCCAGCACTAAACAAAGGGGGAATTCAAGATTCAATATTCCCCCTCCCTTGTAACCGGAAGATTAAGCCGGATGTAATCTTTTCCATCTGATTCCAGGAAACGTTACACCAGCCAGCCAACCCCTCTCCGTGTCAAACAAGAGATGGCGACTCCGCTGGGGAATACTTTCGTCACTGACGAACAGATCGTGGCGCAGGATGATGTTCTCCGTAAGGGAAGATGGTCAAAACACTCGTTGTCGAGTTCGACCAGGCGAAGTATGAAGAGTTCCTCTCTTCTGGCTCCAAGAGCCCAAAGACCCGCGTCTGCCGCAGGGTCTCAACTGAGAAGCTACCCGAAGCCCAATCTGAGGCTCTGCCGGGTGCCGATGCCCACTGTGCCAAGACAAGTTCACGCGCCTCCCAGAAGACCCGCGTGACCTCAGGCACTGCTGTTGCGATCAACTGCGTCGCACAGAACACACGCGCCAATGCCTCCCAGAAGGCCCGCGTGGTCCCAGGCACCACTGCTGCTGCGATCAACTGCGTCGCGCAGAATACCCGCGTCAACGTCTCTCAGGAGACCCGCATGGTGAACACTCTTGGTTCTATAAACCAGGATGTTGTTGGTTTCTCTCCACCTCCTCGACGCAATCGGAATGCTGAGCGTCGACAGAGGAGACGCGCGCGTCAACTCCAAGTCGGAACCGTTGGTTGTCTGACTGGGGGTGGACGCGGCGTACAATCTGATGCCTTGCCCGCACCTCGTCCAGTGTGTGAGATCCGCGTTTGGCGATCCAAACACGAGACCCCTCAAGTTGAGTCCTCTGAGGACCAACTCATCAAATGCCAGGGTGAAACCTCCGCGTCTTTTCAAACGCAGGAAGTACGCACTCATAGGCGTGGGGCCCAGCAGCCCCCTCTCTCTCAAGCAACTCTGCCTAAACGCATCTGGCAGCAACGCGAGACTCGCGCGCGCGTCATACAGCCGCGTCATGAGAGCCGCGTCCCTGAAGTCTGCGTCCAGGCTGAACAGCACATGACTGTCTCCCGTCTTCGACGTCACGAGACCAGTCTCTTTAATCCCCCTCCCACGGATTTGAGGGATTATTTGACAAGGAAAAGAAGTGCCAATCAAGCCACTTCGTCATGCTGCTGTCAACAACTCATCCATATGCTCTCTGGATGCCATTATGGATCAGGCGCGCACCAGCAGTCCTTAATCAGACAGCTGACCCTGATTCCCCCGTCAGCCAAAAGAAGACGCTCCCACAGGAGGAGAACCTTCTCAGATATTGAATACCCGGAGCTTACTGCAAACATGACTAGCAGAAGCAAGGGAAAAACAACCAATGGTCAACTCAGAAGAATCTGACTCTGAGCCGGAAGGGGTGTATCAACACACTCGCACCCGGACGGGGGCCATTCCCCCAATTGACTATAATGCCTTAGCCCGCGGCATTAGAATGGGTGGTTCTCACTCCGCTATAGTGGAGTCGCAGGCTTCAAACTCTTCCGTCGAGAAGGAGGCCTCCGCCTACATGGCAGACACTCCTGAGGAGACGGCCAGGCGTTTAGAACAGACGCAGAAGCACCAGATGGATATAATCGCCTCTCAACAGAGATCCATTGACTCCCTCAAGCATATGCTTGAGAAATTGCTTGAAGAAAGAGCGAGATCTCCTCCTAGACGGCCGAAGGGGAAAGGGAGAAAGGGAGGAAGCCCACCCTCCGAATCTTCTGACGAGACACGATGATCTGCCTCGGATGTGTCCAAGCCCTCATCGCAGGCAAGAAGCGACCAAGACCAGGAGAAGACTCATGCTAAGAGGATGAGTCAATTGGAACGACGCCTCGAGGCCCAATCGCAAGGACCTCCAAGAAGCTGGAGTGGTCCGGCCCTATCCGGCTGAGTGGGACTTAGTTCCATACCCTCCTAAGTTCAAGGCTCCAACCCTCCAAGCATTCGACGGGAAGGGGTCACCCAACCAGCACATCTACTACTTCAAATCCCAGACCGGGAATGTGGTAGATAATGACGCCATCCTGGCGCGACTGTTCATCGGCACCCTGAAAGGGTTGGCTTTTGAGTGGTTTATGAAGCTCCCGGAGGGTTCTATCAAGAACTGGGGGGATCTAGAGAAGCTGTTCTTGACACGCTTCTTCGAAGACGACTCCGAAGTCACAATGCCCACCCTTTTAGCTACCAAACAGCGGAGAGGGGAGTCCGTCAAATCTTTCGTGGAAAGATTTCGGAACACGGCACTCCGGTGCCCAAGCGGTATGACCCAGGCCACCCTGGTGGAAACATGCCGCCACAATCTCCAAACCTCACTCCTTGCTCAAATAGGAGTTGCTGAAAGCCGCACCTGGAAGCAGTTAGTCCAACAAGGTGAACAGGCTGAGGAGATTGTTGCCCGTGTCAAGGCAGAGGAAGGCAAGCTGCGGCCGGAAAGGTCGACAAGGCGTGCACCGGCACCAGACACCTCCCTCCAGACAAAGCGGAAGGATAATTTGGCGACGGAGACCAAATCTCCCACCAAACCTCAAACAGGCAGGGCAAGTGGCTCTTCAAGCCAGCCACGCCCCAACAAGCAGTATTCCTTCAAGGAGGAACACGTCGATTCGCTCTTCAAGCTACTCAACAAGAGCAATCGACTGAAGCTCCCTGAAATTAGACGCCCGGAGGAAGTCGGCAAGACCGACAATCCCAACTACTGCATGTACCACAGGATGTTGGGACATCCTACCAAAAGCTGCTACGTCTTCAAGGACATTCTTCAGGCTTTGATTGACGCGGAGGTGCTCAAGCTCCGACCAGAGCAGAAGAAGGTCACGGCCAATGTAACGTCGGTTCTCCAGTTCGGGAGACAACCTCCAACGCCTGCGGGGGTAACTCCTATTCCAAGGGGAGAATTAAGAGTGGTCAACACAGACCCTCACCAGCAGCAGGAGAAGGGCTTGGTAGCCGTCCCTACACCTCAGGGGGAAACCATGTGGGTCCACCCTGACCTCGTCGATGAACAACAATGGACTACTGTAACCAACAGGAAGTCCAAAGGCAAGGCAAAAGCTTCGTCCTGCCATGTGGTATGTGCTTCCTCCCGAGAAGCAGAGGATGATGTTCCCTCGCTGACTGATTCAGAAGAGGAAACAATAGTCCTGGCCGCAGAGCCCAGCCAACCGATGGCGGGGACCCGTTCAGGACAGGCATACTTGAAGCAGTACGGCGAGACGGCAGCGGCTTCTCCGCAACCAGCCGTAGAATCAGCCAAGCCCTCCGCAAAGCCACCTGTGGCGAAGCAGAAGGAGACTCGATTCTCTCGAGCCCTTCCAAAAGGTGCAGCGGAAGGATCCTCGACACCTTACCACTACGATGTCTTGGCTCAACTAGCCAACATCCCGGCACGCATCACCTTGTATGAACTCCTGAGGCTATCAAAGTCAACCAGAGAGGCTCTGCAAGAAGCTCTGGCGAATGCTGAGGCCTTCGTGACCCAGGTGCCGAAGGAGGAAGATGTAGAGGACTGCCTCCACACTTCCCAGAATGCCCCCTGCATCACCTTCACGGTAGATGATATGCAGGTGAAAGGGAAACATGATCGACCCCTGTACTTCACAGGTTACATCGGATCATCTGAGGTGAACCGCATTCAGGTAGATCCAGGGTCCGCATTGAGCATTATGCCCCCCGAGTCATGCAACACCTCGGCATCCCTACCCACCGTCTGAGCCCTACACAGACGACCATCTACGGGTTCAATGCCAACGGCACCCGTCCAATGGGGAAGATCAAGCTCAAGTGCCAGATTGGGAGCCTCAAGTCGGAGGTGACGTGTTACGTCATCGATGCCGACACTTCCTACAATCTGCTGCTAGGACGACCATGGATCCACCGCAACTCCATCGTTCCCTCCACTCTTCACCAAGTCATGAAATACATTAACGCGAGTGGGAAGGTGCAAACGTTGGTTGCCGAAAGGTATCCGTTCAAGGGGGTCGAGAATTATTTCACGGATTCCCTTTTATATCAGGATCCGGTAGATGAAACCCCGCAACTGGAGGCGCCAGACTCTGGTAATGAGGCTGACACTGAGCCCGAGCAAGAAAAGTGCCTGTGGGAGTTAAAACCACTTGTAAAGAGCACTAATAAGCTTGATGTTGATAATACCACCGACGATGCAGGCGGTTGGTATATTAATGAGAATCTAGACTTTGAATATTTTTCTGCGTGTGCATCCGATTCTACCGTCGGATACTACTACCGACGTAGACGATGACATCTGGTCGGCAATGGATGCTTTGACATCATTGCATGTACCAGTAAAATCATCTTTCGGGACATACCAGGATAATGGCGATGCGCAGGAGTCTATATTCTTGGTTCCGGCAAGACGAAAAGGCCAAAGACCAATACTTTTTGGGCGAATCTCGTCTGAACCAATGCCCCGCGAAGAATCAGAAAGCGAGGAGGAATCCCCTCAGCTCGACCATTATGAATCAAAGGCACTCAGAATGATGAAGCAAATGGGGTACGATATAACCAACAAGCCCGGGTTGAACTTCGGCAAAGGAAGGAGGACGCTACTTCGATCCTTTGTGCCAAAAGGGAAGGCCCCCGATTATTATCATCGGACGCGCAGGGGGTTGGGCTATGTATCAACTCCGGTCCCATCAGCCTCTGATTCTCAAGAATCGTCGAGCAACGATTGCTCTTCAGACACGTCATCATGGGAGTCAGATGTCAGTGTCGGCAACATCTTCAAAGGGCTTTCAGTAAACATGGTTTCAACAGGCCATCTGGAAGATGAAGTTGAAGAAATGATCCAACCTGATACAGATCCTTGGATCAAACATTTGAATGCTCTTTGGGATATCCGCTTTGAACAGCGTGAGCCACCCACAGATGACAAGGTTGTTCAGATCAACCTAGGAGATGAGACCAACCCCAAGCCCATCTTCATAAGTGACGGCCTGTCGCCTCCAGAGAAGAAGGATCTAATATCTCTTGTACAAGAGTATATAGATGTCTTCGCCTGGAATTATGAGGACATGCCTGGACTTGATCCTCAAGTGGCTATGCATCGCCTCAACATCAATCCGGACATGAAGCCTGTTAAACAACAGCAGCGACGGTTCCGTCCAGAGATAATGGAGGCAATTCAATCAGAAGTCAGAAAGCTCATCGATTCTGGCTTCATCCGGGAAGAACAACATCCCGACTGGGTAGCCAACATCGTCCCCGTCGCCAAGAAGAATGGGAAGATCCGGATCTGCATCGACTTCCGTGATCTAAACGAGGCCTGCCCCAAAGACGAATTCCCATTGCCAATCACAGATGTCATGATTGACAATACTTGTGGATTCGAGCGAATGTCCTTTATGGACGGGTTCTCAGGATACAATCAAATCAAGATGTATCCCGATGACGAAAAGCATACCTCCTTCAGGACTCCTCTAGGGGTATATTGTTACACCGTCATGCCCTTCGGACTGAAAAATGCAGGGGCAACATACCAAAGGGCCATGAACGCCATTTTCCATCAGCAAATGCGGAAAACGGTGGAATGCTATGTCGATGACATCGCGGTGAAGAGTCGCACTAAAGGTGATCACATAGCAGACCTGAAGGTGGTCTTCGACATCATGCGGGCTCATCAATTGAAGATGAACCCCACCAAATCCTTCCTGGGGGTAGCCAGTGGCAAATTCCTAGGATTTGTTGTGACTTCCAAGGAATCTATTTGGATCCAGAGAAAGTCCGCGCTATCCAAGAGATGCAACCCCCCAGAAGCCTCAAGGAGCTCAGGGGATTACAAGGACGATTGGCGTACATCCGCAGGTTCATATCAAACCTTTCCGGGAGATGCCAACCCTTCGCCAAGCTGATGAAAAAGGGTGTTTCATTCATTTGGGACGACGCTTGTCAAAAAGCGTTTGAGGAGATCAAACACTACCTCACCCAACCACCAGTCCTTGCAGCTCCGGTGTCCGAAAAGCCTTTCCTGGTGTACGTCCGAGCAATGGATCATTCCTTGGGAGCTCTACTAGCTCAAAATGATGAACAAGGACGAGAACAGGCAATCTACTATCTGAGTAGAACAATGATCGGAGCCGAACATCGGTACAACCCGATCGAGAAGGAATGTCTGGCACTAGTGTTCGCCATTCAGAAAATGCGACACTATCTGGTAGGCCAGACTATAAATGTCATATCAAAAGTCAACCCTCTGAGGTTACTTATGACAAAGCCTTCTTCACTAAATGGCCGGCTGGCAAAATGGGCCATATTGCTATCACAATATGAGATGCATTTTCTGCCACAAAAGGCTATTAAGGGGCAAGCGGTGGCGGACTTCTTAGCTGAACACCCAGATCCAAGGGCAGCCAAACTCTATGAGGATCTCCCAGACGAGGCCGCCGAAGTCTGCCTGACTCAGACTTTGTTCGAAAGTCAAGTATGGCAACTTTTCTTCGACGGTGCATCAAGGACAAGCCCAAAGGGACACGTAGTGGCGGGGGTAGGAGTAGTACTTGTCTCCCCACAAAATTATGTGATCCCCCGAGCTGTCTCGTTAACGGAGCCTTGTTCCAACAATGTGGCGGAATACAACGCTCTTTTGATTGGGATGCAATTCGCCGATGAGATTGGCGTTAAAAATCTCGAGGCGTACGGTGACTCTAAACTCATCGTCAGCCAAGTTCGCGGAGAGTACGAGGCCAGACATGAAGATCTAGTACCCTACTACAACGCGACAATTCACATGGCCGAAAGGTTTTCAAACTTCTACATCGACCATGTACCGCGCAGGCAAAATGCACATGCGGATGCACTCGCATCCCTCGCTGCTTCCTTAGCTCTTCCAGCTGGAGCAATGGAGAAAGTATTCGTCTATAGCCACGACCTATACTGTCCAAAAATTCCCCTCGGAGACTACCCGGGGTCAGCGGAAGATCGTCGCGGTAAAGAAACACTTGAAGTGTCGACCGCTTCAGGGCTTAAAGACTGGCGATTCCCCTACATTGATTTTGTCTTATACGGCATTCTGCCCGAAGACACCAAGGAGGCGGCCGCCATTCGGAGGAAAGCCCCCAAATTCTACTATAATGCGATTTCGCGAACATTGTATCGTCGATCGCATGACGGGATCCTGCTCCGATGCCTCTCATCAAAAGAAGCCCAAGGAGTATTGAAAGAAGCCCACGATGGTACTTGTGGAGCTCATCAACCTGGCCCGAAATTGGCACATCGACTCCAAAGGATGGGTTACTATTGGCCCAAGATGATTGCCGATGCTGTCGCTTATGCTAAGAGATGTTACGCCTGCCAAATACACGGCGATTTCATCCATCAAGCACCAGGGTACCTCCACTCAACGACCTCTACTTGGCCGTTTGAAATGTGGGGGATGGACGTAGTTGGCCCTATCAGCCCACCATCATCGAAAGGACATCGGTTCATTCTAGCGATAACCGATTACTTCTCTAAGTGGGCCGAAGCTATCCCTTTGAAAGAGGTGAAATCTTCTAACGTGATCAAGTTCGTGAAACATCACGTTATTTACCGCTTCGGTGTGCCTCGGCGTATCATCCATGACAATGGACCCCAGTTCATCAGCCAGGCTTTCCAGAGATTCTGCGCGAAGTTCAGAATCCAGAGTGTGTCCTCAACGGCATACTATCCTGCTGCTAACGGTCTTGCAGAAGCCTTCAACAAGACTATTGGCAAGCTTCTCAAAAAGTTCGTCTCGAAAAGTCAACGAGACTGGGACGACAAGCTGGGTGAATGCTTATGGGCCTACCGCACAACGGTGCGAACCCCAACTAAAGCCACGCCATTTTCCTTGGTATACGGATGCGAAGCCGTCCTTCCATTGGAAATACAAATTCCCTCTCTACGCGTCGCCTTGACAGCGGAAATGACAACTGAGGAGAAGCATCAGCAGCGACTCCAGGAGTTGGAAGCCTTAGACGACAAGCGTTTGCAGGCCCAACAACAAATCGAGCTTTACCAAGCTCGTATCACCAGAGCCTTCAACAAGAAAGTCAAAGCGCGAACTTTCAAGAAAGGCGACCTTGTCTTAGCTGTCCGAAGACCCATGGTCATGCGCACAAGACAAAAGGAAAATTTCAGCCCAAATGGGAGGGACCATTTGTAGTAGAGTCAGTCTACTCAAATGGATCATATCGCCTCATAACTTCAAATGGCGATACACTCATGATGCCGATCAATGGCAAATTCTTGAAGAAGTACTATCCTTAATAGTACCCTTCTTCCGATCAAGTTAAAAGTACACCTCTGATCAAACATCCGACGCCCTCGACGGCTAAGGATAGAGGGAAATGTTGGCCTTTAAGCCCAACATAAGTCCTCGACAACTCACCATGCTGAGGGGAATAGCATGGCTAGCCCAACTCAAACGGTAGTTGGTAAAGGCATGTCAAACCCGTTGACAGCTGAGGATTTGCTAAAAATCCTAAGGGACACGTTCCCATTTGATCCGACGCCCTCGACGGCTAAGGATAGAGGAAAATGTTGGCCTTTAAGCCCAACATAAGTCCTCAACAACTCATCATGCTGAGGGGAATAGCATGGCTAGCCCAACTCAAACGGTAGTTGGTAAAGGCATGTCAAATCCGTTGATAGCTGAGGGTTTGCTAAAAATCCTAAGTGGACTCGAGTCCACTCTTTCCTCCAAAATCCCTTACCAATTCTCATCCATAGAATGGTAGGACCACAAAGTGCAATCATTACTACGTTAACACTATACCTCTGGTAATGAATACTCTTTGTCGGGTATAAACTTTGCTTGTTAACTCTGCATAGAGTAACAAACTCTCAAATTTGCCAAGTTAACACTATACCTCTGGCATTTCAAATTCCACTTGTCAATTCTCATCAATAGAATGACAGGTCCTCAAATTGCTCTTATCACGAGCCAATTCTTGTCAAGTTAACATTACACCTCTGACAAACTACTGTTTAAGTTAACATTACACCTCTAAGCAGTACATCGAGTGCCTGTCAAGTTAATATCACACCTCTGATAGTCACCTTTCTTCAGACTTCCGTATCGAAGCTGAAATGGACGATACCAAGTTAACACTACACTTCTCTAGCATCCGAGTCATCGCTAAGTTCAACAATACACCTATGGCCATGACCGTTCCTCGACTTCCTCGTCTAAGTCGAGATGACCAATGCTAAGTTCAACATCACACCTCTAGCATTACCTCACTGTTAAGTTAAACATTACACCTATGACAGTGACATTCTGAGTTAAGTTAATATCACACCTCTGACTCACATTCTTGTCGAGTTAACACCACACTTCTGACAAGACTATCTCCAACCCGTTAAGTTAATATCACACCTCTAATGGTAAAAGCTTTACTAGATTCCTCGCGGGTCTAGTTTCACTTGTTATTCTCTTCAACAGAATAACAGGTCCACCTAAAGACATTGTTAGGTTAACATTACACCGCTGACAATGTTTTATCGAATTCCCCAGCTGACCTTGAATCAAGTCAATCCTAGACACTTGACAAAAGTTCACCTTCTCTGGGAGTACGCATTCCCCCTGCCACTTTCTTTTATAAAGTGGCGGGTCCACCAAAATCACTCTTTTGCTTCTAAAACAAAACATTCAAGACAACAGAAAGAGGCAAAAATAAAAGTGTCACTTTTATTCATATCCAAACACATGAAAGTGATACAAAACGCTCTCTTATACAATAAGATTGAGTGTTACAATTAAGGAGTACAAAGAAGTCCCTCTCTCTCTCTGAGGCCGTACTCACTCCTTGAAGCCGCATCTGATCCTAAGTGCATGATGTCTGGAGAAGTGCCGAATTGTGGCGACTGTTGGAACCGGTTGCACTTTGATGCACGACGCCAACTTCGAAAGCGCCCTAGCTGACTAAGCCAGGAGCAATGGTGTTCTTGAGGTCCGGTGGCAACAGAAGAGCCTGCAACCCTTCGTTCAAGAGTTGATCTTTCCCCCGCAGGCCATCCAACGGAATGTCCTTGATGTTACTTCTGGGATGGGAGAGGAAGAGGATCCTCTCCGCCACCGCAACCGCCGGAACCTCCTCGCCGTCATACTTGACCTGACCATCTCTTGCCATCAGGCAAGAGTGGTGCAGGAGATCTGAAGAGACCTTGGCGAGATTTGGGTCCTCGTCAGAGAAATAATTTACTCTCTTACAAACGACGAGGACCATAATTTACTCTCTTACAAACGAACATTGAGCAAGCTCGCCGGTTGAAGCACTCTTCCAGGAGACCAGCGAACCTGCAAAGAACAAATAAGAGAATCAGAAAATCTGGAACTTAGTATACTTTAACAAAAGAAAACTAAGTAACAGACGCGACAGTCATTGAGGACTTCAGACGCGGAAATGATCTGCACAGTCAAACCACCGCGTCAGCAGAAACAGACGCGAGTTAAAACTGTGCCACTCCCGGGATTCAAACGCGGTCTCAGTTTGCACCCGCGTCTAATATACTAGACGCGAAAAACTTCAAACGCCGAAAATTGCCATCTCTCTGTTGGGTGAACAGGAGTTGCAAGATTCAGGTCTGAAACGCGCCAAGGCAATAGCCATGAGCAAAGCCAGCGTCAGGAGCCCGCGTTCAGAAAACTTCAAGTCATAAGCACAAATTCCAGAATAGGAATGCACCAGAATTTCATTCAGATGCCTATGCCAAAATACCGGCTATGGACATCATCGGGGTGACATACCAGCAGAAACCTCTGTCCAGAGTTGACCTCTTTTGCATCCAAACGCGGGTGCGCAGGATGACATGAGAGAGGATTCCTTCTGAAGAGACCAAACAGAGGCATGAGAGCTCTGGGTCATCTTCATCCATGGGGTCACCTTCATCCATGAAGACGGTTCTCTGAAAGATAATTCAAGGCGAGACTTCTCTCGGAGCAAAACAAATGAAAACAGTCTAAGTTGGATTGTTGAAGAGGGAGAGGGTGCACTCTATTTATAGGCAGTCCCTAATAACTGTCATTAATGGGGCATCAATCGGAACCGTCGCGCACAACTGTCAAAGCCCAATCAAAAACGGACGCGTGGAGCGCTGCTTTGGAAACCGTCGAAATGCGCCGGTTTTTCAACCGCCAGCGTCGGTTCTCCATGCAAGAGCATTAACGCCTGAACCCAATAAGAGGCTGACGCGTGGATAACTGTCTTGGGAAGCAACGGATGACCCGGAACCCCAATCGACGGTGAAGACTTGACTTTCAAAGATCTCCTAAAAATCTTTTAAAGTCATGCTGCATTGAACGCAGATGGGAAAGTCGCTCGAGGCTGCGTATCCCGTGTCTGATCGATCCGCGTCTTTCTTAGCAACCGCGTTTCACTCTGTGATTGACGCTGCGTCTCACTCCATGGACTGACGACCGCGTCTCACTCAAGAAGACCGCGTTTCACTCTGTGATTGACGCTGCGTCTCACTCCATGGACTGACGACCGCGTCTCACTTTATGGATCAATGCTGCGTCTCATCAAGAAGACCGCGTTTCACTCTGAGATTGACGCTGCGTCTCACTCCATGGACTGACGACCGCGTCTCACTTTATGGATCAAAGCTGCGTCTCATCAAGAAGACCGCGTATCACTCTGAGATTGATGCTGCGTCTCATCAAAAGGACTTAGTAAATCTAAGTTCCTGTGACTGACGATCGCGTCTCACTTTATGGATCAATGTCGCGTCTCATTAAGAAGACTCAGAGTCAAGGCCGCGTTTCATTAACAGAACTTAGTCTTACCTAAGTGCCAGTTACCAAGGAGTTGGACTCGCCTACAGCTGAGCAAAGAAGATGGAGCAAAATTTTTCAAACTTTTATTATAAACAGTAAAAGTGGATACAAACACTCTAAACAGAGTGTCCTCTTCTTTACAAAAAAAAGGGGAAAAGAAAAGAAGGCTAAATGTCCTAGTTCGCCAAGGTACGGATTTGTTCCCTAAGGCGGTGAATCTCGTGTTGGCGCGTCCTTTCAGCTTCCATAATAGCCCGGTCCCGCAGCTCCTCTTCGGATAAGAAATTTCTTGCGGCCAGCTGCGCTCGCAGAGATTCCACCCTGGAAGAATGTAGAGACAGACTCTCTTCAGCTCGCGCCCTAGCAGCTTGTTGCTCCTCTAGCTGCTTCTTGATGATAGCAAGCTTTTCCTCATTGAGCGCAAGCACCACTTCTGCCTTGGCAATGGTGTCCCGAGCCCTGATGATGACTTGCTCTGTGCTCTGCATGACAAGCTCGGATTCCCTTGAATCGCCAGCTAGTTTCTGACATTCAGCCTGGGAATATTCGAGATTGCGGACTCTGCAGCGATTTGTGCCTCCGCTTCCTGTCGCTCTCGTTCTTGAGCAGCTAGGAGCCTAGTCAGGGTGGCCTGGGCCTCACTAAAAGAGCCAGCATCTTCCAAAGACCCCAGCTCCTGCAGGTAGTCTCCCAGTTGCTCTACCACCCGTAGACACGCCTTGGCAAGTGAAGGGCCTCCGGTTAATTCGACGTTCACGACCAGATTTTTAAGAAGCGTTTGGGCAAATTGGAACGAGCTGTTTCCACGTAAGATGAGATCAATACATGATCCCATCGAAGCGAAGAATTGCTGCACCATCTGACGTGCCAGTTCCCCCATGTCTTCACCACCTAGGAAGCTTCCCGACCCCTTTTCTGTCACAGGATAGGGGATATAAGGCGGATCTTCTCGCACAAGAGTCGTGCTGGCCGACGAAACAGCAAGAGCTGGACCGGCCGCTGACGCTTCCGGAGGTACTACCTCTGCAGGAGCCTCCACGACCAATGAGGGAGTAGTAAGCACGACCTCCTCAGAAACCTCCACCGAGACCTGAGCTGTCTGGCCTTCTGGAAGGGTGCCAACCATCGGACCCTCCACCTGAACCCCCTCGGTCCTCTCTGCAAGTTATCGCGATGTTAGCCACAATGATAAAAGAGCTAAACATTTAAAGCATCAGAGCTGCCTTACCAGGTTGGAGGTCCGGAGACGTCAAATCCTGCGGAGCAGAAGTCTCCTCGGCTTCAGCAGTAACCTCCTCAGCCTCAGTGGTTACTTCCTCTTCTGGCAGAGTGGAAGGCTCCCCAGTTTCAACGGCTGCCCCCTTTGAGGGTATCTCAGCAGCCGAGACCTCAATCCCCTCGGGCCGGGTCAACTCTTTCACCATCTCCTCGATACGCGAGGAGGTTGTAGCCTCAGCATCTTCGGTTGGCCCTGCAGCATAAAAGAAGAATGTTAGAACATCCTCTTCAATATGCAAAGAGAAAATTAGACAGAAGATGGAAAGAATACCTTCAGTAGGGAGAATCGCCAGCGATGGTGCAGTCGATGGCTCACCCTCATGTATTTCCTCCTCCGAGATGTGGAAGAACTTGCTCTGATCAGGAAGAGCGGGTTCATCACCATAGTCGGTCTCGTCTTCGAAGTCGCTTTCCCCCGATAACGAAGAAGACGACAGCGCAACGCGAGGAAGCTCCGCAACAGGAGCCTTACCTCCAATCACCCCAGTGGTAGGACTAGGGTCGACTGCCCTAAGACTGGAAATGAAGATGCTAGGAGACCCCGGCTGCTGTGCCTCGTCTCTCCCATCATGAGCAGAAGAAGGCTCGGGTTGAACTGAGAGGCCTGCAATCTCAACATCCCCTCCAGTCATTATGTCAACCTCCAGTGACTCGTCATCTTCGGCGGCGGTGGACTCTTCAACAAGCTCCCCTTCCTCCACGGTCTTGCTGCGCGACCTAGGAGCACGGACTAGGGTGGGGAAATCTTCATCCTCCGACGGTTCCTCAACCCTAACAGGGACGTCTTCAGGAGGAGCCTCAACTCCGGTAGAGATGTCTCCGGATTGAGAGACTTCAGCCGTTAAGTCCCTCCGAGCCTTCTTTGGGGCAGGCTCAACAATAGAAGCAGAGCGTCGATGACGCTTGCTCGCCAACTGCTTAGACCTCCTGGCCCGCGGCTCCTCCCTCGTGGCTGGTGGCTCCGCCCTTGTCGCTGGTGGCTCTGCCTTTGCCGTCGCGGCTCCGCCCTCACTGCTGGGGGCTCCCTCCTCGATCTTCGCCCGACCTCCTTTTGGGCCTTCAGGTACTGTTCTACGAGTTTTGTCGGTTTACTAGAATCAGTCCTGGCCTCGAGACTTGCATTGATGCTCTCAATGCATGAAGACGCCGGGAAAAAAGTCTGGCGTTTGGATGGCTTGAGAGTACCAAGTACAGAAGCTGAAACTCGTACGGCACTTGGGCCCCTCGAGAGGTAGACGGAAAGATACTCCCGTCCCTCCAGCCACACTATAGTACCAGGCCCGAGCACCCTCGAACAGGTTCCCTTCGAAGGCAAGCCTAGCGTTGGGGTTCCCGACATAGAGCTGATCATAGCCGAACTGTCGAGCGAAGCGACTCGGCATGTACGGCTCAATGGTACATGACGTCCCTTGCCGGAAAAGCACATATCCGGGCCGGATATTTAGCAACCACCAGAAGGCCCCCGCGGATAACCTCGTGAAGTCATCTGGGCCAACAGAATCAACAAGTAGATCCCCGAAAGATGCATCAGGGATCTGGAGGAGGCAGCGATTGAGCTGGTAGTTGGCAGGGTCTGAAAGGCACTTTCGGACGTAATATATGTAAGGATCACGCCATTTTGAACCCTCCAACCGCTGTACGAAAGGGACAGAATTCTCCCTCCAACGCGCTGCCGTCATCAAAGAAGGGCAATGCATCACGTACCAAGCAATAAGGTACGTGTAAGGCAGCTCGACACGAGGGTTGGGACGCTTCACCGTCGGACTCCCCTCTGAGTCAACATACGGCTTTCCCTCAGAGTCTGCAGTTTTGGGTGGCTCGCAGAAACTCTTAGTGAGCGCCCGCAGCCCGCTCTGAATACCAGCCGCCACGGCCGGGAGAAGGGCTATGGGGTTCCCATGAGCCAGGAGCACCGCCGGGTACACCACGTCAGCAACAATGACTTCATGCGGCAGTGTGGGCACCACACAGCGCTTCAGCCACAGCATCAGAAAGCCCGCCAACAGCGCCCGATCAGAGATAGGAGTCCGGGCTTGATGGTGAAAGCTTTCAAAAACCAAGTCAGGGTCGAAACCGTCCTCGTTCGACTCCGTGGTGTAGAAGCTGTTCGGAGCCTGGTCGATCCTGTCTTCGATCTCCCTGTCAGAGCTGGGATCCAATCGGGTTATCCGATGGTCTTTGGTGTTGATATTATTGAACAAGTAACTGGCCCAAGACAGTTGCTTGACTCCCTGCGACCGCCATTTGGTTATCTGGCCGCAAATGTGGAAGTGACATAGCACTTCCCAGTAGGTCTCATATATGAGGGGAAACTCCTCCTTCACATAGCGAAGCTCCACAGCGGTCGGGACATATTCCTCATAGGGAATATCCCCTATCGACAGCCCCGAGACCTCGTGCAGCTCGTGCAGAGCAAGGCCCATCTCTCCGACCGGAGTGAAGAACGTCCCCGTCGAAGGATTATAACGCTCTAGAATCCCGAAGAAGTTCTGAGAGCTTTGAGGGATCCCCCACTGCACGGCCCTGACTGCCGAGTACAGTCCCACGCGCTTTAGCAGGCCCCCGAGCTCGGTAAGGACAAAGCCAACCATCCTGCCCCACCAATAGTTCTCCGTGGAACGGACCCACCCCGGCGCACGGAACCCAACTGGGTAGTCACCCTCCGCCTCCATGAAGGCGTTGAGGAAGGTAGTGCCAAGTTGTGGTATCTCCCCAGCTGGAACCTCAGTCCTGCGCGACCCAGGGAAAAGGCCGATAACTGACCTGTCATGGCTATCATGACGGTATACTTTGTGGGAGCCCAAATCACCAAGAGTGACCTCGGGAACATATCGAGCAAGGTCCCATTCCATCTTCCTAGGGACGGACATATGCTGGAAGTAGGACAGCGGGAACATCCTCTCCATGTCTGGAAGAAAGAATCTTCCACCCTTTATTTGACGGAGCCATTTGTAAGTCCCGTCATATACGCTATGGCCGCCATCGTGGATACGATCTCCGAAGAAGAAGGCAGGCTTCTCCAGCTTGATGCCAGCATCTGTCGCGAATGCTGCATCAGTCATAAACACCCGAAGAGTTCTCATGTCAACATTTGAGAGCCTCTCTCTGCGATCCGGTGATTTGTCGCAGTCACAGGAACAGTCCTTTGCAATACAAAAGTCAAATCCCGGTCAGCACCACCTACATGACCAAAGTGGCACTTCTTGGCGAGTGAAGTAGCAGGGCGTGGCGCTGCAAAAAGAAAAGGACACTTAGTTAGATACTCTATCAAAAGCATAAAAAAAAAAAAAATGCTAAGTGTTCATAATCCGAACGCAGAAGAGACTGGACGCAGGAGTTATAAAATCCGCGTCCAGACCTGCGCATCAACGCAGAAGAGACACTGGACGCAGGAGTTATAAAATCCGCGTCCAGACCTGCGCATCAACGCAGAAGAGACACTGGACGCAGGAGTTATAAAATCCGCGTCCAGACCTGCGCATCCACACAGAAGAGGCACTGGACGCAGGAATTATCAAATCCGCGTCCAGACCTATGGGATCGGCGTCTCCACAACATTCTCCTTGATGTCACTTCTGGGGTGCGAAAAGAAGGGAGTTATCCACCTTAACCTTTCCACTACCATAATCGCCAGAAGTTAAGGAGGGTAACCCCCTTCCTTTCACATCCCCAGATGGCGAAGTACTTGGACTCGGGTGCCAGATTCATCAAAATCAGCAGCTGATGAAACAGAACGCAAGGATCAAATCCGCGTTCTGTAAACTAAGTCCGCGTCTGAACCCTTCACAAATAGAAAATATTCTAAGTGAAGAATCTGAAGCGCAGGACTCAAGCGCGCGAGGGTCCAAACCCGCGCCTCGGTTATCATCCCAAAGACTGCGTCTGGGAATCAAACACGATCTGAAAATCACGTGTTAAGGGTTCTTAAAAGTTCTTTGAACTTTCTTTAATGGCGAAACTTCCGCCTAAGAGGCCTTTACCTTGGAGACCTGGGAGAACGACGCCTGTGCAGAGGAGGAGCCGCCCCTCTGGGCCTCGGCGACGGTCGCCTTTGAGGACGATGCAGTTGGCTTAGTCTTGGGTGCCATTGATGTTCAGAAATCCGAGCAAGGAGATGAACAACTTCGAAGATGAACAGAGAAGGAAATTCTTTTTTCAGCGAGTGCGTTCGGAGAAGAAGATGCATCTCTCCAACTGTTGCCTTTTATAGGCACAGGGATTCGCGAAGATACGCGGCGCATGGCCCGGTAGACGCTGCAGCGAGTCACCGCTTGACGCGTGTAACCAAATCATTTCTGAACGGAGAAGATCATGCGTCGCAACCCCGCCACGAGTCAGCAGTCGACACGTGGAGCAGTTCATTTAATGAACCAGGAAATCCGCGCGCCAAAAGGCAAAATTTCGCCGGTTCCCTAGGCCAGCTGGCGGCGTAATCATGACATGGCACAGAATTCGCGCCCAAAGAACGCACCTCCTCGATGGACATGCCACGTCAGCCTCTCCATGAATGCATTTGGAAGGTCGCGTCTCTCTAAGAAATTCGCGTCCTTCCAGTCTGGCCAAATATCGCGTCTGCCTTCTGAAGATCAGTCGCGTCTCCATTGCCAAAGGACGCACGATTACAGAAATCGCGCCTTTACAGCAGTACCATCTCTGCTTTTTGAAAAAGAACCTGCGTTTGGCCTCCTGCTTCTGCAAAATCAGTTCAACAGTACACTGACGCAAGCAGACGACCAACCACTCCTGGCTTAAAGCGCGCCAATGACAGACTAAAAGCAATCGGGGAGGTTTAGACTGTGCATCTAAACACTCAACATGATCAACTCTGGGGGCTTCAAAGAGTTCAACAGTACACTCACGAAGATCAACTCCAGATAAGATTAAACCCGGAGCATCAACAGTCTAGTCATGAAGGCGAACTCAGCTAGATTCCAAAGTATTTCGAAATCCGTCCCAGTTAACTGCGGAATGTCGAAAACTTTGGAGGGGGTTCTGTAGGCTGTCTAAAAATCACCAAGACAAGCCACCAAAACACAGAGATCCAAGATCCAGGCGCAAGGCTAAATGCGACAATCAAGACGCGAGAGATAGCCCGCGTCTCAGCATCAAGGCGCGTCAGCCCGAAGCCCGCGTCTCAGCATCAAGGCGCGTCAGCCCGAAGCCCGCGTCTCAGCATCAAGGCGCGTCAGCCCGAAGCCCGCGTCTCAGCATCAAGGCGCGTCGGCCCGAAGCCCGCGTCTCAGCATCAAGGGCGTCAGCCGAAGCCCGCGTCTCAGCATCAAGACGCGTTGGCTCGACACCCACGTCTCGGTTGCAACCACCCCGATTATGGCGCCATCCACCGCCCATGTAGCGGGGAAGTTGGCCTCATCGTGGAGCACTTTTAGGGGGCACGATCACCCCCTAAAAACCCTATAAATAGTCCCGTCACTATTGAAGGGGGGACGACAATGAAGAGGACAATTAAGGTCGACAATTAAGAAGAGAAAAAAAACAACAACAAAGAGAGAGGACGTCGACGATTATCGGGCAAAGGAGAGATCATCGACAGAGAGAGAGAAAACCCTTCAGCGAGCTTACTGAGTACTAGCCGCTCTTCGCCTACCTCCTCTTCTAGAGTTTTGGTAGACGGAGCTGAGTTACTCCCTCTACCGACCGAAGAGAAGATCCCCGACGGTCCGAAAAGTCATCCGGTCAACGGAGACAAGATTCACTCTCCACCGCCACACGAAGAACCCAGCACTAAACAAGGGGGAATTCAAGATTCAATATCCCCCTCCCTTGTAACCGGAAGATTAAGCCGGCTGTAATCTTTTCCATCTGATTCCAGGAAACGTTACACCAGCCAGCCAAACCCCTCTCCGTGTCAAACACCATGTTGAACACTTACTGAAACTTTAATAAATTTTAACTTAAAATCAAAATCTTAACACAAATAGATGTCACGTTTCTTAGTTTAAATTCGAAATTTGATTATGGACGAATTGAAACATGTTGTTATTATTGATACTGATTTTCATGTATGCTATTTATATTACCTCTACTTAATCACTTACATATACCATGTTTGGACAAATAAATGAAATGACTAACATTGTTCATGTAGAGACACCAAGATATAAGAATTACAACATGAATATCTTGGACATGAACACATGAATATGAATATGAACATGAACATAAACATGAAAGATTTAAATGGCATGGATAAATACTTGCGTGAGAATGCACTTGGAATTACTTGAAAAAGTGGTACATAGTGAGTATAGGGCTTGGCAAGGACATGTGGCACAGTTATTCTTAGCACTTGGTTCACGCAAAATATTCATGTTTCATAATAAATTTGATTGTAAAAATGACTAGAGACGGGGCTAATATGGGGGAAATTGATGGTGAAAACTTAGGAACTGTATCTTGAGTACCCCTACCTATGTTCAAGGTATGATTGTGTTTATTTTACATGGTGTATGTCACTTTGTGATATGGATTATGATGAGCTCATTCTACTCATATATTACTATAATGTATTATTTCTGGCATGGTTCCCACTGGGGTACAAAACGCTTTTTCTATTAGTAGTTTTCAAATAACGATAACTATAGATTGATATGTGAGAATAGGCTGTGGCATGGGACGCATTCGTTTTGCATCTTAGGACCCAATTGACATATGTAGTAGGCGTAGGATAGGGTATGTCAATTGCACGTGGCAGTTGGGTTAGTATTACCTAATTAGTAGCCCCTAGGGACATCTTCATAATTAATCTTGTACTTTTTGATTCTTGTGATGGTTACTACTAATGATTGTTTAGTTATACTTATTACACTTGACTTACTCCATGCTATGACCATATTTATGTTTCTGTGAATGCTTATTTAACATCATGACTTGGATATTATATGATTGGTTTTAGTAATAAACTCATACTACAAGTACTTGATTGTGTAATGAAAATAAGTATCATGTAATTGTAAATTGCGTGTCCTTTTCTTGTTCCTACACATATGCGTGCTCTGCACGTATTGCATACTTCATTTTCTTTGTTTGTACTATCAGGAGTTTCTGATTTCTCGGGTTTCTTACCCTAGATAGCGGAGAATACGTGGAGACACCAGCTGGAGGGGGGAGTACTACGAGGAGCTAGCTGAAGTTCAGTAGCAGACTTGAAAAGTTCCTTTAAATTATTTACTTTCATAAAATGTTGTTGGCCCAATGGCCTTCCACTCTAGTTTTGATGATGATCAACTCATGTAGTTATGTTTACTAATATTCTTGTGATTTTAAGTTTCAGATCAATTAGCAAGATATTAGTTGGTGATTAGCTTCAACAAGGAGTTTAGAAACTTTCCATGATGATTCCAGGGCTCAAGCATCAAGATCACACCTTGCCTAGCTCATGGATGGAGTTTTGGAGCAAGTCAACTTGAAGATGGAAGATCATCAAGAAGACTTAGGTATCCATAGTTTAGATAGTGTGTTTAGATCCATTTGTAAAGTTTAGTATAGTTGATATGCTCAAGTGCACAAACACACACGTTTTATGTTGGTTTTTGGTTTTCATGAATAATAGATCAAAACAAGTTTAAATAATTTTTATGTATATTAGATGTGTTCAATATACATACATACTTCATATCTTTAACAAACTTTTTTTGACTATCCTATTCATGTTTTGGAAAAATCAAGTTTGATAAAAATACATGTTTTATTTTTAGGTAAAAATGATAAGACACAAAAATAGTTCATATTGATTGATATTTGAGCTAAATTTTTACCACATGTTTATATATCAATGCAAAATGATAAAACTATTTTTGGTGATTTTTAGAAGTGTTAAAAGATTTTTCAAAATATTTTTAAACTGATTTTCTGACCCAATTTTCTGTTTCAGGCTTCAACCAGTCGACTAGTCATCTGACCAAGTCGACTTGGGATGAAGTCGGTCGACCGGGTCGACCGACCGACGTGCACAGATCTGTGCACGTTTGGCAGACACAGGGACGGTCGACCGTCAGGGTCAACCGGGTCTGAGAGCAGTGCTCTCTGTTTGTTTGGGTCGACCGGGCGGTCGACCGGGTTGCCCCAACGGTCACATTTCTGACCGTTGGCGGTCGGCCGGTCTGGCCGACCGCCAGCCTGTCAGGCTGCCACATCTGCCTAACGGCTAGTTTCTGTTTTGGCCTATATAAACCCCATTTCTTTGGGATTTTGCCAAGGTTTTTACAAGAGAAAAATTACAGTTTCCCCAGAGTTTAAAACAAGTTTTCAAAAGTGTTTTTGGGCTTTAAACTTCCAATCTTATTTGTTTTAGGTTTTTAGAAAAATCAAAGAAAAGAGAATTTTGGGAGATTTGTCTTGGCTTTCATTTTCTATCTTTTACAAGAGTTTTCCCAAGTATTTTTCTTTGAGTTTCTGTTTTCCAAACACCTAATTTTCCACACTTGAGCTTATCTTCTATCCTACTCTATTAGGATCTTGTTTTGTGGAAAAGAGAAAAAGAGAGATTGTTTGAGGTTGTTGAGCCTCTAAGTTGTAAACCCTCCTTGTATTTGTGTATCCCTCTTTGGTAGAGGTTGATTGGAGTGGTATTGGTTTGGATCCCTCTTCGGTAGAGGTAATTGTATTGGTGTTGTTTGCTCCCTCTAGTGAGAGGTGGAGCTTGGAGATTGTAACCCTCTTAGGTAGAGGTGTTGGTTGTTGTATTGGCTACGGGCCTACCCCTCGGTTGTGAGGAGGTGTTTGAGAGAGGAGTTTGGTACTCCTAGAGTTGTAACAAATCCTTCTCGGTGAAGGTTCCTTCGGTGGGAGATAGTGGATTGGAAATCCTACATGGTGGTGTAGGCGGGGATGTAGAGCAAGGTGCTCGAACCTCGAAACATATCTTGGCCTTTGCGTTTGATCCATTGTCTCTCTAACTCTCTCTCTCTTTACATTTGTGCAAAGCATCATTCATCATTCATATCATACTTGCTTGCATTTGTGTTGTGCCTTGCATAATTCATATTGCCATATTTTGTATATGCTTAATTGTTTGTGTGCCTCACTTGTACCTAATCAACAAGAGCTTCACATAGCGCCTCAACCCATATCTAGGGGAATCAAGAGGAGTTAGTCCAGAGCCCTTCACTGGGAATTCGGCTACACTTGTTGATTGTATTAAGTGTGTTGCAAAATTTGCATTAGCTTCCGCATTTA
Source organism: Agave tequilana (assembly GCA_038442645.1). Classification (NCBI taxonomy): domain Eukaryota; kingdom Viridiplantae; phylum Streptophyta; class Magnoliopsida; order Asparagales; family Asparagaceae; genus Agave; species Agave tequilana. The sequence goes on from JAVJIF010031067.1 coordinate 553,735, forward strand.
GAGCATTTAGTTTCTAGATTAGCACTTACACCTATTCACCCCCCCTCTAGGTGTTTTTCAATTGGTATCAGAGCTAGTGCTCTTGATATTAGGCTTAACATCCTAGGAGTGAGATCCATTTGTTTTCTAATCTATTGTTTGCATTTGCTTGCTTGCACACTCATATAATTTATCATGGACTTCATGACCCCACCTAGTTTTGACCCTTCCAACATTGTTGTTTGGAAATATAGGATGTCCATGTACCTAAAGACCCTAGGTTTGCATGTCTTTCTTGCCGCTATCAAGAAATGCTATCTTGGTAATGGTGATCATATAGAGGCTAATGCACAAGCCCTAGAGGCTATTAGAAGCACATTAAATAAAGAATATCTTATGCTTGCTTCTAACTTTGATTCCGCATTTGCAGTGTGGAATATGTTGACAACCACCACCACCACCTCCAAGCTTCAATTGCCGATCCAAGAAGAGGAATCTAGTGGAGAATCCGAATCACAATGCTTCATGGTCCAAGGGAATGACTCCCTTGAGGTACAATCGGAAACTCAACTAGATAGCAATGATGATGCTAGTTCTTCATGTGATGATAATTTTGATGCTCATACATTGAATGAAGAACTTTCCATTGTTTGTGAAAAATTAATAGAAAAATATAGAATTTTGAAAAGAAAAGTCTAGAAATTGAAAAAGAAAATAAAAGTTTGCATTCTAGACTTTACAATGTTTTGCAAGAGAAAGAGGAGATTGCTAATGAGAGGGATTCATTAAAATCTCAACTTGATCTTGCATTAAAAGAAAATGAATTTTTAAAATCTAAAAATGATTGCCATGTTGTTTTAAAGAAAAATGAAGATTTTCCTTCAAAAGTTGAATTTGTTTTAAAAGAGAATATTGATTTGAAAAATAAAATAATTTCTATTTCAAATGATTTAGATATATGTTTAAAGAAAAATGATGTTTTGAAAAATAAGATTGATGCACATGTTTGCCATGCTAGGGTAGTATCACACACTTCACCTATTGCATGTGCCACCTCTTCTTTAAATGAATAAGATATATCTATGCTTAAGAAGAGAGTAGATTGTTTGGGCTCCACTATGAGCCAATGTGCCATGAACCATACACGCTTGGAATCCTTAGTTCGGAAGAAACAAGTTCCATCTTCTATGCATGCACACCCTTCACGGCATACACATGCTTCCCACGGACACCATCAACACATGTATGCTCATGTGTACACTTGTACACATTGTGGACGTAAGGGCCACCTTGCTAAATTTTGTTATGATAGAATACATGTTTCTAATTTAGCAAAGAAGTTTGTTTGGGTTAGAGAAGGTACTAACCCCATGGACCCAATAAGATATGGGTACCAAAGACCACCCCTCCTTTATTTGATGTAGGTGTGGGCTCTCACATGACGTGAGAGTGATGGCACCTTGGAGTGGATGCGTTCCGAGTTTAAAGGAGATCATTTGGATGCATCACTTTCAAGGGAAGTGTTGGTGGAGAGGACCACCATGTTTTGGAGACAAGGAAAGTTGCCTTCTAGGTTTGGTAACGATTCTTAACTCCTTATTATTATTGTTTACATGCTTTATATTTCATCATTTGTAGCATGATTTATTGTTTTTAGATTATTATGAAAATGCCATGATAATTAGATCCTTGATATACATGTTTAGTTATTTTGAGACACCCATGTTTAATATGGATAAATTCTTTTGTGTTCTCACTATATGGTTGCTATATCATATTCTAATAACATGTGGATATTCATAATAATCATGTTTTTGCTTATCATGTTGATTTTTATATTGTGTTTGGATGCTTCATGTTAAGATTACATGTTTAGTTGTTAGTTTTCATTAAGAATAGTTATATACTTGTGCATATAGTGGGCCACAAATAAATCTATTTATATTTGTGCTTGAACGCTTATTTGAACCCATTAGATGTGTTAGTATAGTCTAGTTTTGATGATTCATACATTTTGAACTTGTATTCTCATTTTTGAATTTGTTTTATGATTGTGTGTTTCACTTCATGTATATGTTTGTATTGCCAAACTTTAAGATATACATGTATACCCCTTGAGTCATTTGCTTTTCATGCAAATCTTTATTTATGGACTCAATTTATGTTTAAGGATATGTATGTATACTTCTTGTGTTGACAATTCATACATATACCTTGAAATGACATTTGTTTCAATGAAAATTTAGCTTTTCATGTTTTCATATGTTTATGTTTAACTTCATGTATATGTCTATCTTATTCAAACTAATCTTATACATATACATCCTTTTAGAGGCACGTGCCTTCATGCATATATCTTTGTGGACTCGTTGTGTTTTGGATATATATGTATACTTTAGTTTGTATTAGACATACATATGCCTTGAAGATTAAGTTGTTTTAATGCTTTTCATGTTTTCTTGTTTAAGGAATAATTGAGCTTAATTGATCATTTTCATGATTATGATCTTCACATTTTATTTGTACACTCACATTTATTGCTTACTCATGTTTTGCTTTCATGAGTCATATTTATGCTAAATCAAATTAGAGTGTTGATTACCATGTGGATTTCATATTTTATGAGAAATAATTTATTTTTATTCTTGCTTGAAGGATTTCGTACTAGTTAACAAGTTTTTCATTTAACTAGTTGCGGTGTTCTTCATTTTGGTAGAGATTTTCAAACAAACTACATTTTCATATCTATTTTGAAAACCCCTACCATCCACGGGCGGATGGATGGGAGATCATGTTCTTGTATGCCTTATATTGAACATCATTTTAAACTTGACCATGATTGGGAGGCTAGGTTATATGAGTTATACATTTGCTATTATTGTTGATTTAATTGGTATCATTGAACTCTTTCAATTGGTATCAATTTGATCCTTTTGTATACTCGTAATTGTTTATTGTGTATGTATGTTTTTCAATTGGTATCATCTATTGTGATTGGTACTCATTTTATTTCATACACATATACATGTTTATTTGTGCTTATTATATCCCTATATCTTGAGCACAAAATTTTGTTTATAGCTTGAGTTTCACTTTGTTTCAATTGATTTTTTTTTAACAATGCATAGGCTTGTTAAAATAAAAGTGTTCATTGTTTTAGTTGGTTTTTCATAAAGGGGGAGAAAATTTCGACTTTCATATTTCAATTGGTATTTGATTTCCACTCCTAAATCTTTAAGAATGAAAATTGAATTTCAATTTGGTATCATTTGCTCTTAAAAGAATAATAATTTCAATTGATATCAAGATTTATGTTTAGGAATTCAAGATTTATGTTTAATTTCAATTTGTATCTCAAAATTTTGTTTAAAGAAAATATTCAAAACTTTTAATTTATATTGACTATATGCAAGGAGAGCTTAACATCTCTTCTACATATAGATTCATGATGAGTGTATCTTGTATTGAGGAGCTTGACAACTCTTCTTTATGTGATACACGTGTGTAGGGGGAGCTTCACATCTCCTCTTATGCATTGCATATTATGTGTTATGTGAATTAGGGCTTGTCGTCCCTTCTTCATGTAATGCATATATGTAGGGAAGTTAACTTAGCGTCTTCCTCTTCATGAATGTATATCGCATATATCATTTATTGATTGTTTTTTGTTCACCTTCAATTGGTATCAAGATGTACTTCATTGACACATATGTTTCATTTGGTATTTTAATTGAGTGTACATCTTATGATTTGTTATTGACTCTTTATTTACATCATTTGTCTTTTAGACAAAAAGGGGAGAACATTGATTTGTTGTTTTTGACCCTTTGTTGTTTCTTGGATTAGAACAAAAAGGGAGAAGGATTTGGATTTATATGCATGTCTTTGTATGCATTTATTTTTAAACAAAAAGGGAGAAGTTTTATTCATTTAATTGGTATCTAGAAGAATTTGTTTATGTTTTGGTTGTGTTTTTACCCCTTTGTTGATGATTGACAAAAAGGGGGAGAAATATTTGAGTTTATATGCATATATTATGTTTTAATTGGTATCAAGTATTATGTTTTAATCAAGAGCATGATTTGTCTTGAATATTCCATTATGTTTTAATTGGTATCAAGAGCATGTTTTGTTTTAAATATTCCATTTGGTATCTAGAGCTTTTATTGTTTATGCATTATCATTCATGAATATTTATTGTTTATTTGTCTATGCATGAGTTAAGGGGGAGCTTCCTTGAAGCTTAACTTTAATCCATGCATATATAACTCCATGAGTTTTGTCATCATCAAAAAGGGGGAGATTGTTGGCCAATGGCCTTCCACTCTAGTTTAGATGATGATCAACTCATGTAGTTATGTTTACTAATATTCTTGTGATTTTAAGTTTCAGATCAATTATCAAGATATTAGTTGGTGATTAGCTTCAACAAGGAGTTTAGAAGCTTTCCATGATGATTCCAGGGCTCAAGCATCAAGATCACACCTTGCCTAGCTCATGGATGGAGTTTTGGAGCAAGTCAACTTGAAGATGGAAGATCATCAAGAAGACTTAGGTATCCATAGTTTAGATAGTGTGTTTAGATCCATTTGTAAAGTTAGTTTCAGATCAATTAGCAAGATATTAGTTGGTGATTAGCTTCAATAAGGAGTTTAGAAGCTTTCCATGATGATTCCAGGGCTCAAGCATCAAGATCACACCTTGCCTAACTCATGGATGGAGTTTTGGAGCAAGTCAACTTGAAGATGGAAGATCATCAAGAAGACTTAGGTATCCATAGTTTAGATAGTGTGTTTAGATCCATTTGTAAAGTTTATTATAGTTGATATGCTCAAGTGCACAAACACACACGTTTTATGTTTGGTTTTTGGTTTTCATGAATAATAGATCAAAACAAGTTTAAATAATTTTTATGTATATTAGATGTGTTCAATATACATACATGCTTCATATCTTTAACAAACTTTTTTTGACTATCCTATTCATGTTTTGGAAAAATCAAGTTTGATAAAAATACATGTTTTGTTTTTAGGTAAAAATGATAAGACACAAAAATAGTTCATATTGATTGATATTTGAGCTAAACTTTTTACCACATGTTTATATATCAATGCAAAATGATAAAACTATTTTTGGTGATTTTTAGAAGTGTTAAAAGATTTTTCAAAATATTTTTAAACTGATTTTCTGACCCAGTTTTCTGTTTCAGGCTTCAACCAGTCGACTAGTCATGTGACCAAGTCGACTTGGGATGAAGTTGGTTGACCGGGTCAGTCGACCGACGTGCACAGATCTGTGCACATTTGGCAGACATAGGGACGGTCGACCGTCAGGGTCGACCGGGTCTGAGAGCAGTGCTCTCTGTTTGTTTGGGTTGACCGGGCGGTCAACCGGGTTGCCCCAACGGTCACATTTCTGATCGTTGTCAGGCTGCCACATCAGCCTAACGGCTAGTTTCTGTTTTGGCCTACATAAACTCCATTTCTTTGGGATTTTGGTCAAGGTTTTTACAAGAGAAAAATTACAGTTTCCCCAGAGTTTAAAACAAGTTTTCAAAAGTGTTTTTGGGCTTTAAACTTCCAATCTTATTTGTTTTAGGTTTTTGGAAAAATCAAAGAAAAGAGAATTTTGGGAGATTTGTCTTGGCTTTCATTTTCTATCTTTTACAAGAGTTTTTCCAAGTATTTTTCTTTGAGTTTCTGTTTTCCAAACACCTAATTTTTCACACTTGAGCTTATCTTCTATCCTAATCTATTAGGATCTTTTTTTGTGAAAAAGAGAAAAAGAGAGATTGTTTGAGGTTGTTGAGCCTCTAAGTTGTAAACCCTCCTTGTATTTGTGTATCCCTCTTTGGTAGAGGTTGATCGGAGTGGTATTGGTTTGGATCCCTCTTCGGTAGAGGTGATTGTATTTGGTTGTTGTTTGCTCCCTCTAGTGAGAGGTGGAGCTTGGAGATTGTAACCCTCTTAGGTAGAGGTGTTGGTTGTTGTATTGGCTAGGGCCTACCCCTCGGTTGTGTGGCGGTGTTTGAGAGAGGAGTTTGGTACTCCTAGAGTTGTAACAAATCCTTCTCGGTGAAGGTTCCCTCGGTGGGAGATAGTGGATTGGAAATCCTACACGGTGGTGTAGGCGGGGATGTAGAGCAAGGTGCTCGAACCTCGAAACATATCTTGGCCTTTGCGTTTGATCCATTGTCTCTCTAACTCTCTCTCTCTTTACATTTGTGCAAAACATCATTCATCATTCATATCATACTTGCTTGCATTTGTGTTGTGCCTTGCATAATTCATATTGCCATATTTTGTATATGCTTGATTGTTTGTGTGCCTCACTTGTACCTAATCAACAAGAGCTTCACATAGCGCCTCAACCCATATCTAGGGGAATCAAGAGGAGTTAGTTCAGAGCCCTTCATGGGGAATTCGGCTACACTTGTTGATTGTATTAAGTGTGTTGCAAAATTTGCATTAGCTTTCACATTTAGAGCATTTAGTTTCTAGATTAGCACTTACACCTATTCACCCCCCCTCTAGGTGTTTTTCAAATGTATGAATAAGTGAAAGAATGAACTCATTTCTTAGTTGGACTTGTATCTAGTTATTCGATTATTGTGGACTTCATTAGTTGAATAAACTTTTGATTAGTTTTGCTTTCATATATGTGTATTTTATGTGAATCTCATTTATATGCAGTAAAAAAATGATATAATTTGCAGGTTAGAGGCTTAGTATGCTTCTTGAGCGTGTCGCCGGCCCAAATCATGTGCTTATCTCACTCTAATGGGAGCAAGGTGTGACATGGTTCTTTTTGGTATCAGAGCATAGGTTTAGATGTCACCCACTAATTATAATACAACAAATATAATAAACTAGGTTCTTACCTGCTGCATACTGATTCTCTTTCTTTGGTTTCTATATACTTTTGTCTCTCTATTTCTTATTTTCAGACGGATATCTCCTCGTCATTCTTCAAACACCAGCATCAATTTTCGTGCTGAACTCTTGAAGGCTCTTGCGTTCTTCAGAATATCATTGAGACCTAAACTCTAATCTTAAATGGAATTACTATTATAAATTATTTGATAACTAATTTTTTTATAATGTTTGTTTTCGTATAGTAGTAGAATAATACTTGTGTTTGCTATTACTTTGCGAGGACTTCACAGTAGGTGAGGAACACATGCTATGTAATTTATAGTTGTTTTGAAAATGATAACCTTATGAGTTCTTATGTAAACGATGTGGTTTATGTACATAAAACACATTATGTAATAATAGCATTGTGACACTAATGAAGTATTATTTTCGTGAACCAAGAGTAATATATGCTCCGTTTTCTCATACAGTCAATATATGCTCCATTTTCTCATATAGTCACAAGCATATGAAGCATGTACATGGGGCATGACTAATGATTCTTAATTGTGACATGTACTATTTGGATTACTTATATGATTGTATTTTGCCACTATACCATGTGCGTAAATGCAATGAATAATACCGATATATTTGAAAATTAAGTAAGCTATTAGTCCTCAATGTGTCCCCTCCATGAGGGTTTGTTAATAAGGTAGCTCGACCACATGGTACATGAGTAAAAATACAAACGTATGAGATAACCAAATATTATCATATCATAATCAATTTATTAGGCATGCTCCATGCGCGTGGATCACATGCTGAGTATTTCACTATATCAGAAAATTAAGCTACGAGTTCTAAATGTGTTCCTTCCATGAGCATGTTTATCCATGCATGCTGTTGGTAAGGTTTAGTGACTTAATAGTAGCGAGACGCAAGTCAACCATGCTAAAAAGTGTTGATCACATTCAAACATAGCCTACCTAATTCTAATGCATGAAAACAATTTATAAAATATTATATGTGTTGTATTTATTCTTTATCATTACTTTGGTATGATTTTATGATTTAATCTTCACAAGCCATTTATCATGTTATATATATATATTTTGTGATTTTAAAATGTGGATTGCATGACCTGCACATTCACTTATTGAGCCTCAGCTAACTCTACCACTACAGTTTTATTAATTGTTGAGAATCTTGAGATCTTTATCAACTGGAGTATTGTGAAAGGACTTAATATTTATGGAGTTTCTTTGGAGCTAGTATCACATTGAAGTTTGGTAATAATAATATTAAATTTTGTATCTCTTACTTAGGGTGTTTTTGGTATTGTTTCTGCTTTAATATAAGGCATTTTTCAAAAGGACTTATCTAAGAGTGCTTTCTGAAAAAATGCTTTTGCATAATTTAAGTTTTTTGGTTATATTAAGTTTTTAAGTGCTTACAAAAAAAAAATAAATACTTAAAATAAATTTATTAGCGAAAATTATGATAGAAATGAACATGTGAGAGAAACTTTTGTAAGATTCATAACCTATAACAAAAGAAATAAAGAATTCATTAAAAGATCATCTTACATGGAGATCATGGGGGAGAGAAACAAGGAGAAAAAAGAGTAGATAAGATTTTGGTTATGTGGTTGAGAAGTCAGATAAGTAACTTTTTGACTTTTTTTGGGGTCAAACTCTTGTTTTAAAGTGGTTATCAAGCATCAAATTTGGTGAAAGAAACTTATTTGCTTTAAAATCTATGAAAGCACTTATAAGAAGCAACGCCAAACACACCTTTACAATTTGATAATAAGCCATAAATGGATATTAAAGTTGACGTCATTTACTTGTTTGATTAATTTATAATTATATTTATTAAATATTTTCTAGAATGAACCTTTGTTGCTTAAAAGAGGCCTTGCAATTTCTAATGTTAGGAAGCTGACGGCCGTGTCATGCACCCGCTATAAATACATACACGTTTTCACGGTGGGACACTTGAACATTTTACCAGAGTAATTCCAGCAAAATTTTGGATTGGTCTAGTAAGATGTATCAAGTTTTTATTGAAAATTTAATATGTGGTGAGACTTGCTTTGGTAGTACTCCTTCATTTATGATGTTTGTGGTTATTTACTGGTGGTTTTGTTGTAGGACGGTTCACGACTATATTGCCATGAGAAGAGTTCAATGTCATCAGTTTTAAGTTTTTATTGTCTGATGAGTTGACAGACAGAGACCCAGATCTTATTAATGAGTATAAGAGACAAGGCAAGTATGTGTTTTACCTTAATCAAGATTTTGAAGGAATTAGGAGATGCGTGCGTATTCTATCTTTTAGTGTTATATCCAAACTCCACCTTGAAATTGTGCATCACCAAAGATTGTGTATGTTTTGGTATTTATATTGTCCTGAGAAGACTAGTATTGGATAGCTAAACATCACACTGCATTTACTATTGTCGATAAGATAATGCAAAAAAGTATAAATACCAAACTCCTCTTCTTTTTCTCTATACTTGCAGCCATAGTTTCTTCTACCCTCTACCAAACTCCCACCCGATATCAAAATATCAAGCTCTATTATGTCGTGTTGATCCAACCCGGACACTAAGGGTGTAAACAGAATGTGCACAGGTTAACCATTTTTTTTTTAAGCATACAAGGGGACGAATAGTTGCCGCTGTTCGAATTTTATACTCAATATCCATGTAATCAGATTTAATCTATAAAATTTGGAGGGAGAACATGAAGTTGGCCTCTATAAGCCTCTTTTTACTGTGAAGTGAGCATAAAATTTAATTGCACCAATTTAACCTTTTACTAATTACAATACTGCTAATACAAAGCCTTTATATGCCAAACTTTTGGGGTCGGCTAAGATATTACATATTTTCCCAAGAGGAAAATACTTGTTCGCAGACTCAGATCAGTTAATTTGTGATTCTTTAAAATTGTTCACCGAGGTAAAGTCTCACTCTTTGGTTCTTTATTAATCTTATCACTCACAAGAGGTGAAGGAGAAGTGACAGTTAACTTTCTGCTTCTCTCTCTTTGTTGCCTAGAAGGAATGAATTTCAACCTCAAAGATCCAAGCTTAGCTCCATGTGTTTTCTTTGGATTTATTTTTTATTACAGGCAATTTGCTCATATCTAAATGTATACTCCTAAGCTTATCATGCCTCACCGTAATTCAAATTAACTTTCTACTATAGTTAGATTATATATATTTTTAATATTTTGGAATTATGATTCGTCAAAATCTTTTGATTTGGTGTACCAATTTTACAAGTTCTTGGAATCCATGTATTCTTGGTAGTAAATTTGTTTTCTACTTGTGTTTTTTCTAACCAAGGAACAAAATAATGCTCGTTAGATAGATCAATTATGGTCATTTTGCGAGGAAAAAAGTTGTAAGAGAGTTCTTTATTCATCCTATTTTAGTCGTCATATTGAAGAAAGTAGATCTACTGGTATATAAGTAGAATCAACAATATTTAATACTACAGGCTTATGTTCTTTTAAGGGATTTTTTAAAATAATCCACTTTTGAAATTTAATTAAAAAACCTCTAAAAAAATTTAATTATAAAAATTGACCTCTAACAGGCCACGTAGGAATGACATGGGCATTGAGCGATTTCGCCTCACCTTTGTGGTTCTGAGGCGTCGGTGGGAGTTTTTTTGTCCGAGTTTGACGAACTCGAACGCAAAATTATAATAATTTTAGGTCCGGGTTTGGAGAACCCAGACTAAAATTTACTGAATAGGTTGGGTTTCTGAAGAGTCCTTTATATGGTTCTAGTGAGCTTTTTTTTACTGATTTTTTTTACTCTCCCTCACAACCCGAACTCTGATCTCGATCATCTTTCTCGACAGCTCACCCTGCACCCGATTCCTTTCCCTCTCTCTCGTGGTCCTGACCAGATCCCTCTTACACCAATGACGCTGACCTCGATCTTCTTCTCCGACAGCTCACCTCGCACCCGATTCCGATCAATCTCTCTCTTGGCCCTAATCAGATCTTGCTCCCAATCATAATCTCGAACCTGATCTTCCTCCCCGGCAGCTCTCCCCACACCCGATCCTAGCCAGCCTCGTCTTCTCCCCCATCGTCGTCTCAACATCTAATCCTGACCCTTTCCCGGCTGCCGAATCTACACCAGAACTCGACCCCGTCGGCTACAAGGTCGCTGATCTCAACGATTTATCTCTGAGTTTCTGCAATTGGTACACTTCTCAGCAATTTATCTCTGAGTTTTTGTTCTATTTACTTTCTTTGTTCGTTTATGTTGTAATTAGATTATTTGAATTATGAAGCTAATTAAGAAATTATTGATTTTTGTTCTCAATTGAGAAATTTGGAAGAAGTTCTGAGTAATTCTAACAAGTAATATTATTTTTTGATATTAAATTTTGGTATAGTGTATAATGTGAATGTCCCTTTCTTTCTTGGTGTAATGGTAAACTAACAATAAATAAGGAGAATAAGCCAACATATGTTGATAGAATAGTAAAATCAATGCTAGTGAGAAATCCAGCTACAAGACGTGAATTGGTAGAGAAAATCTATCAGATTTCAAAAATTAATCCAAATGATTATCCGATTAAATTAACATGCAAGTGGCCTATATCTATAAAAAAATGGGTGGGACTGGATTGTGGGGAGTCCCAAGTTCCAGTCTATCTATGGCCTATATATCAAAAAAACAAATCTAAAGGGTTTGCAGGTACAGCCCTACAATTACATTTTTTTCCCAATATGACCAAAGTGTCCTTACATTGGCAAATTCAAATTTTGCATACATATCCTTCAAAAATATTATTCTTTTATATTTGACTCGTGCTTTTATCCATGGAAGCGCACTTGCCTCACATCCCTACAATTAACCTAAAAAGACATGATCCCACTCTATATGTCCATTGCTTTAATGTTGAAATGGGACGTTCCCCGTTATTTGCAGTGCACCTAAAAAAAAAATGAATCGCTTATTTTGTCTTTTCCATATTGTAGGGGGAGATAGTTGTCGGAACGAACCATTTGTTTGCTTTCTCGAACACTGATTAAGGGGTCACCATTCTGCCCTTTATTTTCAACCATTACAGCTGGTGTTGATCAGCTCTGCGATACTCTAGTCACTAAAGGAAGCTCGATGATCACCCTTATGAAAAGTTTAATTTGCAAATAAACTTTTTGCATTCTGTATTGCATTTTCATTTAAAAAGATTATATTTGTAATGAAATAAAAAAGTATAAAAAAGAATAAAGGCAGATGTATAAATCATTTTTATTAGAACTTGCAAACTTGTATATCCGCTATCATATTCATTCTTAACATATTATTTGTTAAAATATTGAAATTTTGATACATTAGAGAATTCATGTTTTCAAAAATATACTATTGGTATTAAAGTATTATTTATAGCAAGTGTCATTAATATAAAAACAATATTAAATATTCAAATTTGCAAAAGCATATATGCAAAGGGTATTTTTATTATATTGAACAAAATTAAGACCACAGGGGTAATATACCTGTAAACTCTTTAAAGTCAGAAGTTCACATATAAATAGAGACTTTTGAAGGGTCAATAAGCAAAACGCTAAGTTTTGGAGGGTAAATATGCAAAAAGGTTCATTAGTATACTATTTTCTTCTTCTCGTTTTCTTTTTTTTTTTTACTTATAATAAAACGGGTTCTTTCATATGTTCCTTCAGAAAGTTATGTTTTTGCTTATATACCTTTCTAATTTACATGCATACCCCCATAATCGCAATTTTTTTCAACATGATAAAAATATCCTTTGCATATCTACCCTCACAAATTTATTTTTAGTATTTCATAAGTTTTTGATATTAATAACATATTTTAATAGATAACACTCTAATATCAATATTATATTTTTGAACACATGGATTCTCTACTATATCAAAATATGAATATTTTAATAATAATATGTTAGGGATAAATATGATAGGGGATACGCAAGCTTGAAGTTCTAATAAAAATGGTATGTAGACCTGCATCTTTTTTATATACTTTTTATTATTTCTTTGTAAATAGAAATGCAATACAAAATGCATAAAGTTTATTTGCAGCTTAAACTTTTATAATGTATATAGAAGAATAATATTTTTGAGGGTACATTTGCAAAATTTGAATTTTTCAAATATATATACTAAGGAAAGCATTGCCATACTGAAAAAAATTTAACTGTAAAGATATACCTGCAAACTCTCTAGAATTAGATGTGTACATATGCAGATAGGGATTTTTGAGGGGTAAATAAGCAAAAGTATAAGTTTAAGAGGATATATATGCAAAAAACCGTAATAAAACAAACTCAAAAGTTGGGAAATCAAAATCGAATGAGAGCAAGAGCGCCTCACAAGCATTAGAAGGATCAAGCTAGTATCAAACTAAAATTTGGACTTGTATTCTCTATGGCAAAATTCTCTGTGATATGCCTCGAGTGATGATGACCCGATAACATAACAATTCTTTGTATGTTATTATGCATATTTCAAAACTCAAATTTAATTGATCTCAAGAGTTTTTATTCACACATTGAACAACCCATTAATGACAGAAACCATGTATTCCTTTTATACCATCTCATTCTCTAGTCCCATATATTCCTTGCAAGTGTCATTAATATAAAAATTATGTAATATTAAAAATTCAAATTTGCAAGGGTATGTATGGAAAGAGTATATTTATCATATTGAACAAAATTATGACCATAGGGGCAATATACCTGCAAACTCTTTAATATCAGAAGTTACATATAAAAAGAGACTTTTGAAGGGTCAATAAGCAAAAATGCTATGTTTTGCAGGGTAAATATGCAAAAAGTTCATTAGTATTCTATTTTCTTCTCCTCTTTTTCTTTCTTCTTTTTACTTATAATAAAATGAGTTATTTCATATGTTCCTTCAGAAAGTTTTGTTTTTGCTTATGAACGAGGAGCGAATCAATGTATTTCATGCTGCAGCAAAGAGAGAAAAAAAAACAACGCTATAGAAACATGTACTAATGACGGTGAGTTATCCTTTAGCATTACTTTCCCTGACAAAGTCGAAATGATTACAAGATAGCATTATTTTGTCTACAAAGCATAAATAATTATAAGCTCAGGGGAGAAGAGCACCATAAGATGAATGAAATTTGACAAGTGGCTATATAACTAATAAATACCAGGCCCTCGTCACATGATATGTCAAAAGAACAGATTACAAAAGTCAACGCTTAGACTGCTCAAAATTGTTCACATTATCTTGACCAGATTACGCCTAGTATCTATCAGGAACACTAGGGAATTCAGAGCAGCAGTTTTAAGCATATGCAGAAAATTCACATATAGTTACAGAGACAGGCGGACAAATAACCAACTATACACCATCAAGTCTAAACACCCACCAATTTAACAAGACTAGGCACCATCATCCTCCACGTTGTTGACCCTCACGCACTCATCAATCCATTCACTGTATATGTCTATAGGCTCTGTAAGCGTTGTGATAGTAGTGCAGTAACTTTCTTGGCAAATATTGCAGATGGCTTCGCCAATCAAGTTCTTCATATCAATGCGACATTCAACACTGCTCCTATGATCGCAGAACGGGCAGCAGAAGACAGTGTCCAGCTTCTCCATCCGCTTCTTAGGAGGTGGCTTTGCCCTTGACTTCCTCTTGCCCATCCTTCAACTGTGCTTCAGTATCACTGTTAATAAAATTCAGCCATTTTATTAACAACTTCAAAACCAAAATCTCAGAGGAAATTCATGAGGAAGTAATACATCCAGAAAAAGAAATTTGGGAATCAATAATAGCACTGTAACCAATCGGAAATTCTAGAAGGAGACACAAAGAAAAAAGAAAAGCGGCGATCAAAAAGAAAAGAAGAATAAGATTGTGAAAAAAAAAACCTTACCTTGAACCGAAGAGCGAGCGAGAGATGGGAGGAATTTGCGAAATTGAGAAGGAGAGAAAAGCAGCGTCGAATACAGAGAGAGAGAGAGAGAGAGGGACGGCCTTTATATAGAGGGAAACCCCAGTGAGAGGAAAAGATCGCGCAGTTGAGAGAGGTGTTAATGATTCGAACCCATATTTATTTCTAACTGAATCCGACTCGGATTCGAGTTACCAAAATAGGAATCCAAATAGCACGAGTCGTGCTTGTGGGAAACCAGCGCAAATGCGGGAGAAAGGTTAAGGAAAAAAAAATAATAAGTCATTGATTATAGTAATGGTCTATATTCACCATATTAGGTATTATAATAAGTTTTGGTTACCATTTTTGACGATTTTAGAGAAAAGAACCATTCACTATTAATAAATGATCATATTTTGATATAAAATAATAAATCATTAATGATTAGTATTATTTAGTGTTGGAATACCCAACCATTAGAATAATTATTTCAATAATATTTTAAAAGATCTTAAAATATTACATTGTTGCCATTTGTTCAAAATATTTTCTCTTTTTTTCTCTTTCAGTAAAGGTGAGACAAACTCTCCTTGTTTTAATTTTTCACTTTATGACGGAAAGAGTTCTAAAAAAAATTGACCTCGCATAACTCTAAAAATTAAACATGTTACATTTTCCCGCGCGCGCAATCTTCTTGACATTTGTGGTAGTTTCTGGAAAACATAAAAGCTCATGGTAATTTTGAAATTTAGCCAAAAAATTTCATGTTAATGGAACATTTGCACATATTTTCCTCTTATTAATATTGTGTAAAAATGTGTAACACACCATTTTCCGAAATACTTATCGATTTCAGTTTCAAATATTGTTTTTCAATATTTTAGATTTTTCATTATTTTTTTGAAAATTTTCAAAATTATTCTGTAAATTCTTCAAAACCAGTATCGATCGGTACCGTCGATTGATTCTCGGATTTTTAATTTACAAACAGAGTTGAATTTCTAAAATCGGCTTTCACATTACTTCTTAAAATCACATTTTGATAGTATACCTAGAGAGGGGGTAAATAGGTGTAGTGCTAATTTAATGCCAAATGATGCGAAATTTAAACACTAATTGCTAACACACTATGTGTAATCAAGAGTGAGCTCGAATTCTCAGTGCTATTCCGCTAGATTCCTCTAAATTAAAAGTAGAGGTGCTTTAAAAGCTCTCTTGGTTGAAAACAAGTGTGAGCACACAAACTATATCAAGCATATAAATGAATAAGCAATTAATGACAATGCAAGATATAAATGAATGTAATAACTCTAATTTATAATACATGATTTAATATGTATAGTAGTATTTTAATATGTATATATGATTTTTATTAAGAGTTTTGATTATTTTATGTAGATTTTCATAACTAATAGTTATAAATTTCTATTATTATAATTATTGGTGATTATTAGTAGTAGATGTTGTTGCTATTATTTTGTTATGATTATTATTATTTATTATTATTGTTGTTATTACTAATATTGTTGTTGTTATTTTTAATATTATTATTTACTATTATCATTATTGTTTATTTTAATTATTATTTACATGTAATCTTTATGGATTGTTATTATTACTACTATTAGTATTGTCGCTTAATTATTATTTTGTTGTTGTTCCTCTTACTAATATTTCATGTTCTTTCTCTTAGCCCATGAATTCTAAACCCAAACCCAATAAGAAGCCAAATCAAAAATTGAATTCCTCTTAATTCCTTATCTCTTTAAATTCATAAATACATAAAAATAAAAGATAATTATTTTTAAAATTTGTATAAAATTCTTCCCTATCCTAAAACATGTCCAAATAAAATTCAAATTAGTAGATAAACATTCAAATTTATGGGCATATCTAAATCCGAACTAAAAACCAATTTAAACTTAACCTAAACACTAGAAAAACATGATAAAACTTATCTTATATGGCCATCTGTAAATAAATCCAAAATTAATACATAAAAAAAATACAATCTACTCTAGAAGGGAGACAGGCCATTATCATCAAGCTTTGGAGTTAATCATCAAAGGCAAGTACCCAGAGTCCCCTTCTTTTCCTTTGAGTTAATAGAAATCATGTCTAGGACTCCTTTGATGATCCTTCCCACTACTCTAATTAGACCTAACTATTCTAGATCACATATATTATTTTTATTATTTTCATTAATTCATTATTTCATGATAGATAGCTATTATACTTGTAGTGTTGACTACTTCCTAATTTAATACCAATATTGAATATATATATATTTTTCTCTTGAATACCATAAAATGCAGAGTTTTGTTGAGACTCAATGTATAAGCTCAAAAATATTTTAGCTATAGTGCTAAGCAATCCAAAAGGAGGAAATGAAAACAGAAAGATGATGTAAACATTAATTTCATGGTCAAAAAAAAACATAGAGGAAAATAGGACTAAATTTCTGAGAAATTCATTGCCATCAAATTGAGAAGCCAATGCCATAAAATTCGGGACCAAGAGGTTGAAGGATCAAAATCAAGTCTCAGAAAAATAAATAAATAAATAAATCAGTGCTTGCTACACAGTTTTGATACATATATTAAGCCATTTGCTAATGAAAAGTATTATATTAAAGTAGATTAAATAGATTTTTGTCCTTACTTCATGGATGGTGTTAATATAATAGTGTAATATATGTGCACTAGTTTCCTCTCTGTGCTCATGTTGGTGATAATTATAATATAAAACTATATAAGAGAATATGTATCATCCTATATGTGCTAAAAGTGACCTAAATTGATTGACAAATTTACCAAGGACTCTCACTTCTTAAGAGATTTATTTTAGAAGCCATTATTATTATTTTCTCATACATCAAGTTTTATTACAGTTTGAACCCTGACTTTTCTGAAAATTTTGTTTAGTCCTAAATAAATTTATGTTTAATCTCTGACTATTTTGAAAATTATGTTTGGTCCTGAAATAACGGTTGTTAAGTCCTTGTAATTTCTAAAAACTGTTTCCAGATCAAAAATAACTGCTAATGTGTCTCTGTAATTTCTGAAAACTGTTCCTAGATCTGAAATTACTAATGTTTAGTCTCTGTAATTTTTGAAAACTGTTTTCACACCTGAAATATTATTGGTTAACACTGGTAACTTCTGAAAATTATTTTCAGCCCTAAAATATCATTGTTTAGCTCCCATAAGTTTTTCTAAAAGGAAAAAAAACAAGTACGCTAAAATAGTTTAGCTTCCATAAAATAGTCTTAGAATTTATGATAATTTATGTTTGCTCCATGTTGAACACTTTACTGAAACTTTAATAAATTTTAACTTAAAATCAAAATCTTAACACTAATAGATGTCAAGTTTCTTAGCTTAAATTCAAATTTTAGTTATGGACGAATTGAAACATGTTGCTATTATTTGATACTTATTTTCATGCATGCTATTGATATTACCTCTACTTAATCACTTGTATATACCATGTTTGGACAAATAATTGACATGACTCACATTGTTTACGTAGGGACACCATGTTATAAGAATTACAACATGAACATCTTGGACATGAACACATGAATATGAATATGAACATGAACATGAAAGATTTAAATGACATGAATAAACACTTGCGTGAGACATGCACTTGAAATAACTTGGGAAAGTGGTACATTGTGATCTTATGGGCTTGGTAAGGACATGGTGGCACAGTTATTCTTGGCACTTGGTCCACGCAAAATATTCATGTTTTATAAAAAATTTGATTGTAAAAATGACAAAACATGGGGCTTGTTGGCCCAAAGGCCTATCACCCTAGTTTTGATGATGATCAACTCATGAAGTTATGATTACTAATGATCTTGTGTTTAATTAGTGGCAGATTCCTTATCAAGATCTTAGTAGGTGTGGAGCTTCAACAAAGGATTTAAAGACAAGTTGGAAGCTAGCACCGGTCGATTCACGAGCCTATGTATCAAGATCACATCTAGAGATGAGCTCGGTGGATTGCATGTGGACCAAGTCAAGAAGATGAGAAGCCTTCAAGTGAAGACTTCAAGAGGATGAAGACTTGTGTCTAGGTATAAGATTTTTTTTTGTTTTAGTTAAAAATGTAAAGGATAGAATAGTTGGTGGATTGCTCAAGTCTATATCACACACACACTCTTGATAGAACTCTTGATAGAATGATTTTCATAAAAGATTTTCCTAGTTAAGAAAAGATTTTTATTTGTGATAAAATACAATTTGGTTTTTGGTATTTCATAGTTTACATATCTTATATCCAAAACCATGCTTAGAGCCTATTGTCAAAAACTAGATATTTCATCTTGATTGTGTAGTGGATCATATCCATACACACTATGCTTTTAGAGTATATCTTGTTTTTGTATTTGATGAAAGTTTGGAAAAACATGTTGATATTTCAAAACCAAGTTTAGTGCTTTATGTCAAAAACTAGATATTTCATCTTGATTGTGTAGTGGATCATATCCATACACACTATGCTTTAAAGTGTATCTTGTTTTTGTATTTGATGGAAATTTGGAAAAACATGTTGTTTTAGAAAAACAGTTTTTATTATGAGCCAATATTTCCAAGTTACAAAAATAGTCAAATCTTCAATAACATGCCTTGATTTTGTGCAAGCATGTTTCTATATCATAAAACTATTTTTGTAGAATTTCTAAGTATTTATGGGATTTTTATTAAGCCAAAAAGACCTATCCTTTAATCCCAAATTTTCAGGTTCTGGCAGTTCTGATTTTTCAGAACTGACAGTGGCCGGTCGACCGGGTCGGTCGACCGGACGTGCACAGCGTGCACGCCTGTGTGCACTGGAGGACGGTCGACCGGACCGGTCGACCGCTTAAGAGAGCTTTGCTCTCGGGAATTATCGGTCGACCGGGCCGGTCGACCAACAGAGAGTTTTCTCTCTTCTCCAGTTGCGCGGTCGACCGGGCCGGTCGACCGGAGGCTGCAACGGTCGGATTTTTGACCGTTGCCGGTCGACCGGACCGGTCGACGGTAGCTCTGACAGAGCCCAACGGTCAGATTTTCTGGCCTCTATAAAAGGGGGTTTTGTCATTGTTTTGAGCCAAGATTTTTGGAGACCTTAGAGCCTGTTTTCTCATATTCATTCCAGAGGTTTTTCTCCACAAAAATAGTGAGCTAATACTTCCAATCAAAAGGGAAGGTTTTACAAGAGTGTAAAAGTGATTTCTTGAGATTTTCACCAAAGATTCTTTCCTTGCTTTCTCACACAAACACTTGAGCATCCATTGAGCTATCCATTCTATAGGTGTTGTAGTGAGAGTTTTTGTAAGGTGATCAAAGTGTTGTGATCACCAAAGACTTGTTCTTTGTTCTTTGAGGTGACGGGCAAGTGTGCTCGTTGTGGTGTGGAGTTCGGGTGTGAACTCTTGTGGTGCGAGGTGCGGCCTCGGCGAGTCGGTGGACTTGCGTGTGTAAGGGACTTGGGAGTCCGAGGGCTTGTAGGTGTTGCGGCACCGAGGAGAGATCCATTGGGATCTTGCATAGTGGAAATCCTTCGTGTGTCGAAGGCGGGGATGTAGAGCAAGTGTGCTCGAACCTCGAAACAAACCCTTTGTGTTTGCGATTGCTCACTCTTGCTCTCTTTCTCTTTTTGTCTCTATTTTATATCTTGCATTCAATTTATTGTGTTCATCTTATATATGCATGATATATTCCCTTGTGCTCATAATTGATATACATACTTGCTTGGGATTGCTTGTTAACACTAGTATTCAACCAAGAGAGCCAACGCGGCACCTCAACCCATTCAAGGGGAATCTAGAGGAGCTTGTCCAGAGCCTCGCAAGGGGAATTCGGCAACACTCTTGAGTTATACATAAGTGCTTAATTAAAGAAGTTTTAATTTGGTCATCTTAGTTTTAATTCCGCATTATTTGTTCATAAGTGACCATTAGATTAGCCATCACCTATTCACCCCCCCTCTAGGTGATCTTACAATTGGTATCAGAGCTAGTGCTCTTGATATTGGGTCTAACAACCTAAGAGTTAAAGATCCTCCTTTTAGGCTAATCACAATATTTTTGTACACACACACCTCACCATGGACTTCATGTCACCACCCACCTTTGATATTCTTAACATCCAAACTTGGAAGGTTAAGATGTCATTGTACCTCAAGGCCTTAGGAATTCGTGCTTATCTTGCTACTACTAATAATGATTATTGTTCAAATAGCAAGTACATTGAGGCTAATGCAAAAGCCCTTCATGCTCTTAAATGTACCCTAAATGATGATTATTTATCTAAGGTTTCTAACATTGAATCGGCTTTTGTAGCTTGGAACATTATCACCTCCCTTGGCGAAAAGGATCTATATTATGCCGGGAGCGATTCGGATGTTGGAAGCGACACCTCCAACAAGTGCTACATGGTCCAAGGGGATAACCCCCTTGAGGTAACTTCCGAATCCGAGGATGATGATGCTACTATGTCATATGATGAGCTAAATTCTTTTTGCCAATTATTGCTTGAGAGATATGACATAATTAAAAAGGAAAATAAAAATTGAAAAAGGATATTGCTTGCATGCATGTAGAACATGACTCTTTTAGAAATAACATTGCATGTTTGGAAAAAGATAACAAGAATTTGAAAAAGAACATTGATTGCATGCATGTAGAAAATGATTCTTTTAGAAATAAACTTGCATGTTTAGAAAAAGAAAATGAGGATTTGAAAAATGAGAATATTTCCTTAATGTCTAAATTGAATATTTTATGTGAAGGAAATATGATTTTGAAAAATAAGATTGATTTGGTGGAAAAACAAAAGGAAGTTGTTTTTCAAGAAAATAAATCTTTGAAAAGAAAAATTTGTGAAAAAGAAAAAGATTTTGTTTCACAAAAGAAAAAGAAAATTGTCTCTTCATCTCATCATGCTTTACATAACACCACTAATGAGATTGAAAATTTGAAAAATAAAATTGATAATTTGAGCTCTAATTTGAGCTCATGTGCATTCAATCATACTAGATTGGAATCCTTGTTTCAAAAGAAACAAGTTCCTCATACTCATGCACATCATCATCATGACCATGCTTATGATGCACATCATGCTCACACTCCCACTCATAAGTATGCTAAGGTGTACACATGTACACATTGTGGCCGCAAAGGCCATCTAAGAAAATTTTGTTATGAAAGGTTAAATGTTCTTATTTTTGATAAAAATAAAAATGCTTGGGTTCCTTACAAAGATAACCCCATAGGACCCAAGAAAATATGGGTACCAAAACCCCCACCTTTTGCTTGTGATGTAGGTGAGGGCTCTCTCAAAACGTGAGAGGGATGGTACCTTGGTAGTGGATGCACTTGGACATGATGGACATACTTTTGGGTTGCATCGCTATCAAGGAATTTTGGTGGGTCAACCACCTTGCTAGGAGCTTTGAAGTTGGTAACAATTTCTAAACTCCTATTTCATTTATGTACATGCCTTTTAATTTCATGTATCATATAGCATGTTCATATTTTTTTTTGGTGCTTCTTGTGGCATTTACATGCTTAAATGTAGAATGTGTCAAAACATGTATTTATACATATATGAATAGTGAACTACAATTGACTTATATATATTTGAACTTCATGCTCATTTGTATTCACTATATGCATGTGTATAGGCTAGTCTTGATGATTCGGTCATTTATACTTGTTATGCCTATCTTTGATCTTACTTCATGTATATGTGTGTTTAATTCAAATCTAATAAATATACATGTATACCCGTGAGTCTCTAGCTTTCATGCAAATATTTGATAGACTCTTTTACAATTTTGGGATATGTATGTGTATTGTTAGATTTGTATGATTCATACATATACCATGAAGATTGTAGTTTTTAATAAAAATGATTTTGTGTTGATTTGATAACAATGATTTCTATGTGATTTGAGCTTCAATGACAACTTTCATGAAAATACTATTTACATAACCTTTGAACACTCATCTTTTATTCAAAAATATATTTATGAGCTTTATGGACTATGAGTGCTTGGATTTTTATGTACTTAGTCTCATTCATGAAAAACATATGATTTGACATATTTGAAGGATCTTTAACTAGTTTTCAAAAACAATTTATACTAGTTATGTATTCTTCAAATAGTTTTTGAGATTGTCACATGATTCAATTTTTCTTAAATTTAATGCTTCATGATTTGAATATTAGTTTATATGTTAGTTTTTGTCAACACTAGGATCTATACTTGAACATATCATGGGCTTCAAAAAGATCTATTAGTAAGTGTGCTTAAATGCTTATTTGAACCCTTGAAATGTACTTGTATTGCTTAGTTTTGATGATTCATACATATTTAAACTTATGTTCACCTTTTGGATTTGATTTATGATCATGTGCCTTTTATTTCATGTATATGTGTATTTTGCCAAACCTTAAAATATACATGTATAACTCTTGAGTCTTTTGCCTTCAATGCAAATCCATTCATATAGACTCACTTGAGTTTAAGAGATATGTATGTATATTTCATGTATTGTCAAAACATACATATATCTTGACATATAGATTTTGTCTTCAATGATTTAATAAAAAAAATGTGAGATGATTTTGATGTTTATGATTTTCTAAGGAATATTGTACCTTATTGCCATTTTCATGATGCCATGTTTCACATAACATTAGTACACTCACTTCTTTTGAAACTATTTGGACTTTATAGATTAGAGTGTTTGAGTGTTTTGTGTTTCATTGCTATTTCATGAAAATCCTTAGATTTATTCCTTGATAGAAGGATTTCGTACTAGTTGTTAAACACTCTCATTTAACTAGTTCGAATTCTTCATGTGTTGTTAATGCTAAGCTTAATTCAAATCTTATTTTTCAAGCTTATGCATTAGATTTTAAAATGGTATCAATATTTTTTATTTGATATCAAAGAGAAAATTCAAAATTTGTTTTGATAAAATAGAATTAATGATTTTGTTTTGATGAGAAAAATTCAAATTTTTTTATTTGTATTGCCCCTCCTTGACTTCTTTCTTTTTGACATAAAGGGGGAGAAAATTTGTTGATTTGATTTTACTTTGAACCCTTTGTTGATGATTGACAAAAAGGGGGAGAAGTATTTGTGTTTTTGTTTTGATATATATGCATGATTTCCTTGCTTAAGGGGGAGACGTATTTGTCCTTCTTACTTAAAGGGAATTAAGATTTGTATTTATGCATATGTGTTTTGATTTATGCAAATAGGAGTAAAAAGATTTTGATTTATGCTTGTTGCATCTCCATATTTGCATCCATATTCATGTGCTTCATGATCATATTTATTATTTATTTTGTATGCATGAGTTAAGGGGGAGCTTCTTTGAAGCTTTACTTTAATCCATGCATATATAACGTCATGAGTTTTGTCATCATCAAAAAGGGGGAGATTGTTGGCCCAAAGGCCTATCACCCTAGTTTTGATGATGATCAACTCATGAAGTTATGATTACTAATGATCTTGTGTTTAATTAGTGGCAGATTCCTTATCAAGATCTTAGTAGGTGTGGAGCTTCAACAAAGGATTTAAAGACAAGTTGGAAGCTAGCACCGGTCGATTCACGAGCCTATGTATCAAGATCACATCTAGAGATGAGCTCGGTGGATTGCATGTGGACCAAGTCAAGAAGATGAGAAGCCTTCAAGTGAAGACTTCAAGAGGATGAAGACTTGTGTCTAGGTATAAGATTTTTTTTTGTTTTAGTTAAAAATGTAAAGGATAGAATAGTTGGTGGATTGCTCAAGTCTATATCACACACACACTCTTGATAGAACTCTTGATAGAATGATTTTCATAAAAGATTTTCCTAGTTAAGAAAAGATTTTTATTTGTGATAAAATACAATTTGGTTTTTGGTATTTCATAGTTTACATATCTTATATCCAAAACCATGCTTAGAGCCTATTGTCAAAAACTAGATATTTCATCTTGATTGTGTAGTGGATCATATCCATACACACTATGCTTTTAGAGTATATCTTGTTTTTGTATTTGATGAAAGTTTGGAAAAACATGTTGATATTTCAAAACCAAGTTTAGTGCTTTATGTCAAAAACTAGATATTTCATCTTGATTGTGTAGTGGATCATATCCATACACACTATGCTTTAAAGTGTATCTTGTTTTTGTATTTGATGGAAATTTGGAAAAACATGTTGTTTTAGAAAAACAGTTTTTATTATGAGCCAATATTTCCAAGTTACAAAAATAGTCAAATCTTCAATAACATGCCTTGATTTTGTGCAAGCATGTTTCTATATCATAAAACTATTTTTGTAGAATTTCTAAGTATTTATGGGATTTTTATTAAGCCAAAAAGACCTATCCTTTAATCCCAAATTTTCAGGTTCTGGCAGTTCTGATTTTTCAGAACTGACAGTGGCCGGTCGACCGGGTCGGTCGACCGGACGTGCACAGCGTGCACGCCTGTGTGCACTGGAGGACGGTCGACCGGACCGGTCGACCGCTTAAGAGAGCTTTGCTCTCAGGAATTATCGGTCGACCGGGCCGGTCGACCGACAGAGAGTTTTCTCTCTTCTCCAGTTGCGCGGTCGACCGGGCCGGTCGACCGGAGGCTGCAACGGTCGGATTTTTGACCGTTGCAGGTCGACCGGACCGGTCGACCGGTAGCTCTGACAGAGCCCAACGGTCAGATTTTTCTGGCCTCTATAAAAGGGGGTTTTGTCATTGTTTTGAGCCAAGATTTTTGGAGACCTTAGAACCTGTTTTCTCATATTCATTCCAGAGGTTTTTCTCCACAAAAATAGTGAGCTAATACTTCCAATCAAAAGGGAAGGTTTTACAAGAGTGTAAAAGTGATTTCTTGAGATTTTCACCAAAGATTCTTTCCTTGCTTTCTCACACAAACACTTGAGCATCCATTGAGCTATCCATTCTATAGGTGTTGTAGTGAGAGTTTTTGTAAGGTGATCAAAGTGTTGTGATCACCAAAGACTTGTTCTTTGTTCTTTGAGGTGACGGGCAAGTGTGCTCGTTGTGGTGTGGAGTTCGGGTGTGAACTCTTGTGGTGCGAGGTGCGGCCTCGGCGAGTCGGTGGACTTGCGTGTGTAAGGGACTTGGGAGTCCGAGGGCTTGTAGGTGTTGCGGCACCGAGGAGAGATCCATTGGGATCTTGCATAGTGGAAATCCTTCGTGTGTCGAAGGCGGGGATGTAGAGCAAGTGTGCTCGAACCTCGAAACAAACCCTTTGTGTTTGCGATTGCTCACTCTTGCTCTCTTTCTCTTTTTGTCTCTATTTTATATCTTGCATTCAATTTATTGTGTTCATCTTATATATGCATGATATATTCCCTTGTGCTCATAATTGATATACATACTTGCTTGGGATTGCTTGTTAACACTAGTATTCAACCAAGAGAGCCAACGCGGCACCTCAACCCATTCAAGGGGAATCTAGAGGAGCTTGTCCAGAGCCTCGCAAGGGGAATTCGGCAACACTCTTGAGTTATACATAAGTGCTTAATTAAAAGAAGTTTTAATTTGGTCATCTTAGTTTTAATTCCGCATTATTTGTTCATAAGTGACCATTAGATTAGCCATCACCTATTCACCCCCCCTCTAGGTGATCTTACAGGGCTAATATGGGGGAAATTGATGATGAAAACGGAGGAACTGTACCTTGAGTACCCCTACCTATGTTCAAGGTATGGTGGTATTTATTTTACATAGTGCATGTCACTTTGTGATATGGATTATTGATGTGCTCATTCTACTTATATATTACTATACTGTAGTACTCCTGGCATGGTTCCCGCTAGGGTACATAGACGCTTTTTTTACTAGTAGTTTTTAAATAACGATAACTATTGATTGATATGAGAGAATAGGCTATGACATGGACGCATTTGTTTTCGCATCTTAGGACCCAATTGACATATGTAGTAGGCGTATGATAGGGTATATTCATTGCATGTTGCAGTTGGGGTAGTGTCACCTAATTAGTAACCCCTTGGGACATCTTCATAATTAATCGTGTACTTTGTGATTCTTGTGATGGTTACTGCTAGTTGATTATTTAGTTATACTTATTACACTTGACTTACTCCATGCTATGACCATATTTATGTTTCTGTGAACGCTTATTTAACATCATGACTTAAATATTATATGACTGGTTTTAGTAATAAACTTATACTACAAGTACTTGATTGTGTAATGAAAATAAGTATCATGTAATTGTATGTTGCGTGTCCTTTTCTTGTTCATACACATCTACGTGCTTTGCACGTAATTTTATTTTCTTTGTTTGTACTTATCAGGAGTTTTTGACTTCCCGGGGTTTGCTTACCCTAGATAACGAAAAGTATGTAGAGACACCAGCTGGAGGCGAGGAGCACTACGAGGAGCTAGTTGAAACTCAGTAGCAGACTTCTGACCAATCTCTCTCTTGGCCCTAATCAGATCACTACGGGTAGGTCACCTCGCACCCGATTCTGACCAATCTCTCTCTTGGCCCTAATCAGATCACGCTACCAATCACAATCTCGAACCTGATCTTCTTCCCCGGTAGCTCTCCCTGCACCTGATCTTAGCCAGCCTCGTCTTCCTTCCCATCTTCGTCTCAACATCTGATCATGACTCTTTTCTTGGCTGTCGAATCTGCACCAGAACTCGACTTCGTCGGCTGCAAGGTCACTAATCTCAACGATTTATCTCTGAGTTTCTGCAATTGGTACACTTCTCAGCAATTTATCTCTGAATTTTGGTTCTATTTACTTTCTTTGTTCGTTTATGTTTAATTAGATTATTTGAATTATGAAGCTAATTATGAAATTATTGATTTTGTTCTCAATTGAGAAATTTGGAAGAAGTTCTGAGTAATTCTAACAATTAATATTATTTTGTGATATTAAATTTGGTACAGTGTCTAATGTGAATGTCCCTTTTCTTTCTTGGTGTAACGGTAAACTAACAATAAATAAGGAGAATAAGCCAACATATGTTGATAGAATAGTAAAATCAATGCTAGTGAGAAATTCAGCCACAAGACGTGAATTGGTAGAGAAAATCTATCAGATTTCAAAAATTAATCCAAATGATTATCTGATTAACTTAACATGCAAGTGGCCTATATATATAAAAAATGGGTGGGACTGGATTGTGGGGAGTCCCAAGTTCCAGTCTATCTATGGCCTATATATCAAAAAAACAAATCTAAAGGGTTTGCAGGTACAACCCTACAATTACATTTTTTTTCAATATGACCAAAGTGTCCTTACATTGGCAAATTCAAATTTTACATACATATCCTTCAAAAATATTATTCCTTTATATTTGACTCGTGCCTTTATCCAGGGAAGCGCACTTGCCTCACATCCATACAAATAACCTAAGAAGACATGATCCCACTCTATACGTCCATTGCTATAATATTGAAATGGGATGATCCCCGTTATTTGCAGTGCACCTAAAAAAAAAATGAATCACTTATTTTGTCTTTTTCATTTTGTAGGGGGAGATAGTTGTCGGAATGAACCATTTTGGAGGGTAAATATGCAAAAAGTTCATTAGTATACTGTTTTCTTCTTCTCATTTTCTTTCTTCTTTTTACTTATAATAAAACGGGTTCTTTCATATGTTCCTTCAGAAAGTTATGTTTTTGCTTATATACTTTTCTAATTTACATGCATACCCCTATAATCGCAATAGTTTTCAACATGATAAAAATATCCTTTGCATATCTACCCTCACAAATTTATTTTTAGTATTTCATAATTTTTTGATATTAATATCATATTTTAATAGATAACACTCTAATATCAAAATTATATTTTTGAACACATGGATTCTCTACTATATCAAAATATGAATATTTTAATAATAATATTTTAGGGATAAATATAATAGGGGATATGCAAGCTTGAAGTTCTAATAAAAATGATATGTAGACCTGCATCTTTTTTTATATACTTTTTATTATTTCTTTGTAAATAGAAATGCAATACAAAATGCATAAAGTTTATTTGCAGCTTAAACTTTTTATAATGTGTATAAAAGAATAATATTTTTGAGGGTACATTTGCAAAATTTGAATTTTCAAATATATATACTAAGGACAGCATTGCCATATTTAAAAAAAATTTAACTGTAAAGATATACCTGCAAACTCTTTAGAATTAGATGTGTACATATGCAGATAGAGATTTTTGAGGGGTAAATAAGCAAAAGTATAAGTTTAAGGGGATATATATGCAAAAAACCGTAATAAAACAAGCTCAAAAGTTAGGAAATCAAAATTGAATGAGAGCAAGAGCTCCACATCCTTCAGAAGCATTAGAAGGATCAAGCTAGTATCAAACTAAAATTTGGACTTGTATTCTCTACGGCAAAATTCTCTGTGATATGCCTCGAGTGATGATGTCCCGATAACAAAACAATTTTTAATATTCTTTGTCTGGTATGTGTAATATCCCTAATTAGTAATACTGTATTTTTATTTTCCTACAGCATTTATTCTGCTCTACTAATTATTTTATTAAGATTATCAATTTAAAGTAATTTATTACTTCTTCTTGTAATTATTATTATATTAAATAAGCAAATTATTTTAAGATGAGAAATGGTAATTTGGCCTTATATGGATAGTTAGCATTATTAGGTATTATTATTATTACCTATTATTATTATCATTATTCTTATTATTATTACTACCTTTATTATTTCCTATTCTTTTCCATATTTCCCTTACCCATGAGCCTATGATCCTTATATCCTTGATCCTACCATAGACCCACAACCCAAATCCCATCATATTCTTCTTTTTTTCACTTAAATCCTCACAGGCCGAGCTCCCCCCAAATTCTGAGCGCCTTCTCTCTGCTTCTTCGTTTCGTGAACCTGAGAGAGAGAGAGAGAGAGAGAGAGAGAGAGAGAGAGAGAGAGAGAGAGAGAGAGAGATGGCGTCATGCAAGCAGCAGACCAGCACTTTAGATCTCCCCTTTCCCTTGGCCGTCATGGCCGCATCCAGCAGCCACAAGCCGGAGCCAAGGCCGTGCACCTGGCTTCGCCGAGATCCATCGGTTCTCCGCTAGTGAGCCGGAGCAACCTGTGGCCGTGCCTCTCTTAGCCTTGCTGTGAGTCCCTTTCTTCTAAGATCTCCATCTCTTGTCTACTGTTTGAACTCAAGCTCGTTGCCGAATTTCTGTATTTTGTCTTTAATTTAGGGCTTGAGCATTGTTGTTTGGTTTAATTTGAATTCAGTTCAATTTGGGAATTCAGAAGCATTTTCTTCTGTTAAAATGAACTTCACTGGATTGTGGACTAAGGCCTGAATTTCATTAAGTCTACTGCCAGTGGTCTCATTCGCAAATTCGTAATATTGTCAGAGGCAATGCATCTGGCCTATTGTTGAAGGTGGTTGGTGTTAGTGAAACCCATGCTTTAAAGGTGTTTGATTTATTGTCTCTGAAGCCTGATCCTTCTTTTCTGATTAAGAACAGTGTCATGAAGTGACTTATTTCAAGCCCTTGCCCTTGCCCTTGCATAATCTGTCAATATCTCAATCTAATTATCAATTCATTCTTAGATTATTACACATTGTACATTCTAGTGATAATGCTTGTACTTTAAGTCATCAAATTTAATTGGCATAAAGGAAAATAATACAGCACATTGATCCAAGTAAAAATATAAGCTAAAGAATAGTTATCCAGAAAACTTACTGTTGTATTGGTTCTACAAGCACTTCCCTCACCTGCTCCACGTCTTTTTCGAGACGAGTCTCATTCACCTGCAACACACACTTACTTAATACATGCCTAAAATGTATCATCCATAGAAAGTAGTAATGTAGCATTATAATAATGGTATATGAGGTTGAATCCTGGAACCATGTCATTGTTAAACATGTATATGATAAGAGGACAAATCCCCTCAGAAATTTATAGGGTACTGAATTTATAATAGAGGATGACTTTGCTAATCCTTAGAACTTAATTATAAAGGAGTGTAAGAATATATATTGTTTCATCCTTTGAAAAGAAAATCCTTGACCTTTTTCTTAAAGAAAGAATAGGTTAGACAATACTTGAGCTGAAATTGAATACATATTATATATTTTTCCTTTTTGTGATGGAGTAGTTAAACATTTATTGGAGAAGGGAATTCAGGGAGTTGGAGAGTACTTGATGGTATGATGGAAGAATTAAGGGTCTACCTGCCTAGTCTGGGACTTCCTTCCCTATAGCAAATTATGAAGGATGTTGTGCATGGACATGTGCATAAATCACGTGTGTTGCAATTAGGTATATGCATGAAGGAGTAGTGTGTGTTAGAACAATAATATGTGTAATTATTTATGTGCGTGCATGATGAATGTGGACGTGAGTGGGCATGCATGTGTAATAGGTGGGTTGCAAGTTTATGCGTTAATAGTTGGGTGTGTAATTTAATGTATGTAAATGTGTTTGGATGCATGGATGTATGTTCATTAATTAGACATGACTTAGTTAGTTGGGTATTTGAGGACATATCAGATATGACTGGATTAGTTGAGTTGTGACTTACATTGATCTTGAGTTGGAGGTTATCCAGAATCTATATTCCTTATATTGGAACCTGACTGATAAACCTAGTATTCAGATTACTGGAGTTACTGGGAAATGATTGTTTGACCGTAACCACGGTACAGTCCTATTGTTCATCGTATACACGGTTACTGTTACTGTTACTGATATTGTTCACCGTGTATACGATTACTGATTGATCATTACTGTACTGATATTGTTACCGTCCAGTAGCATCTCAGTAATTGAAATGGCATAAGGTATTGATTGTTATTGATGGCATTACCTCACTGACTGTACACTAGACACCTTTCACTGGACCTTGACATATGACTGTATTACTGTTACTTGACATCTGGACTCCTGTACCCGGTACCCATATCCCCTGTACTATTGACCTGTTAATAGCACAGTCAAACCGGCGTCCGGCGGTTTGCCGCCTGGTGTCGGGATTGACGAGGATGTATCCCACAATCGTGCTAGCGTCTGGCGGATCTTGAAAGGAACTAAGTGCCACGTGGAGCAAAGTGCCACACCATACACATGGTGGGGGCCACCTCTTGAATCCACGGGGTCACCTCTAGAATCCTGTTTCCCTCAGAGCAAAGTGCCACACGGAGCAAAGTGCCACACCATACACATGGTGGGGGCTACCTCTTGAATCTGTGGGGGCCACCTCTTGAATCTGTAGGGCTATCTATTGTACGTGACGCCTGGTGTTAGCGTGATATTGCATTCTCAGTGCCTATTAGCATCCACACGCACTTGTATGATGATAACCCCTAGGATGCATGTTATTTGGTTCTCTTTCCCTATTCGAACAATGATACCCGCATATCAGAGTTCGGATGAGTTCTACTGGATGTGCGGGCTCCAGGGTGAACTGTCGGATGTTGTGGGACGCCGGTGGGAAAGTGATAAAGATAACGTAGAACCTTACTGATTGTTATTGAATGAATTGAATGAACACATTGTGTTATACCCTGAATGGTTACCCTGCCTTATGACACATGACTGTATACATGATTGTAACCAGGACCACATGATTGTAACCAGGACCAGACTTATGACCAGACTTGGATACCAGTTTAGTGACATGTGATGGATACCTATTTGACATTGATTGCATATTTACAGTTGTGCCATTTGTCTGCTACCTGTATTCATGTTTTTATCATATGTGTTACTGTTCAGTTATTTATCGTGTTATTTAGTATTTCTTTCTGCAGTTGTTCTTACTATTATATATGCACATGGTTTCTTCTGCACGAGTTCTTTCCCCTTTACACACACACTCATTATGGTCGCGTTCTGACGACCATGGATTTGCACGTCCAGATATTGGACGGTTGTTCTAATGTGCAGGTATTCGATGAGACGATACGCCTTGCGAGTAGCTTGGGTCCTCTTCCTTTGATTCTGGTATACTTGCATTTTTTATTCTTGTTATTATTCTTGTTCCTATATATCCCCTTTGACTTCTGTTCAGCTGCCATTTTCTTTCTATTATTCATTGCTATCATGTGTAGTCTTATATGTATTATTGCAGTGGTCCTTGATTATTATAGTTCTGATTATAGCTTGTTCAGGTTACATTGAGGCTTAGCGTGTATACGTGGGGTATTTTCCTCGCGTATATGCGTCGCCATAACGTCTCCGTGTCTTTAGGATCGGGGCGTTACAGAATGTTATTATGCATATATCAAAACTCAAATTAAATTGATCTCAAGAGTTTTTATTCACACATTGAACAACCCATTAATGACAGAAACCATGTATTCCTTTTATACCATCTCATTCTCTAGTCCCATATATTGAACGAGGAGAGAATCAATGTATTCCTTGCAAGTGTCATTAATATAAAAATTATGCAATATTAAAAATTCAAATTTACAAGGGTATGTATGGAAAGAGTATATTTATCATATTGAACAAAATTATGACCATAGGGGCAATATACCTGCAAACTCTTTAATATCAGAAGTTACATATAAAAAGAGACTTTTGAAGGGTCAATAAGCAAAAATGCTATGTTTTGCAGGGTAAATATGCAAAAAGTTCATTAGTATTCTATTTTCTTCTCCTCTTTTTCTTTCTTCTTTTTTACTTATAATAAAATGAGTTATTTCATATGTTCCTTCAGAAAGTTTTGTTTTTGCTTATGAACGAGGAGAGAATCAATGTATTTCATGCTGCAGCAAAGAGAGAAAAAAAAACAACGCTATAGAAACATGTACTAATGACGGTGAGTTATCCTTTAGCATTACTTTCCCCAACAAAATCGAAATGATTACAAGATAACATTATTTTTGTCTACAAAGCATAAATAATTATAAGCTCAGGAGAGAAGAACACCAGAAGATGAATGAAATTTGACAAGTGGCTATATAACTAATAAATACCAGGCCCTCGTCACATGATATGTCAAAAGAACAGATTACAAAAGTCAACGCTTAGACTGCTCAAAATTGTTCACATTATCTTGACCAGATTACGCCTAGTATCTATCAGGAACACTAGGGAATTCAGAGCAGCAGTTTTAAGCATATGCAGAAAATTCACATATAGTTACAGAGACAGGCGGACAAATAACCAACTATACACCACCAAGTTTAAACACCCACCAATTTAACAAGACTAGGCACCATCATCCTCCACGTTGTTGACCCTCACGCACTCATCAATCCATTCACTGTATATGTCTATAGGCTCTGTAAGCGTTGTGATAGTAGTGCAGTAACTTTCTTGGCAAATATTGCAGATGGCTTCGCCAATCAAGTTCTTCATATCAATGCGACATTCAACACTGCTCCTATGATCGCAGAACGGGCAGCAGAAGACAGTGTCCAGCTTCTCCATCCGCTTCTTAGGAGGTGGCTTTGCCCTTGACTTCCTCTTGCCCATCCTTACCTTGAACCGAAGAGCGAGCGAGCGAGAGATGGGAGGAATTTGCGAAATTGAGAAGGAGAGAAAAGCAGCGTCGAATACAGAGAGAGAGAGAGAGAGGGACGGCCTTTATATAGAGGGAAACCCCAGTGAGAGGAAAAGATCGCGCAGTTGAGAGAGGTGTTAATGATTCGAACCCATATTTATTTCTAACTGAATCCGACTCGGATTCGAGTTACCAAAATAGGAATCCAAATAGCACGAGTCGTGCTTGTGGGAAACCAGCGCAAATGCGGGAGAAAGGTTAAGGAAAAAAAATAATAAGTCATTGATTATAGTAATGGTCTATATTCTAACCAAAAGTGGGCCCAAATTTTCCGTGAAGGGCTCTAGAACTACTCCTCTAGATTCCTCTAGATTAGGAGTTGAGGTGCTTTAAGCTCTCTTGGTTGAACACAAGTGAGGGCACACAAACTATATCACGCATATAAATGAATGAGCAATTAATGGCAATGCAAGATATAAAGAGAGAGAGAGAAAATAGTGTTGGCCTAAAGGCCCTTTACTCTACTTTTGATGATGATTAACTCATGAAATTATAGTACTAATGATCTTGTGTCTATTTAGTTTCAGATAATTAATCAAGATATTAGTCGGTGTTTAGCTTCAAAGAAAAATTTGAAGTCCAGTTTTGAAGCTAGCACGGGTTGATTCAAGAGCTCGCGCATCAAAATCGCATCAAGTACTCAAGAGAAGTCTAGATTTTTGGATCAAAGTTTGGACCAAATCAAGATGGAGAAGAAGATTTTCAAGAAAAGATTTTCAAGACTTGAGTCTAGTGTTTGTAAGTTTTAAGATTTTTATTTTTAGATAAAATGTAAAGGATAGATTAGTTGTGAATTGCTCAAGCTCATATACACCCATACACACAATTTATTTAGTGTTTTCATAAGAATAGTTTTGATTTTAATAAATACCATTTTGATTTTTGAGCTTCAAAGAAGATATCTTTATATTTCATGAATAGAGTTCATGAAAACAAGTTTACATATTTTATATGTGTTTTGTATTTCATCCATACACATTGATGGTTCAAATATTTAGAAAAACTTATTTGATGTGTCTAATTCATGGTTTTAAGTTTTGTATTTATCAAAACATTGTTTAGAGCTTAGTGTCAAAAACATAGATATTTCATCTTATATGTGTATTAGATCATATCCATGCACACTATGCTTCATATGAGTTTTAATATCATGTTTTTGTATTTGAACAAGTTTTGAAAAAATCGGTTTTACATTTCAAAGTTGATTTTTGAAAAATATCGGTTTTGTTTAAAGCTAAATTTCTATGTCATAAAAATAGTTCAACTTATTTGTAATATGTGTTGATTTTTGATCACACATATTTGGATTTCAAAGTATTTCAATGAACTGATTTTTGTGCATTTTATGTGATTTATGAGATTTTATAGAATTTTAAAAGACCAAGTTTTAATCCCTAATTAACCCTGACCTGGACTTCTGGCGGTCGACCGACTGGTCGACCGAACTAGAAGTCAGTCGACTGAGTGGCTGACCGATGTGCACAGAGGCGTACACAAGCCCTGGCTTGATGGCCGGTCGACCGGGCGGTTGACCGATCCAGAGTGTTCACTCTCTGGATCTGGCCCCAGTCGACCGAGCAGTCAATTGGCTAGAGAGCTTTGCTCTCCGGTTCTTACCTCGGTCGACTGACTGGTTGACCGACAGGTCAAGACCTGGGTGCGGTCGACCAGCAACCCCAAATCGGTCGACCGGCCGATCGACCGATAGGTCATCTAGCCTAGGGATTTGCTCCAATGGCTAATTTTTATAGCTTTATAAAAGGGGGCTATTTTGGCTAGTTTTATAGAAGATTTTGGAGAAGTTTTAGAGTCAATTTTTCTATCTCTCTTAGGGTTTTCTTTACATGTTTTTGGGCTAAAACTTCCATATTAAAAAGAGAGTTTTTAAAGAGTGTTTTTAAAAGAGATTTCTTGAGTTTTCATCACAAATCTATATTATTTTCTCACGCAAGTTTGAGTCATCTATTGTCACATTTATCCTATAAGAGCTTTGTTGTGAGAGTTGTTTTTGTGATCAAGAGAAGTGATCACAAGTTTTCATTCTTATATTGTGAGAAGTTGTAGAGGTTGTTGCCTTGGTGAAGGGTGTTTTATGGTGATTAAGTGAAGTGATCACTAAGTGTTCCAAGTTGTAATTGGAGGAGTTGTAAGAGGTGCGGCCTCAGCAAGCTAGTGTGCTTGCGTGTGTTGTTCTTACAGGAACAAGTGAGGGACTTGCAAGTCCAAGAGTTCTTGAGGGAGCTCGTTGTAGGTGTTACGGCACCGAGTGATATTGCTGGATCGATTTTAGTGGAATTCCTTCATAGTATTGAAGGCGGGGACGTAGAGCAAGTGTGCTCGAACCTTGAAACAATTCTCCCGTGTTTGCGATTGCTCATCTCTCTCTCTCACACACACACTTGTGTTTATATATCTTGTATGCTTATATTATTTATCTCTTTATATGCTTGATATATTTGCGCTTAAATGATATTGCTTGGGATTATTTGCTCACACTTGTATTCAACCAAGAGAGCCATAGTGGCACCTCAGCTTTTAATCTAGAGAAATCTAGAGGAGATAGTTCAGAACCCTTCACCGGGAATTCGGCTATACATTTTTGTTATACGTTGTGTGTTTGCATTATAGTTTTTAATTTGCATAATTAGTTTTTAATTCTCTATTAGTTTTGCATTTGATTATCTTGTCACCTATTCATCCCTCTCTAGCTTACCTATAATTGGTAACAGAGCTTGGTGCTCTTGATTTGGGTCTAACAATATTGAGTTAAAGATCCTAATTTTAGCTAATCACAATATTTGTACACACACTCATGGGTTTCATGACACCTCTTATTTTTGACAATCTTAACATCCAAACTTGAAAAGTTAAGATGTCCATGTACCTAAAAGCCCTAGGGATTCATGTTTATTTTGCCACTATTGAAGATTCATATTTTATAAATGGCAAAACCCTTGAGGCTAATGCAAAAGCCATCCATACATTAAAGAGTGCCCTAAATGATGAATATTTATATAGGGTTGCTAATTTTGATTCGACTTTTATAGTATGGAACACCCCAATCTCTCTTGGTGAACAAAAGTAATACTACATGGGGAGTGACTAAGGAAGTGATGCTTCCAACACATGATATATAGTCCAAGGGAATGACCCCCTTGAGATAAATTCTGAATCCAAGCTTGATGAGGATATTGACATAACATATGATGAGCTTGCTTTATTTTGTCAACAACTTCTTAAAGAGTATGAATTGTTAAAAATAAAAAACAAAATTTTGAAAAAATAAAAATGATTTGGTTTCTAAAGAAAAGAATTCATTTAAAAATAAATTGGAATGTATTTCGAAAGAAAATAAATTTTAGAAAAAGGAGAATGTTTCTTTGACTTCAAAATTAAATGAAATTCGTGAAGTAAACAATTCATTAAAAAATAAACTTATTTTGGTGGAAAAAGAAAAGAAGTTTATTTTGGATGAAAATAACTCTTTGAAAAAAATAATTTTAAAGAAAAAGAAAACATTTTTAAAAAGAATAATAATGTTGATTCTCATGTCTCTCATGCTAATAATGTTGCATCCTCTTTTGATAAAAATGAGATTCATATTTTAAAAAAGAGAATTGATTGTTTGAGCTCAAATTTGAGCAATTGCGCATTTAATCATAATATATTGGAATTCATGTTTCGTAAGAAACAAATTCTATAGTTTCGTGCACAAACCCATGGCATACACATTCATACCATGCTAACACCACTCATATGCATGCTAGAGTGTACAAATGTACACATTGCTGCCGCAAAGGCCATTTAGCAAATTTTGCTTTAATAGAATAAATTCTTTAAAATTTGCTAATAATAATATTTGGGTTCCATTTGTTTCTAACCCCCATGGACCTAAAAAGAAATAGGTTCCAAAATCTCCACCTTTTGTGTTTGATATAGGTGTGGGCTCACACATGACGTGAGAGGATTGGTGCCTTAGTGGTGGATGCATGAGCTAGATGGACATATCCTATTGATGCATCGCTATCAAGGATGTTTGGTGGGAGGACCACCATGTTTTAGAGACCTAGAACTTGGTTCATATGGTTTGGTAACTTATCTCCCATTTATGTTTTCATGCTTTTGTATTAATATTTTTAGCATGTCATGATTTTAATGCTCATTATGTTAAATGCAACGTTATTAGACATGTGATATACATAGATAGTCTTTGAGATACACCCATGATCATATGAACTCATATCTTGTGTTCTCACTATTGTTTAACTGCTATGTATATACTAGTTCTAAAACACATGCAATTAGCCTAATAATTATGTTTGCTTTATGCTTTATGTGTTGATTACATGTTTACATGTAGTTTTTATTAAAACTTGTGTGTTTATACTTGTACAATTAGTGAGCTATACATGACTCTTTTGTTTGGGTGCCTTAATGCTCATGTATACTCATTAAATGTATTTGTATAACCTAGTTTTGATGATTCTTGCATTCATACTTGTTTTCTTATCTTGTACATGTTTAGCTTCATATATATGTTATTTTTGTCTAAAACTAATAGATATACATGAATATCCTTGAGTCACTTGCTTTCATGTAAAATTCTATTATGCACTCGTTTATTTTTGGGATATGTATGTATACTTTTAATTTCGACAAAACATACATAACCTTGAAGCTTGTTTTAGTTTTGATGAAAAATAAACTTTTATGATTTTTCTATATTTTGATTATTTGAGCTTTATTATCCTATCTTCATGAATGTGTTACTCACATGATTCTTATACACTCACATTTCTTTTGTTTACTCGTGACTTTATTTTCATGAGCACATTTTTGAGCTTTACAGATTTTTAGTGACAACTCTTGTGTGACATACATGTTTCATGGATATACATTTGTATTTTATTCCTTACTTGAAGGATTTCGTACTAGTTTTCAAAATGATCTTAAAACTAGTTTCGTTATTCTTCAATTGGTAGAGTTCTCAAATATGTTAAAATATTTTCAAATCATATTTTTTTGAAAACATCTACCATCCACGGGCGGTTGGTTGGGCGATCATACTTTGTGTACCTTATTGAATATCTTTTTATCATGTGCATGATAAGGTGAATTGTTATAAGTTATACACTTGATTTTCAAGATATTTCACTTTTGTATACTCATACTTGTTTTTGTATATATGTATGCAACATATTTCAAATTGGTATTTAAATTGTTCATACATACATATATATGATTTTGATTGTGCTTGTTTTACAATATTTTTACACATTTTTAAAGCACAAATTATGTTTATGTTAAGCTTGACCTTGTTCTTAATGTTAATTGATATTTTTACAAACTTATGCATTGATTTCAATTGATATTTGTTTGATATCAAAATATATTTCATGTTTTACCTTCAATTGGTATCAAAAACTTACAATTAGTATCAAAAACTTCAATTGGTATCATAAACTTACAATTAATTACAATTGGTATTAAAATTTACTATTGATATCAAAATTTATTTTGTTGACTTCTAGAAATTTCAATTTTTTGTTTAAGTATAATCAAAATTTTCTTTCAATTTTTTTTGATATGTATTATTTTTATGCAAGGGGATATTAATCTCTCCTCTATATATAGATTCATTTTGGGTGTATTTTACATAATGAGGAGCTTGACCTCTCTCTTTATATAGTACACGTGTGTATGGGGAGTTTAACATCTTCGTCTATACATTGCATATTATGCTTATACAGGTTAGGGCCTAGTCATCCCTTCTCAGAGGGAGCTAACGTAACATCTCTCTACTTCATGAATGTATATCGCATATACATCTTTATTGTTTGTTTGTCTTTATCCCTTTGTTGATGAATTGACAAAAAGAGGGAGAAGAATTTAAAGAGTTTATATATGCATGATTAATATTTGTTATTTATGCATATATATTTGTGTTTAGTTTATATACTTTCATTGAATATCTTTATTGTTTTTACTATGCATGAGTTAAAGGGGAGCTTTTATGAAGCTTACCTTTAATCCATGCATATATAACTCCATGAGTTTTGTCATCATCAAAAAGGGGGAGATTGTTGGCCCAAAGACCCTTCACTCTAGTTTTGATGATGATTAACTCATGTAGTTATAGTACTAATGATCTTGTGTCCATTTAGTTTCAGATATTTAAACAAAATCTTAATCGGTGTTTAACTTCAACGAAAGATTCAAAATCTAATTTTGAAGCTAGCACGTGTTGATTCAAGAGTTCGCGCATCAAGATCGCATCAAGTACTCAAGAGGAATTTAGCTCTTTGGATCAAAGTTTGGATCAAGTCAAGATGGAGAAGAAGATTTTCAAGAGAAGATTTTTAAGATTTGAGTCTAGTGTTTGTAAGTTTTAAGATTTTTGTTATTAGATAAAATATAAATAATAGATTAGTTGTGAATTGCTCAAGCTCATATACGCACAGACAAAATTTATATAGTGTTTTAATAAGAATAGTTTTAATTTTAGAAAATACTGTTTTGGTTTTTGAGTTTCAAAGAAGATATCTTTATATTTCATGAATAAAGTTCATCAAAATAAGTTTACATGTTTTGTATGAGTTCTGGATTTCATCCATACACATTGATGGTTTAAATATTTAGAAAAACTAATTTGATGTGTCTAGTTTATAGTTTTTAAGTTTTGTATTTATCAAAACTTTATTAAGAGCTTATTGTAAAAAACATAGATATTTCATCTTATATGTGTATTGGATCATATCCATACACACTATGCTTCATATGAGTTTAAATATCATGTTTTTATATTTGAACAAGTTTTGAAAAAATAGGTTTTTCATTTCAAAGTTGATTTTTGAAAAATATCAGTTTTTATTTAAACTGAATTTCTATATCACAAAAAGAGTTCAGCTTATTCGTAATATGTGTTGATTTTTTATCACACATATTTGAATTTCAAAATATTTCAATGAACTGATTTTTGCGGATTTTATGTGATTTTATGGGATTTTGTAGGATTTTATAAGACCGAGTTTTAATCCCTAATTAACCCTAACCTAGGTTTCTGGTGGTCGACCGATCGGTCAACCGGACCAGAAGTCAGTCATTCGAGCAGTCGACCGATGTGTATAGAGACATGCACAAGCCTTGGCTTGAGGGTAGGTCGACCGATCCGGAGAGTTCACTCTCTGGATTTGGCCTCGGTCGACGAAGAGGTCGACCAGCCAGAGAGCTTTGCTCTCTAGTTCTTGCCGGTCGATCAACAAGTCAAGACCTGGGTGCGGTTGATCGGGCGGTCGACTGGCAACCCTAACCATCATAAATATGACCGTTAACTGGTCGACCGACGGTCGACCGACAGTTCATTTGGCCGGGGGATTTGCCCCAACGGCTAGTTTTTATAACTCTATAAAAGGGGTTGTTTTGGCTAGTTTTATAGAAGATTTTGGAGAAGTTTTAGAGCCAGCTTTTTTCATCTCTCTTAGGGTTTTTCTCTACATGTTTTTAGGCTAAAACTTCCATATCAAAAGGAGAATTTTTAAAGAGTATTTTCAAAAAAGATTTCTTGAGTTTTCCACCACAAATCTATCTTGTTTTCTCACACAAGCTTGAGCCATCCATTGCCACATCTATCCTATAGGAGCTTTGATGTGAGAGTTTTTTTTGTGCTCAAATGAAGTGATCACAAGTTTTCATTCTTATATTGTGAGCAGTTGTAGAGGTTGTGGCCTCGGTAAAAAGTGTTTTGTGGCGATCAAATGAAGTGATCACCAAGTGTTCCAACATGTGGTTTGAGGAGTTGTAAGAGGTTCGGCCTCGGCAAGCAGTGTACTAGCGTGTGTTGTTCTTGCGGGAACAAGTGAGGGACTTGCGGGTTTAAGAGTTTTTGAGGGAGCTCGTTGTAGATGTTGTGGCACCGAGTGATCTTACGAGATCGATTTTAGTGAAAATCTTTCATAGTGTTGAAGGCGAGGACGTAGAGCAATGTGCTCGAATCTTGAAACAATTCTATCGTGTTTGTGATTGATTATCTCTCTCTCTCTCACTTGTTTGTATATATCTTGCATGCTTATATTGTTTATCTCTTTATTTGTTTGATATATTTGTGCTTAATTGATATATGCTTGGGATTATTTGCTCACACTTGTATTCAACCAAGAGAGTCATAGTGGCACCTCAACTCTTAATTTAGAGAAATTTAGAGGAGATAGTCCAGTCTTCGCCAGGAATTCAGCTATACTCTTTGGTTATACGTTGTGTGTTTGCATTATAGTTTTTAGTTTGCATAATTAGTTTTTAATTTCGCATTATTTTGCATTTGATTAGCTTGTCACCTATTCACCCTCTCTAGGTGACCGATAAATAGATCAAACGCAAACACAGTGATTGTTTCGAGGTTCGAGCTGCTGCTCTTTGTCCCCGCCTTCACACAGAAGGATTTTCACTATGTCCACACATGACCTTCCACAAAGGGACCTCCACCAAGGAATAACAATTACAATCGGGAGTACACAACTTCACTCTCTCAAACACAAACCTCTACACAAGAGGTGGGCACTAAGCCAAAGCAAAGAAAAAGTTGCAATCTTGGTGATCCAATTATCACAAACAACTCTTGGTGATCTCAAAGGATCACAAACAATTTTTCTCACAAAATAAGATCCTAAAGATAGGTTTAGAATTAATAGCTCAAGTGTGAGAAATCAAAGTGTTTTGGAAAAGAAACAGAAAAAAAAAACACTTGGAAAAAAAAACATCTAGATAGATATGAAAATGAAGATCCAAACTAAATTCCCAAATACTTGTTTTCTTTTGATTTTCTAAAAACTTCGAAACAAATAAATATAAGAGTTTTGGAACAAAAACTTCTTTGAAAACTTTGTTAAAAAACACTTGAGAAAGTGGAAAAAAAATTATTCTTGGAAATCTTGGTGAAAATTGGCCTCAATGACCTATTTATGTAGGGGTC
Organism: Agave tequilana; assembly: GCA_038442645.1. Classification (NCBI taxonomy): domain Eukaryota; kingdom Viridiplantae; phylum Streptophyta; class Magnoliopsida; order Asparagales; family Asparagaceae; genus Agave; species Agave tequilana. The sequence goes on from JAVJIF010031067.1 coordinate 597,043, forward strand.
TAAAAATATAGCTATTGGGGTACAGAACAGGTCAAAAATGACATGTTGGTCGACCGCCCGGTCAACCGCCAATGGTCGAATTTCTGACCGTTAGGATTATCAGTCGACCGTCGGTCGACCGCCCCTAGGCAAACTGCTTATCAGTCGACCGCCTGGTCGACCGAGGCTTGAACCAGATAGCTAACTCTCTGGTCGGTCGACCAGTCGGTCGACCGGGGCCAGATCTAGAGAGCAAGCTCTCTAGATCAGTCAACCTTGCGGTCGATCGGCCCAAGGTCAAGGTTGTGCGTATGTATCCGTGTACATCAGTCGACCGTCCGGTTGAACGGTAGAAGGCTCATATTGGGTTTTTAGGTTTGAAAAAGTTGGCTTTTAATTTTCTATAAAATCCCATAAAATCACATAAAATTCACAAAAATAAGTTCATATAAATATTTAAAGTAAAAATATGTGTGACCAAAATCAACATATATTACAAACTATTTGAACTATTTTTGAGGCATGGAAATTAAGCTTTAAACCGAAAAACCGTTTTTTCTGAAAACTCGATTTTGAAAGTAAAATACGTTTTCTTCAAAACTTTTATAAATACAAAAACATGATATAGAAACACATTTTAAAGAATAGTGTGCATGGATAGAATCCAATACACATATAAAAGATATATCTTTATTTTTAACATTAAATCTCAAATTAAGTTTTGATAAAAATAAAACTTAAAAATCATGAACTAGAATCATCAAAATAAGTTTTTCTATAATATGAAACAATATTGTATGTGGATGAAATCCAATATACATATAAACTAAGCAAACTTGTCTTGATTCTATATATTCATGAAAACTAAAGATTTGTTCTTGAAAACCCAAAACAGTTAAACAGAAACTAATAAATTTTGAACTTTTATGTGTGTACTTGAGCATATCAAAACTAACTATCCTTACAGAAAATCTAAATAAAAATCAAAATAAACCTAGATACAAGTCTTCTTGTTGATCTTCGTCTTCAACACGACTGGATCAAACACGATCCATAGAGCTTGACTCCATCCGAGTACTAGATGCAATCTTGATGCGCGAGCTATGAATCAACTGTGTTAGCTCCAAAACTGGCTTTGAATTCTTTGTTGAAGCTAAACACCTACTAAGATCTCGATCAATATCTGAAACATATAAAACACAAGATCATTAGTAAACTTAAATTCATAAGTTAGTCATCATCAAAACTAAGGTGAAGGGCCTCTGGGCCAACACATTTTTACCTTAGTGCATTTTTAGGAATTTTTCTGAATTTATCAAAACTCGGCCGGATTTCGTATCGGCCAGTATTGCTGGTTGATTCCAAGTTTTTTATTTTAAAGAAGGATTGAATTTCTTGAATCTAATTTCACGATATACCTTAAGATAATATTTTCTATTTTTTGTGAATATTTGGAGACTTTTTTGAGTTACTCTATTTTTTTGGTTTTTCCGGTGTTTTCAGTATTTTCTCAGATTCAGAGTTTTATCTGGACATTTTCTTTTCTTTTTTCTTTTCCCTTCTTTTTTTCTCCTTCACTATTTTTTTTTCTCTTTTTTCCTTTTCTTTTTCTTTCTCCCTTTTTTCTCATCCATATAAACTCCCTTCAAAATATCTGCTCCCTTTTCTTTTCTTCTCTTTCTTTTTTTCTTTTTCTTTCTTCCCTTTTCTTTCTTCTCCCCCGGCCAACGACAGCACAACCCCCTTCTTCCTCAATTTTTCTCCTAAATTCTCCCCCCTCTCTTTACTTCTCAAATTCTCTCCCCAATCTCACTCACCCTTTCTTTCTCTCTTACACTCATCAATTCCCCCTCTCCCCCTCCATCTTCTCCAACCAAGTAACCCCGGCGATAGCGACCCTCCACCTATGGCGAGCCTACTCCGACGACCATCCCTGGTGGCAACAACCTCCCTCTTCCCCACTTCCCTCTCCTCCTTCTCCTCTCAAACCACCTCCTTCAACCACCTCCACCACAGTTCCCAACACCACCACTTCCTCCTCGGGTTCCCGTCGCTCGTCTATTGCTGCCGCCCCCTGGTTGCGGTGCACCACCCAGGGCGCCACCTAGGGGGAGCCCCTCTTCCTTCCACCCTTCCTCTCTCTCTCTCAATCTTTATTTCTCTTTCTCCTTCTCTATATATCTCTCTATCCCTGTGTTTTCCCTTTCTCCCTCCCTGTGTTTCCCTCTCTCTGTTTCTCTCTCCCTGCATATCTCTCCCCTAGTTCTCTTTCTCTGTTTCTTTCTCCCTGCGTCCCTCTCTTTTGTTTTCTCTCTCTCTTCTATCTCTCTCTCCCGTACTCTCACTCTCTCTCCTGTCTCTCTCTCCCTCCTAGTTTTCTCTCTCTCCATGTATATATATTTATATTTTATTATATATTGGTGGCATGCACCTGTTCTTGGGATTCCAGATTTTATGGTTTTTTCAGAAACTTAGGCGAGTGTCCTTACCTCATTTTGGGTTTCCTCGCTTCGATGGGTCGACTCGTAATTTATTCCATATTCGATTGTATTTGTATTCATATTTTGTATTGGGTTGTGCCCTTATTTTTGTTTGTGACCTAGTGCCCAGGGTTTTACATGTATTATGCCTGTGACGAATATTTGTGCTAGGGTAGTTTATTTTCTGTACATATATCATGCCTGAGATGTGTTTTTTTACTGCTTTATACCATGCGTAGCAGTCCCTTCATAGCTGTTTAGCCTCCAGGCTCTAAACTCAACCTCCAGACTTCACCACTCATTGATAGCCTAGTTCTTATCACGTATATATGTATTCATGTGTGGTACTAACAGTGCAAGTACCCTTATACCAACTCTGGGTTTCTACCTACTCTCGGGATGGCTACCCAATAGGTTATAAGCCTTGCACTCCTATGGGTTTTGTAGTAGCTACTGAGAATGCGCTTAGATACCGAGTACTCTAGCTTTTGGGCTCTCGCCCACTTCCTCAAAAGAGGAGAGCACTTAGATTGTCAGGTCTCTCATGATCCGCCTGGTAGGCATGCTTAGCATTCAGCGCTTTATCACTAGGTTCGCCTAACCAGAACTCTGCCAGATTTTAGACTCACCCTTTTACGATGAGTCATTCTAGTAGCTCCGTCAAGCGCTCTAGTAATTAAACACTGCTTGCTGCCCATGCCTCCAGCTTGCTTAGCTCCGCTTGGATGTTCGCATGCTTGCTAATCGCGTGTTTGACAGTTTATCTATTCTTCTATTAATAGTTGTGAAGAGTTTGAAATCTTACTTATACTATTTTCTTGAGACTGCATGGTTTTTCGGTATTCGTACCGATCTCTTATATTGGTATTATTTTTCTATATCGCTTGATGTGCTTTCACTTGATGTACTAACATTTACCATTCTGTCTTTTGTCACCTGACATGTTAATCGCCTGATAACTGATACCTGACTCCTGACTTGTTACCATTATCTCATCTCTTGTGCGTACACCCTGAGGGATGGCGAGTGGAGCTAAGTGCCACATGAAGCAAAGTGCCATGTCATACACGTGGTGGATGCCACCTTTTGGTATCTGTGGGGGCTGCCTCTCGTATCCACATTGCATCCTCTTTGCACCTGTTACCCAGAATGCATATGGTATAGAGTTAAGTGCCACACAGAGCAAAGTGCCACACCATACACGTGGTGGGGGCCACCTCTTCGTATTTATTGGGGCCACCTCTAGGTACCTACTACCGTATCCATGATTTTCCTGCCTTCCTAATCAGTACCTGACACGTAACAATAATAATATTAGGAATGTGAGATATTTTTTCTCTCATTCGTTTGGATACTAGTACCCATATAGCAGATCCAAATGAGTTTTACTGGAGTACACATCCTAGTACAGACTATTAGTGGTGTGAGACACTGGTAGAGAGATGATTGGAATATCAGACGGTACTGATGTTTATTATTCGATTTTCGACTTTTTGTTTACTAATTTGTATCGGCATGTTTGTGACTCAATACTTGACCCTGCATCAGATATAACTTAATTAGCAAACAATAATAAAGTCAGGAGAGGGTGTTATTAAATCACTTTCTCATCTGAATAATGGTGTCCATATATCAGGGTTCAGATTGGGTTCTATTAGAGTGCGGACCCAATGTGAACTGTCAGTGGTATGGAACACTGGAAGGAAATGATTAGAATAATATGTGACACTGATTGTTATTTTTGTATGATTAGTTATCCTATCCATCACCTGTATATGATCTCTGTGGCACTGTAATTACTCCTGACATTCTTATCTTATTCAATGGAGGCAACTCAAGTTGCAGCTCAGGTCATGGTGACATAGGGTATATGGTATATATATGAGGGTTTCTTGTTTGGATTATCCCCTCAATGTATTAATCTCATGAATTCAAAGTCTAAGCCTATACAACTGGTTTTGTCTACTCTTGTATTTAATATATTACTTAATGTCTTATCCTATGCTTTTGTGTACCTATGTTCACAACATGGATGCTTTATTTACTTAGATTTATCGCTATACATGTGCTAACTTGATTCCTGGTTTTTCACTGATTTTTTGATTTCCCTTCATGTTTCTGTTCAACACCTATACTTGCTTGCCTAAATCACATCACTTGATCCTATACACGTGTACCTGACTATGCACGCTACTTGGCATTCACCTCACTAGTCATTGGGGAGCTTTGACTCCTCTGGATCTATATGTCCAGATCCCGGAGCTTGAAACTTGCGAATTCTCTTGGTTGCTGATCAGAGATGCGTAGCAGTTGTGTGGATCATCGGCAAACCGTCTGAGACCCTATTCTTCCAGGCCCCTGCTCGGCTCTTAAGTTTCCCTTTGTGATTCATGAGCGCCTTTTGTATAGTTCATAATTATATAGCTCTTTGTATTCTTACATTTGCGCCTATCGGTGATATAATATTCTTGTAATATTGTGTCACATCCTATGATAACTTTGTAATTATACTCATATATTAGAATGTATAATGCACCACTTGCTTTCGTACTCTAATTCTTGCCTGCACTGATGCTTACTGTATATATGTGAGAGTATTTTGACCTACGTATGTACGTCATAATAACATCTCCATACCAGTGGGATCGGGGCATTACAGGGTGTTATCAGAGTCTAGGCTCTCACATCTTCAGTACAACCAGTCAGCATATTAATGGGATATTAATTTTTCATTGGAGCGCATGAGTCCTTGGCTATACATTCCAACCACAAGCACAAAATTATTTCTTCTTTCTTGATATTCCATCCTTTGTCTCCTGACTTTCATCTGCTTATTTTCAGTTTCCCGTTATCTTTAGACCAACTCAAACATGGAAAGACGGAACAATCGTGATAGTTCTGGCCCTTCTCAAGGTGACACTGGGAAAGAACGATAACCAGATGAGATTCCTGTAGAGTATGATGAAAAATCAGCAGAAGCAGGCGGAGATCTTACACCAAGGCTTATTGACAGTATGGGATGAACCGAGACCAGAAAATGTGACCGATTTTAGTGTTGGAACATATTTCGATGACGACATTTGTGAAGCATTTCATTTGGAGCTCTATCACATGACTATATCAAGAGTTCTGCATGATCAAGACTTCCCAAAAGAGAGTTGATATGATGTGTTTTGTAATTGTAAAATAGCATGTCAAAAGCCTTGATGCACACACACATATCTTAGTATTATAGTCGACTTATAACCTTTGATAGTCGACTAATACCTTATGTAGTCGACTTGACCACAACCATAGTCGACTAATCCTGTGTCTCACTTTATACCCAACTCTCTGTTTGTCTATTAGTCGACTTGACAGAAGACATAGTCGACTAATAGACAATTGTAGTCGACTAACCCTATTCCGCTAGTCGACTAATCACTGGCCTAGTCGACTTATAAAGAAGTTGCAGTCGACTTGGTTCAGTTATCCAGAAACCTATCACTTGAGCTTATCTTGACCTAGTCGACTAATACCCATTACTAGTCGACTACCCTTTGAAAATTTGCCTAGTATAGTCGACTAACTCAAAAGGCAAGTCGACTAAGGCAGTTTCTGACTATTGGACAGTTCTATATTCTGGTATTTTTTGCAACGTTCTTCAACGTTTGAACATTCAAAAGGCACCTATTAAATACCCTAACTACTCCTAGAGTGCAGCTATAAATAGGGTTTGTTAATCTAAGGCAAAATACCAATCCTTATCTTCAGTTTTCTAATCAAAAATTCTGCCAATTCCTGAAAACTGTTCCCACTTCAGTTCTTCACCAAATTTCAACTCTATAGTGAAGTTCTTTAAAGTTTTTCTCCTATACTAGCCCTTGTCCGTTCACATATTGTACCAAGGCTTATAGGAAGTGTTGTAATCCTCAAAGACATCATTGTACAAGAGGGTCTTCTTGGTGTAGAAGCAAGTTGCACAAGGTGGTGATTGTTCTCTTGGTTGTAAGAGAAGGTGTACACATTTGGCAAAGGGGATTTGTCAAGTGGTGTGCATGGTTGTGATTTTGGGTGTACAAAATCAAGGATAAAGGAAAATCTCAAGCGGGTGACTTGGGGACTGGATGTAGGTCACGAGGACCGAACCAGGATAAATCTCTCGTGTTTGCGTTTGTTTAAACTTTTCTGAGATTTGATTTCCTTTATTGCAAGTTTATTTATTTGTTTAACTTTAATCCTTCTTTGTTTAGTATTTGTGTTGACTTCGTATTTTAGATCCATAAGTGCCAACAGAGCAAGTTCAACAATTGGCATCATCTCGGGACCAACAATTGGTATCAGAGCCCGAACCAGCATACAAGCCTTGCATACCTAGTCAACAACAAGCAAAGATGGCAACGGAGTTCCCTTCGTCACAATTCAAAGGACATTCTACACAACATCCACCGCTATTTGACGGATCCAACTACAACTATTGGAAGTGTAGAATGAAGATCTACTTGCAATCGCTCAACTACGAACTTTGGAACATCGTAGAAGCACCGTACACCAAACCAGCTACCCACTACAACGCTTGGAGTGATGATCAAAAGAGGAATGCGAACCTTGACGCCAAAGCAATGAATGCTCTATTCTGTGCCTTAACCAAAGAAGAGTTCAACCGTGTGTCAACAGCCACTTCTGCAAATCAAATATGGCATACTCTTCAGGTAACACACGAAGGCACAAATAAAGTTAAAGAATCTAAGATATCCGTTCTTGTCCACAGGTTTGAATTATTCAAAATGGAGGAGAATGAAACCATATCAGAAATGGTTACAAGATTCACCGACATTACCAATTCCTTAGCATCCCTTAAAAGGAATACACACAAGTCGAAAAAGTTCGCAAGATCCTTCGTGCACTCACACCAGAATGGGAGAAGAGACAACCGCAATTGAAGAAGCCAATGATCTCTCAACTATGTCGTTAGAAAAACTTATTAGTAATTTAATGGCATATGAAGTGTAATTGGAAGAAACAAAGAAGGATGAACGACAACCTCACTCAAAGAAGAAAGAACTTGCTTTCCATGCATCCTCAGACACGGACGATTCCGATGACGATGAAGAGGAGATGGCAATGCTTTCAAAGAAATTCAGGAGATTCCTAAAGCAAGGTAAATTCAAATGCTTTAATTGCAATAAAACAGGTCATTTGAAGAAGGATTGCCCTTTGCTCAACATAAAAGTAAATACAAGAGCAAAAAGTTCAGAAAGATGAAAGACTATGAAGCATCATGGGAAAATAGTGATTCCTCTTCCTCTGACGAAGAAGAAACCACTGAACGTGTCAACCTCTGTTATATGGCACTTGAAGATGATGAGGTATCATTTACTGAACTTTAAGATGCATTTCATGAATTATTTAATGATCTGAAAAATGAAAAAGAAAAATAAAGTTTTATCAAAAGAAAATGAAAAACTTTTTAATGAAAATTCATGTTATGCTTTACAAGTTTCTTCTATAAACTCTCAAAAAGATGAGTTTGAAAAAGTAATATCATCTTTGAAAAAGATAATGAGAAGTTTATAAAAGAAAATGTTTTTCTTAAAAAGGAAACTATGTCTTTGAATGAAAGGATTTCTATATTGGATAAAGACATGTTAGTTTTCAAAAGAAATATGAAGATATTTTGAAAAATGTGACTAAGTTCAATCAAGGAAAAGAAAAATTGAATGACTCGTTATCTTTTCAAAAGTTGTCACATAATAATTATGGTATTGGAAATATTGAAAAATCTTCATATGTTAGTAATCCATATGATTCTTTGTGAAAAGAAAATCTAATAATGTTTCAAAAAGAATTAAGACAAGTTTATATGGATTCCTAAGAATTAAGCATTAATGATAAAAAAACTTATATTGCATCATACATCATGATATATGTAATTCATGCAATTATGTGTATACTAACAGGTGGAAACCAAATTCAAAATGGATTTGGACTCCTAAAGGTTATTGTGTACTTTTATATTGGTACCATCTAACGTTTATCTTTCAGTACCATATAAGAAGTCAAGAACAATACTTCATAATATATATTTTTTATGATATATTTGTTGCAGGGGGAGAACAAAGTATTTTTATACTGTTATAACCCATTTTCTGCAGGGGGAGGAAAATATAACTATTTTTCTGCACGGGGAGCATTTGTGCACACAAAGTGTCATCATCAAAAGGGGGAGAATGTTGGAACATATTTCGATGACAAAATTTGTGAAGCATTTCATTTGGAGCTCTACCACATGACTATATCAAGAGTTCTATATGATCAAGACTTCCAAAAGAGAGTTGATATGATGTGTTTTGTAATTGTAAAATAGCATGTCAAAAGCCTTGATGCACACACACATATCTTAGTATTATAGTCGACTTATAACCTTTGATAGTCGACTAATACCTTATGTAGTCGACTTGACCAAAGCCATAGTCGACTAATCCTGTGTCTCACTTTATACCCAACTCTTGTTTATCCATTAGTCGACATGACAGAAGACATAGTCGACTAATAGACAATTGTAGTCGACTAACCTATTCCCCTAGTCGACTAATCACTGGCCTAGTCGACTTATAAAGAAGTTCCAGTCAACTTGGTTCAGTTATCCAGAAACTTGTCACTTGAGCTTATCTTGACCTAGTCGACTAATACCCATTACTAGTCGACTACCCTTTGAAAATTTGCCTAGTATAGTCGACTAACTCAAAAGGCAAGTCGACTATAGGCAGTTTCTGACTGTGGACAGTTTCTGTATTCTGGTATTTTTTTGCAACGTTCTTCAACGTTTTGAACATTCAAAAGGCACCTATTAACTACCCTAACTACTCCTAGAGTGCAGCTATAAATAGGGTTGTTAATCTAAGGCAAAATACCAATCCTTATCTTCAGTTTTCTAATCAAAAATTCTGCCAATTCCTGAAAACTGTTCCCACTTCAGTTCTTCACCAAATTCCAACTCTATAGTGAAGTTCTCTGAAGTTTCTCCTATACTAGACCTTGTCCACGTTCACATATTGTACCAAGGCTTATAGGAAGTGTTGTAATCCTCAAAGATATCATTGTACAAGAGGGTCTTCTAGTGTAGAAGCAAGTTGAACAAGGTGGTGATTGTTCTCTTGGTTGTAAGAGAAGGTGTACACATGATTGAAGCCCAACTGCACAAAAAATATGAAATTACAGATGTAATACCCCGTTCTCGGAATACGTACTTAGTTGCGTATTCAGATTTTTCGATCGTATTTTTCGATTTACTTCCTGTATTCATTTTGATCGTTTTGTCTTAGATCCGGATCCCTGGTCTCGGAGTCAGCCCCAGTCTGAACCGAGGACCCGATCCTAGTGTATTACTTGAATTGGTCTTTCTGATAATCAAATTTGACCGATTTCAGTTTTAAATATTATTTTCCAATATTTTAGATTTTATATGATTTCTGGAATTTTCCTGAATTAAATGGAAAATCTTCAAAACCGGTGTCGACCAGTGCCGCTGACCGATTCCCAGATTTTTAATTTACAAACTAATTGGAATTTCTTGAAGAGTCTTTAGACATTATCTCTTAGAATCATATTTCTTACTTAAATACTTTTTCTGAGGATTTTATGAATTTATGAAAATTCCACCGGAGTCGGTAGCTGGCTGGTTCCGGGATTTTTAGTTTTAAAACTATAAAGTATTTCTTAAAAAGGATTTCACCATGATTCTTAGTATTATATTCTTGATTTTTGATAATTATTTCGGGTCGTCCGAGATACTTGATTTCGGGACGATTCCGGTATTTTCCCAAAGAATTCCGCATCCGCAACCGAATCCCGGAATCCGCCACTATAATTATTTCCACTTTTACTTCCAAGAGAATACCTTCTCTTTTCCATTTTCTTTTCCTTTTCCTATTTTCTTTCTTTCCTTTAGCTTCCACCACAAGTTTCCTTTTCCTTCCACCCTAAGCTTCTCCAAGCTTCCTCCATAAGCTTCTCAAAGCTTCTCCAACACTCCACCACAAATATCTCCACCTCACCCCTCACCGTGGCAGGCCATGATTGGCCAAGAGAAACACCTCACCTCCCCACTTTGCAAATAGCCCCCTCTCTTTTGTTTATTTGCATCACCTTCCCAAATTCCAAACCTCTATAAATACCCTTCCTTCTCCATTTCATTTCATTATCTCTCTTCACCACTTCATCAAAAGCCTTAACCACCCATCATCTCTTCAAGGGCCGGCCCCTCCTTTTGGATTGGGGCCGAGCTCCTTTTCGTCGTAATATCACCGAAGATCATTCCGGTAATCATTCGCGATTATTCCGGTGATCGATTTAGTGATATTCGGCGACAGCGATCAATGCAACGCGGAGCCCATTCCCGCGTCTATGTTCTTCTTGTGATAAACGCGACGCAGAACCCACGTCCGCGTCTGCGTTCTTCTCGTTGGCAAGACTTAGGGCGGTACCCTCCTTTTGGATTGGGGCCGAACTTCCCTTAGTCGGGTCGATATGTATTCCACTTCCACCATTTAATGGTTTGGATTTGGAGTTGGACCATCCCTGTCGGTTAAAACGCGGAGTTTACCTCCTGCGTCTAGGCCATCCCTTAACGCGGCCTTCGCGTTATTGTATTGATGCAACGCGGAGCCATACTCGCGTATGCGTCCTTCTCATGTCAACACGACGCGAAGCTAAGTGCCCGCGTCTGTGTTCTGTCCTTGTTGGCGTGACGCGGAGTTTATCCTCGCGTCCGCATTCTCATGCCCTGATTTAAAACACAGGCCTCGAGCCCCGCGTTTGCCATTCTTGCAACGCGACTCCCGCGTCTGCTATTCCCGCGTTTGCCATTCTTGCAACGCGACTCCCGCGTCTGCTATTCCCGCGTTTGCCATTCTTGCGACGCAAGCCTCGCGACGCTAACTCCCGCGTCTGCGAACCCTCGCGTCTCACTTTCAAAACCCGCGCACTCTCTCCTTCCATAATTATGGCGCGTTCCGAGTTCCGTGGATTTCGGACCTTTCGGCTTTCCGGTGATTTAGGCGAGTGTTTCTCGCTATCCTCTTGACTTCCTATTTTCATTGATTATACGAGTGATCTCGCTTTATTCTTGGCTTTCCTATTTCATGTGGTACTAACATTGCAGGTACTCTCGGACCCTTCAACCTCCGGTCACTCACTATCTCGAAAGAGAAGTGATTGGGACCGACAGGTTTCTCAGTTCAGCCTCCGGTCACTCACTATCTCGAAAGAGAGGTGATTGGGGCCGGCAGTCTCTCGGTCTTCAGCCTCCGTCACTCACTATCAGTGATTGAGACCGTCAGGTCCCGCAGCTCCGCTTGGTTATGCAGCTATTACTTTATCATATACCTGTTACATTCATGTTACTATTTAATACCTGTTTATATTACCTGACCACCTGACATGCTACTACTTAGCAAGACCCCTTGTTATGACATGACTTGCACCAGACTAATTTCAACCTCTTGACATGATTGGTTACCTGCCTCCTGTTATATAATACTTGACTTGTGATTATCACATACGGGAATCCTGACTTGTTATCCTGAATGGAACTAAGTGCCACACAGAGCAAGTGCCAACCCCATATTCGGTGGGGGCCACCTCTTGAATCTGGGGGGCCACCTCTAGAATCCATCCCCTCAGAACAAAGTGCCACATGGAACAAAGTGCCACACCCATACACGGTGGGGGCCACCTCTTGAATCTGTGGGGCCACCTCTTGAATCTGTAGGGCCATTTCCTGTCATGACCCGTTATTCCGTAATCTGTTAATATTGACAACTTGCACCTGGTTTGGGGGAAACTGATGGGCCCTGATTAATCATGTTCATGGTGGCAC